>JAWRVZ010000147.1:0-600000 GCA_037043235.1 Rhodeus uyekii
GGTGAATTTACTAGCAGCTGTCTTACCAATCTTTCGATAAATCAGGATAATCCCAAAGCCAAAGAATAGGAACCCCGCTATCAGTAATCCAATTAATCAATTCCATTTCAATATTTTTAGGAGTCCAGCAAGCAGCGGGTCAGAGAAAAAAAAAACAGACAGAATACTAGCGCAAGGGCAAAGCAGATCAGGTCAGAGCGGAGCTAAGGAAAAACACGTCTGCACTCTAGAGAGTCAGGAAGAGAAGGAAAATTTACGACAAATCAGAGACGGATAATCCAAATGGTAACAAAAGAGCCCAGAAAGACTTCTAAAGTAACATTTATTGAAAATCTCTATAATCTCAATCTCAAGTCAAAGTGGATTTTATTGTCATTTCAGCTATATACAAGTAGTGAAACGAAACGTTTCTCCAGGACCAAGGCACGATAGAACAAAAACCTCTATACATAAGAGCACAAAGTGCAAACAGACAGCACAGACCATACGCAGACATAATACACAGTAGGTACAGAAAAAAAAACTATATACACACAGTATCTAGTGCACAGTTTAATTTTGTCACAGTTTGATGGTAACAGTCCAAAAGTAGTGCAGTTTGTATGAGTCATGAGTTTAGCAGCCTGATACCATGGGGGAAAAACTGTTGCAAAGTCTGGTTGTGAGAGACCAAATTTTTCGATACAGATTTCCGGACGGCAGGAGGGTGAAAAGTGTGTGTGAGGGGTGTGTCAACAATGCTGGTGGCTTTGCGGATACAACATGATGTGTAGATGTCTGTGATAAAGGGAAGAGAGACATGAATATTCTTTAAACACACATATACAAGCCATGAACATATTTAAACACAATTGTATTTAGAAAAGGTTTATTATAAACATGAATATTTAAACAATATTTACACACAATGAAATGTGGAAAATCAAATCAAATCATCTGCAAATCAAAAACAAAGAAACATACTTGAGTCAGACAGATATAATATAAACAATTGACTGTTAATTACTGTGGATGATTGTGTAGATCTAATATAGTTCTGTCCATTGAAGTTTGGCTGAAAACTTGTGTGACACCGATGTTCCTTGATCATGGAGTTCACCTTGGATCTCTTTAGAAGTCTTTCTGGGCTCTTTTGTTACCATTTGGATTATCCGTCTCTGATGTGTCGTAAATTTTCCTCCTGCGGCCACATCCAGGGAGGTTGACTAAAGTCCCATGGATCTTAAATTTCTGAATATGTGCAACTGTAATCACAAGAACTTCAAGCTACTTGGAGATGGTTTTATATCCCTTTATCATGCTTTTCTATAACATTCATTTAATCTCCTGAGACAACTCTTTGCTTCACTTGCCCTGGCCCATGTTGAGTGTAGTACAACACCATGTCACCAGATAACACAGTGACTTCCTGAAGCCCTATAAATAGGCCCACTGACTGATTACAAAATTGTACACACCTGCGATGCTAATTAGTAAACGCACCTTGAATTAACATTGTTTACAGTCTTTTCTAGGGGTACCATCATTTTTGTCTAGGCCTGTTCCATGAGTTTATTTTTATAAATAATTGTTGAAGCATGGTTGAAGAGCAATGTCTGACTGAAGTCTGACATATGAATGTTAACTGGTGACCAACAATTTTGTCCAAGTGTATATATATGTGTGTATATAATATTGTATAATTTAACGGCACAAATGTTAGTATTGCACATTAATGAATAACATTTGTTTTCATGTTTGTAAATATGATAGAGATAAGATAGTAAAGAGAATTTTCAATGAAGTTAAAATTATATTGAATACTACACTGTAAAAAATAATCTCGTAAAAAAACGGTAATTGACTGGCAGCTACGGCTGCCAAACAAAAACCATAAAATTAAAGTAAAATATCTTAATTCAAATAAAGTGCAAAAACAATAATTTTACAGAAATTTTCATTAAAAATTGTAGTGAAAAAACATGTTATTTTACAGATTTTCCCCGTGTTTAAAGTAAGATATTTTACCTTTTTTTTACGGTTTTTGTTTGGCAGCCGTAGCTGCCAGTCATTTACCGTTTTTTTTATGATTTTTTTTTTACAGTGTAAAACTGTTATTTTATGGATCTTTCCTAGATTATTATGATCAAAAACCTTCAGTTAAATGACAGTGTTAACAGTTCTACGGATAAACACTGTTATTTTACAGGTATTTACTAAATTATTACAGTCAAACACCTTTAATTAAATGATATTGCTAAGAGTTCTATGGTTAAACACTGTTATTTTACAGGTATTTACTAAATTATTACAGTCAAAAACCTTCAATTAACTGATATTGCTAATAGTTATATGGCTAAACATTGTTATTTTACAGGTATTTACTAAATTATTACAGTCAAAAACTTTCAATTAACTGATATTGCTTAGAGTTCTATGGATAAACACTGTTATTTTACAGGTATTTACTAAATTATTACAGTCAAAAACCTTTAATTAAATGACATTGCTTACAGTTCTATGGATAAACACTGTTATTTTAAGGTATTTACTAAATTATTACAGTCAAAAACTTTCAATTAACTGATATTGCTTAGAGTTCTATGGATAAACACTGTTATTTTACAGGTATTTACTAAATTATTACAGTCAAACACCTTTAATTAAATGACATTGCTTACAGTTCTATGGATAAACACTGTTATTTTACAGGTATTTACTAAATTATTACAGTCAAAAACTTTCAATTAACTGATATTGCTAAGAGTTCTATGGATAAACACTGTTATTTTACAGGTATTTACTAAATGATTACAGTCAAACACCTTCAATAAAACGACAGTGTTAAGAGTTCTACAGATACACACTTATTTTACAGATTTCCTAAATGATTACAGTCAAACAATAAATAGTCAAGACGTGCTCAAGATTTAAAATTAAGTTTTATTTTGGCAGATAAAATAAGTATAAACAGTATAAAAAATAATTAAAATCATCTCAAACTTCCATTTGCAGCATTTGTTTACATACAATTTAATAGTGTTTAAATTATGTAAAACATGTAATCTAAAATCACAATTATTGAATAAATAAAATACAAAATTTAAATTACTTCAGTAATTAACAATAGTTTATCAAATTCTCAAACTAGGATTATGGTGACAATCTAAACATACTGAATACAAAACTGTAACACTTTACAAAATGAACAGCACTTATACAGCGTTTATTAAAATTATACAGCATTTATTTATTAAATTTATGACTGGAGTAATGATGCTGAAAATTCACCTTTGCTAACAAGAATGAATTACATTTTTAAATATTTTCAAATAGAAAAGTTATTTTAAATTGTAATATTATTTCACATTATTACTGTTAGTATGAGTAATTAAATAAATGCAGCCTTGCAGGTGAGCAGACGAAACTTCTTTTAAAAACATAAAAAATCTTACGATCCCAAACTTTTGAACAGTGTGTGTGTGTGTACACTACCGGTCAAATGTTTTAGAACAGTAATATTTTTGTATGTTTTTAAAGATGTCACTTCTGCTCACCAGGGCTGCATTTATGCTTATGAAAAAAAGAAAAAAAGAAAATAAGCTGTAATATTGTGAAATATAATTAAAATGCATATTAACTGTTTTCTATTTGAATATATTTTAAAATGTAATTTATTCCTGTGATGCAAAGCTGAATTTCCAGCATTACTCCAGCCTTCAGTGTCACATGATCCTTCAGAAATCATTCTGATATGAGGATTTGCTGCTCAAGAAACATTTATGATTATCTATTATCAATGTTGAAAACAGTTCTTTTTATGATTCTTTGATAAATAGAAAGTTCAAAAGAACAGTATTTATCTGAAATAGAAAGCTTTTGTGACATTGTATACCGTCCAAAAGTTTTGGGTTGGTAAGATTTTGTTTTTTTGGGAAAGAAATTCATAAACTTTTTCAGCAAGGATGCATTAAAGTGACACTATAGATATTTATAATGTTGCAAAAGCTTTATTTTTCAGATAAATGCTGTTCTTTTGAACTTTTTATTCATTAAATAATCCTGAAAATTTTTTTACACAGCTTGTAACGAGTTATAGTGGGTAATGCTCCTTTAAGGCGGACTCTGGCGGAGTGCTTTTTCACTCTCAAGAGCAGTAATGAGGTCGTTCGAACAGAGCGCAAGCAGGGAAGCATCGCATGTATGTGGAGTGAGGTTTTTCACACAATTTTCATTTATGTTGCTCTTACTATTGTTTTGTTGTTGTTTAGTAACGCGATTGCCAACTGCCCCGGTGTGTGTAGAATGGACAGTTCCTGTTAATAAAGGACCCCTCATGTGGAATATCAGAACTGATATTTGTGTCTTAGTTCTTCACTCTACGTTTAGGCGAGCTATCCGGCCTCTCCTAGAGAATAAACGCGTTACAAGCTGTTTTCAACATTAATAATAATAGTAAATGTTTCTTAAGCAGCACATCAGCATATCAGAATGATTTCTGAAGGATCATGTGACACTAAAGACTGGAGTAATGACGCTGAAAATTCAGCTTTCCTAATGTTAGTATGTCAATACTCACCGCTCCTGAAGATCATGTGGCTGGATTTTTTCTTCCTAAAATGTATTTTACACACACACACACACACACAGCATATCACACATTAGCCATTTACTTACTAACAGGGATTTTCAAAAGAGCTTGTACAAGACTCCGTTCTCAGTTCACTCATTTACAAAGCTCTTATATAGATTTTTTTTTTTGTCTTAATCCTAGTTTACAATATTAACACATGCTAACAACACACAGTAACGTTAATGTTAGCTAATACATTGAACTATGTAATGTCGTTATCGGGATTAGATTATTACTTAAACACATTACACACATCACATTACATTACATCACAATGTAGCAGACTATATTTTTTTAATAAAAGCTAAATTATTTAACTTACCTTCTGTAGTTGTCCGGTAACGTTACGCGTTGGTAAAAGTCGTTGGCCATATTGCATTTTTTCTTGTTTGTTCACAATTAACAATCCGCAACTTAAATTTGCCTAAAATATAAAATTTTGCAGTCCGACGTAAAATAATCAATGTAATAATCCATGCAAAACCGAGCTGAAGTAGTACTGTGCACTGCAGATGGCGAGCTGCAACGCACACACAGACAGATAGGCGCGCGCGCGCACACTCGCTTTCCAACAAACGGATTCAAATTTGAAAAAAGGCGCGCACGCTGCAGAAGGCGCGCACATTTGTCATTGGCCAGATTCCTGGATGAAACTCAGCATAACCAATCATGCTCAAAGCAACACAGACATACAATAGCCTAATGTGGCATTTGTAGGCTGTTGTATTAAATAATTGTTTAAATTGGGTTTTTATTGCACATATATATGTGTATATATTGAGTATATATTATATATTGTTTTTTTATTGCAGTGCATTATATATATGGTAATAAAATGGTAATATATATGGCAATCATGCACTGCAATAAAACTTTATTGTATTATACAATTATAAATTGTATTATTGTATTTTATTTATTATAAATTATACAATTTATTTACCTGACATTTCCTTTAGAAATACTCTGCCTAATAATGTCAACTCTCATTTTCACTTTTACTGTGTGCCACTGTTACACAACCTGTTGGTTTAGGTTTAATCTTCTGTCCAAAGCAACACTTGTTTGCTAACATTGCATAATCAGGCATAATATTATGACCTTCCTAATATTGTGTTGGTCCCCCTTTTGCTGGTAAAAAAAAATCCCTGACCCCCAATATGTTAGCAACAGATCCTTTAAGTCTTGTAAGCAATGCACCCGCACCTGGCCACCATGATGCAAAAGAAAATATGATTCATCGGAATCTGTGCTCCGTGGTCCAGTTCTGATGCTCACGTGCCCACTGTTGGCACTTTTGGCGGGGAACAGGAGTCCGCATGGACACCCTGACTGGTCAGCGGCTATGCCGCCCCATATGCAACAAACTGAGAAGCTCTGTGTATTCTGACCCCTTTCTATCAGAACCAGCATTAACTATCTTGAGCAGTTTGAGCTCCAGTGGTCTCAGTTCTGTTAATCCTCACGTGCCCACTTGGCACTTTTGGCGGGGAACAGGAGCTATCCGCATGGACACTGCTTCTAACACATCAACTTTGAGCATAAAAACAGCTTGGGCTTTTGCATGGCTTTTTGTTTGTGGACTTCTCGTCTGCATTTGATCTTTTGCAGCCTTGTTATTTTAGGACAAAAACTTCAGTTTCATTTTAATCATGGTATAGTCTCATGAGACAGACTTTTTAGACAGACTTTGAGTGGTTGCCCCTGTGGCAGCGTTTTAGGACAATTTGATGTTCAACAAATCATTATAAACTTACTTTTGTGGCTGAGGCAATTCATTTATGTAACAAATGTGTCTTATTATTATTATTATTATTTTATTTTAGCCGTATATTAAAGATACTTAAATGTCTTGATTGAACTAAGGGCTAATCCTAGCTTAGTCTTAACCCTGTCTGTGAGACCAGGCCTGGGTTTGGGGTTAAGGTTATTAAGCACCACAATGCTGTAAATATGAGTGGTAAACTTGTAAGTCCTGATCATTTATGTAACAAATGTGTCTTATTATTATTATTATTATTTTATTTTAGCCGTATATTAAAGATACTTAAATGTCTTGATTGAACTCAGGGCTAATACCAGCTTATTTAAAGGTATTTGGCATTGACATTGTCAGGCTTTTAGGGTTAGGGTTAGGTAAGCTAATGCATAAAACTTAGTGTTCATCAAATGTATATGTGATATGTGTAAATAATTGAGTTTGATTTATTTGTATGTGATTGTTTTTTGTTGTTTGTTCGTTGTTCTTTGATATGAATATTGGTTGTAAATATATTGTGTTCTAGAATAGGTTATTCATTTCAAGTTCATAATTTTGTGATTGGTTGTACGTGTGACGTGCACGTCGCTGCGTGGCGGGATGAAGGGAGTTCTCGCGAGAGACTTCATTCACGTTATAAAGTTAAGTGAATGAACATGCGGGTGACTGACTGTGATTTATAATCAACATATATCACTCCCTTACAGGTATGCACGGTTGGAAAGACAGGTTTGAGTGTCATGAGTGTTTTGTCTAGAGATATTACGTTATAAAGTTAAGTGAATGAACATGCGGGTGACTGACTGTGATTTATCGAGTGTTCATGAGTGTTTTGTCTAGCATATTCGAGTGTTGTGCGGGTTAAGTGTTTTCAGTATCAACGTATTCAGTTAACTCAAATGTACCGCGATAGCGCGTGCGCGCTGACGATGCCGCACCACACAGGAAGTGTTTGTTATATGTGCTTTAATGCTTTCGTTACTCGTTGTTTCTGCTAAGTGTAAAGCTATGTACTAGTTGTATATAATTTGTGTATGTGTCTGTTTCTGTTGTATTCACGTTATAAGGTTAAATGAATGAACATCGCGGGTGACTGAGTGTGATTTATAATCAACATATATCACTCCCTTACTCCCTTACAGGAGTTTTACATATATAAACAATAAAGTTTACTGTGGCTTCTTAAGAACACATCTCATGCACATTCTTGGATCTTCATTTTCTAGAAGTAGGCTAGAATTATTCATTTACAGAAAAATATGGTATAAATAAAACAATGTATTAATTTACATATATTGTTCGTAATTTTACATGGATTTGTATGTATTGAATGAAAACAGAAAAGATAATAATAAGGTAATTTTCCTGTATTAAAACTGGAAATTACTGTAATTTTTCATTTAATGATATAATCCTTAAAATAACAGTCAAGTTGTTAATTTACTGATATTTATTGTAATTTTACATGAATTTGTACGTAATGTATAAAAATAGAAAAAATACTGTATAAATAATACAGTAATTTTCTGTATAAAAAAATAAGAATTACTGTAATTTGTCATTAATGATATAATCCTTAAAATAACAGTCAATTTGTTAATTTACTGATATTTATTGTAATTTTACATGAATTTGTACGTAATGTATAAAAATAGAAAAATACTGTATAAATAATACAGTAATTTTCTGTATAAAAAATAAGAATTACTGTAATTTGTCATTAATGATATAATCCTTAAAATAACAGTCAAGTTGTTAATTTACTGATATTTATTGTAATTTTACATAGTTTTAAACATAATTTAGATTTACAAAGAAATACTGTAAAAAAAATTCTGTAAAATTAGGATTTTTTTTTACAGTGTATGCTTATATATAGTTAATCCAATACTATAAGACTGTGCTAATTTTTTAATAAAGATTTCAGGTGAATTTGCACATCTGGTTTTGTTTTCTGAAATACTACACCGGGATTCTTATTTTATCTGACTCGTTGGATTTCTGATGTGGGACATAAAAGTGTTACTTAAACATCTTAATTCATCTTTACTTCATAACATCGCTTGTGTGTGTGTGTGTGTGTGTGTGTGTGTGTTTTGTGTTTAACCTTTAAATCCCTTAGTCATAAAAGCAAATGATAACTTCTAATTAATGCAAAGCTGGATATATATACGGTACATTTATTCCTTCAATCCCCCTTATGATCGTCTGTCACAGGAGATCAACACCTTACAGAACAACCTCCTCATCTTCTTCCTTTTCCTGGTCATGGTCCATCTCTTCCCTTGTGCCTCCACTCATTGTTTGCATATCTATTTCTATTTCTATATCTATTTTTTTTTTTATAAAATAATTATAAAAATGATTTATAAACTTTTATAAAATGTAAATCTATTTCTGGATGATCTTCCCCTCTCGTCTTCCTAAGCTTTACTTCCATGTCTCCTCCTTTTCTCTCAACCATCCTTCCTTCCATCTGTCTTTATCCTCCTCATTATGGTGCATTGCTATATCCCTCATCCTTATCATGTCTTCATTTTCTTAGGTCTTTGGAAAGCACTCAACCCACTGTGTTCAAGTTAAAAGTTACAAGGCAACATTTAATACTTTTGATACAAAATAAGCTCCATCACGATAATCTGTAAAGAAAGTTAAAAGTTATTCGCTGCGCAAATGTGGCACTGTTGTTTCTTTCTGCCACAACAATATTAACCTAGGTTTTGACCAGGAAACTTATTCCAATTCATCCACAGTCATTATTTTACTTGGGCATATTTTGCCCTGTATGCCCACATTTTAAATTCAAATACAGCTGTTTTGGCAAAAGTTTGATTTGCCTTAGTATCTCTTCAGACACCATCTCTCACTCCATTCATACTCATTCACACTCACACTGGCCATTTTCTCTGAGTCTGCTGATCAGCTGGTTCCGATCTAAATGGGGCACATACATGTTTAGATGTGTACTTCCACAAAATCTGAACACAACTTTGTCAAACCTTTCTGAATCTAGCCACTGCACTTCATTTTAGACTCTTATGAACCTCTTTTTCTGTTTTATCATAATTTACAATTGTAGACAAGCAAATGTTTCTCAAATGCATTTTATTATGCATCTCATTTAAGATTTTTTCTATACTTTTGTTACTGCTCATGAGCTATTTTTAAGAATAAATTGTAGATTTCTGCATAATCATGGATCCATGGTCAACATTTCCATCGCGTTACCCCAGTGATGACAGCATTCCTGGTTTCATGAATTTAGACCTTAGAGTTAGTCATCTTTTTTTTTTATTCAATCTAGTTCTAGAAAATTACCATTAAACAAGAGGGAGAGGACCAGGAAAGGTATTTTTCCACCCATAATTCTTCTTATGATGATCTTGTAACAATCTTTTATTTTTTCAAAAACGAATTCTATTATACTTTTAACCCTAAGTGTTTAATTTAATCTAAACCCTCACTATACCAAATCCAGCCTTAGTTTGATCTGTTTGGTGAGTTGAGCACCCACTTCTGTCTCTCAATTAATTTCTTTCTTTTTTTTTTATCGCGATATTGGGCTGGATTGGTTCCTACTGAAAAAGCAGAAAGGTTAGTTGAGACCAGGAGTCAGAAGTGCAGTCAATAGAAGAAATTTCAGTGAAGTTTAGTTTGCAGTTTCATCAGCAGAAGCCAGCTTCAGGTCTCACAAGGAGTTCGTAGGCCGCCCCAAATACAATAACATTGTTACAGCAATTATACTCTAACAGAGGGTGCTAACTACGTCAATGATGACGTTTAAATGAATCTGATTGGTTATGAAAGAAAGAAAGAAAGAAAGAAAGAAAGAAAGAAAGAAAGAAAAACAAAACTAGTACTTTTCCACACAAGAGCAGACAGTCTGAAGCATATCTTTGTTGATCACATGGTTGACGGGTTTGTGACATGGCTTGTCGAGAACAACAAGTTTTATGGTGCCAGCTAATCACCTCACCAATACAGACCATATTAACACACACACATACAACTTCTCCAAGGCTGAACTCGGCTCAGGCTCCAACTCTCAACAGAAACAGTACCCAAAACATTCCGATAACATTCTCTAGCTGTTGAGAAGTGCTGACAATATTAATCCTTACTCTATGGAAAACTACAGAAAAGTAAAGAAAGGTTTTTAACTAATAAAAAGCCTAACTTGATTATAAATCACTCTTTACAACTCATTCAAATAAGAAAAAGGAAAAAGAACATATGAAAAATAAGACAAAGAAAATAATATAGGTATAAATAGGAAAAATAAAATAATATATATATATATATAATGTAAATAGAAGAGACAAGAGATTTTGATTATCCGCCTTCAGTCCCCTCTTTTAGACCAATGTGGGGTCCAATACCACCACGTCTGGTCTATCCAGTGAGATCGCTACGGAAGGCCGGAGTGGTGACGCATGCTTCCCTGATGGGTCACAGTTGTCTCTTCACCCCATCATGGACAAGCTGGATACTAAAAATTCCGGTCCCCATGGAAGGGGCTCTCCAACCTTCCACTCACAACAGGGCGTTGAGCTTCTCTCTTGTCAGTTGGTTGTTCAAGCGGTTGGTCAGCTGTACCAGCCTCATCTCCTCCTCCACAGGATTAATAGTCCTGCAGGCAGATTTAAAGACATACAAACAAAAACAAAAAACGGATACACATCCCCAATCCGATACATGCACCAAAGGCATAAACTAGATATTTAACTATGCCCATGGCCAAGTCCTCTGGTGCCGCAACAAACTCCAACGGTTTCTGTAACATCAGTGAACATGGACCCTACGCTGAACACGACCATAAAAGCACGGTACTTGTGCTGAATTAGGGTTGTGTTTTGCTAAAATGAAGCGTAAAACCAAGTTCACTGTACTTGGTTTTCACCAAGTGTTCACCAAGTTCACTTATCTCGAGTCATGGTTAACTCGCCAATACTATTATGTCGACGATTTTGAAGTGGAACCGCCAAACTCCCTATTTGTCTCAGTATTTTCTTGTTGGTTATGTCGATTCCTTAATGTCGCCGAAATCTAGTATCTCGAGCATAATTGAGAGACAAATTATCAACTTCACATGGCTATTTCGTGACTTATGAGCGTACCTAGTTCGCGGAGTCAGGTGCAGCACGTGCTCACTTCAACGACAGTTCACTCACGTTGATCTGAGGGATAACACACTTCAGGTATTCTGTGTTTTTTTTTTTCATCAAAAAATGTATGGAGGTGTTAAGAGAAAACTGGACAATCAATCTCAAAGATATGGACGATGCAGTGTTTCAGTGGTTCACAAATACACAAGCAACAAACCTTCCCGTCAATGGTCCCTTGCTGATGGAGAAGACAAACATTCTTGCTGCAAAGAATTTGACTTGACTTTAAAGCAAATCCGGGGTGGCTGAATCGTTTTATAAAGAGGCACAACATTGTCTTTAAAGTGATTTGTGGAGAGAGCGCAGCGGTTAAACAGAAGCAAGTGGCTCGGGGATCAAGAATCAAATGCGCACCGTGCTGGATGAGACTCTGAACATTTCAACCGATCGCTTCATCAAACAAATCGCGGCAACACTGTTGTGTAAAAAAACACCAAAACACGAGCATCTACATTCTCATTTAATCTCGTTTTTTCTCATTTACATCATGTACATCAATACATTTTAATTTTTTCTTTCTCTTACTACAACCCACGGTTTGGTTTCACTTTTCTAAGAAATACAACCGGCAGGTTTCAAACCCGTCAACACTGGATCGGGATGTCAGAGCAGTCAGGTTGTACACTGCCGGAGTGAAGCAGTGTGTTTGCTTCAAACTGATGATTTGTTTATTATAATAGGGAATATATATGGTTATAATAATATTTCTCAAAACAAATAATTGTTATCTGAAGTTTCTGAAATAATAGCAGGCCTGAAACTTAAATATTCCACAGACAATATCATATTAGGAGGGGATTTTAACAAGGTTCAGGATGATTGGATGGACTGGTCACCTTCTAATTTCCAATATCTCCCAAAGCTAAGGAAGTGCATTTCAATTTTTTAATAATATTTACCCATCCTTAGAGCTTCTTAGATATAGATTTAACTGATCACAATTGTTGTACTTTTTGTGATTGTGAAATTGAAACAACAGTACATGTGTTTTTTGATGGCTTATTTTGCAAAACCTTTTGGTTTGACATATGAGTGGCTTAAAAGTACAATTACTTTGATTTCGTCATTTTCTAAAAACGACATCATTTTCGGTATAATAAGTGAAAATGTACACACAATACATTTTGAATAATATTCTCATTCTGAGGAAATTTTATATTCAAGTGCCTTAAAACAAATCTACTGTTTTTTGTTTTTCAGAAAGAATTTTGGATTTATTGTAAATCGTTAAGATTACTAAAATCGAGAAGTGGAAGAAGACTTTTTGGTTTATTGAAGAAATTTAAGCTGTTGTATAATTATTTGTTCTTTTCTCTCTCTCTATCTCTTTGTTTGTCTTTCTATGTTTCTTTTTTGGAGTTGTGCTCTGTAAGTGATTTTGTATTGCCTTATTGTAATTGTTTTTCTTGCAATAAAAAAAGAAAAAAGAAAAAAGTTCAATCACTCCTGTCACCAGCGAGAAATCATTGTAAAGAGAGGTTTTACAGAGCATATTTCTCGAGAGAGTTTCGACTACCTGTGATTTCCCGCACGCAGTCACGTGGCTCAACTTGGCGCGCTGTCAGTCTGTTTGAATTTCTAAACTATATTAAGCGTTATAGCCAGCAGCTTCAATATATTTGCTGTGAGTTTTGGTAAATATTAATGCATAATGTGACATGATGCATTGAATGTGATGTACCTTAGTATTTTATGTTTGGGGAGAGATGGATTAATATTTTTGACTTAAATATGTTTCCTCGTGCATAACCCTCGGGTATTCCTTATAGCATATGGGTCAGAACCAAAAACCAAACACTTTAAGTATACAATTTATCAATTAAAATAAATCACCATATTTTAGTTCTGTGATATTTTATGGTACTAAGTTGGTCATTAATGGATCATAACTATTGTTTATATTACAGTTAAATAAAAAAAATGTATGGACAATAAATAAATAATAATAATAAATTCCATCCAGAAGTCCATCTAGAATAAGGAACAGCAGATAGATTGCATTTCACATTACATTTATGCAGTTGAAAAATGTTTTTAGTTTTTTTTTTCTTTTTATTAAACGTTTTTTTAACACGCTTGTTTCTATTTTCAGAATACTGTTTCACAAGTCCACTATAATGATTTCTTTATCAACAAGCCATTTTGTATTTGTGTGGCCATGCTATTAATTAAATTCATTCAAAAGTCATTTTGTGTTACGGGTTAATTAATGGCATGGCCACATAAATACAAAATGGCTTGTTTGATAAAGAAATCATTATAGTTAAAAAGATTAAGATTATAGATGTTACGACCCCAGTCTAGGGGAAACAGGGCGTAACATAAATTATAACAAAGTCCGAGGTTTTAAACTTAAAGTCCTTTTATTCAGGAACGGTCTTCGTTATAGAAACATAAAGTGTGCCAAAATAACAAACAAAAACAGACTGCCTGGCTCTTTAAAACCTAACATTTCCTAACAAATTAAATGAAATAAAAGTACATAACTCCCTAACTCCCTGTTTAACAGAAACCAGGATAAAATTTCAATAAACAAAAATAGGCACAGTCAGAGGGAGAAAGAGAATACAAAAAAAAACGAAACAAAAGAAAATACAACGTCAACAGCGTTGGGCGGGGGAGTGGCATCAGTTCACAGATTACATTTTTAATACCCAACAATCACTGAGAACTATAACGTTATATATTGCAAGGAGCCACAGCTTTTGGCCTGCTCTTTCACGAGTTCTTTGGGACGCTGCCAACAACGCGTCCTGCCGGCACAACTCAACCCAGAGTCACTAGCCCAGCCCCTCTTTCTTGTGCAGACTCTAGTTTTAAAGGCTGCACCTCCGAAGACGGGCCAATCCGCGGTTGTTAATAATTAAAACCGGAACCTGGCAAATAATATAAAAAAAAGGAGCGAGAGAGGGAAAACACAACAACAACAGGGACTCCTGTCCACAATTTCAATTTCTCCAAAAATACGTCAGAGGACGTAACACCCCCACCAATAAGAGACAATCCAAGGTTGTAACAAAAACAAAAAAACAATTTACATCTGATGGTATGTAAACAATTACATAACAGCTCTAGAGAGAACATCTGAAATAACATTATCAGTTCATTTCTTGTGCTGTATTTTCACATTAAAATCCTGCACAATTAATGACCACCAATAAAAGACAACCTGTTACGACTCCTTAAAGATGTTTGTCTAGGAGGAAATAGGAGTGTAACACAGAAATATAAATAAATAAAAGTCGCGCTATTCTAAGTATGTAAGAATGTATTGTCTGAAACTTCGTGGAGCCATAAATAAAAGAGAGTCAAAGTGAAATTAAAGATGGATTTTGTATTAAAGGTTACAACCACCACAACGTACAGGGAAACAATTGGGTAACAAAACATTTAAAGACATTAAACGTAAATAGAATATATTAGGAGACAAATAAGCGGAGAGCTAAATCAAATAAATAAATAAAACCAAAACATCTGCTAACTACAAACAAAAATATTTCTAATCTAAAAAGAAACAAACAGATCTTCGGCGCAACGCCGGCTAACTACTCTAACTAAGAAAACCAAAACTACAATATAGCTCCCGCTTCTAAACTGATGGGTCTAAACAAACAAAAACCTGCGTGTGGCAATGTATGTCACGTGACCTGATAATCTCGTCTCCTTAAGTCAGATATAATAAACTCTAAGGCATGCGAAGGTAAACAGTATACCAAATGACATAAACAGGTATAACTCTCAAAACACTCCATTCACAGACAAAACAAACAGCTAGCATCAAAGCAGCAAACAGGCAAAGAGCAACGCCGAAATGACGCGCTGCCGTTACTCTTCTTCTTCTTCTTCTTGTGATGTTTATTGGCGGTGGGCAAGCCAACTATTGGTGCATTACCGCCACCTACTGAACTGGTGTGAAGTGACAATGGAAAATAAAACAAAACAAAACTATATTCTCCTGTAGTTTCCTGTATCTATTATGTATTTTATTATCATTCTTCTGAATTTTCTATTGCCTAATATCAGTTCTATTGTCATGTTATTTGCACCTTCTGTTTGTATCTCTGTTTCTAGCATTCGTCTTTCTTTTCTATATGCTCTACACTGTAACAAAATATGCTCCACTGTTTCAATTTCACCACAATGTCTACAAAACCCAGTAGGGTGCTTTCTGATTTTATGCAGATTTCCATTTAAAGATGAATGTCCTAATCTTAATCGTGTCATTATTACTTCTTCTCTTCTTTTAAAGTCACTTCCAGTCTCATTAATTTGTAATCCCACTTTATTTTGGATTTTATATAGATGTCTACCTGTCTTCTCCATATCCCATTTTTGTTGCCATGATTTAATAACAGCTTGCTTGATAATGATCTTTGCTTCTGCTTTACTGATTTTTGCATCAATTTCTACATTATTTTTATTCACTGATCTTTTAGCATGTTTATCTGCCATTTCGTTTCCATCTATTCCAACATGTGCTGGGACCCATAAAAATGACACATCCTTGCCATATTCATGTATTCTGTACATCAGTTGCATTATTTCTATAATAATATCCTGTCTGCAATTTGATTGACCTGTTAGAATACTTCTTAACGCTGCCATTGAATCTGAACATATCACTGCTTTCTTAATCTGAGTCTCTTCTAACCATTGTAAAGCTATGACAATAGCAATCAATTCTATAGTAAATACAGATAAGTAATCTGGTGTTCTTTTTGTAATAATTACTTCTTGTTGTGGTATGACTATTGCTACTCCTGTCTTATTGGATTCTGGGTCTTTAGAACCATCTGTATAAATCTGTACATTATCATGGTACGTCCGTTCCATATACTGATTCACTTCATTTATTACACCACTACTGGATTTTCCTACTTTTAGTAAAGATAAATCTATTACAGGCATTTTAAATAACCACGGAGGGATTACTGCTAAAGGCACTGAATCACTGTATTTCCTATTTGCTAAATTCATTGTGTGTGCCATTTCTTCTGCTATCCACCCAATACTTTTTATATTTGCTCTCTCATGTTCCCAACATTCTTCAAATATCGCCTTTGTTGGATGTTTACTGCTTTGACCTTTTAAAGATACCCAATAAGTCATTTTTAATTGCATTTGTCTCTCCTCTAACGGCATTTCACCCATTTCTACCTGCAGAGCAGCTCTGGGTGATGTTCTGAACGCCCCGCAGCATATTCTCAACGCTTGTGTCTACACTTTGTCAATTTTTTCCAGCACATGCTGGGTTGCTGATCCATATGCAATGCATCCATAATCAATACCTGACCTGATAACTGCTATATATATGTTTCTGAGAGAACTCCGGCTAGCCCCCCATTCACTACCTGCTAAACATCTCATAACATTCAGTGCTTTCTTACATTTAGCCAATAACTTTTCTACATGTATAATAAAGTTCAGTTTCTCATCTAACCAAACACCAAGAAACCTTACTACTGATACCTGCTCCAATTGCTTTCCATAAAGAGACAACTTAATTTGAACATTTTTCTTCTTTGTAAAACATATTACCTGTGTTTTCTCTACTGATACTCGAAACCCCCATTTCTGTGCCCATTCTTCAACTTTATTTAATGCTTGCTGAACTTTCTTAACTGTGTAAGCTATATTTCTGCCTCTTTTCCAAAGTGCACCATCGTCTGCATATATTGACCTCCCCATTCCTTTTTCCACCTCATTAAATATATCATTGATCATTATGTTAAACAGAAGGGGGCTACACACACTCCCTTGAGGGGTTCCATTTTCAACTTTATAAACCCTAGAGTATGATGTTCCCACTCTAACCTGAATTGTCCTGTCTAATAAAAAATCCAATACCCAGTTGTACACTCTTCCTGAAATACTCATGTTTTTCATTTTTATTAGTAATCCTTCTTTCCAAAGCATATCATATGCTTTTTCTACATCGATAAAAACTCCTATAACAGCCTCTTTATTTGTCTGTGCTTTCCTTATCTCGGATTCTAAGCATAGTATTGAGTCCATTGTTGTTCTGCCCTTCCTAAACCCACTCTGGTACGGTGTAAAAAGGCCTTTACTCTCTATCTCATATGTAAGTCTATTTACAATCAATCTTTCCATTATCTTACACATGTTTGATGTCAGTGCTATTGGTCTGTAGCTTGTTGCCTCAGATCTGTCTTTCCCTGGTTTAACTATCGGAACAATTATAGAATGTTTCCATGATTTAGGTAGTTTACCTTCTTCCCATATTTTATTATATAACTTTAATATACTTGCAAGTGCTACATCTGATAATTTTCCTATCATGTTATAACAAATTTCATCCTTTCCAGGAGAGGTTTCTTTTACATTTATTATTGCTCTTTTGAGCTCATACAAAGAGAAATCTTTATTTAAACAATTATTAGTAACTTCACATTTTTTAGTTATTTCAGGATTATCTTCTTTAACTTTTTCCCTATTATTTCTTGCTTCTTCAGACAAATTATTACTGCTATGTATATTATAAAACACTTTAGCTAACATTTCTGCTTTTTCTTCATTTGAGATAGCAACTTCTTCTCCACTTCTTAACGCCGGTATACTTAAGTTTTTATACTGCCCACCCATTTTCCTAATCATACCCCAAATATCTGATATTTGTGTCTCCCATCCAATATTATTGCAATAATCCCTCCAATATTTCCTTTTTGTAGCTTTAATAATTTTTCTTACCATCGCCTGTGCTCTTTTATATTTTACAAGATCTTCATATAAAAATGATGATTTTACCTTCCTAAACGCTCTATTTCTTTCTCGGATAGCTTCTCCACACTCTTCACTCCACCACGGAACTGCTTTCCTTGTCCTTAATGTTGTTTTCTTACCTATAACTTCTGTTGCAGTTGTATGAATAATATTACATACTTTTGTATTATATTCCTCCACATCATCTTCTAGATTGCCCATATTAATTAATCGCTGACTACAGATATAACTGAATCTTTCCCAATCTGCATTTTTTAACTTCCATCTATCTATACTCCCCTGCTCCATTCTTGAAACTATAATTCCTATTCTACATCTTATTGGGTAATGATCGCTCCCTATCGTTGATTCCTTTAACACCTTCCATAAACTTATATTAGCTATATTCTCTGATACAAATGTGAGATCTAACATTGACTCATGCCCATTCACAATATTTATTCTTGTACTAGATCCATCATTTATACACACCAACCTATTTTCATCTATTAACTCTTCAATTATCTTACCATTATAATCTGTGACTTCACTACCCCACAGTGTATTGTGGCTATTGAAGTCTCCACACCACACTATTGTATTATCACTTAACTCTAATATCTCTTCCAATTTAACTTTTTGTAATTTCTTACATGGGTTATAAAAGTTTATCACTCCTATACCCCTTCCCCCTGTCCAGATTTTTATGATAACTGCTTCAATTTCATTAACATGTATAACCCTATAGCTTATACCTTGTTCAATAAATGTTGCTACTCCTCCTCCTGTTCCTTCTTCTCTGTCCTTCCGAATTATTTCATAACCTTGGATTTTAAAATCAATATGTGGTTTTAACCATGTCTCTTGTATACAAATTATATTTGGTTTTTGCTCCAACTCCTCTATATATTTTTTTAATTCTTGTCCATTTGCTAGAAGACTTCTTGCATTCCACTGTAAAATTTCAAGTTTCATTTTTTACCCATTACTTTTCTGTGTTCCTTGGAGATCTCCTACAAGACTATCTTGTATTTTCTCAACTGTTATTTCTCTTACATCCAAGTATTTCTCTGCTGCTCTGATTATGATTTTAATTCTTTCCGTTCGACTTGATGTCTGAGCTGAACAGTTAACCACCTCTGCCATAAATGTTACAAACTTGACTTTATCTATCATCAATGACTCTTTGCTGACGTTGCTTTGATGGGTTACTTTTTGGTTAGCTATGCTATCCGGTTTTTCATTTGGATAAGATGTTTCACTATTTTTCACTCTTTTAAGGGCTTCAGCATATGTTATCCCCTCAGTTATCTTGATATTCTGAACCTTCACTGCTCTTTTCCTTACTTTACATCCCCCATATGCTGCACTATGTTCTTCTCCACAATTGCAACACTTCAAAGTCACGTTTTCTCCACACTCTCCATACTTGTGTTCTCCTCCACATTTGCCACATCTTTGTTTGCTTTTGCATACAGCAGCCACATGCCCGAATCTTTGGCATTTATAGCACCTCAACGGAGGTGGAACATACTCCCTTACATTGTAGCTCATATATCCCACCATCACCCTTACTGGCAGCGCCTCTTCATCAAACTGTATCATTACAGATAAACTGTCTTTTTTCACGCCATCCCTTGTGAATTGCAGCCGCTTCACCTTGCTAACCTTAGCATGTGCTATATTTCCTTTAATTTCTTCTTCAGTCACTTCCGTAGGAATACCATATATCACCCCTCTAACTGCTCTTCTTTCTTTCCAGCTCACACATTTTACTGTGTTTCCAGCCAATGATTTCACTAGCAATGCCTTTTCTTTCTGTGCTTCATCTTTACATATTACCATTATGTTTCCGTCTTGCAATGTTTTGGCATACTCAAAGTTCCCTAGTTTGCTCTTTAAATCTTTGCTTATCTTTAATGGGTTCCTAGATCCTGGTGAATCAAATGTAACGATGACCTTGTGTCCCTCTTTTCTTTTTATATCTGTCCGTGTGTTTACCTCTTTATCACTATCCAAATTTTGTTGATGTGTTTTTTTCCTTTTCTTGCTTACTAGACTCCATTTCATTCTACTACCTTCTCCTCCTTCATCCATCCAATCCACCTCCTGATCACTTCCTGATTCGTCATCACTTCCTACCATCGTCACTCCAGTTCAGCTGCCGCCCACCGCCCCGTGTTGTTGATTCAAAACTCAACAATAACCACTCTGCTCCTGCCGTTACTCATCACTTCCGGATCTTTATAGTCCATTGGTTCCTTTAGAAGAGGCGTGACTTCATCATTAACCCTGATTGACGGCGGGGAGCTGTTCAATCGCGGGACCTGAGAGGTGTAAGAGCAAGATAAACAAAAGGGGTGGACAGAAAACAAACACTACGAACACTCTGGAACGTAACATAACTCAAGGTTGTAACAAAAAAACAAAAAAATAACCAAATAAACAACAATTTACATCTGATGGTATGTAAACAATTACATAACAGTTATAGAGAGAGCATCTGCAATAACATTATCAGTTCCTTTCTTGTGCTGTATTTCACATTAAAATCCTGCACAATTAATGACCACCTCATTAAACGCTGATTGTGATTGCACATGCGTGAAAGAAAAATCAAGGAGTTATGATCAGTGAACACTTCAATTGGGAGTGAACTGCTTCCTAAATACACTTCGAAATGTTGAAGAGCCAATAAAATCTTCTCGTAATGTTTTAATGTGATCTTCCCAGCTATCCGACTAATTCTCAACGTCATCCAAGTAAGCCTCACAGTTTTTAACACCACACAACACTTTCTGCATAAGCCTTTGAAAGGTAGCTGGAGCATTTCTTATTCCAAAGGCCATGACTGTGTAGTTTAGAAAACCGTCTGGTGTTACAAAGGCCGATATTTCAGATGCGCCTTTTGTTAGCGGCACCTGCCAATACCCTTTTAAAAGATCTAATTTGGTTAGAAGGCTGGCAGCACTACTCTAGACACTATTCGGTCTACACAGTCCTCCATATGAGGCATGGGGAAAGAATCTGGTTTTGTGACACTATTAACCTTACGGTAGTCAGTACAAAATCTATAGGTACCATCAGGCTTAGGGACAAGAAGGCAGGGTGAGCTCCAAGGGCTGGAACTGGGTACAGCAAGCCCCTGCTTCAATAAGTACTTCACTTCCTCCCTCATTATGTCTCGGATTCACGCGGTAGGGATGTTGACGTATGGGACCAGAACTATCGATCTCAATATCATGCACTATCGCAGTGGTCTGAAAAGGAGTATCTACAAACAAGGTTGGATATTCTTTAATCAACAACATAATATCTTGCCGTTGCAGATTCGAAAGGTAAGACAAACTTACCTCTGTGAATGTTAATGGACAATAACCCAGCAATAACCCTGTTTTGAGAGCCTCTGACTCCACTGTGATTGCCAGTCGCAGAGTTAATGTGGCACTGAACAGACCTCTTTCTCCCATTATAAATTCTCTCAGTACTTAAAATCATAATTAGTTAAATAATCACAATGAACGCCCGTGTCATCTTCCGACGCTGTGTAAAGTTGTCAGGAAGTTTTCCCTTTGAAAGAAATTCTTGCATTCCATCATAAAACGTATACAAATCCATATTGTCCCTCGCCACCAAATGACGTCACTATAAAGCGCGCACATGCGTAGTACAAATCGTGCAGGTACGAAGCTGTGGTATGTGGCTACTTGATTCGTAGCGGAAACACGATTGGTACTGCGCATGTGCGAAAACGCAAATTTCGTTCTGCGCATGCGCGATTCTATGACCACTTCCTCTTATTTTACGACAGCTTCGTACCTGCATGATTTGTACTGCGCATCTGCGCGCTTTATAGTGACGTCATTTGGTGGTGAGGGACAATATGGTTTTTTATACGTTTTATGATGGAATGCAAGAATTTTTTTACACAGCTTTTTAGACAACTTTACACAGCGTCTGAAGATGACACGGGCGTCTACTAATTTAACCAAGGTGATTTTAGGTACTGAGAGAATTTATAATGGGAAAAAGAGGTCTGTTTTTACAGAGAGCCACATTAACTCTGGGACTGGCACTCACAGTGGAGTCAGAGACATTCAAAACAGGGTTATTGCTGCTACTGTTGGTCTGCTATCCAGAGTGTGAAAGAATGGGTAATGTATTACAGAGATGATATAAGAACGTTTAATAATAACTTTAATACTTTAATTTAATAACTTTTCTTATTCATTCTGATCATTTAATTACACATTATGTATTTTCTTTGTATTTGTCATGTATTTCCTTCATTGATCCTGGACTGAAAAAACAGGAAGAGACCTTAGGGTACGTTTTACATGAT
This sequence comes from Rhodeus uyekii, assembly GCA_037043235.1. Lineage (NCBI taxonomy): Eukaryota > Metazoa > Chordata > Actinopteri > Cypriniformes > Acheilognathidae > Rhodeus > Rhodeus uyekii. Next base: position 22,599 of record JAWRVZ010000147.1, read on the forward strand.
GTATCCATAAATGTTTTAATTAGTTTTACACATGTCAAATAATGCTAGTAGGTATTGTTTGTTTTATAAAGTAACTGTCTGAACTTTTCCAGTTTTTTCCTCAACAGTCCTCAGACAATTCCTGTGAAGTATTCCTGTGTAGACAATTCTACATGTTGATGGTAAGATGGTTTAATTTTTCAAACCTGTTGGATAATCTACAATCAAAGCCTTACAGTGTTATTTGTATTTCGCAGTTCACTCTCAGCACCTGTACGTCATGAACATGAACAGTCACAGAGGTAAGCTGGATTTTCACACACAAGTAGTTTCAAACTACTAGTATGTGTCGATTATTTATTTATTTTTGGTGTGTGTTTTTAGGAGGAGGTGCCATTGATTCTCCAGTGGTGGTGCATTCGGCATATGGAGAGGTTTTGCCTGGAAGGGAATGACTGACTAAAATGTCAGTGTCTTGGCTGTATTGTTACTTTTGGTAAAGTGATACTAGAAAGTTATTGTATGAATAGTGCCTATACATTTACATGTTTTCTAAAGGCATGGACAGAGATTTGCATACTGGACAGAAGCAGCATCCCCATTTCTTCAGGGAACGCTTGTGCCTGTTTTTAGGGTGTCAAAATGCATCGGCACCAAACCGTCGCTCAACAGAAGAGATCAGGAAGAGGACACTGATAAGGTAAATGATTTTAGTCGTCATATACCAAGCAGTTGCATGTATGCTGGATACATATTTTAATTGGTTTGTGCCATTTCATATGTATTTATTTTACCAGGTGCAACAGCCAGCCATTGCGAGAGATCTTCGTACAGCGTGGAGCTGCTAAACACAGACTCATGCCGTGAGATGACACAGCCTGCTTTTCTCCAGATGAACTATGATGATCAACAACATGCCCTCAGGAAGGTCCTAGGGAGTGACTTCTCTGAAGCAAAGCATGACTTTTTATTTATATTTCAGTGTCAAGAGGACATGGAAACATGTTTGTCATACTGTGCTGATGAGTAAGGACTGAAAGTCAATGCCATGTTACTCAATCAGCGAGTGTGTGTGTATGTGTGAAGGAATTAATAAATGTTTGAATAAATAAAATGGAATAAATTAATATCTTTATTTTGTGTTTCTTAAATGCAGACATTTAAGCGTACTGATATAAGTTGAATCTATCTTTTGAAAGTTAAATATTAAATGTAAACTCCTATACAAAGTCTTATGTACACATCTGTGTTTCCAAAAATGTGGTCTAACAAATGTAAAATATTTAGTTTGATTAAATTTAATGATATATTTTACCTTTTGTATGTGTTTAAATGCTTTATTAACAAATAGCATGTATAAGGTTAAAATTAATATTATATCATAACATTTGCTTCACAATACAGTTGAGATTACATAAAATGTGTTGTTTTTAGATTTTGAAATCACATCTATGCACATTTTAATCTCCTTAAGCACTAAAACTGGGTTTTCCATTTTTAAATTTATATTTCTGTATATTAAATTTGCATTAAAATAAAATGTATAATGATTCCAGCACCATTTAATAGGGATGGGCATATCGATACTGCAGTATCGATATATCGATACTCACAAGCTACTCACTTGGTATCGATATCTCCACAAAAATATCGATACTAAAATTAAATTAATAATTTCTGCATCAATTTTTGCAAAAAGTGTTTTCGGTACTTCTGTTTAATGTTTGTGCTACAACTGAAATCCCCCTCTGATATTTAGCTCACCCATGTCACGTGATGACTGTGAGAAACACGAATGGCAGAAAGAAAGCGTAGCGTGGTGTGGTGCTATTTTTCAATGGCAGAAAAAAAGGTGATAAAAAATACCTTGGAATTGTCGCAACCTCTGTTCCAGCAGAGAGGTTGTTCTCCAAGGCAGGAGAGACAATTAGTCAGAGGCGAAATCGTCTTAAATAAAAAAATGTTAACATGTTGCTTTTCCTAAACACAAATCTGAAGCTTAAAAATTAGGAAATCTTTATTAACAATTCAAAATGAAAAGACACTGAAATATCTTTCTGAACATTGCTAAATTGGAAAAATATGTACAAAGTTGAAAATAAAGAAATAAATGGCCTGTTTAAAAATAAGAAATATTTCATACAGTGCAAATATGCACAATTTTTGTTGTTAGTATTTTTTATTATATTAATCTTTATGTTATGATGTATTTTATTTAATCCATTTTTTTTTTGTAAAATACTGTATTATTTTAAACATTTTTATTTATTTGTTGTCAATTTTACTTTTGTAATAATTTTTTTAATAGCCAATATGTCTTATATGTATGTATATATATATATATATATATATATATATATATATATATATATATATATATATATATATATAACTTTTTTTTTTGAAATATCACATACACATTTAAGAAATAAGCGGTATCGGTATCGATATCGATATCGGTAAAATTATACCCAAAAGTATCGATATCGTATCGAATCTAAAAAGTCTGGTATCGCCCATCCCTACCATTTAAGCATAAAAAGTGTCAAAGTGTAAATTTCTGAACTATTTCCGGTACGGATCGAGTAGTCACGTGATTGTGATCTGCCGTAAATTGTTTCGCACAGCTCAGACAGGAAGTAGACGCGTTTTCGCGCATGCGCGGTACCAATCGTGTTTCCGCTACGAATCAAGTAGCCACATGGTAAAATAAGAGGAAGTGGTCGCAGAATACAATTTGCGTTTTCGCACGTGCGCAGTACCAATCATGTTTCCGATACGGATCAAGTAGTCAACAGCCAATCAGCACGTCTGCGTGCATTCGGCAGCTCAACATAAACGCCTGTGATTGGTTGATCGGCTCAACGTTGCAATAAACAACAGTTCAGTCTTTGAAGTCAAGGCTTTTGAAGTCTTCCGTTTTTTTCAGCTCTTTGAAGTGAACCCATTCCGGCATTCGAAGCCTTTCACTCGGTTAATTTACGTTACCATACCTTGCTTTATTGCACGCAAGCACATACTTCCCACAGGTGTCAAAAGTAGTAGATGTTTTGCCGGTGGCGTCATGGTAGCTGTCCTGTAGCTCATTCGGTAGGGCGTCAGATCTTTCATCGGCAAGGTCGCTGGTTCGCTCCCAGGGAAAACAAGACCTAGCATAATGTCTTCCCTGTATGCATTTTAGGTTGCTTTTATGTCTGCTAAATGGTAAGCAGACATTTATTCTCCATTCATTGAATGGAGAATAAATATTCTCCATTTATTCTTTATTCTCCATTCAATGAATCCACTTGCATTTTCCTCCTCTTATAGAAAAATTCAGAAGTACGCTATATTTATGCATTTGGATCACATTTTCCTCTATAGACCTTTGCTAAACCTGCTAACACACTTGCAAAGCTTTCGTGTTGCTCAATCAGTAGAGCATATGCGCTTACGATGTCATGGGTTATGGGTTCGATCCCAGGGAAAGCAAGAACTGAGTCAATGTGCTCCTTGAGTGCAATATTAGCCACCTTGGATGAAAGAGTCTGCCAAATGTACATGTCATGGACTTGTCAATCATCAGTAATGAACAAAATGTAAAAAAAAAGCTCTTTTACCCCTGCCTCATATACTTTGTAATTAACCATTTTCGAATAGCTTTTACTTTAACAATAATAATATAGTTGGAACAGAGGACCCACCTACAGACAAAACAAATTTTGGTTACCATAATTTGCCTTTCAAATGACAAATGATTAAAAAAATTAAAATATCCATACAATAAAATGTAAATGTTTAAATTGTTTTCAAAATGATAAAAAAAATGGCGCCGAACATGGCTGCCGTGTTGCGAGCCCCAAGCAAACTTTGCAGTTTTTCATTTGTTTTACTTGTTTTATTGTTGTGCTGCGTGTTGGATGTTGTTTGTATAACGGTCTACGACAGACACGCTTCTAAGCATAGGTTCCTACGTCGCGGAACGCGAACCGGACTTTGAGTTCTTGAACGCTGGCGCCCAGTTTATGGACACCGCATCAGAGCCCTTTGTCTGGGCCGCACGGGCGCGACCAAAGAAACGTCGCCGGAAAAGAGGGAAGAGAGCCGGCGTCCTTGTAAGACATAGGGCCCGTCCACACGGGAACGCGAATCACTGTAACCGCATACATTTCGTATCGGATTGGCGTTGCGTCCACACGGATCCGGCGTTCTGGGTGGCTGAATCCGCTCTCTTTGGAGAACGGGTTCTAAAGTGGAAAGATCTGAGAACGACACCCTTGCGTTCTCGTGTGGACGGCCAATCCGCATCTTTTGTGAGAACGATGATGTCATCACATCACGTGTCGGCAGCGTCACACGTAACAGCAACAACAGTAATGGCGGACTACATGATTGTGCTCGTGCTGCAGGACGGCTAAAAGTACATAAAGTTGCCTTTTACGGATCTGGTTTTGCGTTTCCATCGTGCTCATGGCATGCCACAGTGTTTGGGAGCGGTCGACGGCACACGCATAGAAATCAAGCAGCTGTCTGCCAACTCGATGGACTTACATCAGTGGTCCCCAACCTTTTTTATGCCACGGACCGGTAAACGCGTGAAAATTGGTGGCGGCTCCAGTTTGTTGAGTGAGTCCGCGCGAGATTAAACACACTTCCTCGTTACTAAAGCAGCAGCGTCACAGCCGCTTGTAGCAGCTCACGGACCGGTCCGTGTACCATTTCATCCACGGACCGGGGGTTGGAGACCACTGGACTACATCAACAGGAAAGGCAAACATTCTATCAATGTACAGGCGGTCTGTGATTATAAGTACAGATTTATGGATGTTGTGATAAAGTGGCCCGGGAGTGTACACGATGCACGGGTTTTTGCTAATTCAAAGCTCAACCTGTACTTGACTGGCCAGATCCCTCCTCTGAAAAAACAGATTGTGGACATGAGTGTGCTTTTGGTCGTCTCAAAGCCAGATATGCTGCACTGAAAAGGCTTCACAGACTGTAACGAGGGAGAGGGAAAGAGAGTGAGGAGAGTACTCACAAAGTACCTTGACCCTTAAAAATGCTGGCCATCAAGTTCTGTTCAGTTTTTTTTAACAGTATTTACCTTTTTTGCAAATGTACTAATGTTTATTTTGAAAGTGTTGTATTGAATATGTCAAGTGAAAATAAATGAGAGCAAAAATTCAAGAACTGGTTTTTATTGGAAAATAGAACAATTAAAAATAACCTGAAAAAAACAGGTATAAAGTGCAGCAGTGCGCACAACATATAGTGCAGGGTGTTAGAAATTAAAACACTGTTAGAAATTCTTCAGCGTCTTTGTGTGCCTCAGTCTCTGCTCATCAAGGAGTTACTTCAGGATCCTGGGAGAGTACAAGCTCAATGAACCAAACGAAGTCAATCAGTACTGGTTTATTCAGAATGCAGCTCTCAAAATAACAGGCAAAAACACTCAGTATTTGTACCCTTTCTTAAGGGCGAGACACACTAGAAAAACAGAAAAGCAACTCCATATATGGTATCATTCAGTCAGAAAACAGTAACTCTCCACATAGCAGTAATTCTCTACATAGCAGTTTGTAAACGAGAACAGCCTGGAGCGCAGAAACCGGGTGCAGTGCAATATGGTATCATACAGCCAGAAAACAGTAATTCTCCACATAGCAGTTTGTAAACGAGAACAGCCTGGAGCGCAGAAACCGGGTGCAGTGCAATATGGTATCATACAGCCAGAAAACAGTAATTCTCCACATAGCAGTTTGTAAACGAGAACAGCCTGGAGCGCAGAAACCGGGTGCAGTGCAGCGGCCTGCAGCACACACACAAACTAAATTAACTGGTTTGTTAAAGTCATCTAAGAAAACGTCATCTTAATAACATATATTTTCCTTCAATCCCCTCTTTTAAGCTTAAAATAGCTTAACCATTAGCCACAGGTGTGTACCGTCTATCCCGGGTGACGGCATCAATCATTCCATACATTCGATTCATCAAACATTGCATTAGGCATGGTCCAAAGACACATATAGCCAACAGAATCAAACATACAGGAATCAGCATAGTAATCAGTGGTGTCACCCCACAGCTCCTTCTGCTTCATCCTCGGCCGGAACAAAGGTGCAGCACTGATCCCCCACCATGGCACAGACACCTCCTTTGTCTGCGAGTAACATGTCCAGTGCCAGGCGGTTTTGCATGGTCATCAGGCGCAGGGCACCTAGTTCTTTTCTTACACCGTCCATTCCTTCAGTGGTGTCGTTGACAAATTTCGCTAGTCGATAATGCAGGACCTCAATGTGAGTCCACTGTTGCACAGTTCCCATGGAAGAGAACATGGAGGTCCACCACCTTGTCCAGTGAGTGGTCAGGCGATGCTCAGTGGGAACCTCATCCATTGATAAGTCTCTCTTGTGATGACGTGTGGGTCGATGCTGGTTGATCCGCTGAAATATCTGAACAGGGTAGGATAGTTGAATTGGGGCACAAAGGCCAGACCAGTTACCTGGAATGTCCTTAAACAATGCTTTAGGGCCACAATACCACCACCAATCAATATCTAAACTGAAAGTGCTAGCTACCAAACCACTGCCGGGTCGAACTCTAGTTGTCCAGAAATCTTTCAGATCGCTAACGTGCGCAGTGTCCCATATAACGCGAATTGTGGTGGTGTTTCGTTCGACCACCTGGAGGCACTGTCCCTTAGTTACCTTTCCATGTGGGTCGGATTCATTCAGGCTTTTGCCTCTATAACAGGCACTAAAATTAAATTTTGGTGGAAAAACGGGGTGTATTCGGATGTGTTCGTGCAAGAAGGGACGGGCAGGCTTGCTCGTATTGACCCTCCATTCCCCGCACCCGTCTGGAACATCCCGTCTCCACACCTTATCATTCCCTCCTGGCCATACATATCGCTTAACACAGCTTGTGTTCATGTGGTCCTGTGATAGTACAGACATTGATACGCTTACTACAGATGACATTACTTTCTGACAAACATAACATGATTCGTTGGTGTGCATTCGAGCAGTGAAGTTGGCATATTGCCAAAACAGATTATCAGTTGGTTTCACAGCGAGAGCTGGAGCAACGAAAAACAATAAACAATACATATGCATTCTGAAATTAGACAATAATCAATAATCAATGATAATGATAACAAATAATATCATGCAAAATGTCGACAAAGCAAAAAAATGATAAAGGATATGCGCTGCCGAGTGTTATGTCATACAGCAGTGCTGCGTGTTCAGCTCCCGTCTACTGATGCAATAACAGAGGGTCAGCAAAATAAAAGAAACAGTTGTGAGCAGATAGATCGTGGTCAGTCCTTAGTCAGTCCAGCTTTACGCAACGCCCCAGCCTCTCCGTCCTCTGACGCGGCGGTGACCCCTCTTTGACAGTTCCTACCCCAAGAGGCCTAAGCCCCTCCGTCCCTTGACGCAGTAGTGAACTCCCTTGGACAGATCCCGCTCAAGTGGCCCCCTGTTCGGGTATCAGGCGTCTCTAATAAATCCGGATAAAACATAATTACTTTTGCACTACTGTCTATTGCTCCTTTCCTCCCGGTATCTGTAACACAAAATCAGTTAGTCTTGTGTCCCGGGGCTCTCCTTAGTCGTGTAGCGTGGATCCACTGTGGAAAAGACTCAGTTAATACTGCAGTTCGAGTTACAGCCACAATTTTGGTGGGGGTGCTAAATTTTGGTGCCTCAATAGGGTCCCCCATTTTTAAGAATTGTTTGACCATTACCTCATCTCCAACTTGAAAGGGATGGGTGGGGTCCAATGGGAGTGGTGCAGAACTCGAATGCATTTTTCTCCAGTTTTCATGGAGTGCTTCACACAATAACCTAGAATATTCACCCAGGGGCACATCACATCCCACACCTCCCAACGTTCCGGCCCCTCTCCAGGGGGCTGGGAATGGTCTTCCCATTATCATTTCATATGGGGACAGCCCTTTTAACCCTTTGTGGGGGGCCATCCTCATTTCAGCCAATACAACAGGTAACAATGACGGCCAATTACTGTGGTCTGCGGAATGCATTGCTTTGCGTAATTTGTCTTTGATGGTTCTATTAACCCTTTCCACAATACCAGACGACTGTGGATGATAAGGAATGTGGTGTTGCCAATCAATTTGTAGTTGTTTTGTCACGTCCATTAGGACTTTGGCCACGAAAGCAGGTCCTCTATCAGAGTCAATGGCTAACGGTATGCCATACCTGGGTATTATTTCGCGTGTTAAATGTGTGACCACTGTTTTTGCATCCTCTTTCGAGCAAGGAAAAGCCTCCACCCATCTAGAAAATTTGTCTACAAAAACTAGTAGATACTTATACGGGCCCTTCTTGGGGAGGTGAGTGAAATCAACCTGCCATTGCTGTAGAGGGCTTTCAGGTAAAGGTAGAATCTGATGTTTTGATATTGGTTTTGAATTGTTACTCATTGCACACGTAACACAGCGGTCTAACGTGTCTTTCACTTTTGCTGCTAGGCCTTTTATACATAAAAATCGATCCATTTCCTCATATACCCCTCTTTGGCCGCGGTGTGTGACACCATGGAACTCCCAGATAAGGAAGTATGCACACGAGGCTGGCACACAAACGCGGCCAAGAGTGTCTACCATGACACCATTTGTGTTTGCTGTAGCGCCTAAATCTGCCCAGTGGTGGCGGTCGTCGTCAGAGGCAGCCTGTTGGATGGCTACAAGATCAGTGTTAGGAATAATTCCACATGTCATAACGTGAGGTGTGTGCGAGGCAGCAGCAACATTCAACCAAGGGGGAAACCGGCCAGAATGTGCCCCCTCTTTGGCAGCTTTATCAGCTAATGCGTTACCTCTGACCTCACTGGTGTCTAGTGTTGAATGACCTTTAGTTTTAATTATTGATAAACGTTTAGGGAGTCGACATGCTTGTATTAAATCCATTACCAGGGAGCTATGTGCTATTGGTTTACCATCAGCTGCAACAAATCCTCTAGTGGCCCAAATTTGGCCAAAATCATGTGCTACACCAAAAGCATACCTACTATCTGTATATATGTTGACGTCCTGATCCTCGGCTAAGATGCAGGCACGAGTCAGGGCAACCAACTCTGCTGCTTGAGCGGATGCAAAAGGCAGGGCTGCAGACTCAAGAACAGTGTTAGGCAATTCACACACAGCATAACCACATAGATACACCCCATCTTGTGGTTTCGAACACGAACCATCAACGAACAATGAGCGTGATGTAGGGGACGCTGTGCTAGACATGTCAGGTCTGATCGAGCAGTCATTAGCTATGGAAGAGAGACAATCATGATCATCAACGATACAATCGTTCTGAGTGTGTATCAGACGCTGCAAGGCGTGTGCTACTGTGTCATGAGAGGAGGTGGGCGTTATAACCAAATTTTCAGTGTTGAGTAGTATACTCTCATACCCACTTCTCCTTTGCACTGATAAATGTTGTGTAGATAAATGTTTCAGCATGTACTGGACCTGATGGTTGCAATGCAGCACCAAAGAGTGCCCTTGCACAATTTTCTGGCAGTCTGTGACCATCACAGCTGCAGCTGCAATTGCCTTGAGGCAGGCTGGCAGTCCCCTAGCAACAGAGTCGAGAGTTTTGGATAGATAAGAGCAAGGCCTGAAGCCCCCCCCATGCTCTTGCGCAAGCACAGCACTGACTGTGTCACCGTGGTTAGTAACATATAGGTGGAAGGGGATGGAGTAATTCGGGAGGCCCAGTGCTGGTATTGAGCAAAGGGCCGATTTCAGCGTGTTAAATGACTGCACCATGTCTGAGGTCCATGTTAACGGACCTGACATGGGGTCATCGTGTGTGAATGCCCCCCTTAGAGTCCTGTCGTGAAAAGAACAATCAGGAATCCACTGTCTACAATAATTAATCAATCCCAGGAAAGCCATAAGGGCGTGCTTAGTGGCCGGGCGTTTGGTGTCTAAAATGATTTGTATTCGGTCAGGAGACAGCACTTTCTGTCCCTGTGACAAAACATGACCCAAATAATTAACCTGTTCCTTACAAAATTGCATTTTTTGTTTTGATACCTTGAAACCGCACTCAGCCAGCCGCTGTAGGAGCGCCAACGTGGCCTGCCTACAAGATTGGGCGTCTGCCCCTGTAACAAGAATGTCATCTGCATATTGAAGAAAACATGAATTAGGTGGCAGATCTAAATCTGCCAGACAATCTCTTATTACTTGGGTGAAAACAGCAGGAGAGTCAATGTAGCCCTGAGGCATACGCGTCCACGTGTACTGGCGCCCCCTGTGGGTAAATGCAAACAATTGTTGAGTATTTGGATGCACTGGCACACTGAAAAAGGCTGAGCACAAATCTACAACTGAAAAATGCGTGTGATCAAAGCAAATGGATGCCATAATGGCTGGGACGTCAGGTACCAGTGGGGCCACCGGTATAACAATTTCATTAATTGCTCTGAGGTCCTGAGTGAAACGCCAGGTACCATTAGCTTTTCGAACTGGATTAACTGGAGTGTTATATGAACTGTTACATGGAACTATAACTCCCTGCTCAAGCATAGATTTCAAAACACGGTCAATACCAGCTGCCTTGTCCTCGGATAGAGGATATTGTTTTTTGTACACCGGGTCATGGTGTCGAACTGTGGCTTCATATGGGGGAGAATTAACAAACCCAACATCGTCTTTATGCGCGGCCCACAACGTGGGGGGAAGGTTTAAGTGATGCAACTCAGGGTCAGGTGGAAGTGTGTGTACACATGCAAAGTTGTGCTGTACAGCGTCCCCTTGAAATGTTAGCTGGTGACTTGACGCAACTGCAGAGTTAACAACTAATTTCGAACCGGAAAATGAGATAGTTAAATTTAACTTGGACATAAGATCCCTTCCTAGCAGATTAAAAGGAGAACCCTCCATAAAAACAAACCGATGACGCAGCCTAAGGTGAGGATCATCTGGGCTGGTAATAACAAAAGGAGGAGTTAAATGACTTTGAAAAGGAACCCCATCAATTCCCACAGAGCTAATAGTTTGTCCTGAGACAGGTCCCTCATATGTAGACCCCAGCGATGACATTGTGGCCCCTGTATCAAGAAGAAAACTGTAAACAGTATCCTGAATTGTTAAATCTAACATGGGCATGTCCACGCCTAAGTCTGATACAAATTGAGCTGATAATAATGCGTGGCCACAAGGGGGCGTGCTGGGGACTGTGCTCTGCGGGCAGCCCTATCCGTCATAAGGGTTTGGACCCCAATATGCCTGTGGGGGGCGCTGTGGCGGCCTTTGCCCTGGCTGTGGGTGATTATAGGTCTCTGTCGCCCTCTGCTGCGTGGGGGCCCGCCAGGCAGGTCCCGAGACAGAGAGGGGGCGCCTTCCGTGTTTCAACACGACACCACTTCGCTCATCAGCTAAACGTTTCCTACACTCTCTGTACCAGTGACCAGGTTTCTGACAATAGTTACAGTTCCCTGGTTTCTTATCGCCATTTTGTGGCGGGCGAGGCTGCTGCATTGAGGCGCACACAACGTTCTTCTTTTGAAATAACCCATCTGCCTCCATTATGCGGATTTTTGCTGCCGCGTCTCTAATTTTCAACGTGTTTCGGTCAGTTAAATGATATCTCAAAACATCGTAGTGGTCTGCTTGACAGTTATTCATGAAAGTGGACAAAAACATTGGATTTGGTTCACCCTCATTAAGATTCATCTCCCCCACGCTAGTCCACACATCACTAAATCGCTGGAAAAAGCGAGACGGGGTCTCACCCTTTTCCTGTTTACAGTTAGTCACTTGTGATAGATCACGATTTGCCGCCTTCAGATTTAGTAGATATTTTTTTAGCTGTTTGTCTAGTTCTTTCAACATATTCGCAGTGTCGTCCCGCCATTTGAATGTAGTAATGGTTTTAGTTCGCCTCGTTTCCCTTTCCTCCTCATCAGCTCGCTCTTCCTTTACCTGATCAACTTTATCGTTCTCGGGGCCAAGCGCCGGCACGGCTGCTACCAGACTATCTTCGTTATATGCATCGCCGAGTTTGAATTGCAGGATAAACCTATAATCCGCTCCCGTTAACTGACAGTGTCGTGAAGCTTTGATGAGCATATCAACGAACTGGACGGGTTTCGAAGGCGATGGCAGCATGTCTATTATGTCTTTCAGTGCGCTGACGGAGGGCGGTGTGACGTTAACTTTATTACCGCGCTGCGCCCAAACGGCAGCCACATTTAATTTCGGTGGGTCAATTTCGGATCCCGAGTTGGGACCTGCATCGTCATCATAATCATTATCTGTATCATCATCGTCGTTACTCGGTTTCATAGATTTCCTTTTTTTGTCATAAGTTACGGGCGGCGCGTTCGGTGCGCTCGGTTCAGATTTAGAGATACAGGCGGTATTAATACTCGGTGGACCATACGGCGGTGGCGGACATTTCGTTGGCTTGAAAGCAGGATATTCAGTCAATGTGGTCGGTTTTTTTTCCTTCAAAGGTTTTGGTACAGTTTTTAACACTGCTTTAGGAACATAAGCGCCAGTTTTACTGCGCCAGATGTCAGCCATTTTATACCATATATCATACCCCGCGCGCATATATGTAAAATCCCACTTTGGATCGCCTTGGTTACCATATGTCAAATTATATGCGGTCTGTAGGAAACCTGGATCAAACGTTCCCTCTCGTGGGTAACTCCGCCACTGACTACCTTCTGTCCAACCAGCCAAATTATCTATATACGGATTAGTGTAATAACCCCAACCACAACATTCCATCCATGCTATTGGAGTTTCACTTGGGTCCGGTTTAGGATATGATTGCCCCATTATATTACCTCAATGGCCAGGCACTGACGCACACAGATTCAAAATTACGTTTACCGTACAAAACTGTAATTTTTCCCAATTCAGCGATCTATTCAGAACAGGCAGTGAATTTAAATAATCTCTTACCTGTCTGGATAGATCCCGGACGAGCCCCCAAAACACTGTTAGAAATTAAAACACTGTTAGAAATTCTTCAGCGTCTTTGTGTGCCTCAGTCTCTGCTCATCAAGGAGTTACTTCAGGATCCTGGGAGAGTACAAGCTCAATGAACCAAACGAAGTCAATCAGTACTGGTTTATTCAGAATGCAGCTCTCAAAATAACAGGCAAAAACACTCAGTATTTGTACCCTTTCTTAAGGGCGAGACACACTAGAAAAACAGAAAAGCAACTCCATATATGGTATCATTCAGTCAGAAAACAGTAACTCTCCACATAGCAGTAATTCTCTACATAGCAGTTTGTAAACGAGAACAGCCTGGAGCGCAGAAACCGGGTGCAGTGCAATATGGTATCATACAGCCAGAAAACAGTAATTCTCCACATAGCAGTTTGTAAACGAGAACAGCCTGGAGCGCAGAAACCGGGTGCAGTGCAATATGGTATCATACAGCCAGAAAACAGTAATTCTCCACATAGCAGTTTGTAAACGAGAACAGCCTGGAGCGCAGAAACCGGGTGCAGTGCAGCGGCCTGCAGCACACACACAAACTAAATTAACTGGTTTGTTAAAGTCATCTTAAGGAAACGTCATCTTTAAGTCATCTAAGAAAACGTCATCTTAATAACATATATTTTCCTTCACAGGGCAAACAATATAAAATCAAGAATTACAATGCAACAGGGCAATCGCTCCGTGTCATCTTGCAGCAGTGCACGTCTGTAAATATTCAGCGCATTCAGCGCGCAAGGTTGTGCGCATGCTCAAACTGTTCTTCTCCGTGTATAGTGTATATCTGTGGCAGAAATACAGCGCCACATACTGGTCTGGCATATATACCACACCGTTCTCAGTCGGTTTCAGTGTTCTCGTGTGGACGCTGAGATTTCTTGCACCGATGCCGTGTTTACGGCATTTTTTTTAGAACGAAGGGAAAAAAAGAGCGGTTAGGGAATGCACCGTTCTCGTGTGGATGTGGCCTTAGACGTCGTCCCCTCCGACCTCCTCTCCCAACCATTTTGCTGGCTAACGTTCAGTCACTGGACAACAAACTCTGTGAACTGCGGGCACGTATCTCATACCAACGAGAAACAAGGGACTGTTGCATTATTTGCCTCACAGAAACCTGGATGTTTGCAGTGGTTCCAGACTCAGCCATCGAACTTACGGGGATCTCCGTGCACCGCTCGGACCGAACGAAAGAGCTCACGGGGAAAAGCAGAGGTGGGGGTGTTTGTTTATTTGTCAACCACTCGTGGTGTGACGAAAGGAACCTACACTCCATTAAATCCTTCTGCTCCCCTGACCTGGAATTTCACATGCTTCTGTGTCGACCATTCTGGCTACCGAGGGAATTTACAGCAGTCATAATGACAGCTGTTTATATTCCTCCTCAAGCCAACACAGATCAGGCACTCAAGGAACTGTATGGGAACATAAGTGAGCAGGAAACCGCGTACCCAGATGCAGCGTTTATTGTTACGGGGGACTTTAACAAAGCTAACTTTAGAACAATAGCTCCAAAATACTTCCAACACATCACCATCAAGACGCGCGGCGATCGAGTACTGGACCATTGTTACTCTCCTTTTCGGGATGCATACACATCTCTCCCGCGCCCACCTTTCGGCAAATCAGATCACTCCTCCATCCTGCTCCTGCCTGCTTATAGGTAGAAACTGAAACGGGAAGCACCCGCCCTCAGGACAATTCAATGCTGGTCGGACCAATCAGAAGCTACACTACAGGACTGTTTTGATCACGTGGACTGGGACATGTTTCGTGCAGCGTCTGATGACGACATAGAGGTGTACTCAGAGACTGTAACGTGTTTCATCAGGAAGTGTGTGGAAGATGTTGTACCGACAAAAACAATTCGTATCTACCCCAACCAAAAACCGTGGATTAATAGCGATGTTCGAGAAGCCTTGTCAGCACGAACATCCGCTTTTAAATCCGGTAATGCTGATGATCGCAAACAAACCAGTTACGATCTCAGAAAATCCATCAAAGCCGCGAAAAGGCTATATAAAATCAAAGTTGAAGAACAATTCAACAACAACGATCCAAGAAGTATGTGGCAGGGAATCAGTAACATCACAGACTTTAAAGGGACTAAACCAGCTATGGTGAACATTGCCGCCTCTCTGCCGGATGAGCTTAATAACTTTTATGCTCGTTTCGAGGCTCACAACACCGCCCACACAGAGAGCGCTCCCGCGGCTGCTGCAGGAGACGCGAGTGCACTCACCGTCTCTGTCGCGGATGTAACCCGATCCTCCCGGCGGGTAAATATCCGCAAGGCTGCGGGTCCTTATGGCATTCCAGGCCGCGTGCTCCGAGCATGCGTAATCCAACTAGCCGGTGTCTTCACAGACATTTTCAATCTCTCCCTCTGTCTGTCTGTGGTTCCCTCGTGCTTTAAAAAATCCACCATTGTGCCCATACCAAAGAAAAGCAAAACCACCTGCTTAAATGACTGGAGGCCCGTAGCTCTCACACCCATTTACAGCAAGTGTTTTGAGAGACTCGTCAGAGACTACATCTGCTCTGTGCTGCCTTCCTCACTGGATCCACTACAATTTGCGTATCGTAGTAACCGTTCTACAGATGACGCTATTGCTTTCACCCTACACACTGCTCTCTCCCACCTGGAAAACAGGAACACCTATGTGAGAATGCTGTTTGTGGACTACAGCTCTGCATTTTTAACACCATAGTGCCCACTACACTTGTTGTGAAGCTCCAGACTCTGGGACTAAACAGATCTCTGTGCAGCTGGATTCTGGACTTCCTGACAGGCAGAAGTCAGGTGGTCAGAATGGGCAACAAAACATCATCCCCGCTGACCCTCAACACTGGTGCTCCTCAGGGCTGTGTCCTCAGCCCACTCCTGTACTCCCTGTACACACATGACTGTACAGCTACACACAGCTCCAACGTCATCGTCAAATTCGCCGACGACACAACGGTGATAGGCCTGATCACTGACAACGATGAAACGGCCTACAGAGAGGAGGTAAGCACCTTGACTAAATGGTGTCAGGAGAACCACCTCTCACTCAACACTGACAAGATTAAGGAGCTGGTGGTGGATTTCAGGAGACCGAGCCGAGAACACAGACCCATCACCATCGACAAGACACCTGTGGAGCGGGTAAGCAGCTTTAAGTTCCTCGGCGTTAACATCAGCGAGGATCTCACCTGGACTGCACACACTGACGCAGTGCTGAAGAAGGCACATCAACGCCTCTTCTTCCTGAGACGGCTGAGGAAGTTTGGAGGAGGGTCGTGCGAACTGCCAGCCACATTGTTGGAGGTGAGCTTCCTTCTCTCCTGGACATCTACACCAGGCGGTGTGTAAGGAAAGCCCGGAGGATCACCAGTGACTCCAGCCACCCGTCCCATAGACTGCTCTCTCTGCTGCCCTCAGGAAGACGTCTCCGCAGCATCCGGTCCCGCACTAGCAGACTTAGGGACAGATTTTTCCCACAGGCTATTAGATTACTAAACATTCAAAACTAATACACCCTACAGCATAACCCCACAATAAGGCACACCACACACCGCACTTAACTTTAAGAGTCAACACTGCACTATATACACACACACTGCATTTAACATCTACCTGTTACATCAGGCACATCCATCACATCTCTTTCCAGTTCACGTACAATCTGTGGCACTTTTTTATTTTTATGTGTATATATGTCAATAATGTAGTTTGTATATTCTGTGTAATTGCGTAAACAATGTATAGTGTAATGTGATGTTAACTGTATGTATGTGTATTCTGAGTATAATGTGTAGTGTAGCACTAACTGTAAGCATGCCAATGGTACACTGTGTGTACTGACTATGTATGTGCACATTGCACATTTTACCTGTTGAAGTTTGTATAGTTATATGTTAACTGTTTCTGCAAATTTCTGGAGCATGCTCCAAAGAATTTCACTTACCAAGGCACATGTGCTGTGGTAATGTGACAATAAAAAACTTGAACTTGAACTTGGACAATAAAATATCTCATACTTTTCTTTTTTTCTTTTTTCCCTTCCACATTTAGTTTTTATGTGCCACAAATAAAAGGATTTTAGTTTTTTAGGTATGGAGGAAAAGCTACAAGGTGATATACTTGTGAATGACATATCTAAATAAATGCAGAAACCAGTTAAAGGTAAACAGCAGATAATCAATTCATGAGACAAAATTCATGTCGTTAAAAATTGTGTTACCCTTACACAGTTGCTAGGGTAATGTAATATAAATTGCTGCTAAGGGCGTGACAATTAATATAACAGTTACAGACCACATTTCTAGGCAGAAAGACCCAATATTAAGTCAACAGTTCTGTTTCATAATACTCTGTTTCAATTATCTGTTTACAAGAACTAATTTCTTCACTTGTGCACTAAAGAATAATAGTGACATTGCAATCGACTTGGCAAAAGACATTGGCATTCATTGCGTAATCCTTAGCTGACATCTAGTGGCTGTAGTTGAAATGTTGTTATTTTCATGTTAAAATTGTTCCAGTAAATGCATCTCATAAATGTAGTTCTTTAAAGTCGTTTACATGGTCTTGCTTTTTTTATTATAAATGAGAGCAAATTTATGCTAACTATTACAATTAATAATTATAATAATTAATGTTATATTAATTAATTATTAATTAGTTACGCTGACAAAACTAATTTTGATTGACGTAAATTGCCTTTCATTTATATACATAAAATATCTAAAACTTTTATTTTTTTTTATTTTCACAAGTAAAAGGATTTTAGTGTTTTGGGAATAGAAGAAAAACTCAAAATTCAACTTTTTTTTTAGCTACAATATCAGAATATAAAGAATAATAGTTCTCGTTGCATCCTTTTTTCTAGGTGTGAAGAAATGTACAACTTATTGTTTAGCTCGACAATGCAAAGCAATAATGCAATTGCACAGGCGAATGAGTTCTGTGCACAATGCAATGAAATGGAACAAATTAGTCTCATGCACAAAAAAGCAATGCAGTGCAAATAACTAGTTCATGCTACTTGTCAATGCACAACTTATTTTTTCGCTCAACTATTGCAAAGCAATAATGCACTTGCACATGAGAATGAGTTCTGTGCACAATGCAATGCAATGGAACAAATTAGTCTCATGCACGAAGTAATGCAGTGCAACAAACTAGTTCATGCTATTTGTCAAAGCAAAACTTGTTGTTTTGCTCGAACAATGCAAAGCAATATTGCGTATGCACATGGGAAACAATTATGTGCAAGAGGAAGCATTGCAATGCAAGAAATAAGTCAATATTATATCTCAACGCAAAACACATTGTTTTGCTCAGTGCAATGAAATGTCATGTATGCACAAATTAGTTACATGCACAAAGTACGCAATGCAATTGCAACAAACTAGTTCATGCTATTTGTCAATGCACAACTTACTGTTTAGCTCAACTATTGCAAAGCAATAATGCATATACACAGGAGAATGAGTTCTGTGCACAATGCAATGCAAAGGAACAAACTAGTTCATGCTACTTGTCAATGCACAACTTATTGTTTAGCTCAACTATTGAACAGCAATAATGCAATTGCACATGAGAGTTATTTCTGTGCACAAAGTAGTGAAATGCAACAAACTAGTTCATGCTATTTGTCAATGCACAACTTGTTGTTTTGCTCGAACAATGCAAAGCAATAATGCATATGCACAGGAGAATGAGTTCTGTGCACAATGCAATGCAATAGAACAAATTAGTCTCATGCACAAAATAAGCAATTCAGTGCAAAGAACTAGTTCATGCAATTTGTCAATGCACAACTTATTGTTTTGCTCGAACAATGCAAAACAATAATGCATATGCACAGTAGAGTTATTTCTGTGCACAATGCAATGCAATGCAACAAACTAGTTCATGCTATTTGTCAATGCACAACTTGTTGTTTTGCTCGAACAATGCAAAGCAATAATGCATATGCACAGGAGAATGAGTTCTGTGCACAATGCAATGAAATGGAACAAATTAGTCTCATGCACAAAAAAGCAATGCAGTGCAAATAACTAGTTCATGCTATTTGTCAATGCACAACTTATTTTTTCGCTCAACTATTGCAAAGCAATAATGTAACAATGCAATGCAACAAACTAGTTCATGCTACTTGTCAATGCACAACTTATTGTTTAGCTCAACTATTGCACAGCAATAATGCAATTGCACATGAGAGTTATTTCTGTGCACAAAGTAGTGCAATGCAACAAACTTGTTCATGCAATTTGTCAATGCACAACTTGTTGTTTTGCTCGAACAATGCAAAGCAATAATGCATATGCACAGTAGAGTTATTTCTGTGCACAATGCAATGCAATGGAACAAACTAGTTCATGCTATTTGTCAATGCACAACTTATTGTTTAGCTCGACAATGCAAAGCAATAATGCATATGCACAGGAGAATGAGTTCTGTGCACAATGCAATGAAATGGAACAAATTAGTCTCATGCACAAAAAAGCAATGCAGTGCAAATAAGTAGTTCATGCTACTTGTCAATGCACAACTTATTTTTTCGCTCAACTATTGCAAAGCAATAATGTCATTGCACATGAGAGTTATTTCTGTGCACAAAGTAGTGCAATGCAACAAACTAGTTCATGCTATTTGTCAATGCACAACTTGTTGTTTTGCTCGAACAATGCAAAGCAATAATGCATATATACAGGAGAATGAGTTCTGTGCACAATGCAATGCAATAGAACAAATAAGTCTCATGCACAAAATAAGCAATGCAGTGCAAATAACTAGTTCATGCTACTTGTCAATGCACAACTTATTGTTTAGCTCAACTATTGCACAGCAATAATGCAATTGCACATGAGAGTTATTTCTGTGCACAAAGTAGTGAAATGCAACAAACTAGTTCATGCTATTTGTCAATGCACAACTTGTTGTTTTGCTCGAACAATGCAAAGCAATAATGCATATGCACAGGAGAATGAGTTCTGTGCACAATGCAATGCAATAGAACAAATTAGTCTCATGCACAAAATAAGCAATGCAGTGCAAAGAACTAGTTCATGCTACTTGTCAATGCACAACTTATTGTTTAGCTCAACTATTGCACAGCAATAATGCAATTGCACATGAGAGTTATTTCTGTGCACAAAGTAGTGCAATGCAACAAACTAGTTAATGCTATTTGTCAATGCACAACTTGTTGTTTTGCTCGAACAATGCAAAGCAATAATGCATATGCACAGGAGAATGAGTTCTGTGCACAATGCAATGCAATAGAACAAATTAGTCTCATGCACAAAATAAGCAATGCAGTGTAAAGAACTAGTTCATGCAATTTTTCAATGCACAACTTATTGTTTTGCTCGAACAATGCAAAGCAATAATGCAAATGCACAGTAGAGTTATTTCTGTGCACAATGCAATGCAATGGAACAAATTAGTTCATGCTATTTGTCAATGCACAACTTATTGTTTAGCTCGACAATGCAAAGCAATAATGCATATGCACAGGAGAATGAGTTCTGTGCACAATGCAATGAAATGGAACAAATTAGTCTCATGCACAAAAAAGCAATGCAGTGCAAATAACTAGTTCATGCTACTTGTAAATGCACAACTTATTTTTTTGCTCAACTATTGCAAAGCAATAATGCATTTGCACATGAGAGTTATTTCTGTGCACAAAGTAGTGCAATGCAACAAACTAGTTCATGCTATTTGTCAATGCACAACTTGTTGTTTTGCTCGAACAATGCAAAGCAATAATGCATATGCACAGGAGAATGAGTTCTGTGCACAATGCAATGCAATGGAACAAACTAGTTCATGCTATTTGTCAATGTACAACTTATTGTTTTGCTCGACAATGCAAAGCAATAATGCATATGCACAGGAGAATGAGTTCTGTGCACAATGCAATGAAATGGAACAAATTAGTCTCATGCACAAAAAAGCAATGCAGTGCAAATAACTAGTTCATGCTACTTGTAAATGCACAACTTATTTTTTTGCTCAACTATTGCAAAGCAATAATGCATTTGCACATGAGAGTTATTTCTGTGCACAAAGTAGTGCAATGCAACAAACTAGTTCATGCTATTTGTCAATGCACAACTTGTTGTTTTGCTCGAACAATGCAAAGCAATAATGCATATGCACAGGAGAATGAGTTCTGTGCACAATGCAATGCAATGGAACAAACTAGTTCATGCTATTTGTCAATGTACAACTTATTGTTTTGCTCGACAATGCAAAGCAATAATGCATATGCACAGGAGAATGAGTTCTGTGCACAATGCAATGAAATGGAACAAATTAGTCTCATGCACAAAAAAGCAATGCAGTGCAAATAACTAGTTCATGCTACTTGTTAATGCACAACTTATTTTTTCGCTCAACTATTGCAAAGCAATAATGCATTTGCACAGTAGAGTTATTTCTGTGCACAATGCAATGCAATGGAACAAACTAGTTCATGCTATTTGTCAATGTACAACTTATTGTTTAGCTCGACAATGCAAAGCAATAATGCATATGCACAGGAGAATGAGTTCTGTGCACAATGCAATGAAATGGAACAAACTAGTTCATGCTAATTGTCAATGCACAACTTATTGTTTAGCTCAACTATTGCACAGCAATAATGCAATTGCACATGAGAGTTATTTCTGTGCA
Source organism: Rhodeus uyekii (assembly GCA_037043235.1). NCBI lineage: Eukaryota > Metazoa > Chordata > Actinopteri > Cypriniformes > Acheilognathidae > Rhodeus > Rhodeus uyekii. Next base: position 44,216 of record JAWRVZ010000147.1, read on the forward strand.
CAAAGTAGTGCAATGCAACAAACTAGTTCATGCTATTTGTCAATGCACAACTTGTTGTTTTGCTCGAACAATGCAAAGCAATAATGCATATGCACAGGAGAATGAGTTCTGTGCACAATGCAATGGAACAAATTAGTCTCATGCACAAAATAAGCAATGCAGTGCAAAGAACTAGTTCATGCAATTTGTCAATGCACAACTTGTTGTTTTGCTCGACAATGCAAAGCAATAATGCATATGCACAGGAGAATGAGTTCTGTGCACAATGCAATGAAATGGAACAAATTAGTCTCATGCACAAAATAAGCAATGCAGTGCAAAGAACTAGTTCATGCTACTTGTTAATGCACAACTTATTTTTTCGCTCGAACAATGCAAAGCAATAATGCATATGCACAGTAGAGTTATTTCTGTGCACAATGCAATGCAATGGAACAAACTAGTTCATGCTATTTGTCAATGCACAACTTGTTGTTTTGCTCGAACAATGCAAAGCAATAATGCATATGCACAGGAGAATGAGTTCTGTGCACAATGCAATGCAATAGAACAAATTAGTCTCATGCACAAAATAAGCAATGCAGTGCAAAGAACTAGTTCATGCTACTTGTTAATGCACAACTTATTTTTTCGCTCGAACAATGCAAAGCAATAATGCATATGCACAGTAGAGTTATTTCTGTGCACAATGCAATGCAATGGAACAAACTAGTTCATGCTATTTGTCAATGCACAACTTATTGTTTAGCTCGACAATGCAAAGCAATAATGCATATGCACAGGAGAATGAGTTCTGTGCACAATGCAATGAAATGGAACAAATTAGTCTCATGCACAAAATAAGCAATGCAGTGCAAATAACTAGTTCATGCTATTTGTCAATGCACAACTTATTGTTTAGCTCAACTATTGCAAAGCAATAATGCAATTGCACATGAGAGTTATTTCTGTGCACAAAGTAGTGCAATGCAACAAACTAGTTCATGCTATTTGTCACTCACAACTTGTTGTTTTGCTCGAACAATGCAAAGCAATAATGCAATTGCACATGAGAGTTATTTCTGTGTACATAGTAGTGCAATGCAACAAACTAGTTCATGCAATTTGTCAATGCACAACTTATTGTTTAGCGCAACTATTGCAAAGCAATAATGCAATTGCACAGGAGAATGAGTTCTGTGCACAATGCAATGGAACAAATTAGTCTCATGCACAAAATAAGCAATGCAGTGCAAATAACTAGTTCATGCTATTTGTCAATGCACAACTTATTGTTTAGCTCAACTATTGCAAAGCAATAATGCAATTGCACATGAGAGTTATTTCTGTGCACAAAGTAGTGCAATGCAACAAACTAGTTTATGCAATTTGTCAATGCACAACTTATTGTTTAGCTCAACTATTGCAAAGCAATAATGTAATTGCACATGAGAGTTATTTTTGTGCACATAGTGCAATGCAACAAACTAGTTCATGCAATTTGTCAATGCACAACTTATTGTTTAGCTCAACTATTGCAAAGCAATAATGTAATTGCACATGAAAATTAGTTCTGTGCACAAAGCAATGCAATGCAACAAATTAGTTGAATGCACGAAGTAATGCAATGCAACAAACTATTTCATGCTATTTATCAATGCACAACTTATTGTTTTGCTCGAACAATGCAAAGCAATAATGCATATGCACAGTAGAATTAGTTCATTGCACAAAGCAATGCAATGCAACAAATTAGTTCATACACATATTAGTCAATGCACAACTGATTGTTTTGCTCGAACAACGCAAAGCAAACAATACAAAGCAGTGCAACATTTGTTCTATGCATGATTTAAGCAATGGAATGAAACAAACTAGTTCATTATATTTCTCAATGCACAAAAGATTGTTTAGTTTGTGTTATTGTTAATGTTTAGTTTAATGCACATGAGAAATAGTTCTGTGCATAAAGTCAGAAATGCAATGCAATTAGATAATGTCTCAATAAACAACAGACTGTTTTGCCCTATAACAATAGTTCCATGCATGAAGTTATGAACTGAAACAAATTAGTTCATGCTATATCTTAATGCACAACGGACTGTTTATCTCAACCAATGCAATGAAATATATCACATATGCACATTAAAATTAGTTCTATACATGAAGTAAGCAACGCTAGGAAAAAACTAGTTCATGTTATTTTAGGGTAATTTTACCTCACTCTAGGTAAACTGTTTAGCATAACACATTTTTCAACAACATACATTTTAATCATGAATTCATTCTCTGCTGTTTACCTTTAACTGGTTTCTGTATTTATTTAAATATGTTATTCATACGCAATGAATGCCAATGTCTTTTGCCAATGATACATTTTTAAGTTAGTTCTTTAAGGCTATACGGTGGAATGAAACAGATATTTGAGTTATATTTCTTCACACCAGAGACAAGGATGCAACGAGAACTATTATTCTTTATATTCTGATCTTGTAGCTAAAAAAAAGTTGAATTTTGAGTTTTTCTTCTATTCCTAAAACACTAAAATCCTTTTATTTGTGAAAATTGCAAAGTTAATATGGTCTTTTGTGTTAAGTATTTCAAAGTATTTCAAAGTATTTAGATTACGTTACTAAACTTGTGTAATGTAACGAAATACGTTACAAATTACTTTTTAAGGCAAGTATTTTGTAATCTGTAGTGAAATACATTTTAAAAGTAACCTACCCAACCCTGTAGAGGAGGACAGAAAAACACATTCTCTGAACTCAGCTTTTTACAAACAATCCACACAGAAAAGACCACAAAACAGATAACAGAAAGCGCTAGCCCCCTCCAGAGGAACTCCAGGGAACTTTATAGTCGCAGACTCTTCTCCTGGGCCAATCACCAGCAGTCTCATTATGTCCAGGACCAATCCTGTTAAGACAACAAAGGAGAAACAACAGAATCCACACAAAAAACAATATATAAGTATATATACGTAACAATTACTTTATACAATTAATACGATTGTAATACAATACAGCACATTTGTGGATAGAGATAATGCCAAGGATAAAATAAATAATATACAAAAATGTTCCCTTTCAAATCTTCAGACCTTTGTGCCTCAAGCTATTAAGCTTGAGGCACAAAGGTCTGAAGATTTGAAAGTGAAATATTTTGTATCTTATATATTTTATAATATTATACATATATAAATATATGGTCGGGCAACCAACTTGTCTTGATCTACTCGATCGACTTGACACAACTGCATCACAGACAACATTCTAATTAAACCCCTGCATGTTTCTGACCATCTTTCATTACATTTCATATGCAAGTTACTACTTCTGCAACACCAACCAGTCTACCAGTCACTTTCAGGCGAGACCTGCGCTCTCTTGTTTCATCCTTCTCCCAAACAGTTCTCATCTCTGGATGTGAATACTGCAACAGACACTTTATATTCCACTCTAACGTCTTGTCTAGACAATTTCTGTCCGCTCTCTTCCAGGTCACCGCGTGCTACTCCCTCAACCCCTGGCTAACGGATGTTCTTCGTGGACCAAGTTAAGGGCAACTTGGAGAGAATGGCACAAATCAAAAGACCCGTCTGACCTGAGTTTGTATAAATCTCTGCTCTCTACCTTTTCTACTGATGTCCATACCTGCAAATATTTGCATTTCCTTACCAAGATTAAAAGCGCTTCTAACATGCATGCACTTTTCAAAACATTCAGCTCTCTTCTCTTTCCCCCTCCACCCTCTACCTCTTTAACTGCCAATGATTTTGCCCATTTCTTTATTAACAAAACTGCGACTATCAGCAGTCAGTTCTCAGCTCTACACACACGTGAAAATAGATTGACCTCTGATGTAACCACAAACCTTTTTTCAACCACCTCTCCACTCACATAGGTAGATGTATCTAAACTTCACATCACTTGTTGATAATTACAAACCTGGCTCTCTCCTACCATTCATATCAAAAACTCTTGAACGTGTTATTTTTAACCAGGTATCTTCTTGTCCTCTCTCAGAACGGCCAGTTGGACATCAACCAGTCTTCAAGAAGGTTAAGGTGACTTCAACCAGTCTGGCTTCAACCGAGACTATTGGTTACTGAATTTCTAAAGAGTGCAAAAGCTGTTTCAAAATTGTCAGTTCTCATTCTTTTTAGATCTATCTGCTGCCTTTGACACTGTTAATCATCATATCCTTCTGTCTACCCGCTCGTCACTAGGCATCCTCTTCAGTGGTTTGAATCCTATCTCACGGATGGGTCCTTCAGGGTTGCATGGTGCGGGGAGGTCTCCAAAGAATGTCAACTGGTCACCGGTGTTCCACAGGACCTCTTGGACCACTTCTGGGTCCCATCATAGAGGCACACGGCTTCTCCTAACACCGCTACGCCAATGACACACAGCTATTCCTGCCGTTTCAACCAGATGATCCCACGGTGGCTGCGAGAATCACAAGCTGGCTAGCGGACATCTCGGCATGGATGAAAGAGCATCATCTGCAATTCAACCTGGCAAAGATGGAGCTTCTAGTCTTTCGTGGGAAACACTGCAGTATGATTTCACCGTCCAGATCGGCGCCACCACGATTACCCCTTCAAGGTCTGCCAGAACTCTTGGAGTGATCTTTGAGGACCAGCTGACCTTCAAAGAACACATTGCAAAGACGGCTCAATCATGCAGGTTTGCACTGCGCAACATCAGGAAGATCAGGCCGTTTAGTGAAATAGGTCACCACGTGCACCGCGTGCATGGAAGCTACAACAACTTCTGATGCAGGCCATGGTCATTTCCAGGCTTGTTAACTGCAATGCTCTTTTGGTCAGACTTCCTGCTAGTTGAATCAAATCCCTGCAACTGTTCAGTTCACACAGCTTGTCTGGTCTTCAACCAACCCAAAATAACTCATGTCACACCACTCCTCATTTCACTACAGTTGCAGCACGCATCAAATAAAGCACTGATTCTTGCATACAGAACTTACACAAGCTCAGCACCTTCATACTTCCACTGAATGTTACAAATCTACACTCTTAACAGAAACCTTTGATCGATCAATGAGCGACGACTCACGGTTACATCACAGAGAGGCAAAAAATCACTCTCAAGAAAAAAAAATTTCACCGCTCCTTGCTGGTGGAACAATCTCCCTGCCCTCATCCAGAATGCAGATTCCTTGTCAAGGTGTAAAAGACTACTGAAAACACATCTCTTCCATGAGCACCTAACATGACACACACACAATTTTTTTTAAATTAATTCTCTTACTCCCTCTATTCCCCATGCTTGTACTATTTTTGTATGCAATGTTCGAAACTTTGTATTGTAAACACTATGTACTTTTGTATCTTCAGGACAGATTGTTTTATGAATTCCTCAAGTTGTAAGTCGCTTTGGATGAAAGCTTCTGCTAAATGAATAAATTTAAATGTAAATATATTATATATATATATATATATATATATATATATATATTTTTTTTTTTTTTTTTTCTTTTTATCAAAATAGATGGTAATGAGAAATTTTTCAATTTAGGTAAAATAATATCAAATACCGTGATGTATAAAGTTGGTTTTACACTATAAGATTGTGCTGCTGGTATCGTGTCTGGGATGGACAAGATTTCAAACATGTTTTTAAATAAATATTTCAGGTGAATTGTCACATTCAATTGCTTTGTCTTTATTGAATTATGACTTACTGGCACATTAAGAAAACTTTCTTGTGAACTTCAGAGGAGGGAGCCAAGGAGGGAGGATGGAATGATAAGGATGGGCAGATAGATGTGGAAGAATCAGGCAGAACCAGAAGAGGGGTTAGACATAGGAAGTTGAAAGAGAGAAAAGCAAGTAAGGGAAGGATGAAAATGGAAGACATGATAAGGATGAGGGATATAGCAATGAACCATAATGAGGAGGATAAAGACAGATGGAAGGAAGGATGGTTGAGAGAAAAGGAGGAGATTCTGAAGGAAGACATGGAAGTAAAGCTCAGGTAGACGAGAGGGGAAGATCATCCAGAAGTAGATATAAAATTTTATAAATAATTTTTATAATTATTTTATTTAAAAATATAGATATATAATAGATATATAAATAGAAATAGATATGCAAACAATGAGTGGAGGCAGAAGGGAAGAGATGGACCATGACCAGGAAAAGGAAGAAGATGAGGAGGTTGTTCTGTAAGGTGTTGATCTGCTGTGACAGGAAGGGGGGGGGGGGATTGAAGGAATTAATGTATATATATCCAGCTTTGCATTAATTAGAAGTTATCGGTTGCTTTCATGACTAAGGGATTTAAAGGTTAAACACAAAACACACACACACACACACACACACACACACACACACACACACACACACACACACACACACACACACACACACACACACACACACACACACACACACACACACACACACACACACACACACACACACACACACACACACACACACACACACACACACACACACACAAGCGATCTTATGAAGTAAAGATGAATTATGACAATGTTTAATAAAACTTTTATGTCCCACATCAGAAATCCAACGAGTCAGATAAAATAAGAGTACCGGTGTAGTATTTCGGTATTTTGATTAAAAGCCACGTAAAAGTCATGTTCTGTAGGTCATTATTGATATTTGCCTTACACAATAAACTATATATTTGTATTTGCAAAAATTGGGTTATGCGTGACATGTGAACAGCCAATGATAATTCGCCAATCATGACCGCAATCGCGGAAGTGAAAGGGAGACACACTATGTTGCCAGATTGGAAACTAAATTTGGAAATGGAACACGGACGACGGGAAGGGAGAAGGGTAGCAGGGAGGGGGTGGATGCGTGGAGGAAGACAAAGACAAAGAGCTGTTATTTCAGATGAAATAAGTGCTAAACTTGTAGACATGTCATGAATCAAGGTCTCTCATTGAGAGAGGAAGGGTTGAAACAATCTGCAAAGACCCACAGCTGCATCTGTAATGCTAATTTTCCAGCTTTCAAACAGGTGAGTTACATCCTTACAGTAAATGAAAACATTACAGGAATTTTTTTGTATTGCAATTATAGAATATTTACACAGATATATATTACAGTAAGTTTGACTGTAAAATATATTTTTACAACAGGACCCAAAGGCTTCCCCGAACAGGAGGAAGAGAAAAGATATTTTCAGATGCGCAGGAAAATGCTATTTTTGACATGGTTATGGTCACCAATGCAATACTGTAAAACTGTGGGATAATCAAGATAGAGAGCTGGCTGATAATGATATATTTGGAAATGTTACAGACCTGGTTCTTCCCCAGGAGCATGAGATAGAACATTAGATGTGATGTTGATGAAAACCTGTGGCCTGATGCTACAGAGAGGCAGGATTAGCCCTTCAATTATTTGTTCATATTACAGTATGTACTTTTAGTTTCTACCTTTTTTCTCATTACTGTAAATCTCATTACTGTAAAACACCACACTGAGGTGTCGAGGTCGTGGAAGAAACCGGCATCAGCTAGAGTGCACAATCCAACCACCAAGATATATTCATCTGTTTTGGGTCTCAAAGAGTTTGGTTACGCGGCGCTTCCCAAGGTTGAGGAGACTTTAGCCACCCATTTGTCTCCTCAGTCAGCATTGCTTAAGACCCCGACGCTACCCACCAGACCCTTAAAAACGTCTTCGGTTTTGTTGGGTAAAGCTTACGCTGCTGCTGGTCAAGCCGCAGCCTGCCTTCATACTATGGGGCTGCTGCAGGCTTACCAGGCAGACGTGCTTGGAGATCTTGATGAGGACGGCGATATCGGTCCCCAGGCAGTTTCAGAGTTGCGCCGGGCGACCGATTTATCTCTCCGGGCCACCAAAGAGACCGCTCGCGCCATTGGGCGGTCTATAGCAGCCTTGGTGGCTGGGGAGAGGCATCTTTGGTTGAATTTGTCAGAGATGCAGGATAAGGACAAGAATTTCTTATTGGACGCTCCGCTGACGCCCCCGGGTCTCTTCGGCGACGCTGTCTCCCGCGTCGTCGAGAGGCACCAGGAGGCTTCTAAACAAGCGGCGGCGTTTAAGAAACTTATCCCCCGCCGCCCTCAGGTCTCCGGGGCTGCTGAGCGGGAGCAGCCCCAGAAAGCCAGCTCGTCGCACCGCAGTGTGCAGAAACAGAGCGTTGCCATCCGGACCCGGACCCCTCCCCAGAAAGCGGAGGGCTGGGGGGGGTCGCTCTCTCCCGCAGCCTTCTAGGAATAGGCCGGATCTGAGGACCGTCATTATCTCTAAGAAGGCTACGGGGAAGCGGTCCTGACGCCAGGTGCGTCGGACCATTGAGGGCTGTCCCCATCGGGGTCGGGCAGTGTTCACCTCCATCTACGGTGCCTGCCCTTCCTCGCTGCCCTCAGGGGGTCCGCTCGCTAACCCTGCCACCTCGTGTGCTTCAGGGCGCAGCGGCTCCCAGCGAGCGTTTGTCCCAGTGTCTGCCCGGAAACGTTGCAGCACCAGGATGCTCGCTCCCTCCGAGGAGGGTCCTAGAGCTTTCGGCCCGGTCGTTCCCTGCCGGTTCGCCGCTTCAGGGCACCGAGTCGATGGTTCGATCAATTCCAGAGGCCAGTCCCAAGGGGCTGGTTCCCTTAGTAGACTTTCTGGCAGCATAGAAACTTCTGCCGAACGTGTCTCGTTGGGTCCTGCACACCATTCAATTTGGGTACACCATCCAATTTCGGACCTCACCTCCGAGGTTCGCGGGAGTTCTGATCACTACGGTGGCTCCCGAGCAGGCTCTGGTATTGGAACAGGAAGTAGTGACACTGCTAGGGAAAGAGGCCATAGAACATGTTCCCCCCTCAGACAGACAGTCAGGTTTTTACAGCTGATACTTCTTGGTTCCCAAGAAGGATGGAGGTCTACGCCCTATCTTGGATCTGCGTTTACTCAACAAGGCAGTATTGCAGCTCAAGTTCAAGATGCTTACTCTCAAGCAGATCATTCCACAGATCAGGTCCGAGGACTGGTTTGTGACGATAGATATGAAAGACGTATATTTCCATATCTCCATCCTTCCTCAGCACAGGAGGTTCCTCAGGTTTGCCTTTGGGGACGAGGCATACCAATATCGGGTCCTCCCGTTCGGTCTAGCTTTATCTCCCCGCACCTTCACCAAGTATGTAGATGCAGCTCTCGCACCTCTTCGCCTGCAGGGTATCCGTATTCTCAATTATCTGGACGACTGGCTAATCTTAGCTCAGTCGAGGCAGCTGGCGGTTCGGCATCGAGATGCCGTTCTCGCTCATATGAGGGTGCTGGGCTTACGGCTGAATGTCAAGAAGAGTGTTCTTTCCCCCCTTCAGACAACCAGCTTTCTCGGGGTGGTCTGGGACTCTGTCTCGATGCGAGCGCGTCTGTCTCCCGCCCGCATCCAGTCTATCCTTTCAGCCGTAAAGCAGATAAAGCAAGGCCAGTCACGCACTGTGAAGCAGTTCCAGAGACTGCTAGGGCTCATGGCAGCAGCGTCCAACGTTATTACTTTTGGCCTGTTGCACATGAGACCCCTTCAGTGGTGGCTCAGGACCAGGGGGTTTTCCCCGAGGGGCAACCCATTTCGCATGATCAAGGTCACGCGGCGCTGCCTTCGTGCCTTGGCCGTGTGGAAGGATGCCTGGTTCCTCTCCCAAGGTCCAGTGCTGGGAGCTCCTTGTCATCGCCGAGTGCTTACGACGGACGCATCCCTCACGGGCTGGGGAGCAGTTTTGGAGGGTCGCTCAGCGCAAGGTCTGTGGAGCGGACACCATCGCTCTTGGCACATCAACTGTCTCGAGATGATGGCGGTCTTTTTTGCTCTGAGGAGCATCCTCCCAGACCTCAGGGACCATCATGTTCTTGTTCGGTCGGACAACATTGCGGTGGTCGCCTATATAAACCATCAGGGGGGCCTTCGTTCACGCCCATTGTACAAGCTAGCGCGTCAGATCCTCCTTTGGTCCCAGGGGAAGTTGCTGTCTCTCAAAGCAGTTTATATCCCAGGGACTCAAATCATGGGAGCAGACATCCTGTTGAGGCAGGGGCTGAGGCCCGGGGAATGGAGGCTCCACACCGAGGGGAGAGGTTCGGTCGAGCTCAGGTGGATTTGTTCGCGTCTCGAGAGACGTCGCACTGTCCACTCTGGTTCTCCCTGTCTCATCCAGCTCCTCTCGGACTGGATGCTATGTCTCAGGAGTGGCCGAGGCTACTCCTGTACGCCTTTCCCCCGATTGTTCTGCTCCCGGGAGTTCTGGAGAGGGTTCACCGGGACAAGGTCCATCTCATCTTAGTCGCCCCGCGGTGGCCGGGCAGAGTGTGGTTTCCAGACCTGGTTTCTCTCCTAGACGGTTCTCCTTGGGAGATTCCGGTCAGGAAGGACCTTCTGTCCCAGGCGGGGGGACTGATTCTACATCCCCGCCCGGAACTTTGGAACCTGTGGGCTTGGCCTCTGAGGGGGCCCAGCTCCTAAGTTCTGGCCTCTCCACTGAGGTGGTTGAGACCATTCTTCACTCCAGAGCTCCCTCCACGAGGAAACTTTATGCCTTGAAGTGGAGACTCTTCACACTATGGTGTAACGAGCGTCAGCTGGACCCAGTGGGCTGCCATGTTAGTTCGGTGCTGGAGTTCCTGCAAGAGCGCTTCGTATCTGGGTTATCTCCTTCCACTCTGAAAGTGTACGTAGCGGCCATTGCGGCCTACCATTATCCCTTGGGGGGTCTATCTCTGGGGAGACACCCACTCATTACGCGTTTCCTCCGTGGCACTCTGAGGCTTAGGCCTGCAGTTCACCCCAGGGTACCTACTTGGGATCTCACTGTGGTGCTCCAAAGTCTAACTCGAGCCCCTTTTGAGCCCATTGGGGAGGTGGCTCCAAAGTTCGTCACCCTCAAAACTTTATTCCTTCTGGCTATTTCTTCCCTGAAAAGAATAGGCGATTTACAAGCTCTCTCAGTCGCTCCCTCGTGCCTCGAGTTTGCGCCTGGGATGGTCAGAGCCTTTCTCCATCCTAGACCTGGGTATGTCCCTAAAGTGCCTACTTCTGTAGTTACTCCTGTGGTGCTGCAAGCCTTCTGTCCTCCCCCTTTTCGAGAACCGGACCAGGAACAAAAGAATCTTCTCTGCCCTGTGCGGGCCTTGGATGCTTACGTCCACAGAGCTGCCCTGTGGCGTAGGTCGGACCAGCTATTCATTTGTTTTGGCCCTCCCAAGAAAGGGGCGCCGGTCTCCAAGCAAAGAATGAGCAAGTGGATGGTCGAGGCCATCTCTCTTGCTTATGAGTCCGCCGGGCTGCCTTCGCCTTTGGCAGTCCGTGCCCATTCAACTCGGGGTATGGCCGCCTCCAAAGCTCTCGTCTCTGGGGCGTCTCTCAGTGATATCTGTGATGCGGCAGGTTGGTCCTCGCCGCACACCTTTGTCAGGTTCTACAGTCTAGACCTAATCTCCACTCCTGGGGCCCGGGTGTTGTCGTCCGAAGGCGATCACATCTGACAATCTCTGGTCGCTATGGCAGCGTTGGTATTTCGTTCCCACAGCAGTAGACGCAGCTCGAGTTCCCGTGAAAGGGAACGTCTCGGTTACGTATGTAACCTTGGTTCCCTGAGGAGGGAACGAGACGCTGCGTCTCTCGGCCATACCTCCTTCGAGCCTGCCAACAGCGCCTACTTCAGAGACTGGGCTGCAGTCTGTTTGGCGTGGCTAGTATTTATAGATTCCTGGTTCGTGACGTCACCCGCTGACGTCATCCGCGTCACCTGACGGGTCAGATTATATAAGTGCTTCATGACGGATACACGCGGGTGCGTTCCCACAGCGGTAGACGCAGCGTCTCGTTCCCTCCTCAGGGAACCAAGGTTACATACGTAACCGAGACGTTGTGTAGCTCTTGATTTCAGCCACCCGTCGCATAGAGACACTTTTCTTCAGTTAGTTCCTCACTGATCAAGTCCCACAGTTTTCCCCCACACACACACACACAAACACACTCACACAAACACACACACACACAAACACACACTCACTCACACACACAAAAACACACACACACACAAACGCAAACACACACTCACTCACACACACACAAAAAATCCTGACTGGAAATCCTCATAGATGCTGTTTCTTTCTAGATATTGCCTTTTCTAGAATTTTTGACAAAAAAGGTAGATTTGTTATTGGCCTAAAATTAACTGATTCTGTAGGATCAAGTTGTGGTTTTTTAATAAGCAGTTTACAGTTTTTCTCGATTGCTAAGACACATTTCTTGAAAGCTGCTCTCCTTTTCTCTAAACTGTGAACACAAAACCCATTTTTCAAGCTACATTCACAAAACCTCAGACTCTTCTTGCAAAACCAAACTTTCACCTCAAAACAGTTCAATCTGTGCACAGAACTGAACTCTGTTGTCAAATCATGCCTCGGGTCAATCAAAATTAAAAACACTACGGAACAGTCACTAAACACAACGTAGAAAAAAAGAAAACACAATGCTCAGGACATGAAGCTGGAGAAATACATGTTTATGGATGCATGTATACATATGGATGCATGTATACATTGTTGAAACACACCTCCTCACCGCCAAAGCTACAGCGCCACAGCCATTTGCCATTTTCATGTTCCGGTCCGTGAATTCGATCCGCAGCCTGGTACCGTTTCATCCGCGGACTGGGGGTTGGGGACCACTGCTATAATGTACTATAAGTACCTGTTCTCTTGGGATTATGGTGGACACAGTGAATCTACTGATGTTTGGTTGTACCCTGTGTCCAGCCTCCCTCATGCTCATACCATGGACAAGAACATGGTCAATCACAGTAGCTCTGATTTCATCAGATATTACTGTTCTTTGTCTTCACTGACCACATTAACCACCTCAACAACTCTCACACAAACTCTTCCTCTCTGATTTCTATCCATTGTCTCTAAACTGGATTGCTGAATATGTTCCCTCACATCATTTGACACAAGTGTGATCAGTTTTGAGTTGTTGTGTTCAAGTGGTGAGAACAGTGCTTTAATTGTGTCTGACTTTTGTCACCTGTGCTCAGCATTATGCAGCACGGGTGCATCACAATGAAAATGTGTTGGGAAGTTGTGTCTAAACAGGTGAAAAGTGCTTATGGTTTTCCCAAAAGAGTGATTGATTCAATCAGTGTGTTCAGGCAACTGAGAATTTGGTTCAGACAATAGGGTTTAGTGTTTTAGCAATTGAGAAAAACTGTAATCACGGCCAGTTTAAAGGTTTTTGGTACGAATACTAATGACAAAGATGAATTAATGATATTAAGAATAGGATCTATGACCTCTATGACCTATCGGGTCTAGCATACGTTGTTGATTTTGATGATTTAACGAGTTTAGATAATTCTTCCTCCCCAATAGCAATGAAGGAGTGAAATTTTTCTTCAGGGACACTAAAATGTACTGGATTTTGTGATATTGTAGTAGACGATTACATGGTTATAATTTTCTATCCAATATTATGAATTTTGCAAGTAAAGAAGTCCATGTTCTTTAGAATAAGTCCTGTGCTGTTTTAAAGTATCTGGAGTTGAGGCTATATTTCTTGTTAATTTAGTGACTGCATCAAATAAATACCTTGGGTTGTATTTGTTTTCTTCTAAGAGGGTAGAAAAGTAAGTAGATCTAGCTGATTTTAAGGCCTTTCTGAATGCAATAAAGCTGTCTTTCCATGAAATGCGAATAACCTCTAGCTTAGTTTTTTTCCAGCTCCGCTCCATTTTTCTGGCTGCTCTTTTGAGGGCCCGGGTGTGTTCGTTGTACCACGGTGTTGGACTATTTTCTTTAATCTTCTTTAAGCGCAACAGAGCAACAGTGTCTAAAGTGCTGGAAAAGAGAGAGTTAATTGTTTCTGTTGCAACATCAAGTTCTTCTAGGCTATCTGGGATGTTAAGTAGATGAAACTGATCAGGAAGATTATTTATAAAGCTATCTTTTGTGTTAGGAGTGATAGTTCTACTATATTTATAACAGGGAGCTGCAGAATTTGAACAGTATCAACATTGATCCCATATGACAATATTAGATCTAAAGTATGATTACGAGAATGAGTGGGTCCTGATACATGTTGTGTAACTCCAATAGAGTTTAAAATGTCTCTAAATGTCAATCCCAATGCGTCTTTTCATTATCTACATGGATATTAAAACACCTCCTCCTTTACCTTTCAGACGAGGCTCATGTTTATAACACATCTTGAGGGGTGGATTTAAAGTAATGTAATCGTCTGGTTTTAGCCCGGTTTCTGTCAAACACAGCACATCTAGTTTATGATCTGTAATAATATCATTTACAATATGTGCTTTTGAGGAAAGGGATCGTAATATTCAGTAACCCAAGCTTTATCATTTGTTCATTTGTGTTATATCCATTCTTAGTTGTTTGTAAATCAATTAATTTGAAGAAGAGACATACCTGAATCAATGGGTTTAGGAGGAATCACGGTTCTGTACAAAAATAAAAAAATCGTGAGAAATGAGGCTGGAAAACTATAGACAATTAAGTCTTTTAAATACAGATCTGGGGTCTCATTTATGAAGTGAGCCTACGCACAAAACGGAGCTGGAAATGTATGTACGGCAGTTTCCACTCAAAGGTTGTGATCTATAAAAAACAACTTCTGGAGACAAAGGGAATTTGGCGACACAGATGGTGAGGTCTTGAACTGAAGATTGTGGAAAATAAATGAGGAGAAGGATTATAAGAATTAATAATAAAATGTTCACTCTATTTCATGTTATATCCACATTATCATGAGGATTAAACCCAACAGTGTTATTTGTGCAGATTGTTTTAGGCTATATAAATCTAGAATAAACATAATTCAGTGTATGAAAAAATAATAATAATGATAATCAGCGCTGCCTTACAGTCACTTTGCCCACAATGGGAGTGCAGGAGGAGATGTGTGACTACATGTGATACAGAATAACATGAAATACCCTTTTATTAGAGAACTGCAGAACACGGTGTAAAAAGGAAATATTTTCCTTAATGTACATACAGTAATACCTCGGTTTACGAGTGACTTTGTGTACGAGCATGTAAAGTCAAATTGGTATATGAGCATTGTATCCGAGTGCGAGGAAAACTTTCTCTCGCCCACACGCATTTTTTTTTACAGAAAATAGACAATGACCTCAAGATGAGTAAGAAAGAAGGAATGAAATCCTCCGTGTAAGCAGTAAAACCCTCCTCTCGTCTCCTTCACACCAGCAGCGACGCAACTCAAAACTAAAGTGAACACAGTTAATTGTCAAGTATTTGTAGTTTAATTGTCAATTATTAACTAATATTAATATGAGATGTTAATGGTTCTAATTTTAACTGTAATTGATAAGGTAAACCTTTTTTTTTTTAAATGGGCATTTATGGTCATGTGGAACGAATCAAGTGATTTTTATAAAATTTTTACTCTTATTCTTTCTATATTTTAGAAGAATAGATTCATTACAAAATTGTTTTGGTGTATGATAATTTTATGGTACAAGCTAGCTCTTGGAACGAATTAAACTTGTAAACCGAGGTATTTCTGTATATCATAAAATGTCAAAGTCTACATGAAGCACAATCGCTACTCATCATTGCTCCTAACCATTACAGTGTTCATTACAAAACCGTCAAGCATGTTTTCAATATTAATTTTTATCTTAAATTTTCACCTACAAATTATATGATTTTTGTCAAGGTGTTAACGATCAGTCTAGTTGCTAGAAGCATATAAACTCGGTTATGTAGAAAGTTTTCCTCGCACTCGGATACAATGCTCATATACCGATTTGACTTTACATGCTCGTACACAAAGTCACTCGTAAACCGAGGTATTACTGTATGTACATTAAGGAAAATATTTCCTTTTTACACCGTGTTCTGCAGTTCTCTAATAAAAGGGTATTTAAAAGGGTACTTCATGATGCCTATATATGGGATTCCACTCTCATTTCCATGCCGTTCAGCATTCATGAGGTGATTTGCATTGATTATTTATGGTTATAAATGTGCGTGTGCAGGGCGAGATATGAGGCTGGTTCACTTACGCACATCTGCGGGTGATCTGTTATTTATAAAGGGAACATTGCTTACAGGTGTGCGTACGCACGGTTTTCTAAATCTGAATATTTTTTGCCGTACGTTTGGCTTTTGGGTGCATGTAAACTGTTAGTAGGGATCCTATGCACGGTTTTATAAATGAGACCCTAGAAGATTTTGACAAAAGATTTATTCTATTAGCTAAAAGGAGTAGTGGGAGAAATAATATCACAAAATCAAGCATATAGTATACTGGGAAGGGAGATCACAGACACAATTTGTACTTTAAGGGATGTAGTGGACAGTATGGGAAAGCATGGGCAGGGGTTTAGTTTTAGGCATGGATTTCAATAAGGCTTTTGATAGGGTAGACCACAATTTTATGGAACAAACTATGGAGAGATTTTGATTTGGGGAGAGGATTTTAAGGTGGATACATCTATTATATAAAAATGCAAAAAAGTGTGTAAAGATTAATGGTGTCTTGACGGACTCCTTTCCTTTAAGGCCATTGAGGCAAGGGTGCTGGATGTCTGGATGTCTATTATACTCAATCTCAGTTGAGCCTTTAGCAGCACTGATAAAAAGGATGGAGAGATAAGAGGAATTCCAATTCCAGATGGGGGAATGAGTGTCATTCATCAGTATGCAGATGACACAACATTTACAGTAAGAGACTTAGAGAGTATAAATAAAATTACAAAACACATGGAAACATATGGGAAAGCATCAGATTTAAAAATTAACATTGACAAATCAGAAATCATGAGCATAGGAGAAGTGGACACAAATGGGCAGGATATTCCTTTTAAAATAACAAAAGAACACAACAATTTTAGGAGTAAAGATAGGAGAGGATGCAAAAGAAGCCAGGGATGTTACATGGACTGGGATTTTAAATAAAATAAAACAAGTGCTACAGTTCTGGAATTTAAGAGAGCTGAGGCTAAAAGGAAGGTGATAGTTGTAAACACAAATGCAAATGCAACTATGTGATTGGAGCAATTGATTTGCCAGACTGGGTGATGAATGAGATGAAGCAGATTGTGAATAATTTCTTTTGGGGAGGGAAAGGGGACAAAATATCAACTAAAAGACTGATATCAGACTATATGGAGGGAGTAGGGGAGCGCGGGGCACAAAGTAACGCGGGGTAAATAGTAACACAGACTTTTTAGATAGTTGCACGGTCTTAAATGTGACGTGCTAACGGGCTTTTCATCACACTGTTTGCATGCGTCTTCTGGCCATCTTTCGAGAAATTTCAGGGAAATTTGGATGAGAACCACAGGAAAACTTCTTTTGAAAGCATGAAAATATTTTTTGTTATAGTAGTTGTTTTTCGATTTTCAAAGAATGTGAGAAAGTATGTTAGTCCAATCTTATATTGTTATGATTACCATCTTCCTGGCTAAAAGATGGTACCATTTTGAAAGATGTGAAAAACACACAGTGGCTGCTAGCCGGTCCTGAAGTGAACACGACACCGCGGGGTTAGTTGTAACAAGGTGTTACAATTAAGCCGCATTGAATAGGCTGCATCAATAATCATATATTTTGCATTGTATTAACCTATTAAAACGTTTTTCATGTCATTACATTGTTCAAAGCATAACAATGTAATAAATAAAATAAAATAAATATATTCCATTCATAAGTTATGCTTATAATCATTAAGACTCAACTTTTATTAAGAAATAAAAATAAGCCAATGCACACCCATTGGATAACATGGTGTTACAACGAGCCCCGCACACGGGGTAAGTTGTCACATTTCACTCCTTGCGCTTTTGGTGATAGTGCACAGAAACTGTAGGTCCGACGAACATCAAACCAGTGCTCATTTGTAGGAGAGGCTTGTGTGTTGTTTGTATAAAAATATGGTTTGTCTAACCCTATTACTTTGTTCATTATTTGGCTAAAACCAAAAAGTGTTACGTTTGTCCCCGCGCTCCCCTATTGAGGTTTGTAGATCAAAAGGAAAGCAGTAATTAAGTAAAAACAATAAAAAAGTATGTATATGATTAAGTGGTGTATGGGTGAATTTTTTTTTTTTTTTTTGGATTTTTGGATAAAAGTTGTGGATGTGGTAAAGAAGGGGTATTCATGGCTTTAAATAAGCCCATAGTTGAAAATATGACGTTATTTTATCAAGAGGTTTATGGTAATGTGTAGGGACCAACCAAATTCACGGGTAAAAATTCGCAATTTCACAGGTTTTTAAAAAAAAAAACATTCGATTTCACGGAAAATTCACGGGTACAATTTTTACTAGGCACCAATCACTGCAATCAGTCCATCTACTGTCACACCCGCTGTTTTGTATTCTAAAATACCACTTTTCGACTGTTCACCTGTATTAAAAAATAATAAGGAAACAAAATATGACTACAACACACGTAGCCACAGACTCCGCAATGCCACGTGACATTAATGAAATGGTTTACAGTTTTTCGTGGCCAAAACTTGGCCGACCAACGTGGTTGCTGACATATTCTGTCGCTGCTGTGCATTGACGTTTGTGTACTGGCTGACACTTCTCTCTGCATCAACGCTGTTCGTTGGTACAGAAAGGTAGCGTAATGCTAGCCGGCTCAGCAGAGGAAACCGACTGCTGTGCGAACGCCAGAATGCTGTTATACTCGTATCCGGCGGAACTTCTTTTGCTGGTGTTTTGTAGGCTGCAAACTCGGCTAAGACGCTATGATCATCTGCTCCTGGTATACTCTTTATCAGTTCCTCACACATGGCAGCATCGATACCTGTGTGAAATCAAAGACTCTGACCGATTTCATGAAGGCCAACGCTTGTTGGGTGTTTTCACGGAAAGTGGCTGATTTCACGGAAAATGTCACGGCCGTGAAATCGTGAATTTGGTTGGTCCCTAGTAATGTGGGTTATGAGTGTGAAAACATAAATCAAGTGCATAACAGGCCAATATTTTTGAATACTAAGATACAGATGGAAAGGAAAATGTTTTACAATAGGTTGTACATGGAAGCAGGTGTAAGACAAGTGAAGGATTTTGTGTATGAATTTGTGAAAGGTTTTTTACCAAACAACCAATATGTGATTGTGTTGTGGAATGGGATAATGAGATTGAAAAATCAAAGATTGATCGTATGTGTGAAAATATTAAAACAAGTCTGCCCAGGAAATGGGTAGAAATGATTGAAAGAGAGATGGCTAAGCCATCCCAGACATGTACATTGCAAGCAATGATGAGAAGTAGTACTTGTTGGACATAACTATGAAAATGATAAGATGCTGCTGAAAAAGGAAATTAAATTACCTGCATCAGAAGCTGTACGGCCCAAACTGTTCCAAGATCTCAATGTAGAGACAATTTGGAAGAACTTAAATGCAAAATATAATGACTGGATTGTGAGAATCTGGATTTCAAATTAAGACACAACAGGATATATACAAAGGTGGTGATTCATCAAATAAACATGTAAACAGGAATGTGATGCA
The DNA here is from genome assembly GCA_037043235.1 of Rhodeus uyekii. Lineage (NCBI taxonomy): Eukaryota > Metazoa > Chordata > Actinopteri > Cypriniformes > Acheilognathidae > Rhodeus > Rhodeus uyekii. The sequence continues at coordinate 63,732 of JAWRVZ010000147.1, forward strand.
TGTAAGACGGATCCAGAATCCCTAATGTATATATTTTTTGAATGTAAAGAACTTGAGTTTCATGAAAAGTTGAAGAAATTGATAAAAGATGATTGGGGAAAGGACATACAATGAACCTTATATGAATGGTGTGATAGGCGTTGTATTCATATAAGTAGACATGAATCAACTGACGCGAGTTCGACTCGCAGAACTAATATTACACTTGATTGGTTGTGGTTCTAGTAGTATCACTTTGTTTTATAAAGGACAAACATAGGCAGTGAAATAATTAATAAAAGCAACATTTATTTAAAAAAACACTTCTATAAAAGAGGATTGGGCCAAACACTGAGCCTGGAGGTATCCCGAAGTTTAGCTGACAGCTGTGCACTGTTTATAATGGTTCAAAAGGAGTTGTCTAAAAAAGTGTTATGGTTCTTTAGGAAAATGTGTTAAAGGGATAGCTCACCTAAAAATGTTGTCATCATGGACCTACATTTAGTTCCAATCATCTTTCTTCTGTAAAACGTAAAAGAATATTTTTTTGAATAATGTTGGTAACCAACACAAACTTTTCTTTTATGCTCCACAGAAGGAAGATATATTTTTGAAACGACATGTAGTGTAAATAAAAACAGCATTTCCATGTTTGGGTGAACTTTAAACTTTTAGCATAGAAGTGCTGAAAAGAATCTCTTGATAAATCATAAAATCTTTTATTTTTAAAAATCATCAGCATAACCTACTTTTTGATAGGAGTAGATGGATAAACAAGTAACACTTAGAGAGATCTGAGAAGCTACAGCAGTGAACACAATCAACCGTTCAACTCGGGAAAATGACAGAAGCAACAGGGATATAAACAATTGATATAAACATTTCATCTTAATTTGGTGAAACAAGTTTGGGAACCCTATACATTATCTGAATATCTCCAAGAACAGCTTTTGTGATTCAATCCACCAAACTTGGTAAACATTGTATTGTGCCAAATCGTTAATTGAACAATGCACAAAGATGTACAGAAAAACATGTCAACCACTAGGTCTGAAATAAGGGGTCAAGTGTCCCAATCAGTTAAGGTGTGGGTTTGACAGGTTAAGTTTATGAATTCACGTTGTGCTGAATTCTGTTAAAAATCATTTCAGATGGATTCAGAATAAAGTTGTTTAAACATGACAGTAGAAAAGTGTGATTTTTAATAAATAAAACTTTGCGCTTCAACATGCTTTTGAAATAAAGTTCACAATGGCATCAGCAAACAAAAAATGAGCTTTTCTATCCTGCAGCATCTATCTTGCTTGGTATCTGTATAACTTCCACGTTCATAGCGACCAGCACAAGCGAATAAAAACACTTAGTGATACCACCTTTACAAAAAGACATAAATAAATGTTTCTATACCATTAAAGAAATTCGGAAAGAGGTTTGCAAAGTTTTGTATAAGCAGAAGCCAATGGCTCATTGTTTACAGTATTTGTATCATACAAGTAAGGCTAAATGACTTTCTTTTTGTAATCTAAATCTCAGCTGTGAGCATCTTTGGCAAACGGTGATGTCTCTGAATCGCCACAAGAGGGTGGCAGATCTTTAAAACTGACTGTGGTATTTGTTTGCTGTAGAAAGAGGGGCGGCAGGGTAGATGTGTTTCAGGTGACATGCGTGACAGAGCAGATGTCCGTCCAGAGGATAGCAGCGGTGACCCTCCTCATCATTCAACTCCATCTGACAATCCTGGGGGAAATAGTGACAGCTCAGATTCATGCTCTCTGTTCCAAGACATTAGAAGATCACGTCAAGACATGTAGGCATCAGCTTTACTTGCATTAAGGGGATCGTTTGATGCTTTTTAATGTTTTCCTTTTCCTTTTGTGTTTAATATATCTATCTATCCGATCTGAAAACTCACACAAAGATATTAATAGTAATCTAACAGAGAAAACTGAGCTAGAACAGCCTAAAACCCCTTGACTTCTGAATTTTTTCCCCTTGAAAAAAATTATTTTGAATGGTCATACATGAAAGACAAAAATGTCTACATTTGCAACATCGTTATTTTCTGCAGTGTTTTCACACTGTGACTTCTGGACTTCGGTAAATTATTTTGAATGTATGACCATTCAAAATAAAAATTTTCATCTACATTTAGCATTATTAATCAGCATGTTAAGAGCATTTCAAAATAAACATGATTGGCAAAATTATTTATAAATGGCAAGAAAAGATAACAGAATTTGAAATGAGCAGTTTTTCATGAGCGGGGCGAGGGAAGCGAGAACGGAGCGAGGCCGGTGGGTGATTGAGAATGGCAGTTGTTATTTTGTTGTTGTTTCATTTACAATTAAAGTTGTTGAACGTTATAAAAAAAACTAAATTAAAGTAATGGCACACACAAACACAAAACACAACGTTAATTCCAGGCCTGGTCCCCTCTCGTCCTTCACTTGCTCCTTTCATGCTTCCGCTCCTCCGTGAGATACGAGGCCGGGTCCCCAAGGCCTCATTACTTTATTCATCACACTAGTTAACTTTTTTTTCTGCTCATGATAAGGGCATTTTGATTATTATGTACATTGTTTAAATGGTCCAGACTTCAAGAGGAACAACACTGAACCTCCACATACTATCTATACTGTCACATGGCCTTCTGCCATACTTATGCATCAGAATGTAAAACTAATAATAACAGCTTGATAAAACATTTGATCATACCTTTTTTAATATGCTATCCATATCTAATTGAGCTAATTGCTAATATTTTTTTTTTCAAAGAAAAAAGCTTAACTGCTTAAATGCTTAGATCATCTTTCTTTTACAAAGCACTACTGGTGCCCAATATATATATATATATATATATATATATATATATATATATATATATATATATATATATACACACACATATATATATACACATATACACATATATATATATATATATATATATATATATATATATATATATATATATATATATATACACATATACATATACATACATATATATATATATATATATATATATACACATATACATATACATACATATATATATATATATATATATATATATATATATATATATATATACAGATATACATATATATATACATATATATATACATATACATATACATATATATATATCCCAACCTCCAATCTCTCAGCTCACCTCACAGTGATAACACTGCACATGGTAGTCCTTGTCCATGGAGACCACTCGAATGGTTTCATCCGATCCCTATGGGAGTAAACAACTAGTGAGATTATGACATATATCGTAATGAAACGGCCATGCTAAAAATGCAAATTTCGCTGCATTTTTCAGGTGATGCTACAAGTGTAAAAAAAAAAGTCAAATATATATAGTCATAATAATAGTCATAAAAGTTAAAAGTTAAATGTGACTGTGTCATTATGCATTATAATCATCATCTGTGTTTGTTATCATAATTTGTGTGAATCTGAGTGCCATTCCAGCTGGACACTGCAGTGGAATGCATGTACAGGTAAACCTGAGATTTTGTAGTTTTGCAGAAATGTAGTTACAGAGACCCTAGGTTGGTTAATGCATGTTGCTATTGATATAGTACATCCAAATATTAATATCCTGTCTTTGTTTAGCTGTGGTCACTATGAACCGTTGTTGAATGGAAAACAGACGTGTAAAGTGTTTTGTGTCCTCTAGAAAAAGATAACAATGTAAGGGTTTGAAATGGCAAAACAATGTCATAAAACAATGATTGTGAGGTTCCTGTGAACAAGGATTCCTTTTTGTTTTCTGATTCTTTCCAGTTAAAGGAATCATTACAACTGCAAAAAGTGTTAATGTTACTCTCGGCTGTGATCAGAGAGAAGGAATTCCTCTGGAGTTTCTCATAAAATTCTCCATGTAGGTGCAAGATAAACAGCTCTTGCTCTGAAGAGAAGCCTCTCTTGTTGGTGTTGGAGTGCAGTATGCCTCAGGGGTCATCTCTAATTATAGATGGGGCTTTAACAAATGACACATGCTCTAAGTTAGTTGTAATCACTCCTTCATCAACTTTAACAGAATTAACTTCAGTAACGGGCCTAAAGAAGGGTTTAAATGTTCTGGAATGACCTAGATGTATAGGATAGTGAAAGTAACTACGGTATATAAGGTATACTCAACAGTAGAACATTTCCATGCAATGTTTAGTTAATTGTCCCATAACAAGCTAAGACAGATCATCAGTCTAAACTAGCATTGACAGTGCCTTGGTTTGAGATATGGCTCTAATTTAGGCAAAGATGATTCTTTGACACAGACCGAGAACATAGCTCATCAAAATACCCACAGTGGTGATTTCAGTCAAATGAGATTCACGTGTCTTACCTCAGAGGGCAGGATCGGCTGATTACATGCTGCACATTTAGGTGCTAAAACTCTGAAAACAAAGAGAGAGAGAACTAATCACACAGATCATGGCTTCTTAATGAAAGTCTTCCATGAAAGAAAACATAAAAGGTACCTGCATGACACTTTACCCAGGGGGAATCATATTTCATATATATCATCATATATATCATATTTAGGTGGCCCAATGAAGTATTTGGGTACTTCAGTCTCACTATGTCACTGCATTTTGTCAAAATATCAAAGCAAGTGCCTTTTGCAATCGAATGATGCTAGATGATAATCATATTTGTATGGCCTGACTGTTGCATGTGATTTATGCCTGGTTTGATTTGTCTATGTTAAAAATAAGTTGAGTCTTTTACTTATAGCTCCACACATACACGTGAACACGACTACTGATGCAACAAGAAACCTTCTCTCCTCCTCCTCTCCACTCACAGAGGTAGATGTATCTAAACGTATCCTTTCCACCTGTAAGACCCCATCCCCTCACACCTTCTACAAGCCATCTCTTCTACAATCTTACCGGCACTCACTCACATCAACACATCTCTTCACACGGGAACCTTCCCCACCGCATTCAAGAAGGCTCCGGTAATCCCACTGCTGAAAAACCCACATTAAACACAACACTCATTGATAATTACAGACCTGTTTCTCTCCAACCATTCATATCGAAAACTCTTGAACGTCTTATTTTTAACCAGGTATCTTCTTTTCTCTCACAGAATAACCAGTTGGACATCAATCAGTCTGGCTTCAAGAGGGGTCATTCAGCCGAGATGGCACTACTATCTGTCACGGAAGCTCTAAGGAGTGCAAAAGCTGATTCAAAATCATCAGTTCTCATTCTTTTAGATCTATCTGCTGCCTTTGACACTGTTAATCCCCATATCCTTCTGTCTTCCCTCTCGTCACCAGGCATCACTGGAACTCCTCTTCAGTAGTTTGAACCCTATCTCACGGATGGGTCCTTCAGGGTTACATGGTGCGGGGAGGTCTCCAAAGAATGTCAACTGATCACCGGTGTTCCACAGGGCTCAGTTCTTGGACCACTTCTCTTCTCCATGTACACCACATCACTGGGTCCCTTCATAGAGGCACACGGCTTCTATCAACTGCTACGCCGATGACATACAGCTCTATCTATCATTTAAACCAGATGATCCAACGGTGGCTGCGAGAATCACAAGCTGCCTAGCGGACATCTTGACATGGATGAAAGAGCGTCATCTGCAACTCAAGCTGGTAAAGACAGAGCTTCTAGTCTTTCCCGCAATCCGACTCTACAACACGACTTCACCATCCAGATCGGCTCCTCAATGATTACCCTGCCAGGCCTGCCAGAAATCTTGGAGTGATCTTTGAGGACCAGCTGACCTTCAAAGATCACGTCGCAAAGGTTCGATCATGCAGGTTTGCACTGTACAACATCAGGAGGATCAGGCCGTTTCTCACAGAGCGACACAACTTCTGGTACAGGCCAAGGTCATTTCCAGGCTTGATTATTGCAACGCTCTTGTGGCTGATATACATATCTAACACAAAGGCAAGCATACATTTATGTGTGCCCAAATACTTTTTTAACTAGAATAACTGTATAAGTGAAAGAAGGAAGTAGAGGGGAAGAGAGACTGCAGCTCTGCGATCAGCTTGTGCATATCTCAATCCCAGAAGGACTGAGTGGAAAGGCTCTGTTTGATTTCATCTCCATATGATCATCACCTGACTGACTGTCTGGGGTTTTGGAACAAGAGTAATCATCGTTCAATTCACTGCTCACGGCAAAAGATGCATGAGAAGAATTTGCACGCACACACACACACTACCTCAACGCCAATAAAACTCAAAATAAAATGTCCTTACATCAAGCTACTGCTATAGGAAAATACATGTGAAAGAAATTATACGTATTATTCACAACACATAGCACATGTCTAACATCAACTGAAGGAAATATAGCTCACTTTATGCATCTGGAGTTAATTGTTGCTTTTCCAGGCAAATCTTATTCACCATAAAATAAAAATGGACCAGTCTTACTTTTTAATAGAAAATATTGCAGTATTTATTATACATGACTTATCCATGCATTGACTTATCCATCAAATTGTTTTTGATAAATGAAGATAGAACTTGTAACAACTATGCACAATGTACTTATTGTGTCCATATTGTATTACAAAGCACTTGTGCTGCTATTGAGGTGGGATGGGTTTAAGGTTGAGGTGTGAGGAAAGTCAACAGTGTAATTACAGATTATAGAGCATATTATGTCAGGTTTGAAGAGGCGAGGACTCAGAGATGCGGGTGAAAGGATTTTTAATACAAAGTAAAACAAAATACAAACATAAACCACCCCGAGGGGGAAAAACAAGACAGAACTAAGACTGGACTAAAACTTGACTTGACTAGACTAAACTACAGACTTGACTTGACTGGAAAAGACTCACAGGAACAGACAAAGTAAGGACAACGACGCAGCACAGAACAGCAGACAAAGATGGAATATATAGGGAGGACATTGGGAAGTAAACGAGGTAAAACAGCTGGGATAAATCAAACTAATGACAATGAAACAAGACGGGCGGGGTAACAGACACGACATGAACATGAAGCCAATTAAACAAAGACGACGCGCAGCTGGTGACAACCACTGCGCGTGACAAAACACAAGCACGCGGCCGATGGAAAGCGAACCGCGTGCCAAACATAAACACACAGACGAGAGGAGGCGCGGCTCGCGCAAGGCTTGAAACCGCACCCACTCACATGACAGAGCTCGCAAGAACAAGTGTAAACACCTGTTCTCATGAGCTCACGACAAGGACGAACAAACGAGTTATGAATGCCCGAATCCCGATCCAAAACCGAAACTAGACAAGACCAGTCTCGGGATCAGATATCATAACCCGCACTTAAGACGTTACACAGACAAGCGCGCGCATGGCTCGAATACTCGAAGCAGTGCGCACACACACCAAACACGAGACATTACGGTAGTGTCAGAGCTCTGCCACAAAACCAAGAAATGCCTAGACCGAATGTGGCAGAACCCTGACATATTAGTTCAAGTGTCCAACAAAATAAACAACAGATATGAATATAACAATTTGCTCTTGTCCTGAAAACCAATTTCAATATTTTAGTTAACCTATTCTACCATCAGTGGACTCTTGCCTGAATGTACAGTTTATTGTGTTCACACAAACATTTTACAGTGACGGATAATTGTTTTTGTAGAAAAACGTCTTTGTAGAGTTATTCTTGTGGGCTTCACATAAAAACAAACACACATAATTGCTAGTGAAGTCTTAAGGCCCGTTCATACCAAGGATGATAATTATAAAGGCACTGAAAATGATTTCATTTTAAAAGTAATTCTAGCAAAGTATAGCATAGTCCACTCCATAACTATAATGATCATCATTGGAATAACTTTCACAATGTTTTCTTTTCCAGCTGAATAATACAAACACTAACAGTCAATCAGAATCCATTATACTTTAATTAAAGACCTCCAACATTTAAAGTGTCAGAAAGCAAAACTGCAGCACGCTTACAATAAACAGACCATTATCGTGCATTGGTGTGGACTGATACAGTTATCATTATAGATATGGTTCTCTGTATGAATGGGCCTTTGCGAGCTTAAAAAGAATTTGGATAAAACAGTCAATTAATAAAACTGGACAAACTCACTTGTGGTAGTCCTTCACACAGTAGATCTTATTCTCTGTGTCCACAGTGAAAGGCACTCCATCCAAACTCTCATTACAGATGGCGCAGCGGAAGCAGCCGGGGTGGTAAGACTTTCCCAGCGCCTGTAGGATCTGTGGAGAAACACCATGTTCAGCTACACATTTTGTGTGTGAAATTGCCTCCTCTCATGTCAGTACGATTTTATAAGAGAAGATGGGAATCTGTGCAAGAGGAAAAATTCTTAAATGTAAGTTACATTGGACCGACATTTTATTAAGTGTATTTAAGTAAATACATCTTAAAGCTAAACATTAAAAAAAGCCTGTCCCTAAAATGGTTATTATAGTGAAATAAAACCATTAAAAATAATAATAATTGCCCCATGCATTATGCAATGACAAGGAGTTTTCAGCATAGAACCAAGGCTTCTTTTACATCACCAAGGTATGAAGGCACCTGCGCATATGAGTGATCATGTGGAACGGATTGCCCCTCAGGGAAGACCCCTGGCTCCTGAGCCACCACTGCAAATGTCTCATGTACAGCCTGCCAAAAGGTATCCCGCTGGAGTTATCCCAAAGGTATCCCACCTGGTCTCAAAACTGTTTGGCAGTTAGTCAGACATGTCTGCATCGCTGTCGAATCCCACACCACGTCTATAAAAGCATACATCTCCTTCCGTTCAGCCTAATTCTTTCGTGAAGGCACAATATCAACACAAAACCGCCATCTGCTCCAGTTGAGCCGCAACTGACAAATCATCATTAATATGCAAATGTCCTGGAGTCGTAAGAAGGAAGAGCTTGCAATTTGTAAAAGTACCGGGTGAAAAGGCCGAAAGGAAGAACCTGACATTGGTAACACTTGCCCTCAAGGCAAACATGTAGAACTGGAAGTTGAAAAAGGATGGATGTACGTGTCTTGGGGATCTATCGTCACAAACCAGTCCTTGGAGATGATTTATGTCCCAATTCGCTTCAGGCTGCAGGTCTAGAATTGAGTGCTGTGATTGTTCCTCTCCCAAAAAACAACACTACGAGGGCAGGGACGGATATGATTCAAATTGCTGTTTGCTCGCCATTATACTCCTGTCTTATTTTATATATATGTATATGCTTGTGAGAAACAAACAGTAAATAGACAGAGACAATTTCACATAAAGGGCTTGCTGAGGGCACAGAAGGTGACATTGATTGGTTCGTCTGTGCTTTATAGCATCCTGGTGGAGACGTCACCCTTTTATGACGTTCTTTAACACCACTGGACTTGGATCACACATGCTTTACAACGCAGTTACGCAGAGGCTTTCCCATAGCATCGTAACTTCAGACGCAGCATGGGTTCCCTTGAAATAATAGTTCATAGTATTGCAATGATACTAAAACCACACTGGTCCGTAACCATTACCTCATCCCACCTCGATAGCAGCAAATGCATTTGCAATACACATCAAGTACATTACATACTTGAAACATGCATACATCCCAATCATTTCTTTTGACTACATAGTATTTAAAGAAAACTAATATAAGTGGGACCATTACATTACATCTATCTACCATTACATCTATCCCAATCAATGTTAGGAACAATGTATAATAAGGAGCTGTACAAATTTAAACTCAGTCAAGTCCTTTGAGCTCCAGCTGATCATTAGCAGTGTAATACTGTGACTAATGCAGGGTGCGGCGGTTCATCACACTCACCATGTCCATGATTAAATGTCCGCACACGTTGCATTTGTCGGCAGACTGCTGGAAGCCAGAGTACTATTAGAGACAGAAGTGAGGACAGAAGTGAACTTTTCAACTGACCTTTCAGTCTTTCAGTCACTTCATTTTCCCTAACCCACACAACATTAACAGCTCAGACATAATCCTTCCTCTACTGTAAGATCCTTCAATAACACAAACTGCATTTTTAGTGTCTGGAAGGATGTTTCACCACTTTTGCATGGACCAAAAGAGATTTAGTCTCTGATTTGAAATATATTATTTAAATATGCGTTAGCAAAGCAGTTTTTGATATTTCAGGATTCCTATATTCAAATAGATATGACTTGGTCTTTGATACCGAAAGATATTGCAAATATTGCTGCCACACTGAACAGACTTTCCTTGAAAGAGATTTTGGGATCACATAGACAAAACAAATATCAATTGAATCTTAAAGTCAAATATTTTTCATTGAAATTTTGGGGGAAAAATAGACATTTATTGGAGGAATATTTCCAGATTACTAATCAAATTTACTAAACAAATAAAGTAAAATGTAAGATTTTTTTCCTTTACAGATTCACAACAAATATTGAGGTATTTTCATGTTAATTCCACTCAATTAGTCATGGTAATCTTTAACTGTTGGTCTAAAGGTGAACTGAACTGAAAACTGGGTTTATGTTTTGAAAACTGACACCTCATAATGTCATTTAGATAAGAGGACACATTCTTCAGACATAACTATGACCATGCCTCAATACGTGTGCAGACATGAACTCTGGATGAAGAGGAAGAGGGAAAGACAGCATACCAGGAAGTCCTCTTCACAAAAGACTTTCCCACAGACGTAGTAAAAGGCTTTTCCACGGAGCTTTCGGCCTGCACAGAACACACAACAAACACATTTACTGCAACCAGCAACATTACAGGACATTGATAAAAAAAAAAAGGCTGTTCTATTTTAAACAACACTTCTTTGCATTTGTATGCAAGATGACACCAGGGAAATGCAGTTATTTTAGTATCACTGAGATATTACTTCCAGTTTATACTTTTGTATCTTCATTTTTAATAATTTTGTGGTGTGTTATTGTCATTACTTTTTCTTAAATATGTCTATACTTTTTATTAATTCATACTTCATTTTTATCTTTAGTTATTTTAGTGTATATATTTATTCTATATTGTTAAATAAAAATGAGAAATATTACTTTGGCAACCAACAAATAAAATAACTAAGCTTTTTGATATTTTATTTCAGTAAATGCTTATTTTGTTTCAAGTAACAAATGTTTTTGATGGTTTTAGATTTAGTTAACTTTAACCTGGGATAATGAGGTGTTGAAAGGATTTTCTTTAAACTGTTTATTACCTTTTTCCCAACAAAAAAAAAAACCTTGCATGCTTTCAGCTCAAGCATAATTACACAATATTGCACATGTAAAAATGATTGTTCTCTGTTCTCACGTACATCTTCAGCATAAATCTTGATATATAAATGCCTAACAATGTTATAACTGGATCTGATACATATTTTACAAGGTTAAAAATAAACCGGAGGCTAAACTCTAAGTACATGAGGGAGGGAAAGGTTTTAATTAATCCAATGAACACACAGTAAACAAATTAAGAAAGTGTCAGCACTCTGAGAAACATGTGGTGCTCTTAAACTCACTGCTGTTTTCCAGCCCGTGGTGAGGACTTCCTGTCCCAATCGCGTCTGCTTTTGGCTTTTTACCTCAACAGACAGACAGACAGACAAACCCTTCCCATTCAGACAGACCCCGTCCCACAGGAAAGGGGAACATTCCACAGATTTTCTGCAGAGGGGGGTTCAGGCTTATAAGCCAGAGCTCAATGAAAGCCATGCAGGCCCAGTGGAACACAGTCAACCTAAACAAAACGCTCGCTGAGTCTGCTGGCATCAGGAGTGTTTACTTTAATGCTGAAACCATCACTGCTCGTGTTTTTCTACAGTCACACTGGCACATGCCTCTGTCTCAGTTACATGAGTGACGGAGCCACAGGTCTGTGTGCCCAGATGAACACTACCATTCAAAGCTTTGGGTCAGTAGGACTTTTTATTTTTTAATTATGCCTTTTATGAACACCAAAGCTGCATTTATTTGATCAAAAACACAGCAAAAGCATTATATTGTAAAATATTATTGTAATTTAAAATAACTTTGTTCTAATTTAATATATTGTAAAATGTAATTGTCACAGTCTTGTCGTGTCACACTTCCTGTGTCACACATTTCCTTCACCTGCCTTGTCAATCACTCCTCTCGTTAGTCTCGTCACCTGTTCCCCATCACCCTGTGTATAAAGCCCTCGTGTTCCTTTGTCTTAGTCAGTTGTAAGCGATGTTATCCTGTGTATGGATATGTCCAAGTGTGCCTTTTTGTTTATATACTTAAACCTTTATTTCTGTTTAAGTTTTCTTTTTCTGTTAAACCTGCTATCCTCACCTTCATCATCCCATACCAACGGGTAACAGTAATTAATTTACTGTTTAATTTATTGATTAAAGCTGTAGTTTCAGCATCATGATCTTCACAAATCATTGGTCAATATGATCAATATGGTCATTTGCATAATTCTGATTATTCTCAGTGGTAAAAACAGTTGTGCTGCTAAATATATTTGATTTCAGTATTCTTCAGAGAAATCATTCATTTGAAACAGAAATCTTTTGTAACAGTATAAATGTTTTACTGTCACTTTTGATCCGTTAAATACAATCTTGCAAAATACACATTCCTTTATTTTAAAAGAAGTATGATATTAGTGGTAGTGGTTGTAATAACCAAAAATTACATTATCAAGCTTGGTCAGTGTGCAACAGACAATCAGTACTATGTTGGAAAATGTTAAGACATTTGTTGAGGGTGAAAAGCTCACAGACAGAGATCATGCTGGGAAGACGTGAACCACAGCACAATGCTGCACTCAAAGGTTACCATTTCCGCTTAGAATCCAAAGTGCAGACCTGTGCACGCTCTAACGACTAATATTGCCCAAAACCCATTACAAACACAAATAAAAAGGGTTAAAAATACAAACCTGGCCGATGTGTGAGACCGACAGTTAAAAGTAGGCTTGAGTGATTAATAATCTGTCTTGCCTGAAGAGAAAATAACACCTTATATTTCATCTGAAATAGCATTGCGAATGTTTATAAAGACATGTTTGGTCAATAACTTTTAATTGCATCATTATGCAAACATAAGGATAGTCTCCGCATGAAAAACCCTCGAATGTGGCAAAATTTCCCTCCAAGATGCTAGGAAATGACAATATGATTGACAGAGCAGCTTACTTTTAACAATGGCAGGGTGACTGTAACTAAGCGACACAGTTGTCCATTTATTGTCCACGCAATTATATCAAAATAGTACATCCCAAAACTTACCCACAAAAAAAGTACAATTAGGAATAGTGCAAGTAGTTGAATTGGGATGCTGGGTGAGTTTATCTTTCTCCAACGATAGTTAAAAGTAAAGAAACATTTCTCTCTCTCACACACACACACACACACACACACACACACACACACACACACACACACACACACACACACACACACACACACACACACACGAGATGATTTCTGAGACTTATGGTTGACTCAAAAACCAGCAAACTCACAGATCCACCAAAAACGCCATAGTCTATAACATAAACATCTAACTATAAACACAGGTAAATGTTATTCTCCACTTTAACTTCAGGTTAATACAGAAGAGGCAAAAATGCAGGATTTCTAATAAAAGTAAAAAAAACAATGTCTAAAATTGAAAAAATGTGAAAATGAGGATGATGAGGATAGGAACTCGCCACCATAGGCGGAGTTTGGGGGGGGGCTGGGGGGGGGGTATCACTCAAAGTATCGCGGTACGTGAGTGGACGCTCTTCTCGTTCTGTTTTACGCGCTGAATAAACAAAATGGCCATTCGTCGTTTTTTTAATAAATCCACTACTAAAAGTGTCAAATCTATCAGAAGAGAAGACAGTGGACATCTGATGCCAGGGGGGGCGCGCGTTAACCCTAACATGCTTTTTTTGCCAGGGAGTTGGTTTTCTTGCACTGAACAAGAAAAGCAGATATGAAGTTCAGATAACCGTCTCCTCATCCTTTGATGTGTACGGTCACACCAGTGTTCATATGCGTCACATGATCAACCACTAAATTCACACGTGTTTTCATGCGATATCTGGCACTGATCCAAAAAAAAGATGCTATCAGAGCTTGTCATTTATCACAACAATTCAGTGTTTTCAACCACATAAGATTTATTTTAGGTTTCAACAAGTTGAGCCAACAAGTTGGTGACTATTTTGAATTATATATCATGCAGTGCTTTTTGTGACTGCGGTATGTCAGGTGACAAGCATGACGCGTTGCCATGGAAACAATAAGGCGAAAGTTCCAAAAATGGGGGGTGCGCGCGCGAAATTTTTACCTCTTCCCTGGGGGGCGTGAAATAATTGAGAAGCACTGGTATAAAGTCATTGTTCATTGTAAATGTATTTTATATGTAGAATGAATGATATATAAATATGATAGAAAAAAAAATCTGAGCTCGTGGTCTGCTGGCCTGGTAGGTGCCCCCCCAAGCACAAAAGTGAAACTCCGCCTATGCTCGTAGTATTCCTCCGAACACAAAAGTAATAAACCTTGAAGTTTTATTGTAAGAGAAGCACGTGGATCAAGAGTCTTGTCTACATGCGTCTTGATGTTCACCAAATGTCAGCAATCCAGACTGGAATTCATCATGTGATTTATGTAATTCAGTTATCCATTTCTGTTTAATTTGACACAAACAGCATAACGTGTGCTTTAAGCAAATTACTTCTTCAAGGACATTATGCGAGTGTGAAACATTCCCTCCAAATTCAATACAAATGAAAATGGCTTATGTAATAACTAGACTTTGCTGTAAGACATTTTGAGTTACATGCAACTAGTAAATGATCCCTGTGATCTGTTCCTTTATACTCGGTTCTTTCTGTTCCAAACTTATATGCTTTTCTTTCTTCTGTGCAGAACAAAAGAAGATATTTCTTAAACATCTCTCTTTTTTTGCTTGTACAATAAAACTCAATGGAGTGCAATGTTGTTTGGACCTTGATGTTTTTCACAATATCTTTTTTCCTGTGTTCTGCAGAAGAAATAAAGTAAAAAAGGATTGGAATGATAAGAGTTTTGGGTGAACTACCCCTTTAAGGCAAACCAGTCGACTAGTTCACCAAAATAGCTCAGGTCTAGATCTAGCAGCACTTGTGTATCAATGACATCGCTTTGTTATCTAATGCAATGAAATCTTTTTTTAGGCCGATATCTAGATCTCTAAATAGGTTGGAGTATACAGGATTACCAAGCCATGCAGTTTCAGTAGAGAAACCTCCGTACAGCACTAAAATGTCAGAGAATCCCTGGTGGGTCTGACACTGAGAGCATTTGCACTGGGTCAAGAACAAAGCTGCCCTCCTAACAGCTCCAGAACAATCAGCATCTGTCCCTTCACACGAACCTGCCAAACATCACCACTTCACTGAGAAACCATGAAACCAGCCAAATCCAGCTCAAGAAAGTTTGCTTCCGTTTACTAAAGACATACAAAGGCCCTGTTTCCAGTGTGATTTGGCTGATCGAACTACTAGTGGACGAGGGACACACACTCCTGTTCACACCTGCTGTTTGAATCCCTGTCTTTTGTCCACTTGTGTCCTGATTTCTCCGAAGGGAGGGTCTGTGATACACATGGTACATTAGATCAAAAGTTCTGACAACGCCATAGATTTGCCCACTGTTTTCACACCATCAGTACTACTCAATGGACTAGTTTGAAATATAATTATTTTGAAGTGATAGTCCTTTATGTAAAATTATCTAGTGCACTGTAAATGTATGGGTTTTTTCAGATCTTTTGATCTAATGTGCAAAATAAGCTCACGCAACTTACATGAACGTGCCAGAGATGACAGAAAAACATACTAAGAGCATCAGCTGTGGTTTCTGACAGCCGCAAGACCAGCCGAACACTGTGAGTGTGTGTTAGAAATCAGGAACGGTGAGAGAACATTGTGATTGACATGTTTTTCAACTTCAAACTTGAGTCTTCAGCCGACAAAGTTTAAATCCCGACTGGCTAGCACACGCTCCATAACGTTACACATTAGGTCAGTCGGCGGAGAGCAGAGGAACTGTTGTGGCTCTTTGAACACATCTGACCATTTACTCTACGACAGCAATACAGTCGAATGTGTTTTCCACTAACTCTGGAAGTGGTCGAAAGTGGACAAACATGGAAAGCTTCAGACCCTGTTTACACCCGTAGTGCCATTGTTCACTTGTGATCCTATTGCCCCAAACGCATCTCAACAGCAGGTGTAAGGACAAAGAATCATCTGATGAACATAGCTGGGAGTTGGAAATTAAAAGTATACAAAAAAATTAACAAACTTCTGAGTGAATATTGTTTCAAAGTAAATCCTAAACCTGTTTTAATCTTTGTACTTTAAGAGCAAGTTGTTCCTGCCACTAGTTGTTGCCGCAGCCTGTGTCACATCCTGTAAAAGCTTTCTGAGGTCCGTGAAGTAGGTCCAAAACGAACACAGAAATCAAAGCATTTCAACGTGGCCTGTTGAGATTTTAAGTATTATGAGGGCTTTGCAATGTTTTCCCTCTCCCTTTCCCTTATAAGGGCCGTTTGTGCAGTCTATGATGCTATTTCTCAGCAAACTGCTCTGATCTAAACACAGCATGGGTTCTGCTGGAGGACACTACGGAGAGATCGGTTCCACTGCAGAAGTATGAGAAGACTGATCCAACTGCATCAACAGCATAAAAATATTAACTTATTTTAATTTGTACACAAATCTAGTACACAGGAGACGTTTACACTAGAATAAATAACTTAAACAGTGTCTATACTATACAGTTAGCAAGAATTATGGCCAAATTACAACTGAGTATTTTTATTTTGGTGTCTATTTATCGTTTAGCGGATTTTCTCAAACATAAAAGTTGCGTTTTTATCATTTGAAACATGGTGGGAGTTTTTTGTCCACTTGACCCAGTGTGAACCAGCGCTTCCACTAAGATTTTTTTTTTGGAAGTCCAGACTTCCAGATGTTAGTTTTTGGAAGTCCCATGTATTATCTTTGGAAGTCCCATGTATTATCTTTGGAAGTCCCTGTTACAGTACTACTACGTCGTAAAGCACAATAATTTTATGCCTGTTACATATAAAATATACTAGAAAAGATACTAGAGGGTTAAAGTAACAAATACTTATGAGTTTTGTGCATAAATATTTATTTAACAGGAACAACACATACATGTAGTAGATGAATATACGGTAGTAGATGAAGGATCCGTAGTGGTAGATAATTATTAACATATCCACAAATTTCACGGAGGCGGAGCATTCCGTATCATGCACAGATAACCAGGCTATTTTGGGGAGTTTCGGGAAAGTTTACCCGTCAATATAACATCTCTCACAGTTTCGCGATCCCCGCACGTTTGTGCATAGTTATCAATTAGTTTATGGCCATAGCTCTCGCTGTTGGCTTTCGCGATCCCCGCAGTAGGCGGAGTTTCAGTAGTTCGCGGGAATTACCATAGTTACATCACTAGTGTACATCTTGACAGGAGTTGTATGGCGAAAGAGATTAAGTGACCTGCTGTGTCCTTATCAATGGAGTCGCTTAGCATACACGCCTACGGCGCATGTGGTGATTTACAATGCATTTGGTCACTTTGCAATGCACATGTACGTCGAGCGCTCTGTGATCTGGCGTAAAACCATTAAACAGGACGTCCCTCGGACTTCCTGAACTTAAAATTTCGGCGTACGCTGGCGATTTTCGGACGTAAGTTACGCCCGGACGCCCGTTAACGGAGGCGCTAGTGAACTATAGTGCAACCATTTTTCCTGGCAAATACAATGTTTATTTATTTAACTATTTTCTATTTTATTTAACTATTTTCTATTTTATTTAGCCATTAAAATAATGCAGGATAAAGGCCTGTTCACACCAACACAAATCTTACGTATGAAAAATGTGCGACCACCACATTGCCCAGCTAATTAGAGATGCCATTTCTGTTGCGTATGAGAAACGTGAAACGGCAAAGGAAAGCGGATCTGAAGTGGTTTGAGCTGCACAGCACAGAGGGTTTATCAGCTCGGATCAGTGATAGACAGCGGGAGCTTAGACACGTTTCATTCACAGGCTGATCTTGAGCACGTGACACTGTTACTACACAGGACAAATCAGTGAGAAAGGGTTTTAATTCATTATCTTATTAAGTATTAATAACATCGCTCCTGCATGATCTAGTGAGAAGCATTCAAATTTACTGACGAATTCTGTCATAAACCCTATCAGATCAAACAACACTGACGTGGAAACCAGGTGTGTTATTACTTTGATTAATGAAAAGTTAAAGAAGGCTTTTCAGCCCACAAATCACCATCATTCCACATGACTTAATGTCGCAATGTTATCTGTAACCATGGTATTGTGGCAGAAATAGCCAAATGTTTCTACATTATTCATTTCAGAGTTTCTGCAACCTTTTGAGAGTGAAATTGAAGCACTTTAAGGTCTTTCACACTTTTCCAGCACTTCAAAGCTCTAATTATCTATTATCCAGTTATTTTTAAAACATTATTTGATCATCTATCAAAGATTTTCTTGAAGATTTAGGAAAACTAACATGTGGCAAATGCTTTTATAAAATAAGGTATGAAGGAGTACTTATTGACTTTTCCATTGATTCGTTTTTAAATTTATATTTAGAAACTCCTATTGTAAAATATTAAACAAAAAAATCAAGAAATCAGTATCTGTCAGTTTGACACTTTTTGTACTGAAGTATGGAGTAATAAAACTTTTATAATCAGTGAAGCTGTCAGAATGACACTACAGAAGATCAATGGTTCATTTAATAATAATGGAATATTAATATTCCCCTTATAAAAATTAGGTTGTTGTTAAAAGTCAATTTCCTCAGCATCTCAACGCAAGCTCAGTTATTTTCTGCCAAATGTGCATTTCCAAGAAATATATCTAATATGATTAACTCCACTAATCCATGCAAAACAACAATAGTTTTATGATTCAATTGCCTTAATGATTAGCAATCCCCCCTCAGTGCCACTGGTGCCAGTCTGGAGCCCTGAATCTGAACAACACATCTGGTTTAACCGTTTCCAATTTCAATGCTTCTGAAGCAAGTACATTGAGTGCTATTATGAACTTGCAATGCATTAGCCAGGCATTCAGGTCTTCTTATATACGTACTGCGCTGTGACCTAAGAGATCAAACACCTGTTTCTCTCATTCCTTCTCTGGCTCCAGCTGACATAACAGAACAGACATTCCTGCATCCACTCATCCGAGCCGTCAGACATTCCTCTCCAGCAGGGTTACAGCGCTCTCCTGTGCAGCTCCTGCATTCTCACTATCTTTAGTTGTGTAATCCATGTAAACAGGTGGAGGTGCACGCGGACATGTTTACTGCACTCATAGCAAGACTGTGGACACACACAGAGAACAAAAGAGCTGTTGCAGAGAGCGACGCTGTGGGTCAAAGGCAGTCATGAAGCTCAGGAATGTTCATTTTCCTTCAAATAGCTCCCATTCCCAGGGGCCAGAGCAGAGCTAAATAAAGTGTGAGGAAGCAAGACTGGATGAATGCATGGAATGAAGGTTTATCTGAACTTCACCACAGAGCATGAGCTCGGTTTAGTTTAGTTCACTCAGACACAACTCTGTTTCCTGTCAGCCAGTGTGCTCTGAACACACACACACACACACACACACACACAAACACACACATATGCCTGAACCACAAGCTAAAATCCCAAATCACTGACACAGCAACGGACAAACTGAGATCAAGCACTGCCCAGACCTACTTCTTCCTCAAGACCTCAAAATATAACAGTCACTCCAACACACACATATAGGAGTGAATTCAGGTTGATCTGGCAAACACTTAATTCTGCAAGGATTCATTAAACTAATCAAAAGTTACAACAATTCTACAATACAAATGATTGTCATTTCAAATATGTTTGTATTGATCACCAAATCATCATATTAGAATGATTTGTGAGGATCATGTGACACTGAAGACTGGAGTAATGATGCTGAAAATACAGCTTTGATCACTGGAATAAATTACACTTTACTATATATTCACATAGAAAACAGCTGTTTTACACTGATATAATTTTACACTGTTTTACTGTATTTATTTATAAATGGTTTAGCTCCAGAGTACTTGAGTGATCTCTTAACACATTATAGTCCTTCACATCTATTGCGATCCCAAAATACTGACCAGCTGGTAATACCTAGAATATTAAAGTCAACTGCTGGCGGTCGATCTTTTTCCTATTTAGCTCCTAAACTCTGGAACAGTCTTCCTATTACAGTTTGGGAAGCAGACACACTCTGTCAGTTTAAATCTAGACTAAAAACACATCTCTTCAACCTGGCATACACATAACACATTATACATACATTTTAGGCCATTATACAAATCATGTAAAATGATTGTTAGGCTGCATAATTTAGGTCAGCCGGAACCGGGAACATTCCCATAACATCTGATGTACTCGATACATCAGAAGAAGAATAGCATCTCTGATATTGTTCTCTGTTTATTCTGAGGTTACTGTGGTCAGCCAGATCCGGCCCGTATCCAGATCAGATGAAGGACCTGCACCTAGACACGAGCACAGCACTGCCCTGAAGTGTCTGCGGAGACCGTAACTCTACTAGACCCCTATAAAGATCATGAACCCATCTCCAACTGGACCAAATTGGACTTAATATTGAACTTGAATTGTTGTCAATACAATAATCATGTACTGTTTGGGTGTTGGCCAGAGGAGAACTGGTCCCCCGACTGAGCCTGGTTTCCCCCAAGGTTTTTTCTCCATTACATTCTTCATTCATTACGTTACCTGCTGGAGTTTTGGTTCCTTGCCGCTGTCGCCTATGGCTTGCTCAGTTGGGGAAACTGAACACTTAATATTCATCAATTGTATTAACTTGCCTGATCTTTTAAGGCTTCTGTTCAGCCAAACAAACTTTGTTTATATTGTTTTCCTGTGACCACTGTAAAGCTGCTTTGAAACAATCTGTATTGTAAAAAGCGCTATATAAATAAAGTTGACTTGACTTGACGTGCGGCTTTGAGTTTATTTGTTGGCCACATGTTCATTGTGTAACCCCGCCCATCTTGTTCCCTCTATATTGTTTGATTTGCCCCACCTGTCCTCCCTCATTTATCCTTCCTCCTGTTCCCTATTTATTCTCCCCGTGTGTGCTGTTTCGTTGTCTAATTCCAATGTCACTCACTACTGTCTTGTCATACCTGTTTAGTCAAGTAATGCCCCCCCCCCCTCGGGGCAGTGTCTGTTTGCATTTTGTTTGATTTTTATTATTAAAAATAAACCCTTCCTTCTTTCCTCCTCGCCTCATCCCTCACTCTTCCTGACAGTTATACTCACAAGTAAATTGTAAACTCTGATTTATCATGAGTGATAATGCAAGTCCATTTGCAAGAAGGCAATGCAAGTGTGAAATGTAAGTACATTTAACCAGATATAACCAGAACGAGGTGCATGTGTTTGGACAGATACTCACTGCAAGCGCTGCAGGTGAAGCAGCCGTCATGGTACAGGCTGCCCATGGCCTGACACGCCTGATCGGCCCCGTAAACAGCCTTGCTGCACTTCACGCAACAGCCTGCAAAAGGAAGCAGACCAGGTCACACGTTCAATTTCCTTACATATTCAACGTCATCAACCCAGATTAAAAATGAGTAAGAAGAACTTAGTAAAAGAGCGACTGAGAGCAACGGTGCTGTGTTGTGACACTAAGCTCAGTAACGTTTGAGCTTATCCGATGGATTGTAATAATTAAATTGATTTTAAAATTAATTTCTACCAGAAAAAAGTATATACAAAATGTTAGAAGTTAAAGCTAGAGCTACAATTTTTCTCTGGTTAAGTATTTGACTGGCTTTGTTCAAGTTTCATTTTTACTTCTGTGTAGCTCCACATGTATTTGGCTATTGCAGGTTGAGTGCATACAGTGCTG
Organism: Rhodeus uyekii; assembly: GCA_037043235.1. Classification (NCBI taxonomy): domain Eukaryota; kingdom Metazoa; phylum Chordata; class Actinopteri; order Cypriniformes; family Acheilognathidae; genus Rhodeus; species Rhodeus uyekii. The sequence continues at coordinate 85,650 of JAWRVZ010000147.1, forward strand.
ACAAACAGTTACACTGGAATGTATATTGTGGATTTTCCTGCATCCGGCCACAGGCCCAATGTGTCTGTAACACTGTTCCTGTCTGTCTGGGTCTTCTTTGTCACTTCCTGTCAGTCTTGTCTTTGTTCCACTTCCTGTCTCTCGGGTTATTGTTTCACTCCCTACACCTGTCTTGTAATCACTTCCTCGTTAGTCTCCCAGGTGTTGCTGTTTCCCCTTGTGTATAAATCACTTGTGCATTTCCCTGGTGTTTGTCTGTTGTTAATGAAGTTAGGTTGTTGTTTGTGGATGTCCTGCCTGTCCTACCTGAGTTCTGTTTTTGCACAAGTGTGCCTCTTTGTTTTGTATTTAAAGTCTTTTCTTTGTTTAATATTAAATGAAGTTTAAGTTGGAAATCCTGCCTTGCCTACGTCCTGTTCCCGCATCGCACACCACCTCACCCTAGTTCGTTACAGAACAACTGACCAGGCTAGTCGCCTACAAAGACTCACGCCGACATGGAGTTGGCGAACTGGTTCACGGATATCGCCCGTCAGGATGCGGACTTCGCCCGATACTCCCGGGACTTCTGCGCACTTGCTGTTTTAACCCAGTTTGACGATGCTACTCTGAAGTCGCTGTACTGGATCGGGGCGAACTTCCACCAACTGAGGGACCTGGAGGCTGTCTACCCCCGACTCAGCCAGTCAACCCAATCGGCCACCTCACCCGCTTGTGCAGAGTGCCCATCTGCATCAACGCCCGCACCTCACCGGACTAACCCAGTGCCCGTCGACCCACTGCCTGGACCAGCACATTCCACTGGTCAGCTGGTGGCCACGCCCACTGCGCTCCAGCCCGCTCACGCCCCCGTTGACAGCAAAACAGCGCCTGCAAACACCAAGTTGCTGGGTATCAGACCCGTGACCGAGTCTAACCCCCGCCTCCGCAAGAGGAGGAGGCGGAGAGATCCAGAGATCCGCCAGCCGGAGCCAGATCCAGAGATCCGCCAGCCGGAGCCAGATCCAGAGATCCGCCAGCCGGAGCCAGATCCAGAGATCCGCCAGCCGGAGCCAGATCCAGAGATCCGCCAGCCGGAGCCAGATCCAGAGATCCGCCAGCCGGAGCCAGATCCAGAGATCCGCCAGCCGGAGCCTGATCCAGAGATCCGCCAGCCAGAGCCTGATCCAGAGATCCGCCAGCCAGAGCCAGATCCAGAGATCCACCTGCCAGAACCAGAGCCCGAGCTGCTGTGGCCCGACCCGCCAGAGCTGCCTGAACTGTGGCCCAACCCGCCAGAGCTGCCTGAACTGTGGCCCGACCCACCGCTGGACTTCCGGGACACCCCAGAGCCGCCGCCGGCCTTCGCCGACGTCCCAGAGCCCGTTACCGGCCCGGAGGCCGCTGTCCCAGAGACTCTCGCCCTGCCGGCGCCACCCGTGCGCCTCGCCCTGCCGGCTCACTCCCCCGGCGCCACCTGACCCGCCAGTCCTGCCTAAGGCTGCCTGGCTCACCCCCCCGGCACCACCTGACCCACCGGCCTTGCCTGAGCCACCGTGGCTCATCCTTCCCGCTCCTCCATGGACTCTGTGTTTTTGTTTTGTTCATGTTTGAGGACTGTTGAGTTATTGTTTTTCTTCTAGGACTGTTTATTTTTTTTATTAGCATTTTCACTTTGGGTTTGACTACTTTGCCTTGGTTCTTGTTCTGTCTCCTTTGGGTTCCCTCGGGTTTCATGTCTTGTTCTGTACCCCTCCTGGTCCCCCGCCCACCCTCCGCAGTTGTTACTTTGACGGCGCGAGGACGCGCCTACCGGAAGGGGGGCGTTATGTAACACTGTTCCTGTCTGTCTGGGTCTTCTTTGTCACTTCCTGTCAGTCTTGTCTTTGTTCCACTTCCTGTCTCTCGGGTTATTGTTTCACTCCCTACACCTGTCTTGTAATCACTTCCTCGTTAGTCTCCCAGGTGTTGCTGTTTCCCCTTGTGCATTTCCCTGGTGTTTGTCTGTTGTTAATGAAGTTAGGTTGTTGTGTGTGGATGTCCTGCCTGTCCTACCTGAGTTCTGTTTTTGCACAAGTGTGCCTCTTTGTTTTGTATTTAAAGTCTTTTGTTTGTTTAATATTAAATGAAGTTTAAGTTGGAAATCCTGCCTTGCCTGCGTCCTGTTCCCGCATCGCACACCACCTCACCCTAGTTCGTTACAGTGTCAATTAAGGGCAGAACTAAAGGAATACTGACAGTCAGAACGAGGCGTCATGCTAAAAGTCTCTCACAGATAAGGACATCACCATGTTTTAGGGGCTTGGGTCACACACTTATCTCCAACAGCTCACTCTTTCCCGTGCTAGGCAGACGCAACTAATCTATATTGTCATTCGTAGTCAATAATTATTGTGAATTTTCTGGGTTAGTTATTGCAGCCCTACTCTCCATGCACTTTCACTGCAAGGTTTATAAACATATAGATTAGATTCAAGTGAGTTTCTGTGGCAATCGATCCAACCCTCTCGCCAGAAAAAGCAACTGTTACAAGGTACAATTCGTACAATGTCAATTACAATGGGGCACAAGAAGACTGAACGAAAACATACGATTTCATTGAAATACGCCAGAGTAAAATAGTTATAAACTGCCTGAAGAGTGTGTTGGCAGCACTGATCCCGGGATAAATCATATACCATGAACTATGTGGAGTTGATTTCTAACAGGCACCCGGTCCTCTTTCAACTACACATAGAGCAATTAGAGAGGGATAGCTTTGAAAAGCAGGTAAAACAGAGTTTCTAGACAGTTGACAGTAAATATGGGTGCAACCCATATTTAAAGCATGAAAAATCTCGTATGCATAGTGCATTGAAGATTAGTAGTGGTAATAGTGCAATATTGCATCAATATTGCATTTATAATGCAAATAATACAAAAGAAAAAAACAGTGCATTAAAGTTTGATATATTGACTGATGCAATTCAAAGGAAATATCACTTCTAGATCCCACCCAAGAACTGACAATATTTGTTTCTCTTGGAAGGTTGCTTGCTTACCAAGAGCGTCACACTATAGTTCTGCTGTTCGAGTTCCACACACACACACACACACACACCAGGTGGTAATGTGAGAGCCAATTAGTAAACAAGCAGACTTTTATGACCTTCAGAGAACATTACATTAAGATGAGCTTCAGATAACTGAAATCACAAGACTGGCTGTTAGGAAGGTGATCTGAGAGCACAAGAGGGTCTTTGTCCACGTCTGTTGGTTCAGGCTGGTCGACGTGGCATGTTCTGGGAGAACATTTAAGCAAGCATGAGCTGAGATAACAGCGTTAAACAGACAGAGGTTTCTTGGAAGAGGGAGGGCCAGCGCTGGCCCCACACAAAAGAGCCTCTGTTTCATCTGGTATTCAGCAAACATCATGCTAACAACAAGTTCTGCCCACTCAGCTAAGCCTGATCCAAACACACAGGCTTCCTGCACCAACAGCGTAGACACATCTGCTTTTCACTGAAAGAAGTCATTTATTGAAATGTCCTTTTGTAGCACTTTTATACCAAGTTTAGAGTCAGTACAACTAGAGCATGTTACTAAATTTTGCTACACTTTTGTATCAATGACATAAATGTGAAGATTACCGTGGAATGAGGTGACGCATCACACTGTGTTCATCCCCGACCATTATCAAAGGTGTGGCACTTCTTTAAATGTTTTCTTCCCTATACGTCACGCTGTTAAAACACATATAAACATAAGAAACTAAATGAAGATCGAGTAGATCACCAAGTTGATGTCAGCAACATTTTGCTAATAAATAATACAAGTGCAATTGGCATTACGCATTGAAGTAAATCTTACTTAACACTATTCCCAGTAATACTGCATATAAGCTGTGTTCACACAGCATTAGAGTTCAGATGTCAGTCCCAGTGTTATTTAGCATAAATTGTGTTATGTTGAGCGTAACACCTGAAAATTGTCACAATGGCATTGAATTAAACATTGAAGATGAATGGCTTTGTTAAAACTATACGTACTGATAATTTAACCAAAGGATTGATTGACAAATCATAAACAAATTGGTATATATTAAAAGATTGATCTTTTGATTGGTCTATAGATTGATCCATTGAATTGCTGCAACACTTTCCATTAAAGCAGCAACTAACGATTATATATTCGATTAACTGGATAAAGGCCCAATTTTCTTCTTATTTTATTATAATAATAAACACTGCCCAATGCCATCCTTCAAACAGTCAATATATCTATGCTAAATATTATACGAGATATAAATCAAAAGGACAGTTCAAAACTCTACATTAGAAATTAAGAAAATAAAACACAAACTCAGTTCTAACAGATGAGAGGAATGTTCAGCAGGAACACACACATTCACTCTTACTGCCATTTCTTCATCCTGTAAATGTAAGAAACGTTGTACGTTTATATTGAATTACAGTGTCATTCCTTTATCAGTTTCCACTCTCATAAAATGCTTCAATTACACGTAGACTTTTAAACCTAAATTTAACGTCCAGAAACGTCCAGAAACATTTAACAACAGAAATTTCAGCTAAATTAATATTTTTGCGCTGAATATTAATGGTCTCCCTCTCCAATGCGTCTGTCTGATGCACATGCGCTCGTTCAGGGAAGTCTGAAGTTTAACACTGACCGTCAGAACGAGGCGTCATGCTAAAAGGAAACACTCGCGTGAATTCATAACTCTCACAGATAAGGACATCACAATGTTTTGGGGGCTTGGGTCACACACTTATCCCCCCAACAGCTCACTCTTTCCCGTGCTGGGCAGACGCAACTAATCTATATTGTCATTCGTAATCAATAATTATTGTGAATTTTCTGGGTTAGTTATTGCAGCCCTACTCTCCATGCACTTTCACTGCAAGGTTTATAAACAGATAGATTAGATTCAAGTGGGTTTCTGTGGTAATCGATCCAACCCTCTCGCCAGAAAAAAGCAACTGTTACAAGGTACAATTCGTACAATGTCAATTACAATGGGGCGCAAGAAGACTGAACGAAAACATACGATTTCATTGAAATTACGCCATACGCCACCAAAAGTAAAATAGTTATAAACTGCCTGAAGAGTGTGTTGGCAGCACTGATCCCAGGATAAATCATATACCATGAACTATGTGGAGTTGATTTCTAACAGGCACCCGGTCCTCTTTCAACTACACATAGAGCAATTAGAGAGGGATAGCTTTGAAAAGCAGGTAAAACAGAGTTTCTTGACAGTTCTCCTGTACTGTATTAGGAACAGACACATAAAAATAATAAACAATAAACTGAAGGAAAAGACACATAACAATAAACACATCATAAGCTCAACTGGCTCATGTTGTCAGTCATGTGTTTGTCTTTTCATTCTTAACAACTCCCACTCACTGTAGTGGAGTGGAGACATAATATTATTCTTGTCTACAGTTTCCAGCATTTCAGTAATACACACACACATTAATGCGAAATTCAACAATTACTACTGTACTGTACTACTGTAATTATTACTGTATAGTGCTTAGCAGTGGTCAAAAAGTATTCAAATGTAGAATCCAAATCCTTCACACTTAAATCAGCACATCTGAAAACAGTAGGTTTTTTGTCTGGGCATGTGTGTGTTGGTCATGGACATACACCATAACTGCTCTCTCTGATCAGTGGCAGCTGTACACACATCTCAACTAATGCTCCGCTGTGATTTTGTCATTTAGGAATGAGATCACGGGGGTGGTTGAACAGAGATGGCAATCTTTTAATGATTAATCATGCATCTCTACTGTAAATGTTGAAATCATTTTACGTCCCCATGAAAAACAATTACCGCATGAGAATTATTCTCTCAGTTCACCCACCATTGAAAGGAAGGCCAAACAGTAATTCTGGACTAATTCAGGAGAGCAGGACATGAACTCAAGAGCTGTGGGACAGGAAGCCAAGAATCCTAGACAACAATTAAGATAAAGCCATCTAGTCGACAGGAAGATTAAGGAATCCTTCATCAAAAGAGCGCAGGGCACAAAGCATGAATGTCTGCTGCTGGTATGTGTGTGTGTGTGTGCACACAAGGCGGGACTCCCTCCACCCCAACTCACATCTCATCCAGTGTCTCTTCCAAAACACAACACAGCAGCAGGGAGAGGCCAGCATAAATGTCTCCAGACGGGGGGGGGGGGGGGGGGGACGCCAACCATTTGGATGTCAGCAGAGGCAAAACCACCAGTAGACTAGCAGAGGTCTTGTCATTTATTATCATCTCTTTGTACTTGTTTAGCTACTCTGTAAAACCCAGACATTCCTTGCACATCCCTGCGATACAGAAGCTGTCAGAGTGACACCATAAACACCACAATGGATTATTAAGCCATTCACTGCCAAATCAGCGGAGAATCAACAGAACACAGGTGTGAGCAGAAACGTGAAATAAATAAAAAAAAATGAAATAATAAAAAACCTGTTTTACAATCTGTTCAAAGGGTCCACTAGTGATAGGTTATACCATTTCCGTTCTCTTCAGAAAATATAAAAATATAGTTTTAAAAACCATTGTCCAAATAGTGCTTGTTATGGCCTGAATGATATTTGACAGCTCTTAAAAAAGAAAAGCATGTGAGCCGCACACCATGTGTTTAATAGTTAAATTTAAACCAGCTATTCTCCAGTGAACACGTATAAACAACCAATGTCTAGAGACATGCCTAAAGAAGCCATTTATGTGTCTATGCAGACTTAAGCACAATAACGATCATGTTTTTGACTATATTGTACATCTGTATCTTTTCTGTGATATCCTTGTAAAGATTGCTCCCACACTCTGTGCGGCTCTGGGCTTTTCCAGCAGGGCTTGATATTAACCAGCCATCAAGGCTAGTGGTTTTCCAAACACTCTAGACCAGGGGTGGGCAAACTACGGCCCGCGGGCCACATCCGGCCCGCTGGGCTTTTTAATCTGGCCGCCGAACTTGTATTAAATCTCATTCATTTTACATTTCCCTGTGACGTCATTCTGTTGCGGCTGGAAGCGGCAGTGGTGCTAAAGCTTTGGTGGAGAGTAGGTGCGCCCCCGTCAACAATAACGCATCACGCTCACCCCGGCCCCTCTGTCAATTTTAAGAAACCAATTTGGCCCGCGAGACAAATAGTTTGCCCACCCCTGCTCTAGACCCTCAGCATTCTCACTGGCCACACTTTTGAAACCATGGGAAAAGTGACTATACTGATATTTTTAATATTTGCCAGCAGGACTACTATTAGACTACTGCCACTTTAAGACTGTCGTACGGATCCATTCGTCTGTTACATGTACGTTTTCTTTCTCAACTGTTTTCATCAGTTACGCGAGTACTTGCATTGTGTGTGTATTTGACTGTTTAAGTGCAATACCAAGCCCTGTAACAGCAGCAATATTCATCCAGAGCAAATTAAACAAGTGTGTGAGGAGAGACGGGTTTGTGTGTCACTCACCGTCAGAGAGAAACAACAGCCGGTATAGTCTCTATTCTGAGGGAAATGAGAACTGGAAGCTATTGATATGTATGTATATTGATATGTTCATTACTTCAGATGCTTTTTAGGAGATTACAACTTAAAAATGTATATACAGTGGAATACGGTTATCTCGACGGCCTCGAGGGTTGTAAAAAAGCGTAGAGATAACCAACACCCAATATAGCGATTTGTTTGATGAATCGATCGGCATGCTATAAAAATGTACATACACTGTATGTGTTTGCTAACAACAAAAGGCATATGATCACCAACTAACAGCAGAGATTTACCAGTATACAATAAAAAACACCTTCCATTCTCCATACAAACCTTTAATTATATTCTCCAACATTGCAAACACAATTTCGCTCACAGTGTAAACAGTCATAACATATTCGTGAGGTCATCACGCTGTACTAGATTACATACTTTCTTGCGTTCTGTCTGTCTAATGTGCTTTCTCAATAAATTCAGCTTCATCTCGTCTTTTAACAACCGGGTTCTTCAATCCGCAGCGGCGCTGAGCAGACCGCATGTCAGAACAGAAACAGGGATGTGCGTTTGTGTGAGATCAGCCAGCGGCGGCTTCCCGCACGTGCAATTCATTTGCACGTGGAGGAGTGAACATCTCCTGCTCTGCCTGCATCTGGGAGGGGCTGCTGCGCGAGGACCGGGCTGCCTGTGAGTGCTTTGGGGTTGGGTGGGACCCACGGCAGCACTCGCTGCTCCTTGAGAAGAGTAAGAACGATATGTGCTTTCACTTCATAGAGTCTCCAAAAGTCTCCAATAACTCCAGATAAAGTCGTTAGATTTGTCGCTAGTTGCTTTTTTCAAAATTTGTGCTAGAGTGGTCTGAAAACTCACTAAATATAGTTAGTATAGTTATAGCTAAGTTTGCAAAACTGACTGTGATCCACGTGCAACGCGAACTCAGCGCATGCGCAGTGAACTCTCAGTCACAAGATAACATGTGAAGTGGCGAATTTGTACCTCTTTTGTGTTTGAGACATTAGATTTCGGCAACGTAAAAGAATCAACATAACCCACAAGAAAATACTAAGACGAATAGGGAGTTTTGCAGTTCCACTTCAAAAACGTCTACATAATAGGATTAACCGTGAGTCGAGATAAGTGAACTCCACTGTTTTATATATAATATTCAAGCCTCCAAAGAGGCTAGTAGGAGTGACTGCGTTACACACCACTGATGCCAAGCTCTGTTTTCCAGCAGGAAATTCCTTATCATCAGATTAACCAGAGCAAGTGCAGATAGGAACTCTTCATCAGAGAACTATTCTACACAGATACCTCAATCTAATTACAGTAAAACCTCTCAGTGATCCACGGAGTTACAGGAGGAATTGATTCATTCACCTAAGACTTGAGCACAATGAATAACAAGACAAGGGAAAAAAATAGAAGTGCTTAACGCACCATCACAGACTCATGTCATCATGTGCCACCGGTTAGCCGGCAAAGCCAAAATATTGAACTAATTTAGGAATGCACGCAAATAAATAGTGTGCAAATGAGATTCTGTTATCCTGCTCCTTTTGTCTTGTGGTGACTCGCACTCAAAGACCACCCATGTTTCCTTCATCAGCGGTTTACTCTGGCCGCTTTTACGGACCTCACTCTGATTAGATGGCATTTTTAATTTGATGCAGATGAAAATGAGGCTATGTGAACAAAGCCAAAAGTATGTTTGGAAAAGCCATGAAGAGAGCGAGTAAAAATCCCTCAGCAAATTCTGCGTCACAGAATAGGTAATTGCATTGAATGGAATGAGTTTGAATAAACAACATAATTCTCATTTACAGGTGAAGATCCTTTAGATTCCCATCCATCTTCCCTGAGCCCCTGAATTTTAACCAAAATCCTGTCAATCATTTGTAAATAAAGTATATTTAAACTAATCTCAACCTTGAGCTTAAAAGAGATTTTGCAGAGGCAAATATGAAAGAATATAGATTTTTATCCAGCGGAAACAGGAGTGGGGGGGGGGGGGGGCTAGCGTGGCATTCTGAGTTTAGGGGTGGCAGTGTTAGTTTAGTTTACGGGTGGCAGTGTTAAGTTTAGGGTTGCCAGTGTTAGTTTAGGGTTGCCGGTGAAAGTTTAGGGGTGGCAGTGTTAGTTTAGCGTTGCCGGTGTTAGTTTAGGGGTGTCAGTGTTAGTTTAGGGTGGCGGTGAAAGTTTAGGGGTGGCGGTGTTAGTTTAGGGGTGGCGGTGTTAGTTTAGGGGTGGCGGTGTTAGTTTAGGGGTGGCGGTGTTAGTTTAGGGGTGGCGGTGTAAGTTTAGGGGTGGCGGTGTAAGTTTAGGGGTGGCGGTGTAAGTTTAGGGGTGGCGGTGTTAGTTTAGGGGTGGCGGTGTTAGTTTAGGGGTGGCGGTGTTAGTTTAGGGGTGGCGGTGTAAGTTTAGCGGTGGCGGTGTAAGTTTAGCGGTGGCCGTGTTAGTTTAGGGGTGGCCGTGTTAGTTTAGGGGTGGCCGTGTTAGTTTAGGGGTGGCCGTGTTAGTTTAGGGGTGGCCGTGTTAGTTTAGGGGTGGCCGTGTTAGTTTAGGGGTGGCCGTGTTAGTTTAGGGGTGGCGGTGTAAGTTTAGGGGTGGCGGTGTAAGTTTAGCGTTGCCGGTGTTAGTTTAGGGGTGTCGGTGTTAGTTTAGGGTTGCCGGTGTTAGTTTAGGGGTGGCGGTGTTAGTTTAGGGGTGGCGGTGTTAGTTTAGCGGTGGCGGTGTTAGTTTAGGAGTGGCCGTGTTAGTTTAGGGGTGGCGGTGTAAGTTTAGGGGTGGCGGTGTAAGTTTAGGGGTGGCGGTGTAAGTTTAGGGGTGGCGGTGTAAGCTTAGGGGTGGCGGTGTAAGCTTAGCGGTGGCGGTGTTAGTTTAGCGGTGGCGATGTTAGTTTAGGGGTGGCGGTGTAAGTTTAGCGGTGGCGGTGTAAGTTTAGCGGTGGCGGTGTTAGTTTAGGGGTGGCGGTGTTAGTTTAGGGGTGGCGGTGTTAGTTTAGGGGTGGCGGTGTTAGTTTAGGGGTGGCGGTGTAAGTTTAGGGGTGGCGGTGTTAGTTTAGGGGTGGCGGTGTTAGTTTAGGGTGGCGGTGTAAGTTTAGGGGTGGCGGTGTAAGTTTAGGGTGGCGGTGTTAGTTTAGGGGTGGCGGTGTTAGTTTAGGGGTGGCGGTGTTAGTTTAGCGGTGGCGGTGTTAGTTTAGGGGTGGCCGTGTTAGTTTAGGAGTGGCGGTGTAAGTTTAGGGGTGGCGGTGTAAGTTTAGGGGTGGCGGTGTAAGTTTAGGGGTGGCGGTGTAAGTTTAGGGGTGGCGGTGTAAGCTTAGCGGTGGCGGTGTTAGTTTAGCGGTGGCGGTGTTAGTTTAGGGGTGGCGGTGTAAGTTTAGCGGTGGCGGTGTAAGTTTAGCGGTGGCGGTGTTAGTTTAGGGGTGGCGGTGTTAGTTTAGGGGTGGCGGTGTTAGTTTAGGGGTGGCGGTGTAAGTTTAGGGGTGGCGGTGTTAGTTTAGGGGTGGCGGTGTTAGTTTAGGGGTGGCGGTGTTAGTTTAGGGGTGGCGGTGTTAGTTTAGGGTGGCGGTGTTAGTTCAGGGGTGGCGGTGTTAGTTCAGGGGTGGCGGTGTTAGTTCAGGGGTGGCGGTGTTAGTTCAGGGGTGGCGGTGTTAGTTCAGGGGTGGCGGTGTTAGTTCAGGGGTGGCGGTGTTAGTTCAGGGGTGGCGGTGTTAGTTCAGGGGTGGCGGTGTTAGTTCAGGGGTGGCGGTGTAAGTTCAGGGGTGGCGGTGTAAGTTCAGGGGTGGCGGTGTAAGTTCAGGGGTGGCGGTGTAAGTTTAGGGGTGGCGGTGTTAGTTTAGGGGTGGCGGTGTTAGTTTAGGAGTGGCGGTGTTAGTTTAGGGGTGGCGGTGTTAGTTTAGGGGTGGCGGTGTTAGTTTAGGGGTGGCGGTGTTAGTTTAGGGGTGGCGGTGTTAGTTTAGGGGTGGCGGTGTAAGTTTAGGGGTGGCGGTGTAAGTTTAGGGTGGCGGTGTTAGTTCAGGGGTGGCGGTGTTAGTTCAGGGGTGGCGGTGTTAGTTCAGGGGTGGCGGTGTTAGTTCAGGGGTGGCGGTGTTAGTTCAGGGGTGGCGGTGTAAGTTCAGGGGTGGCGGTGTAAGTTCAGGGGTGGCGGTGTTAGTTTAGGGGTGGCGGTGTTAGTTTAGGGGTGGCGGTGTTAGTTTAGGGTGGCGGTGTTAGTTTAGGGTGGCGGTGTAAGTTTAGGGGTGGCGGTGTAAGTTTAGGGGTGGCGGTGTAAGTTTAGGGGTGGCGGTGTTAGTTTAGGGGTGGCGGTGTTAGTTTAGGGGTGGCAGTGTTAGTTTAGGGGTGGCAGTGTTAGTTTAGGGGTGGCAGTTTTAGACGTCTCCACTAGCTTCAACTTTTCAAGGAAAACAGACTCCTACATATCAGAGCCCAACTCAAGAACAGAAAAGAGGTAACGGTTAAGTCTGGCTTTTGAGATTAAACTGTGATGAAGTTAATAAATTAGCAACAGAAGAGGAGGAATGCAGGCCCTGGAAGAGCTTCTGGAAAGGAAAAAGCCTGGAAAGGCACCGGCAGCAGGGATTCACATTGCTCTTTCACACACGCCTGACTGTAGGACGCATTGTGGAAAGAACCACACTCTCTCTCTCTCTCTCACACACACACACACACTCACAACTTCCTGTATGGCACATCGTGGCAAGAACCACACACACTCACACACTCTCTCTCACAACTGAATGTATGACACATTGTGGCAAGAACCACACACAAACACATACACACATACACATGTGTGGAAGGAAGGTCAAGTGGAAACAGGCAGAAGGTTTTTCAATCAGCAAGCTGCTAAATACTATTGCAGATGTGAAAAAGATAAATAGAAAAGCACACTGGCAGTGATCGCTCTTACCAAAGTACTCAGCCTTTGGCTGGACGTCCATCTCCTTTTCCAGGCGCTCAGTTAGAGCTTCTAATTTTATTTCAGCCACGGACGGCCCCTGATCTGCCTGTACCTGGAGGGTCTGGCAGGGCAGTTTGAGTGCTGGAGAAGGGCTGGGGGCCTCATGGGGAGCCGGGGTGGCAGCAGGCGCTGTCGGGTGACTGCCCGCGGTGCCCTTGGGTTGGAGCGGCTCGCCATGCGTCCCATGGGACAGTGGAGATGGGATCACATGGGAAAGGGAGGGGGTGCCAACGTTATGACCTTCTCCGTTCTGGCATGCTGGTCCACTGGCAGACCACAGATGAGCAACGGGATGATACGAGTCCCGGTGTGTTCCTGTGGGTGACTGTGAGGGGGATTTCCCTGATTTGGCAGAGGTTTGAGGGAAGCCCTGGGACACCGGTGAATGATTTTGCCCGGCTCCATGTGAGCTATTAGAAGAGGAGCTATTCGAGAGAGGAGATGATGGCATCTGAGAGGTGCTTCGGGATGCCCATGTGCCAGGAGGACTGGTTGAGGGCGATGCCCGGGCGACGACGGCCTCCTTACCCTCATAACCCCTGCTGCTGGATCCATCATGCAAGCCAGATGAATGCTGTTTTTGTCCTTCAAACGATATGAATGGTGTGGCACTGGCAGTGCCAACCACCGGTCCAGACATGATGGGCGGCTTGGCAGCTGCTTCTCCCCCCTGTCTGTAACTGTTGATGGGTGGCCTGTCTTTGGTGTAAAACACTCCTGAATGACTGCCGTTGGTATTTGCTGGCACACTCTCGTTTCTTCCCAGCTCCTCTTGCTGCTTTTGCATGTGTATTTTGCTCATTTTAGAGGCAAAAACTCTCCTCGTTTCTTCAAAATCAGGGTTGTTTCCTGCATCTCTCCTCACCCGAAACAAGCCGTCCTTCGATGCTTCATACATGTTCAGGTCCTCGATGAATTTACTCGCCTCGAGTCCCAAATCGTCGTATTTATCCATGTTTGCAGCTGGAAATGCACAGAAAGTAAGTTAATCAGTTTAGTCCAAACATCGAAGACGGGAAACTGATGGGGGACGAGCATTCACCTGTGAAAACCCACGAATAAAAGTTCAAACGCTACGAGAAGAGTGAGTTTCCACGCGCGAAGAGAAAGAGCCGGGACGTGCGCGCTGATATTCGTGTGCGCTCTGCTGTAAACTGCTCTGTGGGAGCTCTGTGCGCTCTTATATCTGTCCTCTCTCTACTGTAAACTGCTCTGTGGGAGCTCTTCTCCTCAATGAGGATCTCGAGCGACTCCCTGCTCCCGTTGCGCTCGCGCAGATGGGAAAGAGGAAGCGCGCGCCCGGCTGTGTGGCTCCCGAGCGCGCGCGCGCCCGCGGGATCTGGATCCACAGATCCTCGGGATAAATGATCGGGAGCGGGCATTGGGGGTTCGGGAAAGAGAGCTTGTGCTTGTAAGAGGAGTGTGAATACTCGACTTTTCGTTGTAATTTCACGAGGATAAAGTCCATGGAAAGGGATTTGCTCACAGAACACGTGGAAATAATCCAGCACTTCCTTCTGTTTATTACAAAGAGTTTGACTTCTAACGTTTGTTTTGAGATGGATACCAACTGAGGAGAAACAGAACTCCTGTGCTATATCTGAACTGCATCCGCATTTAATTAGTGCGTTTTTATTTAGTCCCCAAAATAAACGTTTTGACGTCTTTTATTTATCTATCGTCCCGAGTTTCTTCCCTAGGGAAAAATAAGCACACTTTATTGCATTTGAAATATATTCCCTTTTTCAATATTAAATTGCAAACATGCTAAAAACAAAACCATGTACTGTCTTTAAATATATAAATAATATATGAGCATCATGCTATTAACTTTTTTCTCAATACATTTACTTTAGTATATTTCTTTAAAAAAACATATATATATACATATATATATATATATATATATATATATATATATATATATATATATATATATATATATATATATATATATATAAAGATACTTAAAGTAAACTTTCTGTTCATTTTTTAAAGGGTATTTATTTGCACCCTTAAATATTAGGTATTGTCACTCTTGGTCCTATCTTTCTGTGTCTTTGTCACTTCCCTGTCACTGAGGTCATGGGGTCACTCCCTGTCTATCGTGATATCATTTCTTATTCACTTCCGGGGCTTTCTAGAACCTTCCACACCTTTCTAGATTCAATTACCTCGTCAGTGTCTCCAGGTGTTTCCCATGTCTGTCTCTATTAATACCCTCTTGTGTGCCCTGGTCTTTGTCAGTTGTTGAACCTGCAATGTTATGTTCCTAAGTCGTGTGTGGATGCCCTTCTCCAGTGTTATCCTGTGTCTTTGCACCATCGCGTGCTGTTTGTTTGTAGTTCTAAATAAAGTGTTTTCTGTTTGGCATTCTGTCTCCGCGCCTTCTCCGCGTCGCACACGAATCCCTTGAAAGCGTTACAGGTCTATAGGTATTTTGGTATATTTTTAACTGTGCTGAAAATGTCATTGTAAAAATGCTTTGAAAGTTTACTTTTGTAATACAATATTAGATACCCTGAAGTTTTTAGAGTGATTTTTATGTTCACTTCTTCATTACTTGGATATTCATAACTTTCAGAAATTATAATAATAATAATAATAATAATACATTTACTACTCAGTTGGCATAAAAACATAAAAAGATTCTGAATTTGCAGTGTACTTGTAACAAAAATAAAGTGCACTTTTATATCACTAATCAAGCATGCAGACAGTTCCTACATGGTCACATACTGAAAATGTATCAAATACAGTAATACCTTGAGACACAAGCATAATAGGTTCCGGGACGAGCTCGTAACTTGAATTGCTTATATCTACAATCCTTTTCCCCATAAGAAATAACAAGGAAAAAATTAATCCATTTTGACCCTCTAAAAACTCCCTTATTAGTGCTAAAAACAATGAAAAAAAAAACATGTTTTAATTGCTATAGAGACACACACACACAAAATTATAGTATATAAGGATTCCTGTCATATAAAATAAAATGTGGTTTTAATTATGAGTTCTTGCGAGACAGATGATAACGGCTAATGATGGCATGTGCGGAGGAGGAGGGGGGAGGAGGGAGGAAGAGGAGGTGGGGGAGGGGGAGGGGGAGGAGGGAGGAAGAGGAGGTGGGGGAGGGGGAGGGGGAGGAGGGAGGAAGAGGAGGAGGAAGAAGAAGAAGATGAGGAGGAGGATGGAGGGATTACATAGAGAACGCAAACGCAATACGGAAGTGTGTTTCTTTCTGTGTTGTGTATTGGATAGACTCAGAAGCTCATATTTATTATTTTTGAACACTCATAACTCGTGCTGCTCCCAGCTTAATACTGGTGAATCACTCGTTGCCCCCGGTAACCCCTGCTGTAAAACTTGTAGCTGCTGAGCCCAAAAGTTCAAAAGCACCACATGCACTTTATTCCATTTCTTGAAGTCATTTGATAGATCATTGTGATGAACAGATCAAATTCCCAGATGTTACTCACTAACAATCTTACCTCTTTCATAGCTTTCAGATCTACTAACACAAGCGCAGTTTCAGCAGTCTGACTGCTTTTAAAACAGTGTGGTTTTTCCACTAGTGAACTACGTTTTCCAGCAAGTCGTGGTGAAGCAGGAGCAAAAGCCTCATTCTGGTCAGTGTTTGAGGAGCCTGAAGTGCACTGAGGTGTTGGAGTCTTATTAGATCTCCACAGCTGTGCATTACAGCCATCTATTGCTTCATCAGTTCACCAGATCGGCTGATGATCTGTACAGTTCTGTAATGAGCCTAAAAGATCACCAACGTTTTGCGCCATTGCTTTGGCAAAACATTTGCTTCCCCCTATAAGCTCCTCATGCGTCTCACAACAATGCATACAGTGTCCCTTAAAGTATGTAGACACTTAAAACGTCTGAATGTCTTTGCATTAGCGGCAAAATATTAAAATAAAGCGCCATTTGCACTTAAAGTCGCACTGAAGAGTTTCAGTATTATTATACTGAATATTTTACATATATTTGTTGTTTAGAAAAGTTATTTTTAAGCTGGCTTAAGGATTTCTTCAAATTCTCAAAGAAACCCCAAAGAAGATGATTTGAAGAATTGTATTAACCAAATGTTTTGCTTCCCATTGACTAACATTGCAAGTTCAAAAAACAGACATTTCCCAAAATATTTTCTTTTATATTTATATATTAGAAAGAAAGTCCAGACATTAACTTGAGTAAATGATGACAGAAAATGAATCCCAGAAACCAAAACCTGTACATATAACAGACCGCTAGTGTGAATACAGTAACACAATAAAAAAAGACACAATACACAGGAAATGAATCCTCTAAAAATATCAAGTTCAAGTCACATGTCATCTGGGACGAAAAAATCCCTTCCTCCTTTTAAAGTCAGCACATTTGAGGAATGTGGGACTTCTGGGAAGTTATCCTTCTGTGATTTATTAGTGAATCCCATCTATGAGGCCATGAGGGACAGCAGAGAGGATCAGTTTCAGACTGCATTATGTGCGGTTCCTGAGTAACATGGCAGAAAACATTAGCAAACAACAGAGGGACTGTCAGCGAGAGTCCCGGGACGTCAACACCCTGAAGCCCCGGCACTTCCTTTGACATCAAAGGCTTCCTTTGTGCCAGTTCCCCATGTTTTTTGTTCACTCAGAAAGATGTTTTCTGATGCATCTGAAGAAGGTCAGACACTCAGCATTTAAAGCGAGGCACTGACTCCAGCGCGGTGTCATTGGGTTGGGCCAGATTACTCCAGTTTTAAAAGCCATGACTCAAGTCTCTCCGTTCTCCTTTCCAAAGGGACTGACGGGCATTGCTGAAGCTGTCTGGCAGCACCTCGCCAGTCTGATGAAGGGGAGATCTAGTCATACCTTCAGATCACTGTTCTGTGGTTTCAGTGTGCCGCTTACTCTCTAAACATGGAAATATGTGCTGCTTTTATGTCATGCTCCCATAATACAAGATCAAAAAAGAAAGGTTTGGTTTTTAAGTGTTTATGATACCATTCTATATATATATATATATATATATATAAATATAAATATAGAATATATATATATACAATACGTATGTTCAAGAAATATTTTCTTGTAAAACATTCAATCCTCCAATAATCTTTATTTATAAGTTTACATTTTATTATTTGTCTAGTTTTAATGTTCAATTATTAATTTTGTGTCGTTTTTTATTTTCAGAATTTTTTACTTTATACTGGAAGCTGAAGCAAAACAAATGAATATTGTGTAAGCATATTTACCAATAATTCCCATTCAGATTCTGAAAAAGGAAAATTCTGTCATCAATTATTCACTCTTGTCACAAAATTTGGTGAGAGATATTTTTCAGAATGTCTAACTTCATGTTCCACAAACAATGAAAGAAAAGTTTTTCACCTTCATCATATTAAATTAAAAGTTATCAGTTATACAGGATCTTCCAGTAAAATGAGAGAAGTATGCAAGAATCTCCAATCTTTCCTTCAATCCTTGTCCTTATTGCCATCCCACATTTAATTCACTCAAATGTGTCACAATACAGATGAAAAGATCTGACAGCTTCCACTGCATCATGATTTCCACGTCCATCTGAAACCACTTGTAAAAGCAACATTTTTGATACAATCTTGTTGCTGATTTGTTTGTTTTTTATTGCAACGTGAGCTTAGCAAACAGTTTTTTTTTTGTTTGATATTTGGCTATTCAAGATGATACAGTACGAACCGAACTTGCTGTAAGCAAAGCATAAACTGTGTGCTGGATAGAAACACTCAGTAAATTGGTAACATTGGTAAATATGCTGTTTTGGGGGTGTGGCTACAGCTAGAAAAGCTCATTGAAAGAAATTATTATTGGTCAATAGATTCCTCATTACAGTGTAGCATATGTATGGTGCTTATAAATGATCGATCAGACCAATATTTGATTGTGAAAGTTGAGTTAACAGAAGTGGCTCCGAAGAGAGAATGGACTGACAGTTTTAACACCTCCGGGACACAAACCATCCTCTTTCACCCATTCTCCTCTGCATTCCACAAGAAAGAGCCATAAATGAGGTCCGTCCAAATGAGGCAGATCATAAAGATAATAATTAGGTGAGAATAGAGACAAAGGAAGTTTTGTCTGTTTTGTCACCTCTTTTAGTCGGCTGTTCCGGTGGTTCTTTAAAAAGGCCTGTAAGCCAGAATCCTCTCTTACCATCTTCGCTCTTGCTTAGCTCTCTTGCTTGACTCCCTTGCTTCTTAACTTTTGCCTTCTGCGCACCCCACTTCCCTTCAAAAGGATATTACATTCAGAGGAACCTAATTTGAACTTCCCGCGGATTCTAATGAACTCGCCCTGCAAGCTTTCAAAGACGGAGCAAAGGTAAGGCAAAGGTGTGGTTTGAGGACTTGCTCGTTCTCCCAGGTTACCTGTCTGTAAATTTGCCTTTCTCTCTCTCTTTCCATTGATCCGTGTATGTATTTTGTTTAATGCTTGTACTCGTAGTTTTTTTTAATTAAAAATATATATACAGTAATACCTCGGTTTACGAGCGACTTGGTATACGAGCAAATCGGTGTACGAGCATGGAGGGTCAACTCGGTGTACGAGCATTGTATCGGAGTGTGAGCAAATTTTTCCCCTCACCCACGTGCATTTTTGTGTGGAAAGTCCTAACGCTCAGTATGGTCGCGCGCATTTTTACTGGAAATATCCTAAACACAGCCTCTCACAAAAGTCACGCGGTTCCAACCCCTTTATCACCCCTTAACTCATTAATTCTCTCAGCCTCACTCTGTTTGGCTGCATCATTCACCACAGTGATACTTTTAGAAGTGATAACATTAACTAATTGTGATCGCTATTGTTCACGTAGTGAAATGTATACGTGGTTCATGAATTCATTGTTCATGAATATCATCTGCCTATGTAGTTCACTTCTCTCCACTCCTGTGTTATGTCCATGCGGTGCTCGCGCGCGCGTGCGTCTCCCGGAACTCGCGCGCGTGCGTCTCGATTATCACTTTGTTTGTTTTCTGCACTATTATAATAAATTCACTCATTTGCACTTGAATCTGGGTTTTGTGTTTTCCCCGTCCCTCTTCTCTCTCGTCTCCTTCACGCCAGGAGACGCTGCTCAAAGTGCATTACAGTAAATTGTCAAGTATTTTTAGAGTTTAATTGTCAATTATTAATTAGTATTTATATGAGATCTTAATGGTTATAATTTTAACTGTAATTAATAGGGTAAAACAAAAACAAAATATGGAACGAATTAATTGATTTTTAGTGCATTCTTATGGGGGGAATTGTTTTGGTGTACGAGCATTTTGGGTTACGAGCTCGCTCTTGGAACGAATTAAACTCGTAAATCGAGGTATTACTGTATTCACATGTGATTGTCTCCGTACTGCTCATACAAAAGCAACAAAGCATTTTAGAGTTTGTAAAGAAACCACAGTAACCGCAAGTGCATTACTATCAGAACTGTGTCCGAGCGAAATGACTGTGTTAGGAGTGAATATGTTTATGTGTGTTGTGACTGTGTTTACGCTGTGAGCGAAATTGTGTTTGTAATGTTGGTGAATATAATTAAAGGTTTGTATGGAGAATGGAAGGTGTTTTTTTATTGTATACTGGTAAATCTCTGCTGTTAGTTGGTGCACATATGCCTTTTGTTGTTAGCAAACATATACAGTGTATGTACATTTTTTTTAGCACGCCGATCACTTCATCTAATAAATCACCATATTGTGTGTTGGTTATCTCGCCTTTTTGCAACCCCGAGGCCGTCGACATAACCGAACTCCACTGTACTTATGTTGTAAATGCCCATTTTTGACTGGAAGGAAAAACTTGCTGTTTTGATGTATCTTTAAATCCAAATGAGCTGCTGCTGTTGATCCCGCCCCCTTTACCAGAACAGGGCAGCGCTTTCCAGCTCGTGCCTCAGATGACAAAAACTGAAGCATCTGTTTGGTTTTGATCGTGTGTATCGTGATCACGCTCACCTGAAACTGTAGCTCTGCATCATCATGAACATTTATGACCTGCATGTGATTTAAAGTCAAAGTGATTAATGATCCAATGTCTGTTTTAAAGTCATAATTTAATGGCCTGATATGTGTATTTCTGACACACAGAAAGCTGATGTGACCCATGACGATTAAACTTCACATCTTATTGTGCTTAAACTGGTAAACACACTCTTTAAAAGCTTATTTAAATACTCAGGAATTTCACATGAACACAGTCGGTTATGTCTGTGAACGTGAACATCAGGGAAAGTAATCACGTTTATAATTAAATCTGTTTATTAAAGTGAAATCAGAATAATATAAACAGAATCTGCTGCTATAGATAAAGATTAAATCTTTAAATCATAAAGATGCTGTTCATATGAATCAAACACAAGACAAACAGAAGAACATAACTTGACTGAATAACTTTAGCAGCTTTAATAAGAACGCGTTTCTTGAATGCTGCTGTTAATCGCTCTGGCGAGAAGATGATCATGACGCACTGTTTTCAGCGTTACGATGGGCGGAGCTATGCTAATAGGGCGGAGTCTGTCAGCAGTTGTGGGCGGGGCCTATGCATTTGTGATGTCACATCGCTGGAATCTGCAAGTGGCTTATTCTGAGACACTGCTTAAGATTTATGAGGATTAAAAAGAGTGAGTGTATTTGTACCTAATAGTGTAGTTGTGTTTTCACACTGATGACACACATTATTATTCAAACACCATGTAAAAGTGAATATTGCATAATAGGTCCCCTTTAAATGTAGCAATTTTTGAGTGAAAATGGTTTCAAACTTGAGTAAATCCTCGACCAAACATTTTTTTGTGTACTTGTGATGCAGTATTTGAATTGAAAGCACTGAATTCAGTGTCATCTGACGCAGCGTAATCTTTACTGTGCAGCACACAACAAACCAGCATGCGAGGCACCTGTGATTACAGACGTGTGCGGCACAGGCTGAGTGTGTGATGAGGTCAGGGTGACACATTACATATGAAAGCTGAAAGCACAGCATCCCCACATCAGGTGTGACAGAGGGGTTTGAAATGTCATAAACCTGGAATCATCTAAAAGCCTCTTTATTTAGTCATTTTCCTCTGAGCAGAGAGAAACACTCAATTCCTGCAGAACATCTTGTATCTCAGTACAGCACATCCTTCACTGTTCCCTATTGTTGTTGTTTTCCTGATGTGGCTCTTTGAATCCCACAGTCCGCTCTGGACACACTCCGGCACGTCCTGCCCATCACTCGCGCAGCAGGAAGTTGATGAGAGCAGTTCTGGGTGAGAGGATGACTCTCTTGATGGCGCGGCCGGAGAGCAGACGGGCACCGAGAGCACTGTTCAGCACCAGCTCCTGCAGCTTCTGTGCGTCCTGAGCCGCTTCACGAGGAACACACACACTCCCACACACCTTATTATTGATCTGAGGAGAGAGCAGACAGAATGTGGATGAGAATAAACATATACACATTTCACGTGTCTGACTGAAGCAAAACAATCACGCTTTCCAAAAAATAGCGAACAGTGCAAAATGTGTTAATTGTCCAGACACAATCCTTTTCTTGGGAATTATTGCACATTTGATCATATGCCACGGGAAAAACGCAAAGTCTCCATGATAGAGTGATCTCCAGATGTTTGTTCATTTAGCACCTAACAGTAGAGAGTGACGCTTGCAACATCAAGGTCATGGGTTTGAATCCCAGAGAAAGCAAGAACTGATTAGAATGTCAATGTGTTTCTTGAATGCAATAAAAATCGCTTTGGATAAACGCATTAGATAAATGCACAAATGTAAATATCAGAATGATTTAAGAAGGATCATGTGACTGGAGTAAAATTTAGAAACAAAATATTAGTAAAATGATTTTCCTCTAAATCCATTTTAGTGTTTAAAGCTGAAATATTGTGTTCAAGTGCTCATGGTGTATTATGGGATGGCTGAACGAATACCCCTGTGAGGGTGGATACTGGTCTTCTGCGTGTGCTGTTATTATAGTGTGTGTGAAACAGCATCTGCTCCTCAGTGTGTGTGCGGTGGAATAAACACTCAGTTGGACTGCATCATGGGAGAAAATCAGTCCTGTTATTACGACTCCCAAAGTAGTTCAGCTGTCCGCATGAAGCAGGGGATTCCCTGAAATACCAGCAGCCAGAGGCCTTCCGCAGCAAAGCATTCTGGGAAGCACTTCTTCAACAGAGTATGCCGCACATTTGCCTTATTTCAGATTATTTATGGCATCCGTCACTGTAAAAGTTACTTGTGTGTTTGTTGAAAACGGGTGAATATCGTGAAAATATATAGTTAAGTTGGCTGAGAAGAACAACTTACTGTTGTTCGACTTAAACTTATTATTATTCTTCTGAGACCCTTTTTCTAAACGCATCTCGTCCTACAGCTTTAGTGCCACAGACCCCAAAATCAGATCTGACTCGCGTTGCTATATCTTTTCTAAGGGATCGGGGGTACGATGTTTGCCCCAGGGGCGAAAAAGCAGCCGAAAAATCCCATTGACTTAACATTGCGACAAACTTTGACGATTAATAACTCGGAGCGAGGATATTGTAGAAACATGTGAATCGACACATTTGAAGAGGGTGGCAGCCTCTGTAAAATCATACCACACAATGGGGTGAAAGTTGTACCCCTGGGGTGCTAGAGCTGCCCAAATTTCCCCCATAGAGATGAATGGGGAAGGCCGTCCCATGAAACACCAACTACTTTGGCAAATTGCATAGGGATTTTGAATTGAACATAGCTCTGCATCACAGAGTCACAGAGACAAGGGGGAGGGCTCATTTTACTCAGGCAACCAATGAGTGTCTCAGGATCACAGTGAAGCTATTAAGCCACGCCCTAGCAACCATTTAGAGCACCTTAGCAACCCATCCCATAGACTTCCATTCAAATTGATCGACTTCTATCTATCTCTCTCAACCATTTAGCCAGACCTATATCTCTGCTTCTGAGTGTCGTAGAGACATGGGGGTTGGGTCTATTGACTCATGCTAGCAAACAGGACTTCCAACATGCTACATATGCTAGCAGTGAATAGCTACATGCTAATAGTGGTTAGCTAAGTGTTAAATTGTGCTAGGAATGCCATAGTAACTACCCAGAAGACCTCACAACTACCTAGTAACATCATAGTAACCACCCTGGATACCCTAGCAACTGCCTAGCAACCACCCAAAATACCCTAGCAACACCCTAGCAACCACCCCGGTTACCCTAGCAACCACCTAGCAACACCATAGCAACCACCCAAGATACCCTAGCAACCACACTGGTTACCCTAGCAACCGCCTAGCAACCACTCTGGTTACCCTAGCAACGCCCTAGCAACCACCCAGGATACCCTAGCAACCACCTAGCAACCACCCAAAATACCCTAGCAACCGCCTAGCAACACCCTAGCAACCACCCAGGATACCCTATCAACCGCCTAGCAACCACCCCAGTTACCCTAGCAACCACCTAGCAACACCCTAGCAACCACCCCGGTTACCCTAGCAACCGCCTAGAAACACCCTAGCAACCGCTCCGGTTACCCTAGCAACCACCTAGCAACACCCTAGCAACCACTCTGGTTACCCTAGCAACCGCTTAGCAACACCCTAGCAACCACTCTGGTTACCCTGGCAACCACCTAGTAACACCCTAGCAACCACCCCGGATACCCTAGAAACTGCCTAGCAACACCCTAGCAACCTGTTAATTCTTTTTTCGTAACATACTTCGTAGATAATGTTAAATTGTGCTACCAACATGCAAAATTAAAGGTTCCGGTGCGACGTTCTCAGCCAACTTCTAAAGTTTGTCTCAACGAACTTTATCCTCTCTAGTTATAGTTTGCTTTCTGTCCATTTAATTAATAGTAGTCAAGCTACTTTGATAAAGGGCATTCTGTAATGGATTTTAGGCAACGCTACGTTCAGGTCGTTCAGGACAGCTTTTCTCGTTCATGAGATCGCCTGCAAACAAACAACTGATGAGAACGGCGAACAATGACGACAACTCAAAGCAACAGGGTGAGAAAGCTCTCATGGATCCCCTCCAGTTTTAGTCCATAATTCTGATTTTCTTCCTCACGTTTATTGCTTGCAATTTGACTTTACATCTAAAAAAGCCTGAGAATTACAAGAGAGAGATAAACTCACAATTCTGAGAATAGCGCAAGAACGTTTATCTCGTGACTCTGATGTTTCTTGTAATCCTCGTGGCCTTCCTCCAGACAGCAAACACTCCCTGATGCTCTAGTGTTTTGCAGCGATCAAAGCAACTAAAATCGCATTTATTACGTCTTCGACTCTGTTTTTATGGTTTAGAAATTTGTGCATGACATGACTCAGCTTCATTCATTCATGAGCTTCCACACTCTTGCTTTCTTCAGAGTATTATGTAGGAAAGCTGCAACCAAAGCATGAAACAGTCTATATGTTTTTTATTTTTTAAATTCAGAGGACGTTAGCTCATGATTCTACGGAAAAGTCAGAAATGTGAGATTTAAACAGAATTCAGGTTGAAAGGGAAGACACAATTGTGAGATGTTAACTCATAACTGCAGGATATTAACTTAGAAATAAACCATCTGCTAAGTAAAAATGGTAAGATATAAAGATGCAATTACCTTCACATGGTGGAAACAGATCATAACATGAGCACAAGAAAAGCACAATCTTCACTTAAAGGAAATGTAATTTAATCTGCCAATCCCAGAATCCATTGCTGGGAACCTTTAATTGAAGATTGCCTCCTCATGAAGAATTCAAGTGACACTGCCTCAGATTTAACAGCAGCACAGATTCACCGTCTATAGCAGGACTTCTGAGCAGACGCATGAGGGAAAGCAGACACACACTTAAAAGAGAGGCATGGAAGAAAGATGGTTCAAGTCTGTAATAATCATTCACTCATCAGGCCAATCCCTTCACACACACACACACACACACAAATTACAGAGCGCCTGCACTGACACAGGCTTTCAAGACTTTCTCTTCGCCACTTTCCCAGAGAACATCCTGTGCTGAACATTCAGCAAACATACACATCTTGATAACACAGAAATATCCCCAAAACACTGAGGCGGCCATTCATTTGAGAGATGGTTAATGCTAAATCCAGCTTCACTTTAACTGCTGCTCATGGATTCAGTGAGAAATCCCAGATACAGAACAGTGAACCACACAAGCAAAAGTACCTTACCACCAAAACAACTCATTACAAGTTACAATCACCCATCTCAACGCCACTTGTGTAAAAGGCTAAGAGTATCTGATCTGAACTGAATTATCCAACTCTTACTGAGGCTCATACACGCACATGCAAGTGTGAGGAGAGCAATCATGTGCTTATTTTCAAAATCTAAAGAAATCTGAACACCTCAATACTGCAACACAACACGCCTCTTCTCCAAGTCTATACACACACTCAAATCTCAGGGAAGTAAAGCAGAGTAATTGCTTCACTCATTACCAATGAACTGGAGTAAACAGTAGACACTTATTGTAAAAAATGTAGTCAAGTAGAGAGTAAAAGCTGAAAACATCTTTGATACTCATGAATAAAGTAGCCAAAATATACTTCAGTACAGTAACTAACTACATCTACTGTGCCAGTGTACACATCTAAAATAATGTACAATAAAATTCTTCCCAACATGAGCACTGGATTTATTTCTCCTCAAAGGAAACATTGAGTGTGTGGTGTGTGCAAGAGTGTGTGTGTGCGAGTGTGTGTGTGTCATACCCGTACGGACAGCTGGAGTGTGTCGGGGGTTTGGAGGTACTCTGGATCCACACTGGGCCACGGCTGCTGAAGGACACTTCCCTTCCCAGACAACACATTTCCTACGGGATTCCTCACCCGAGACAAACCTAAGAGAGGATTCAAGAAACAACACTATTAAAATATGCTAATAACTAATCAAATGAATCGCATATTAATATTTTCAGAGAACAGCTCCTAAATTAAGCCAATTAAAGACATTAATGTGGCAGGTAAGTAAAGCACAGTAGGAGTTTATTGAAAAAATCTAACAAAGAAAAATGATTTTTAAGTGTGTCGAGTATCATCATACAGTCATGGCCAAAATTGTTGCACCCCTAAAATGTTTCCAGAAAATCAAATATTGCAAATACTTTTCTGTGAGCAATATTTGATTTTCTGGAGAGATTTCAAGGCTGCCATATATATATATATATATATATATATATATATATATATATATATATATATATATATATATATATATATATATAACCCATGTATGTATATATATATATATATATATATATATATATATATATATATATATATATATATATATATATATATATATATATATATATATATATATATAACCCATGTATGTATATTATATATATATATATATATATATAAACACTTGGCTAAAACTGTGCAAAAACAATTTTGTGCCGCTTATATTTATTTATTGTCCAAAACAAAAGATGAAATTCTGATGCTTGTAATGAACGTCCATGAGATCTTTATAACAGCATAGAGTGACTACTTTCATAAAATACATATAAATATCAGTCGCCACTCTAAATCTCCCAATAATGTCTTAGTGAGATGGTAGTGAATGCTCAGTTTCATGATCAAAGCTCTGCAGTTTTAAGACATATAAATTAATGCAATACAATGATGACTGAGAGATGAAGAAATAAACCTTCCTCAAAAGCCTGATGTTATTGATTGATTTGATACCCACATTTGAACATGATTTTTCTAAAAGTGATGTATGGACAATCATATACATCTAAGTTGATACAGTAAATGTTCATCTCATATAGTGTTCAACATCATAAATACAATGTTTACTCCGTAAAATCAGTAAAGATTTCAGAGCAAAAAGACACATGAAGCGCATGATGAGCGAGGACAGCTAAACAGCTTTCAGTAGGCTTTGCAGGAGATTGTGCGACCAAACTGAACAGCAAAGCAACAACTGTTTTGTAACACAAGGCAGTGAAAGCTCTAGCACTGATAGTCACGCGATGGTCGATACTACAAATTTAGAAACCTGTGCTGACCTCAACATGGCCTTCAGGAAGGATGTACAGTCCACTTGTCCTTAGTGTGTGTGTGTGTGTGTGTGTATATGTATGCATGAGTGAGTGTGTTTGTGTGTGTGTTTGTGTGTGTGCGTACGTGAGTGAGAATGTTTGTCTATTTGTATTTGTGTGTCTGTGTGTGCATGAGAGAGAGTGAGTGAATATGAGTGTGTGTGTGTGTGAGAGAGAGAGAGAGAGTATGTGTGAGAGCGAGTGTGTGCGAGAGTGAGTGTGTGTGTGTGAGTGTGTGACAATAGCGGGATGTGATGGAATGGACAACAGGGGCTAACAGTTTCCTTTTCTCCTCACCACTAGCATTTCCACGACTTTTCACCCTGATCACAATTATTCACTTTCATCCCGAGTCATTTAAAAAAATATATACTACAATCCATTTTCATTATAGCAATACTGTTTTGCTACTGTTTTGTACTGTTTTCATAAAGTACCATGATTCAAAGTTTGAAATGGTACCATGATTCAAAAGCTTTTAAAATGATTAAGTAAATAAAAATTATTTAAAGGAATTTGCAATGACGCAGTAAACAGGATACTGAATTTATGACTTACAATTATAGACTGGTTGGTTTTCTGTTAGTTCTTGTTGTTGTGGAATAAGAGAGCACTAGATGAAGAATCAGAGTTAAGCATTTCAGAGATAAAATATATGTTATATGATGCATGATTCTGCACCAAGCTTGGACATGTTTGTGTTGACTACATGTCAACTATCGGCAGATACTATCGGTAGATAGTTGACATGTAGTTGTAAAGTTCCTATTTTACACTAAGTGAATGTGTGTTGAGCATCATCACAATAAAGAGTTATCAGATATTAAACACAGTCTCCTGATACTCTAATGAGAGTTAGTAACATGTAGTTGTAAAGTTACTCATAGTCAGTGAATGTGTGTTGAGGAGCAATACAGTAAATGTCTCATTCCAATTCATCTTCCTGTGAGGCGAGACCAACTAAACACAACATCAATGACGCATACATTAAAAGGAAACCAATTCAATGGAAATACCATCAAAATACATACATTTCATAGTACAGGGATATGGTAACCGTTATCATGGCACTGTTGTGACCAGGACAGTACAATCTGTCATCTGTCAGAGCTAGTTCAATAGCATCTCCAGATGCAGACCATAACTATCAGGAGTAGCTGCACACTGACTGAAACGGTATTTCAACAACATCCTCTCCAAATATATCTAATAAATATAAATCATATAGAGTCAAAACTGGAACCATGACTGCTTATTTGTTCACAGATAGTTATTACAATTCTTAACTACAGTAATACCTCGGTTTACGAGTTTAATTCGTTCCAGGAGCGAGCTCGTAACCCAAAATGCTCGTACACCAAAGCAATTTCCCCCATAAGAATGCATTAAAAATCAATTAATTTGTTGCACACGACCATAAATGCCCATTTTAAATATTTTGTTTTTATTTTACCCTATTAATTACAGTTAAAATTATAACCATTAAGATCTCATATAAACACTAATTAGTAATTGACAATTAAACTCTAAAAATACTTGACAATTTACTGTAACTCACTTTGAGCAGCGTCTGAGGGGGAAAACACAAAACCTGGATTCAAGTGCAAATGAGTGAATTTACTATAATAGTGCAGAAAACAAACGAAGTGATAATCCAGAGTGAAAGTCGTGGAACGGGAGACGCCACCGTGAACCCCGGGAGACGCACGCGCGACCAACGCGAGCTCCGGAGTGGAGAGAAGTGAGGAGAAAATGAATTCATGAACCACATATACATTCACTACTTGAACAATTGCGATCACAATTAATTAATGTTACTCATTTTCACTTGAATCCGGGTTTTGTGTTTTCCTTTGCAATGGGTTATGTCTCAAGTACACCAACACAAGAAAAAGAGCGTTTAACATTATTTTGGATGCGTGGATTAGCTCTTAAATGTGAAAGGAAAATAGCTTTAATAAGGATAAATGGATATTAATGTATACAATATGTGCACAATTATGCATGTTATTTTACATGATTATTCAAAGGCTGTTATTTATCTGAATACCACTGTTAGTGACCCTTCCTGAAAAACATAAAACTGTTTATTTAATTTATTTAATGTGTATTTTTGATCTGTGGTATTTATTTTGTTTGTGTTAGACAAGGGGGCCCCATGTGCGATGCAGAGAAACACGGAGATACAGGTTTCTTACAGAAACTCTCTTTATTTCAAACTAAAAACCTCTTGGAACAGGGAACGTCATCCACACACAGGTATATGACATCACAGCAACATCAACGACCGACCAAGACATGAGAACACAGGAGGGTTTTAAACATGAGGTGATGGGGAACACCTGACGAGACTAACGAGGGGAGTGATTGACAAAACAGGAACGACCCGGGAAATACAAAGAAGCTAACCAGAAGTGAACCACATGACACAACTGTGACAGTTCGTAGTTAGTTTTGCTCTGTTTACTTGTCTTATGTAATTATTTTGAACAATATCTTAAACTACTCATATCATGAAATAAGACTTTGATCACATCACCCACCAATAATCACCATTTCAATATTTGCACTGTTTATAGCTTGAGCAGTATCCACCCACAAACATGAGGATGAGTAAATGATGCCAGATATTTGTCATACCTGCCCAGAGTTCAGAAGCCAGGTGTGGGCACATGGGTGCCGCCATCACGCAGAGTGCCGCCAGAGCCTCCTCGAACTCCACGCTGTGCAGAACCACTGCAGCTGACGCTTGCTGCCGACAGACAGAGAGAGAGAGAGTTCAGACTGCTCAAACATGTTACTCTGAAAGCCAGACTGTCTGTGGACTCACTGAGAGTGTGTTGGTCAGGCCCATGAGCCGAGAGATGGCCGCGTTGAACAGGAAGTCCTCTGTGAAGTGACCCGTGACCTGCCAAAACAATATTCTGGATTAGTTTCAGCATTATATCAGCATTTCAAACCCTCACAATGACGTAGAAGTCACCATGAAATCAAAATGAAACATTATTGTTTTGCTTTTTATTTCACTAGTTATTATATATATGTGCATATAATATACATTTTTAAATTCATATACACTCATAACCTTTAATCAAAATAACCAGCGAATAATCAAAATAAAGGCAGTGGTCTATGCAGGTCGGGTTTCACTCCTGCCCGGAAGGATGGATGTTTATTCCCTGATAAAGCCTGATGTGAACAAATGACCTCTGCTGGAAGCCACTCTTTTGTAATAGTTTGGGACTACAATTCTAGATTACGGTTTCTTCTGTATAGTGCAGATCCACATCAGAACAACAGCAGCTATCCTCGAGAGACCGGAGCTGATGGCAGCAGATCAAAGATTGAGTCTCAGGATTCAGTGCCGTCCAGAGGCCTGTTTACCGGCGCAAAATCAATCTCAGCCCTGCAGAGGCTATTTATACTGGCTATATATATATTACACGTGCAGCATGACTTTCCCACTGTACACACCCTTTCATTTGCTAAAGAAAGAGAGAAAATGAAAGTGATGTCATTCATGCACCTCCATGTCATTATACACTACCGTTTAAAAGTTTGAGGTCGGTAAGATATTTTTTAAAAAGAAGTATCGTCTGCTCACCAAGGCTGGATTTATTTAAAATACAGTAAAACAGTGTAATATTATATCAGTGTAAAACAGCTGTTTTTCTATGTGAATATATAGTAAAGTGTCATTTATTCCTGTGATTAAAGCTGAATTTATTAGATGATAAATACAGTAAAACAGTGTAATATTATATCAGTGTAAAACAGCTGTTTTCTATGTGAATATATAGTAAAGTGTCATTTATTCCTGTGATTAAAGCTGAATTTATTAGATAATAAATACAGTAAAACAGTGTAATATTAGACACAGCATCCATTTAATAACTTCAATAAATGAATACACTTTATGTTATTATTGCATATGGTTTAATGTACAACAACACTGAGGTGCAAATAATATCTGACACTATTTCTAAGTATAAATAGCTTCTAATTAATATTTTACACCAATTGCAAAAGAAAGTACTGCTATTTTTACATAGTGTAGATATAATCTATCACTATTTTCACTTCTATTATAATTATTATTACTCGTACGAGATTAAACAAGGTTTTAAAGGAGTTGAACATTAGTTGGATTTTGTTCTGCAGTGCTCAGAGGAAAGAGCTGAAAACACACACACACACACACACACACACACACACACACACACACACACACACACACACACACACACACACACACACACACACACACACACACACACACATTGATATTGCGTAAGACGAGTGTGTTACACAGCAGCTGCAGTACTTTTGTCATTTTCATAGATGAAGTTTTAATTAAGATCCTGCATGAAATACTTTAGACTCAAGCATATCTAGAGAAAGCAGAATGGAGCCGATAGAGATGGAGCAGCAGTGACTCCCGCTGGTCAGAAAGTGCAACGCATCACTCACTCTTTCCTAAAGAACCGGTTAAAGGCCAGAGGGTTCGGCTGATCATGATCATTAGCCCCTGCTGTAAAACCTGAGGCTAAATGCATCGTTCTCCA
This sequence comes from Rhodeus uyekii, assembly GCA_037043235.1. Taxonomy (NCBI): domain Eukaryota; kingdom Metazoa; phylum Chordata; class Actinopteri; order Cypriniformes; family Acheilognathidae; genus Rhodeus; species Rhodeus uyekii. The sequence continues at coordinate 117,743 of JAWRVZ010000147.1, forward strand.
TCGATTGTCATTCAAAAGTAGCTCTGCATCCTGACTAAAGTTTTATTATAGTACTTACCAATTGATTCCAGTCATCACTCAGTAAGTATTTGGTTTATATGTGGTGTGAACTACACATACTGGTGCAACACTCAAACATTTACTGACTTATTGACTGCTCATTTAACAACAGCCTCCAGCAGAAGATGATGCACCTGTGTGATGGCGTAGTTCTTGCTCTCCCAGATCCTCCGGGCCTCGGAGCGCTCCCTCTGGTTCAGGACGGATGGGTTGGGCGGCTCTTCACCCTCGCGGGCGGTTCTCAGTTTGGTGACCAGCGCCCACAGACGGGCCTGCCATCTTAACACCCCTGCAATGGCATCAGCTGCACACACAGAGCATGAGGTTAAAGGTCAAGATGGATCTGGGATACGGCGCATTAACTCCCTTATACTACTGCTAATTTTGAGTTGAAGAAAAATATGATTTTTAACTCAACATCTTCACTTTCTATTAATTGTATATAAAAGTATATGTAAGTCCTATAACTACCCATTATATTTGTTCAGGGTTTCTGATAATATTTTTCCTTCACTAGTTCATTTTCATGATAGATTAGTCTCTTAAATATTTCCATGCATAATAATGAATTAAATTATTGACAGTAGTTAAAGGCATCATTCAACATCATTCAATATAGCATGAGTAAATATGGTGAAATAAGGAAATATTTATTATACTGATATCACATTTCTTATTTTAATTCATTATTTTAATTAAAACGTGTCTTTGTTAAGAATGACTTCCATGATCTTGGGGAAAAAGTGATTTCTACACCTGGAAAAGTTATGGAAATGTAAACATATATATGTATATATTTGAAAAGTAAAAGGAATTTCAATGCGTAGGTTAGAGATTTCTGGAGCTATGCTAAGATTTAAAATATTTGATCAGGCCAATAATAACAACAACAACAACAACAACAACATTCAATCAGTTAAAGATATACAATTAAAAAAATATGTGGTCATGGAAATGAAAGAAATCTTTAAAAAGCATTAGGAATTTCAATTATGACAATGTATAAATTTTGATAGATGTTGAAGAATTTGATTAGGTAAAAACACCTATTTCTGGGTCAATGATAATAATAATAATAGTAATGATAAATCCATGATGGCAAAGGAAAGAGGCGTTTACATTCAGATCATTAAATGACATTGAAATGCGGTGTAATGCAGAATATATCGCTCACTCTTGACGTCCCAGAGGATGTCCTGCTCGGGGGGAGCGGCGTACAGCAGGTGGAGGCGCGTGGTGTCGATGCCGTACTGCTGCACCACCTCCTGCGGGTCCAGCCCGTTGAGCTTGGACTTGCTCATCTTCTCCCATGTGACCTGCAGTTGCCTCCCGCTGCCCCTCTGAACCGGCTCGGACCCTGCAGAGTGTGTGTGCGCTTCATTATTAACGGCTGAAACACATCACAGCTCACAGAAGCCTCTAGAATGCATCTCCACTGGACTTTAAGGGAAGGGTCTTTTATGTCATGATGACCGATTAAAGGTCAGTAAGATCTCTCTTTAGTGTCTAATGTTGTGTGATGTTTCCTGAAAAAGCTCCAAAAGCTCCAGAGCACAAAGTTCCTCCAGCTGCACTTCTCTATCAGCGTCAGTGTTCCTGAACTCCTGAAACGCCTCCACTGATTCTTGAGTTTCTTCCAGAACAAACACTCACAATATTCCTCATTATCATAATTCATACGCAGAATAAAGGGGCGGGGCTTGAGTGAGTTAGTTGTGTGTTGAAACTGGTGGTTAAGGGAAGGGGCGGGACATTTCCCAAACACGACCAATCACAACACACCGATCCAGCCGACCAATCAGAGCACAGTGTGCTTTCAGAAGGAGGAGCTTCATAGAGACAGGAACTAAACAGAGCGTTTCTGACAGACTGGGAAGAGACAAATATGGGGAAAATAATAGTGTTTTTGAATATTCTAGTAGAATCAAAAACAAAATCAACCCTTTTAAAAAGGGCATTTTTAAAATACCGTATTTTTCGCCGCATAAGATGCAGTTTTTCATCCCCAAAACTGGGGGGGGGGGAAAGTTGGTGCGTCCTATCCGACGAATATAAAGAATCCGCGGAGCGCGGCCACGACCGTAGCCGTGGTGATGACGTGTGGGGGGCAATGGTGGACTTTAAAGTGATGACTGTGGTGAGGGGGGCGTGGTTCAGTGAGGTCTGCAGCGGGAGAGAGTCGGGAGACGAGCGGTGCGTAAGTAGATCAAGTACAAATTGGCAAACACCCGTGTCTCATTGAGCCGCGAGTCGCCACAGAAGCAGAGAACACAAGGATCACGAGTGCAACTGAGAGAAGTGAAACAAAACCGAGAGAGAAACAAAACCGATTAAAAGAGGCGTGACTCACACAGAGTGAAGCGTGAGCGCCGAACACGCATGTTCTCAGCATGCTGACCCTGCCTCCTTCTTTCCTTGTGACAAAAGAACTTTACCACACTGCTGCCGAAACCCGGAAGAAAGAGGAGGAGGCAGGGTCAGCGTGCTGAGAATCACGGGCTCTTTTATTTCTTGACTTGAACAAAAACAAAACAACAACCAAAACATGTGCGTTCGGCGCTCACGCTTCACTCTCTGTGAGACATGCCTCTTTCTCTCGGTTTAGTTTCACTTCTCTCAGTCGCACTTGTGAGCCTCGCGTTCTCTGCTTCCGTGGTGACTCGCGTCTCGCCCGGGTCTCTCTCCCCATCTCTCACTTCCCGGCTGTTTATATCCGGAATCTTCCCGCCAGTTACTGCAATGAGACAAACACCTGTGGCTCGTCTCCCGACTCTCTCTCCCGCTGCAGACCTCGCTGAACCACGCCCCCCTCCCACAGTCATCTATTCCTCACTTCCCGGTTTACATACAAAGTGAATAACCAAAGAGAAAAGGAACAGTAAATAATAATACACTTAGCAGCCATAAGACATAAGCAACAAACTATTAGACACACCATACACAAGGTTTAAACACAATGAAGTAATCACAACGACTTTTAGTAATGCCTTGGATGGAACAGAAGACAACGTCTTATTTGACACCAGTGAGAAAGAAAGTGATGACAATGACATCGTGGATCTGTCCTTCCTCATTTCCGATAGCAGCGAAGAAGAGGAATTATTGGTTCGAATAAAAACATTACAGCCTTATTTTTGTTACTTTCACTGTTTACTGACTTTACTGACTGTTAATAAGAGTAAAGATAGTTCTTAATATGTTACATGGTTGGCATAAAATTGTTCTTAAACTGCTGTTAACTTTATACAGTTGATATAAAATATTTTACTACAGATTAAAGTAAAATGCAGATTTTCCTCCTTTAAAATTGGGTGCGTCTTATGTTCCAGAATGTCATATATGGCGAAAAATACGGTAATACTTTTATTCAGTATTCACTATTATATTGCAATAATATTTTACAATATTACAGTTTAAACAAAAGCAGTCTTGGAAGAAGCAGAAGAGACTTTATTAAGAGCGCTTCCCAACCCCCGACTGCTGTGAATGGGACGTGCGAACCTTGGGGAGAACACAGCTGTGTTTAGCGTAACCCTTTCTGTTCTACACTGTTTACACACACACATTATCATGCTGAGATCGCAGAAAACGCAGGTGTTTTTGGATGCTCGTGCAAGTGTGTTTACCTTGTTGCCTGGCAACAAAAAGACCATTTTAGATCCGGTATCCACAAAGAGCATGAGGAAGTGAGTGGGAATGTGAGACGCTCGTGACTCAGTGCTTTACACTGAAACTGCCTCAGTCTGATCTGCTGGAGTCAGTGAACACACTCAGCTGCTTTCTTCAGGTGGAAGCAGCTAATGAACCTTTAATGATAAGGTCATTTCTTCTTTTAAATGAAGGCAGGCTTATATTCTTGTAGTTAGTATATCCAAAAAAAATTCTTCCTAAACTGTTTCAGAGTCCAAATATGAGCCGGAAGAAACTTATTTTTCAGGAAACCAACACTAACACCAGCACTGATGACAATATACTATCCTTCATATCCTCCTCTCTCTCACACACACACTCACTCACTCACGCACATACACACCTGTGAAATCCACATCCTCTCTGCTCAGGTACTGTCCGGTCTGTGGCAGCCTGAAGGTCTGGCCCTTGATGAGGCCCTGCACCAGCAGCTTTCTGAAGGGCTCTCTGGAAGCAAGAGCGGACACACATTCATCGACTCGCAATCTCCCACGTGAGGTGAAGCAGTTCCGCAAAACAAACATTTCCTGATTATTCACTCACCCAATCCCATCCTAGAAGCACACGATTTTCTTTCCTCGGCCACAGAGGAATTAAACTGTCCTTGTAGTCAATCATTTTATCCCTCAAAACTCATCTTTGACCATCATGTTGTAAACACACCCTTGCTACAAGTTACTGTGGTAAACGCTGTGCAAAGGTATTGTCGGACACATAACGGTAAGTAATATGATTAGCATTTGTATTATTAATAATGTGTTGCTAATATTCACAAATCATGTTCCGTTCACTATCTCAGAGTCAGACTGCAAACAATCACATTGAACTAGTCAGAACATCAGTGGAGAAAGGCAGAGCGTTCTGATAACATAATATACAACATTCATCCGCTCTATTGCAGAGTGTGAAGCGTCTTCTCCTGAGACTCCACTGAGACTCAGAGGCTCATTAATGACATGCTGAAGCCCCGCCCACCCCGTGATGTGAAGCCCCGCCCACACTGTGATGTGAAGCCCTGCCCACACTTCTTTCTCTTCAGTGGTGGAAAGAAAGTCATATGCATGTTCAACGGCCCTTGGGATGCAAGAAGAACTTCAGGACATGTTCATGTTTGGGTGAACTATTCCTTTAACTCTGTCAGTAGTTTACGTCAATCCAAACAAAAATCCAGTTAAAATCCAGTTGTTTGTTCATGTTACTTCACAGTGCCTTAACTCATGAGTAGTTCTTAAAAGCAGTGCCCTAACTTAAAAATAGTAGTATGTTGAGTAATATCTTACTGTTGTACAGAAAACACCGTAGAAGCCTCATAATAGACATATGAAGAGACTTCGGCTACTTGAGTGAGTGTTTATTGCATTTTAAGCTTTTATGAGTTAAAGCTGGTCTATTAAAGCTGGTTTACGCCTTGGAATAAAAATGAAAAAGATAATTGCAACTCAATTCTCAAAACATTTTTTTTCTCAGAATTGCGTGTGATGAAGCTGCGACTGTGATAAATGTGATTATGTGATAAACTGTTTTAATTGTGTGGCAGAAACAGCTCCCATCGCTGTAAAACACAACAGCTCACAAGTTCAGTCACAGATCTGAAGGAATTATTTGGCAACACTACAATAAGATTTCATTTGCTAACTTTATTTAACTACAGTATTGATGAACTAAGAATAAATAAGACTTCAACAGCAGTTATTAATCTTATTAATATTAAACTTACTAATGCATATTTTTAAAATCAAAAGAATCTGTAATCATTAGTAACTGAACATGAACATTTCTATTAACATTAGGAAAGGTTAATAATTGCTGTAAAATGTATTGCTAATAAAAGAGACATTATCATAAGTGTTACCATCTATTCCTAAATAATAATAAATAAATGTTCATTGTTAATGAATGTTAGTAAATGTTTTAATTTGATTCATATTACTGCAAAAAGAAACTGTTTCTGAAATCTTCCCTTCAAATCTAGAACCCTAAATCTTCAAGCCATCACATTTCTTCTTAATATCACAACCAAAGCCAATGCCAAAATTATATTTCAGCCCACACTAAATTATAATAAATTAAAGAAAAGGGCAAACTAGAGCTGCAGGTTTTATCTTGGTATGCAACAAAAAAATGAATAGAAAAGCAGAAAGCTCACAGGAAAAAGCAAACACTAACTACAACATAATCAGTTACTAATATTCTGTTGGTTCTCTTTCACTTTTGAATGTCTTAATTTATTGCCAAAAACAATTATGAATAGATTCCAAGCACAACTATGCAATAAGCTTATAAAATCTTTAAAACATTGATGTCTGTGTAAGGCTGAAGATGTGTGTGTGTTGACCTGTTTGAAACCATGCCCTGGTCTCTGCAGAAGTGGCTGAGGAAGCGTGCGTAGTACAGGTGCATGACGGCATGCTCCTTCCCTCCGATGTACACATCCACAGGCATCCAGTGATCCGCTTGCGAACACGAGAAAGGCCTGTGAGAGGAGAGAACAGCTCAGAATGTGTGCGGAGAGAGTGGCCGCTAGGAGTCACTGACACACAGACATCCACACGCTCAAATTCACTGAACACACTCTCACACTGGGACTGCTTCACATCTCTCACACTCCAATGACACATTCCCTGATCTCTGACGAGAGAAAGTGAACTAAAAAAAAACAATAAGCACACTAGAACAAACTGTGACAAACAAACACTTTAAACTCTATTAGCAGCTGCCAGCAGAACTCAACCGGCCATATTCACTCACAGCAGAACTCAACCGACCCAACCACATCCACACACAGCAAAACTCAACCGACCCAAACACATTCACACACAGCAGAACTCAACCAACCCAAACACATCCACCACAGCACAACTAAACCGACCCAACCACATCCACTCACAGCAGAACTCAACCGACCCAACCACATCTACTCACAGCACAACTCAACCGACCCAAACACATCCACACAGAGCAGAACACAACCGACCCAACCACATCCACACAGAGCAGAACACAACCGACCCAACCACATCCACACACAGCAAAACTCAACCGACCCAAACACATCCACACACAGCAGAACTCAACCAACCAAACCATATCCACTCACAGCACAACTCAACCGACCCAAACACATCCACACACAGCACAACTCAACCGACCCAACCACATCCACTCATAGCAGAACTCAACCGACTCAACCACATCCACACACAGCAAAACTCAACCGACCCAACCACATCCACACACAGCAAAACTCAACCGACCCAACCACATCCACACACAGCAGAACTCAACCAACCCGACCACATCCACACACAGCAAAACTCAACCGACCCAACCACATCCACACACAGCAAAACTCAACCGACCCAAACACATCCACACACAGCAGAACTCAACCGACTCAACCACATCCACACACAGCAAAACTCAACCGACCCAACCACATCCACACACAGCAGAACTCAACCAACCCAACCATATCCACTCACAGCACAACTCAACCGACCCAAACACATCCACACACAGCACAACTCAGCCGACCCAACCACATCCACTCATAGCAGAACTCAACCGACTCAACCACATCCACACACAGCAAAACTCAACCGACCCAACCACATCCACACACAGCAAAACTCAACCGACCCAACCACATCCACACACAGCAGAACTCAACAGACCCAACCACATCCACACACAGCAGAAATCAACCGACCCAATCACATCCGCACACAGCAGAACTCAACCAACCACATCCACACACAGAACTCAACCGACCCAACCACATCACTCACAGCAGAACTCAACCAACCCAAACACATCCACTCACAGCAGAACTCAACCAACCCAACCACATCCACTCACAGCAGAACTCAACCAACCCAAACACATCCGCACACAGCAGAACTCAACCGACCCAACCACATCCACACATAGCAAAACTCAACCGACCCAAACACATCCACACACAGCAGAACTCAACCAACCCAACCACATCCACACACAGCAAAACTCAACAGACCCAACCACATCCACACACAGCAGAACTCAACCGACCCAATCACATCCGCACACAGCAGAACTCAACCAACCACATCCACACACAGAACTCAACCGACCCAACCACATCACTCACAGCAGAACTCAACCAACCACATCCACACCCAGAACTCAACCGACCCAACCACATTTACTCACAGCAGAACTCAACCAACCAGACCACATCCACTCACAGCAGAACTCAACCAACCCAAACACATCCACTCACAGCAGAACTCAACCAACCAGACCACATCCACTCACAGCAGAACTCAACCAACCCAAACACATCCGCACACAGCAGAACTCAACCAACCACATCCACTCACAGCACAACTCAACCAACCCAAACACATCCACTCACAGCAGAACTCAACCAACCCAACCACATCCGCACAGAGCAGAACTCAACCGACCCAACCACATCCACACATAGCAAAACTCAACCGACCCAAACACATTCACACACAGCATAACTCAACCAACCCAACCACATCCACACACAGCAGAACTCAACCGACCCAACCACATCCACACACAGCAGAACTCAACCGACCCAACCACATCCGCACACAGCAGAACTCAACCAACCACATCCACACCCAGAACTCAACCGACCCAACCACATTTACTCACAGCAGAACTCAACCAACCAGACCACATCCACTCACAGCAGAACTCAACCAACCCAAACACATCCGCACACAGCAGAACTCAACCAACCACATCCACTCACAGCACAACTCAACCAACCCAAACACATCCACTCACAGCAGAACTCAACCAACCCAAACACATCCACTCACAGCAGAACTCAACCAACCCGACCACATCCACACACAGCAAAACTCAACCGACCCAACCACATCTGCACACAGCAGAACTCAACCAACCACATCCACTCACAGCACAACTCAACCAACCCAAACACATCCACTCACAGCAGAACTCAACCAACCCAACCACATCCACACACAGCAAAACTCAACCGACCCAACCACATCCGCACAGAGCAGAACTCAACCAACCACATCCACTCACAGCACAACTCAACCAACCCAACCACATCCACTCACAGCAGAACTCAACCAACCCAACCACATCCGCACACAGCAGAACTCAACCAACCACATCCACTCACAGCACAACTCAACCAACCCAAACACATCCACTCACAGCAGAACTCAACCAACCCAACCACAACCACTCACAGCATAACTCAACCAACACAACCACATCCACTCAAAGCAGAACTCAACCAACCACATCCTAACACAGCAGAAAGCAACCAACCACATCCACACACAGCAGAACTCAACCAACCACATCCACACACAGCAGAAAGCAACCAACTACATCCACACACAGCAGAACTCAACCAACCCAACCACATCCACTCACAGCAAAACTCAACCAACCCAACCACATCCACACACAGAGGAACTCAACCAACCCGACCACATCCACTCACAGCAGAACTTAACCAAGCCAACCACATTTACTCACAGCAGAACTCAACCAACCACATCCACACAAAGCAGAACTCAACCAACCCAACCCAACCCAACCACATCCACTCATAGCAGAACTCAACCAACCCGACCACATCCACTCACAGCAGAACTCAACCGACCCAACCACATCCACTCACAGCAGAAATCAACCGACCCAACCACATCCACACACAGCAGAACTCAACCGACCCAACCACATCCACTCACAGCAGAACTCAACCGACCCGACCACATCCACTCACAGCAGAACTCAACCAACCCGACCACATCCACTCACAGCAGAACTCAACCAACCCGACCACATCCACTCACAGCAGAACTCAACCAACCCGACCACATCCACTCACAGCAGAACTCAACCAACCCAACCACATCCACTCACAGCAAAACTCAACCAACCCGACCACATCCACTCATAGCAGAACTCAACCAACCCAACCACATCCACACACAGCAGAACTCAACCAACCTGACCACATCCACTCACAGCAGAACTCAACCAACCCAACCACATCCGCTCACAGCAGAACTCAACCAACCCAACCCAACCGAACCACATTTACTCACAGCAGAACTCAACCAACCACATCCACACACAGCAGAACTCAACCAACCCAACCCAACCACATCCACTCACAGCAGAACTCAACCAACCCAACCACATCCACTCACAGCAAAACTCAACCAACCCGACCACATCCACTCACAGCAAAACTCAACCAACCCGACCACATCCACTCATAGCAGAACTCAACCAACCACATCCACTCACAGCACAACTCAACCAACCCAAACACATCCACTCACAGCAGAACTCAACCAACCCAAACACATCCACTCACAGCAGAACTCAACCAACCCGACCACATCCACACACAGCAAAACTCAATCGACCCAACCACATCCACACACAGCAGAACTCAACCGACCCAACCACATCCGCACACAGCAGAACTCAACCAACCACATCCACACCCAGAACTCAACCGACCCAACCACATTTACTCACAGCAGAACTCAACCGACCCAACCACATCCACTCACAGCAGAAATCAACCGACCCAACCACATCCACACACAGCAGAACTCAACCGACCCAACCACATCCACTCACAGCAGAACTCAACCGACCCGACCACATCCACTCACAGCAGAACTCAACCAACCCGACCACATCCACTCACAGCAGAACTCAACCAACCCGACCACATCCACTCACAGCAGAACTCAACCAACCCGACCACATCCACTCACAGCAGAACTCAACCAACCCAACCACATCCACTCACAGCAGAACTCAACCAACCTAACCACATCCACACACAACAGAACTCAACCAACCCAACACCATGCACTCACAGCAGAACTCAACCAACCCAACCACATCCATTCACAGCAGAACTCAACCAACCCAACCACATCCACACACAACAGAACTCAACCAACCCAACCACATCCACTCACAGCAGAACTCAACCAACCCGACCACATCCACTCACAGCAGAACTCAACCAACCCAACCACATCCACTCACAGCAAAACTCAACCAACCCGACCACATCCACTCATAGCAGAACTCAACCAACCCAACCACATCCACACACAGCAGAACTCAACCAACCCGACCACATCCACTCACAGCAGAACTCAACCAACCCAACCACATCCACTCACAGCAAAACTCAACCAACCCGACCACATCCACTCATAGCAGAACTCAACCAACCCAACCACATCTACTCACAGCAGAACTCAACCAACCCAACCACATCCACACACAGCAGAACTCAACCAACCCGACCACATCCACTCACAGCAGAACTCAACCAACCCAACCCAACCGAACCACATTTACTCACAGCAGAACTCAACCAACCACATCCACACACAGCAGAACTCAACCAACCCAACCCAACCACATCCACTCACAGCAGAACTCAACCAACCCAACCACATCCACTCACAGCAAAACTCAACCAACCCGACCACATCCACTCACAGCAAAACTCAACCAACCCGACCACATCCACTCATAGCAGAACTCAACCAACCCAACCACATCTACTCACAGCAGAACTCAACCAACCCAACCACATCCACACACAGAAGAACTCAACCAACCCGACCACATCCACTCACAGCAGAACTCAACCAAACCAACCCAACCACATTAACTCACAGCAGAACTCAACCAACCCAACCACATCCGCACACAGCAGAACTCAACCAACCCAACCACATCCACACACAGAGGAACTCAACCAACCCGACCACATCCACTCACAGCAGAACTTAACCAAGCCAACCACATTTACTCACAGCAGAACTCAACCAACCACATCCACACAAAGCAGAACTCAACCAACCCAACCCAACCCAACCACATCCACTCATAGCAGAACTCAACCAACCCGACCACATCCACTCACAGCAGAACTCAACCGACCCAACCACATCCACTCACAGCAGAAATCAACCGACCCAACCACATCCACACACAGCAGAACTCAACCGACCCAACCACATCCACTCACAGCAGAACTCAACCGACCCGACCACATCCACTCACAGCAGAACTCAACCAACCCGACCACATCCACTCACAGCAGAACTCAACCAACCCGACCACATCCACTCACAGCAGAACTCAACCAACCCGACCACATCCACTCACAGCAGAACTCAACCAACCCAACCACATCCACTCACAGCAAAACTCAACCAACCCGACCACATCCACTCATAGCAGAACTCAACCAACCCAACCACATCCACACACAGCAGAACTCAACCAACCTGACCACATCCACTCACAGCAGAACTCAACCAACCCAACCACATCCGCTCACAGCAGAACTCAACCAACCCAACCCAACCGAACCACATTTACTCACAGCAGAACTCAACCAACCACATCCACACACAGCAGAACTCAACCAACCCAACCCAACCACATCCACTCACAGCAGAACTCAACCAACCCAACCACATCCACTCACAGCAAAACTCAACCAACCCGACCACATCCACTCACAGCAAAACTCAACCAACCCGACCACATCCACTCATAGCAGAACTCAACCAACCACATCCACTCACAGCACAACTCAACCAACCCAAACACATCCACTCACAGCAGAACTCAACCAACCCAAACACATCCACTCACAGCAGAACTCAACCAACCCGACCACATCCACACACAGCAAAACTCAATCGACCCAACCACATCCACACACAGCAGAACTCAACCGACCCAACCACATCCGCACACAGCAGAACTCAACCAACCACATCCACACCCAGAACTCAACCGACCCAACCACATTTACTCACAGCAGAACTCAACCGACCCAACCACATCCACTCACAGCAGAAATCAACCGACCCAACCACATCCACACACAGCAGAACTCAACCGACCCAACCACATCCACTCACAGCAGAACTCAACCGACCCGACCACATCCACTCACAGCAGAACTCAACCAACCCGACCACATCCACTCACAGCAGAACTCAACCAACCCGACCACATCCACTCACAGCAGAACTCAACCAACCCGACCACATCCACTCACAGCAGAACTCAACCAACCCAACCACATCCACTCACAGCAGAACTCAACCAACCTAACCACATCCACACACAACAGAACTCAACCAACCCAACACCATGCACTCACAGCAGAACTCAACCAACCCAACCACATCCATTCACAGCAGAACTCAACCAACCCAACCACATCCACACACAACAGAACTCAACCAACCCAACCACATCCACTCACAGCAGAACTCAACCAACCCGACCACATCCACTCACAGCAGAACTCAACCAACCCAACCACATCCACTCACAGCAAAACTCAACCAACCCGACCACATCCACTCATAGCAGAACTCAACCAACCCAACCACATCCACACACAGCAGAACTCAACCAACCCGACCACATCCACTCACAGCAGAACTCAACCAACCCAACCACATCCACTCACAGCAAAACTCAACCAACCCGACCACATCCACTCATAGCAGAACTCAACCAACCCAACCACATCTACTCACAGCAGAACTCAACCAACCCAACCACATCCACACACAGCAGAACTCAACCAACCCGACCACATCCACTCACAGCAGAACTCAACCAACCCAACCCAACCGAACCACATTTACTCACAGCAGAACTCAACCAACCACATCCACACACAGCAGAACTCAACCAACCCAACCCAACCACATCCACTCACAGCAGAACTCAACCAACCCAACCACATCCACTCACAGCAAAACTCAACCAACCCGACCACATCCACTCACAGCAAAACTCAACCAACCCGACCACATCCACTCATAGCAGAACTCAACCAACCCAACCACATCTACTCACAGCAGAACTCAACCAACCCAACCACATCCACACACAGAAGAACTCAACCAACCCGACCACATCCACTCACAGCAGAACTCAACCAAACCAACCCAACCACATTAACTCACAGCAGAACTCAACCAACCACATCCACACACAGCAGAACTCAACCAACCCAACCCAACCACATCCACTCACAGCAGAACTCAACCGACCCGACCACATCCACTCACAGCAGAACTCAACCAACCCGACCACATCCACTCACAGCAGAACTCAACCAACCCGACCACATCCACTCACAGCAGAACTCAACCAACCCGACCACATCCACTCACAGCAGAACTCAACCAACCCAACCACATCCACTCACAGCAGAACTCAACCAACCTAACCACATCCACACACAACAGAACTCAACCAACCCAACACCATGCACTCACAGCAGAACTCAACCAACCCAACCACATCCATTCACAGCAGAACTCAACCAACCCAACCACATCCACACACAACAGAACTCAACCAACCCAACCACATCCACTCACAGCAGAACTCAACCAACCCGACCACATCCACTCACAGCAGAACTCAACCAACCCAACCACATCCACTCACAGCAAAACTCAACCAACCCGACCACATCCACTCATAGCAGAACTCAACCAACCCAACCACATCCACACACAGCAGAACTCAACCAACCCGACCACATCCACTCACAGCAGAACTCAACCAACCCAACCACATCCACTCACAGCAAAACTCAACCAACCCGACCACATCCACTCATAGCAGAACTCAACCAACCCAACCACATCTACTCACAGCAGAACTCAACCAACCCAACCACATCCACACACAGCAGAACTCAACCAACCCGACCACATCCACTCACAGCAGAACTCAACCAACCCAACCCAACCGAACCACATTTACTCACAGCAGAACTCAACCAACCACATCCACACACAGCAGAACTCAACCAACCCAACCCAACCACATCCACTCACAGCAGAACTCAACCAACCCAACCACATCCACTCACAGCAAAACTCAACCAACCCGACCACATCCACTCACAGCAAAACTCAACCAACCCGACCACATCCACTCATAGCAGAACTCAACCAACCCAACCACATCTACTCACAGCAGAACTCAACCAACCCAACCACATCCACACACAGAAGAACTCAACCAACCCGACCACATCCACTCACAGCAGAACTCAACCAAACCAACCCAACCACATTAACTCACAGCAGAACTCAACCAACCCAACCACATCCACTCACAGCAGAACTCAACCAACCTAACCACATCCACACACAACAGAACTCAACCAACCCAACACCATGCACTCACAGCAGAACTCAACCAACCCAACCACATCCATTCACAGCAGAACTCAACCAACCCAACCACATCCACACACAACAGAACTCAACCAACCCAACCACATCCACTCACAGCAGAACTCAACCAACCCGACCACATCCACTCACAGCAGAACTCAACCAACCCAACCACATCCACTCACAGCAAAACTCAACCAACCCGACCACATCCACTCATAGCAGAACTCAACCAACCCAACCACATCCACACACAGCAGAACTCAACCAACCCGACCACATCCACTCACAGCAGAACTCAACCAACCCAACCACATCCACTCACAGCAAAACTCAACCAACCCGACCACATCCACTCATAGCAGAACTCAACCAACCCAACCACATCTACTCACAGCAGAACTCAACCAACCCAACCACATCCACACACAGCAGAACTCAACCAACCCGACCACATCCACTCACAGCAGAACTCAACCAACCCAACCCAACCGAACCACATTTACTCACAGCAGAACTCAACCAACCACATCCACACACAGCAGAACTCAACCAACCCAACCCAACCACATCCACTCACAGCAGAACTCAACCAACCCAACCACATCCACTCACAGCAAAACTCAACCAACCCGACCACATCCACTCACAGCAAAACTCAACCAACCCGACCACATCCACTCATAGCAGAACTCAACCAACCCAACCACATCTACTCACAGCAGAACTCAACCAACCCAACCACATCCACACACAGAAGAACTCAACCAACCCGACCACATCCACTCACAGCAGAACTCAACCAAACCAACCCAACCACATTAACTCACAGCAGAACTCAACCAACCCAACCACATCCGCACACAGCAGAACTCAACCAACCACATCCACTCACAGCACAACTCAACCAACCCAAACACATCCACTCACAGCAGAACTCAACCAACCCAACCACATCCACACACAGCAAAACTCAACCGACCCAACCACATCCGCACAGAGCAGAACTCAACCAACCACATCCACTCACAGCAGAACTCAACCAACCACATCCACTCACAGCACAACTCAACCAACCCAAACACATCCACTCACAGCAGAACTCAACCAACACAACCACATCCACTCAAAGCATAACTCAACCAACCACATCCTAACACAGCAGAAAGCAACCAACTACATCCAAACACAGCAGAACTCAACCAACCCAACCACATCCACACACAGCAGAACTCAACCAACCACATCCACACACAGCAGAAAGCAACCAACTACATCCACACACAGCAGAACTCAACCAACCCAACCACATCCACTCACAGCACAACTCAACCAACCCAACCACATCCACACACAGAAGAACTCAACCAACCCGACCACATCCACTCACAGCAGAACTTAACCAAGCCAACCACATTTACTCACAGCAGAACTCAACCAACCACATCCACACACAGCAGAACTCAACCAACCCAACCCAACCACATCCACTCACAGCAGAACTCAACCAACCCGACCACATCCACTCACAGCAGAACTCAACCGACCCAACCACATCCACTCACAGCAGAAATCAACCGACCCAACCACATCCACACACAGCAGAACTCAACCGACCCAACCACATCCACTCACAGCAGAACTCAACCGACCCGACCACATCCACTCACAGCAGAACTCAACCGACCCGACCACATCCACTCACAGCAGAACTCAACCAACCCGACCACATCCACTGACAGCAGAACTCAACCAACCCGACCACATCCACTCACAGCAGAACTCAACCAACCCAACCACATCCACTCACAGCAGAACTCAACCAACCTAACCACATCCACACACAACAGAACTCAACCAACCCAACACCATGCACTCACAGCAGAACTCAACCAACCCAACCACATCCATTCACAGCAGAACTCAACCAACCCAACCACATCCACACACAACAGAACTCAACCAACCCAACCACATCCACTCACAGCAGAACTCAACCAACCCGACCACATCCACTCACAGCAGAACTCAACCAACCCAACCACATCCACTCACAGCAAAACTCAACCAACCCGACCACATCCACTCATAGCAGAACTCAACCAACCCAACCACATCCACACACAGCAGAACTCAACCAATCCGACCACATCCACTCACAGCAGAACTCAACCAACCCAACCACATCCACTCACAGCAAAACTCAACCAACCCGACCACATCCACTCATAGCAGAACTCAACCAACCCAACCACATCTACTCACAGCAGAACTCAACCAACCCAACCACATCCACACACAGCAGAACTCAACCAACCCGACCACATCCACTCACAGCAGAACTCAACCAACCCAACCCAACCCAACCCAACCCAACCACATTTACTCACAGCAGAACTCAACCAACCACATCCACACACAGCAGAACTCAACCAACCCAACCCAACCACATCCACTCACAGCAGAACTCACCCAACCCAACCACATCCACTCACAGCAAAACTCAACCAACCCGACCACATCCACTCACAGCAAAACTCAACCAACCCGACCACATCCACTCATAGCAGAACTCAACCAACCCAACCACATCTACTCACAGCAGAACTCAACCAACCCAACCACATCCACACACAGAAGAACTCAACCAACCCGACCACATCCACTCACAGCAGAACTCAACCAACCCAACCCAACCACATTAACTCACAGCAGAACTCAACCAACCTAACCACATCCACACACAGAAGAACTCAACCAACCCGACCACATCCACACACAGCAGAACTCAACCAACCCAACCACATCCACTCACAGCAGAACTCAACCGACCCGACCACATCCACACACAGCAGAACTCAACCAACCCGACCACATCCACTCATAGCAGAACTCAACCAACCCGACCACATCTATTCACAGCAGAACTCAACCAACCCAACCACATCCACACACAGAAGAACTCAACCAACCCGACCACTTCCACTCATAGCAGAACTCAACCAACCAAAACCACATCCACACACAGAAGAAAGCAACCAACTACATCAACACACAGCAGAACTCAACCAACCCGACCACATCCACACACAGCAGAACTCAACCAACCCAACCACATCCACACACAGCAGAACTCAACCAACCCGACCACATCCACACACAGCAGAACTCAACCGACCCAAACACATCCACACACAGCACAACTCAACCGACCCAACCACATCCACTCACAGCAGAACTCAACCAACCCAACCACATCCACTCACAGCAGAACTCAACCAACCCAACCACATCCACACACAACAGAACTCAACCAACCCAACACCATCCACTCACAGCAGAACTCAACCAACCCAACCACATCCAATCACAGCAGAACTCAACCAACCCAACCACATCCACACACAGCAAAACTCAACCAACCCAACCACATCCACTCACAGCAAAACTCAACCAACCCGACCACATCCACTCATAGCAGAACTCAACCAACCCAACCACATCTACTCACAGCAGAACTCAACCAACCCAACCACATCCACACACAGCAGAACTCAACCAACCCGACCACATCCACTCACAGCAGAACTCAACCAACCCAACCCAACCCAACCCAACCACATTTACTCACAGCAGAACTCAACCAACCACATCCACACACAGCAGAACTCAACCAACCCAACCCAACCACATCCACTCACAGCAGAACTCACCCAACCCAACCACATCCACTCACAGCAAAACTCAACCAACCCGACCACATCCACTCACAGCAAAACTCAACCAACCCGACCACATCCACTCATAGCAGAACTCAACCAACCCAACCACATCTACTCACAGCAGAACTCAACCAACCCAACCACATCCACACACAGAAGAACTCAACCAACCCGACCACATCCACTCACAGCAGAACTCAACCAACCCAACCCAACCACATTAACTCACAGCAGAACTCAACCAACCTAACCACATCCACACACAGAAGAACTCAACCAACCCGACCACATCCACACACAGCAGAACTCAACCAACCCAACCACATCCACTCACAGCAGAACTCAACCGACCCGACCACATCCACACACAGCAGAACTCAACCAACCCGACCACATCCACTCATAGCAGAACTCAACCAACCCGACCACATCTATTCACAGCAGAACTCAACCAACCCAACCACATCCACACACAGAAGAACTCAACCAACCCGACCACTTCCACTCATAGCAGAACTCAACCAACCAAAACCACATCCACACACAGAAGAAAGCAACCAACTACATCAACACACAGCAGAACTCAACCAACCCGACCACATCCACACACAGCAGAACTCAACCAACCCAACCACATCCACACACAGCAGAACTCAACCAACCCGACCACATCCACACACAGCACAACTCAACCGACCCAACCACATCCACTCACAGCAGAACTCAACCAACCCAACCACATCCACTCACAGCAGAACTCAACCAACCCAACCACATCCACACACAACAGAACTCAACCAACCCAACACCATCCACTCACAGCAGAACTCAACCAACCCAACCACATCCAATCACAGCAGAACTCAACCAACCCAACCACATCCACACACAACAGAACTCAACCAACCCAACCACATCCACGCACAACAGAACTCAACCAGCCCAACCACATCCACTCACAGCAGAACTCAACCAACCCAACCACATCCACTCACAGTAAAACTCAACCAACCCAACCACATCCACACACAGCAGAACTCAACCAACCCAACCACATCCACTCACAGCAGAACTCAACCGACCCGACCACATCCACACACAGCAGAACTCAACCAACCCGACCACATCCACTCATAGCAGAACTCAACCAACCCGACCACATGTATTCACAGCAGAACTCAACCAACCCAACCACATCCACTCACAGCAAAACTCAACCAACCCGACCACATCCACACACAGCAGAACTCAACCAACCCAACCACATCCACTCACAGCAAAACTCAACCAACCCGACCACATCCACACACAGAACTCAACCAACCCAACCACATCCACACACAGCAGAACTCAACCAACCCGACCACATCCACTCACAGCAGATCTCAACCAACCCAACCACATTTACTCACAGCAGAACTCAACCAACCACATCCTCTCAAAGCAGAACTCAACCAACCCAACCACATCCACACACAGCAGAACACAACCGACCCAACCACATCCACACACAGCAGAACTCAACCAACTTAAACACATCAGATGATGGGTTGACGACTGCTTTATTAATTCCATGAGATCTTCCCACACTACCTTTTCCATCGATCTGTATTTCGTGATCCACATATTGGGCAGCCCTGACTTACAGTTACTGACTAGATCGAATACAAAGCTTAGAGCTAAAGCCTATAAAACACTTTTTACAATAAGTTCCTCTTGATAGCTGTGATAGTAAAAGCTAAAAAAAGGTGTTGCACATATAATGCTAATTTCATATGCAAAGCTGTTACCCAATCATAGAAGTGGGATTTAAATAAACATGTTGTGACAAGACTTTATAGTATTCACATTAGTTAACATGATCTAAAATGAACAAAAGTTAATAAATGCTGTAAAAATGTGTTGTTCATTATTAGTTTATGCATTAGCTAAATGTTAAAGAGTTCCTAAGCACAAAGTCACTATAAAGGGAGCTATATTTTTTTCTGAAAAAAATAAAGAAAAAAAGATCTGTTTCTGAACTCCTGAAACGCCTCATTCTTGATGTTCTTCCGGGAACAAACACTCACAATATTCCTCATTATAATAATTAATGAGCAGAATAAAGGAGCGGGGCTTGAGTGAGTGAGTCGTGTGTTGAAACTGGTGGTTATGGGAAGGGGCGGGACATTTCCCAAACACACTGGAAGCTCTCAACCAATCACAACACACCGATCCAGCCAACAAATCAGAGCAAAGTGTGCCTTCAGGAGGAGGAGCTTCATAGAGACAGGAACTAAACAGAGTGTTTCTGACAGACTGGGAAGAGACAAATATGGGGAAAATAATAGTGTTTTTAACATTCTATTCTAGTAGAATCAAAAACAAAATCAAGACTTTGAAAAAGGGCATAATATGACCTTTTTAACAAACAAGACCCATTTATTGTCAGTTAGTCTTCCTGTAAGAATGCGTCACTAATGCTGTGTTTGAAGGCTTCAGAACAGAGTGAAAGTGTGCTGGTGAGTTTCATTGTGTGAAGATGTGTGCAATCCATTACAGGCACAAAGAGCTGACATTTTAAAATCATAATTGTTGATCTGAAAGAGCATAGACAGATGGTCTTCCGTTCTGAGTCTCGCGCTTTCAGCATCTCAGAATAGGAGCGTCTGCACAAACAGCTGGACAGAGGGAGCAGCTGGATGTGTTGCTTACCTCAGCGGGTTGTGAGGGTCAGTGTAACGGAAATAGTACCAGGAGGAATCCACAAAGGTGTCCATGGTGTCTGTTTCTCTCTCTGCTGGCCCTTTACACCTGGATCGACAGGAGGAATAGTATACTGTAAGTGCTGGGCAAATATATAGTTCATTCTCAACAGATATACTTTTACTTATTCTTAACAGAATACTGATCATTGGTCATATTATAGATTATTTTAAAGATGATGTGCAAATTTGGGGTGGGGGGATGGGATACGTGTCCCTAAAATGCGGGCAAGCATGAATATGAATAAATGAATGAATCTAGATTTAAATTCAAAGAGACAAGAGAGTCCATGTTTCATTCTGATAAAAAACGAGGTGAACTGAACATTATGGAGGGATAACGCTCTTTTGCGATGCGTATTTCAGTCATACTCTCTCACTGAAAGGCCAAAACAGATTGGTAGACGTAATATCTTATGACATTCTAGGATATCCCTACTAAGGAAAAGTCATCCCTCTATTCACTGTAGCAGAAGCTAAATACAAAGCATAAATGTTATTACTGATGAAACGTGAAGACGTGGTTTATGTGTGTTTGTCAATGTGTTTATTGACAATAAGTTATTTGAATAATGCAGTGCTAATTTATATAATTTTTTACTGTTTCTGAAAGAAGTCTCTCACCAAGTCTGCATTTGTTTAATCAAAAACACAGTAAAACACTAATATTGTGAAACATAAAATATTTTTGCAAATTTAAATGGCTGCTTTCTATTTTAATATATAGTAAAGTTTAATTTACTCCTGTGATTAAAGCAGAATTTATTAGATGATAAAAAGAGTGTCATATTATACAGTCGTACCGTACCGAAAGAAAACACTCGCACACCGACAGAATACAACCGCTCCGCACCGACAAAATATAACCGCTCCACACCGATAGAATACAACCGTTCCGCACGGACAGAATACAGGCGCTGCGCACTGACAGAATACAGCCGCTCCGCACTGACAGAATACAGTCTCTCCGCACTGGAAGAAAACAGCCGCTCCACACTGACAGAATACAGTCGCTTTGCACTGACAGAATACAGCCGCTCCTTACTGACAGAATACGGCCGCTCCTTACTGACAGAATACGGTCGCTCCTTACTGACAGAATACAGCCGCTCCGCACTGACAGAATACAGCCGCTCCACACTGACAGAATACAGCCGCTCCACACTGACAGAATACAACCGCTCCACACTGACAGAATACAACCGCTCCGCACTGACAGAATACAACCGCTCCGCACTGAAAGAAGACACTCGCTCTGCACAGACAGAATACAGTCACTCCACACTGACAGAATACAACCGCTCCACACTGAAAGAAAATAGCCCCTCCACACTGACAGTCACTCTGAATGGGCAGAATACAGTCACTCCACACTGACAGAATACAGCCGCTCCACACTGACATAATACAGCCGCTCCACACTGACAGAATACAACTGCTCCACACTGAAAGAAAATAGCCACTCCACACTGACAGTCACTCTGAATGGGCAGAATACAGTCACTCCGCACTGAAAGAAAACAGCCGCTCCACACTGACAGAATACAACCGCTCCAAACTGACAGAATACAGTTGCTCTGCAAAGACAGAATACAGCCGCTCCACACTGACAGAATACAGCTGCTCCACACTGACAGAATACAACCACTCCACACTGAAAGAATACAGCCGCTCCACACTGGCAGAAGACACTCGCTCCACACTCACAGAATACAGTCACTCCGCACTGACAGAATACAGCCGCTCCACACTGACAGAATACAACCACTCCACACTGACAGAATACAGCTGCTTGACACCGACAGAATACAGCCGCTTGACACTGACAGAATACAGTCGCTCCGCACTGACAGAATAGTCACTCCGCACTGACAGAATAGTCACTCCGCACTGACAGAATACAGTCGCTCCGCACTGACAGAATAGTCACTCCACACTGACAGAATAGTCACTTCGCACTAAAAGAATACAGCTGCTCCGCACCAAAAGAAAACAGCCGCTTCACACCGACAGAATACAGTCACTCCACACCGACACAATACAGTCGCTCCACACCGACACAATACAGTCGCTCCACACCGACACAATACAGTCGCTCCACACCGACACAATACAGTCGCTCCACACCGACACAATACAGTCGCTCCACACCGGCACAATACAGTCGCTAAGCGCCAACACAATATAGTCGCTCCGCACTGACAGAATACAGTCGCTCTGCACAGACAGAATACAGCCGCTCCGCACTGATAGAATACAACCACTCCAAGCTGACAAAATACAACCGCTCCACATGGCAAAATACAGCTGCTTCAAACTGACAGAATACAACTGCTCCACACTGAAAGAATACAGCCGCTCCGCACTGAAAGAATACAACCGCTCCACACTGACAGAATACAGTCACTCTGAATGGGCAGAATACAGCCGCTCCACACTGAAAGAATACACCTGCTCCGTACAAACAGGAAAGAAAAGAACAGAAAACATAAAGGGGTTGTGCGTCCTGTCATGACATTAAGCTATCTGTTGCATTACAGTGGCTCTAGCTCTATTGTGTTTGGTATCTCTACAATAATTTAGCAGACTTTGATTCGTTTGTCTTCTTTTCTGTGTCTGACAGTGATTGTTGCTTACAGTATTACGCCATGAGCTTTCCTTCACATCATTACGCAATACCACACCGCCCTCACTGGATGTATAACGGCCAGCAATAAACTACATTTCAGCATTTTACAATGCCTAGTCTTCACTTCTGTGGTTATTTCAGTGAAAGTAACTCAAAAGTAACAATTCAGAGACAGTAATATTGTAATGTAACTAATATCATATTTTGGTAGTCACTGTCCCAACTCTGCTAATGATAAATAATAAGTAATGGTACTTTAAAAGGCTGTTGCCATATAATTAGACAAGAATCTGATTGTTATGCTATAAGGGACGAACGATTCTAAAACAATTAACAATTGAAAAAAAGATTTTAAAGCGGCTTAAAATTAAACTGTCACTGAAAATCAAAGTTCTGTAGAAAATGAAAGTGATTTTTGTAAGTCTGTAGTAATCCTGCTGTGGGAATCTCAACGCCAAACTCCCAAACACAGTCCCGTTTGTCTCGCACCCAAAGCAAACAGCGCTTTGCATCCCAGACCATCTGTCACTCTCTGCAGAATATAGTCACTCTCACTCTAACTGCTCTCAGCAGACTTCAGACTAATCACTAGCATCAAAAGAAACTAATTAATGGCCAAACAAGAGCAGATTCCAGCCCTGCTAATGTCAATCCCAGAGTGTGTGGCTAGCCAGCCCTCCCTCCACTCCAGCCGGAGAGAGTCTGCCCCATCTTTGATAATCAGGACACATTCAGGCAATCCTGCTTATTACTCGCCGGCAGCAGGAGCCAAGCGCTGCACGGTTGCCTGGCAACAAGGCGAAGGTGTAGCAGGTTAATTCTTTGAAAGCCAGGTGCCATCTGAGAGACGAGCATCCCACATGAGTCGTAATGAGCTGCTTAGAGGATTGTGTGCTAGCACATCATTTATGCTTTTTAAAACATGCAATCGTAGAGTTTTGATTTGAGTTTTTTTTTCTATTCATTATGGATAGAATGATGGAAGTATGTGTGGCTGATAATAGACTGAACACATAATGCCATCAGATGCACACCGATAGAATCCAGCCGCTCCACATCGACAGAATATAGCCATTCCACACCGACAGAAATCAGCCGCTCCACATGACAGAATACAGTCGCTCCGCACTGACTGACAGAATACAACCGCTCCACACTGACAGAATATAGCCGCTCCACACTGACAGAATACAACCGCTCCACACCGACAGAATACAACCGCTCCAAACTGACAGAATAAAGTCGCTCCGCAAAGACAGAATACAGCCGCTCCACACTGACAGAATACAGCCGCTCCACACTGAAAGAATACAGTCACTCTGAATGGGCAGAATACAGTCGCTCCGCACTGAAAGAAAACAGCCGCTCCGAACTGACAGAATACAACCGCTCCACATGGCAAAATACAGCTGCTTCAAACTGACAGAATACAACCGTTCCGCACTGACTGACAGAATACAGCCGCTTCACACTGATAGAATACAACCGCTCCACATGGCAGAATACAGCTGCTTCAAACTGACAGAATACAACCAATCCACACTGACAGAATACAGCCGCTTCACACTGATAGAATACAACCGCTCCACATGGCAGAATACAGCTGCTTCAAACTGACAGAATACAACCAACTCCACACTGACAGAATACAACCACTCCACATGACAGAATACAGCTGCTCAACACTGACTGACAGAATACAGCCGCTCCACACTGACAGAATACAGTCGCTCCGCACCGACAGAAAACAGACGCTCCAAAGTGACGAAATACAGCCACTCCAAACTGACAGAATACAACCGCTCCACACTGACAGAAAACAGCCACTCCACACTAACAGAATACAGCTGCTCCACACTGACAGAATACAGTCGCTCCGCACTGACTGACAGAATACAACCGCTCCACACTGACAGAATATAGCCGCTCCACACTGACAGAATACAACCGCTCCACACCGACAGAATACAACCGCTCCAAACTGACAGAATAAAGTCGCTCCGCAAAGACAGAATACAGCCGCTCCACACTGACAGAATACAGCCGCTCCACACTGAAAGAATACAGTCACTCTGAATGGGCAGAATACAGTCGCTCCGCACTGAAAGAAAACAGCCGCTCCGAACTGACAGAGAAATCAACCGCTCCACATGGCAAAATACAGCTGCTTCAAACTGACAGAATACAACCGTTCCGCACTGACTGACAGAATACAGCCGCTTCACACTGATAGAATACAACCGCTCCACATGGCAGAATACAGCTGCTTCAAACTGACAGAATACAACCAATCCACACTGACAGAATACAGCCGCTTCACACTGATAGAATACAACCGCTCCACATGGCAGAATACAGCTGCTTCAAACTGACAGAATACAACCAACTCCACACTGACAGAATACAACCACTCCACATGACAGAATACAGCTGCTCAACACTGACTGACAGAATACAGCCGCTCCACACTGACAGAATACAGTCGCTCCGCACCGACAGAAAACAGACGCTCCAAAGTGACGAAATACAGCCACTCCAAACTGACAGAATACAACCGCTCCACACTGACAGAAAACAGCCACTCCACACTAACAGAATACAGCCGCTCCACACTGACAGAATACAGCCGCTCCACACTGACAGAATACAGCCGCTCCACACTGACAGAATACAGCCGCTCCACACTGACAGAATACAGCCGCTCCACACTGACAGAATACAGCCGCTCCACACTGACAGAATACAGCCGCTCCACACTGACAGAATACAGCCACTCCACACTGACAGAATACAGCCGCTCCACACTGACAGAATACAGCCACTCCACACTGACAGAATACAGCCGCTCCACACTGACAGAATACAGCCGCTCCACACTGACAGAATACAGCCGCTCCACACTGACAGAATACAGCCGCTCCACACTGACAGAATACAGCCGCTCCACACTGACAGAATACAGCCGCTCCACACTGACAGAATACAGCCGCTCCACACTGACAGAATACAGCCGCTCCACACTGACAGAATACAGCCGCTCCACACTGACAGAATACAGCCGCTCCACACTGACAGAATACAGCCGCTCCACACTGACAGAATACAGCCGCTCCACACTGACAGAATACAGCCGCTCCACACTGACAGAATACAGCCGCTCCACACTGACAGAATACAGCCACTCCACACTGACAGAATACAGCCACTCCACACTGACAGAATACAGCCGCTCCACACTGACAGAATACAGCCGCTCCACACTGACAGAATAAAAAACACTCCGATCCGCTCATGCAGGATATATATATTTTTTGTCTTGAATTGCAGTTGGATTTTAAAAAGTACAGAGATCTTTGCACTGATATTCATCCAGTCTTATCAAGTTTAATTCAACTTTCCATTCTGCACATATTTATAGTAACTAGTAGAATTACAGTATTTGTTTCAGATGGTTAAGGTTTCTGTCTACAAAGAGACCGGATCATCTCTCATCTGCTGGACCTCTCATCTGAAGACAATCACATCACTTCTTTAAATGATCACCTATATTCAGTGAAGCTGCTGCAGAGTGAAAAGCGGAAACAAGATAAAGAGAGAGATGGTGCTTATCTGCCTCGTCCTTGAGGAACAGAGGAGTCATTTCCTGAGCTGTGATACTGTCTCTGGCTTCGTTGATAGAAGTTTAATTGAAATCTCAGGATAAAAAAACAGAGTAAGTTCTCACAGCCGGATTTTGGTGCCTATTGTTTGAATGACTGTTGTGGGACACTAACACACACAAAAAAAACCACACCGAAGCAACACTTGAAAACCTTAATTATCAACCCAGGCTCATTGGAAAAACGTATTACTTTCTGGGACAGATTTCACCTGTCCACTAGCAATAGCAAGCTAGCTTTGAGAGCGTGAGATCAGAGCGTCTCTAGAGCCGCACTTCCTCCAAAATATATGAACACACACAGCAGAATCTCCAAAGCATCCCGAGGGATTGTGCTATATTACCTCATGTAACAAAGCACATAATATTACAATAGTCATGACCGTAAACCTGACCAGAACCACCTGACTGATGCGGATTCATTTCTACACTGTTAGTGTTCCCATAGAAACACATAAATGTGAGGATGTGAGCAGATCTGAACGGTTATGAATTGGTGTGAACACAGCATAAGGTCGCTGTTTGGGTGGAAGAGGTTCTGTTGATGGTTGACTGTGTCTCTAACATCTCTGCCATTACAGAACTGGCTGATGGCGTGCGATGTCAACCTATTTCAAAACCTTCACGAATGCAATGACTGGACAAACATCTGTTGGATTCTACGATTTTCACAGAATATATATGTGCTTTTAAAACAAATATTTAGACCACTAATATAATTGGAAATAGAAGCTTGCCTACTCTTTTAAGGTTGGGGTGTGAAGGGGCACTACGTTATGTCTGAGCCACTGCTAAATGTATATGCATCCCACCATTAAATTTAGGAATGTAATGTATAAATGAAATGTTTAATGGTTGGGATAATACAGATTGACTGTAATGGCATCAGTAAACTCATTTTCCCCAACAGACCTCAAATCCTTAAACACATTTACATTCATGCATTTATCAGATGCTTTTATCCAAAGCAACCTTCATTGCATTCAAGAAACACATTGATATTCTAATCAGTTCTTGCTTTCCCTGGGAATCGAACCCATGACATTGATGTTGCAAGCCCCACTCTGTTATGGCAGTAACATAACTTCCTCCACCTAAGAAACATCCCCAAACTACGGGATATGCCTAAATGTTTTGGTAGTGCCCAGGATATCAGAGGCGGGAGAGCTGTAACATTCTGGAATAGCCTTCCTGATGATGTTCAGAGCTTAGAAACACTATCCCAGGCTAAAGAGACGTCTGATTAGTCAAATATTCACATAATGCATCTCATAACCTTATACTCCAGTTACATCAGATGCACTTGATTACCTTCGCTTGAAATGTTATGAAGAGAGAAGCTATGCTGATTATTTTACATTTGCTTTTCTGTTTTATCTCAGGATGCCAATCCCAAGGAAACTAGAGATTAAGTTTGATCCAGTTTGGATCTTACAAAGACTTCAGATGCACCTCTGAAGAGATGGACCATCTCTCCAGCTGACCATCATCACACCGGGTGTGTGTCCCTGCCGTCAAGCCACGCAGTGTCCTGTTCCCTGTTCAGGAAACCCACATTACATACGTAACATACAAAGCTTTCTTCTGGGGATCAACCAATCACAACACACCGATCCAGCCGACCAATCAAAGCCACAGTGTGCTTTCAGAAGGAGGGGCTTCATAGAGACAGGAACTAAACAGAGCGTTTCTGACAGACTGGCAGCTCAAAAAATGAGAATACGGGGAAAATAATCAACATTCAAGCAAGAAAACCTGATCTAGTCAAGACTAAAACATCATTAAGGCAAGATATGGACTTTTTAACTAAACTAACTAAATGAAGACTAAACTAGGCTATTTAAATCTCAAGAGGTGCTATTTTAAAGTTTTAAATAAAAGAAGTGGATGCTTAAAACTTAATTCAGAGCATCCAGAAGTGCACACATTGCAGCTCCTGCCCTAATTACAGCCGATGCAATATTTCAACAGTGGCTGGGACACAGCTTGTGACCCCTTAACAACTATTGTTCCTTTTATTTCAAGCTCTTTATGAATGAATTTCTATCACCTCTTTGAATTTCTGAAGGTAACCTAGCAGAGCTGAAAGCTCTTAAACAGAAGCTCATCCATCATTCATAAGGGACCCTTGCTTCTGCTCTGCATGTGTCCTTATAAATGCACACATTACTCGAACAGTGTTCAGTTTAACTTTACCATTTGTAAATGAAACCATTGGGGTGTTTTGAGTTAGTTAACAGCATTAGGCATTCATCCATTTAAAAACACACCAGACAGTTAATAATAAGTACAAATAAAAGTCTAACATTTTCCATTTATTTTGAGTTCAAATGAAACAATACGTGAAAGTGACGTGACATGAAACCAAGTGTGGAGCCTCATACTCAGAACTTGTGCTTTGCAACTTGTCACTATCCAAGTGCACGCACACACACGCACACACACACAAACACCCACCCACACACAGAACAGAGATATCAGAACCTGGAGACACACACACACACACAGGAGTAAGTATTGAACACACACACACACACACACACACACACAGAGTAGTGGGCAGCCTTTATTCTTTTTGTTGTGTGTATAGGTGTCTTGCTCAAGGACAGTTCAACTGCCTCAATAAGATTGATGTCATTAAACTGATGTAGCAGTGTGTGTCACGAGCACTCAGGGTAGGTTATGCTAATGATCCTGATATCCTGTAATATTTTGGTGTAAAGCCAAGCTTGCTTCATTCCTTCTGTGTGTGTTGTTTCATTCCTTCTGTGTGTGTGGTTTCTAAAAAGTGCTCATGCAAGGATGCATGCAATTAAAACTTTGAAATGACAAGTTAACGGTCTTTCCTCTCATGATGACTATTTTATGTACGCTGTTTGTTTTTAGTAGACACATTAATATATAAAAAGAGTTTTCTGTCACGTGGCCTTCTGTCGTACATATCTAAATGTAGAAATAATAATAGCCTGATAAAATAACAGATTTTACCTTTTAATATTCATATCCCATTGGGCTCAACTAGTGAAATATTAATTTATTTTAATTCTCAGGACCCAATACATCCATCTTTGATGACTATTTTGTTTCTTTTACAAAGTATTACGGCTGCCCAGATGGACGGACACACACACACACACACGCACACACACACACACACACACACACACGCATCTGCCAAATGCCTAAATGTAAATGTAAAATAAACAGGGTTATCTGGGCCTCGGCTGGGAAGGAAGTATAGAGACCTGACCTCTTGGAACTTTAATTGAATATCTTAGGATTTGAAAGGGAAATACTTAAGGTCAGGAAATAGGAACTTGTTATAAATAAGAAAGTTGTGCACAGAGATTGTGAGAGTCTCGTCTGATTGTGTTTAAACACACAACGATTGAGTCTTTAACTGAAGGAAAACGCATGTGTAACAGTATATTGATCATTAACGTTAATCCAAAAAGAAAAGGCAAACACTCACTGATCTTGATTTTCTTCCTCTATTTAAGTTGTCTTGGAGAGTCAAGGGATTGTGATTCAAGGACTTTGAGAGAGTTAAACAGAACGGCCCCAGTTGTTTGCTCCCATTTGGTTTCGTTATGGTTTTGTTTACTTTCTTTTGTTAATATTTTGCATTTGGTTCTGTCTGACATATTCACATCATTTGTCAGATGACTGAGACTGTAGTTATTTTGGTATTGATTTATTGTTTTATACATACAGTAATACCTCGGTTTACGAGTTTAATTCGTTCCAAGAGCGAGCTCGTAACCCAAAATACTCGTACACCAAAACAAATTTTCCCATAAGAATGCACTAAAAATCAATTAATACGTTCCACATGACCACAAATGCCCATTTTAAATATTTTTTGGGTTTTACCCTATTAATTGCAGTTAAAATTGTAACCATTAAGATCTCATATAAATACTAATTAATAATTGACAATTAAACTCTAAAAATACTTGACAATTTACTGTAATGCACTTCATGTTTGAGCAGCCTGCTTGGAGGAGAGAGAGGAGGGAGGAGCGGGGAAAGCAAGGATGAGAGCAAATGAGTGAATTTATTATAATAGTGCAGAAAACAAACAAAGTGATAATCCAGAGTTAAAGTCCTGGAACATGGGAGCCGCGAACGAACAAACTCGCGGGAGCCGCGAGAGAACGAATTCGCGGGAGCCGCGAGAGAACGAATTCGCGGGAGCCGCAAACGAAAGCAGGGAGATAGGCAGATGATATGAGAATCAGGTGTTCAGTGACCACACACACATACACACTCAGACAGAACTAGGAGACACTGTGACAATTACCGCTTAGAGGTACTGTATGTGTATATTCCACTACGTGAACAATAGCGATCACAATTAATTAATGTTTAGAATATGAGGTAAAAACTTCTGTAAATCACTTATAAACGTACCACTGTGGTGAATGATACAGCCAATGAATTAGTTAAGGCAGGGGTCGGCAACCCGCGGCTCCGGAGCCGCATGCGGCTCTTTCACCCCATACACGTAAATTGTAGCAGCGGTCCCGCTGTGAAAAGGGCCATGTGAGAGGAATAAGAGCGCTGTTTCAGGGGACTTTTATTCTGAAACTACGACGCGCATTAGTTCAGAAAGTTAAGCGGTTCAGTTCAGAGTGAATCATATATCACTCACCGCGGCAGATATCAGTTAACTATTACAGATGAGCGCTGGTTAACAGCCTCGGAGTGCCTATTGTGTGTTTTGTGCGTCTTAGGAGAGTGAGTTCACAATTACCACTATGTTTGCTTATTTACATACTCGTCTTTGTTATGACGCAGTTATTGAAGTGTTATAGCTCGATGCTAATTTAGCTGTGCTTCATTTTCTGTGTTTACATTTTTATCTGCTATGTTCAGATAAAGTAATAATAATTAATGACGGTAATTGTGTTCATGTATTAGGGGAGAAGCCAATAGTTTGTATATATATATATATATATATATATATGTGTGTAATTCTGTTAAGAGAATCTTGTTTTATCTGTCACAGGAAAACCACACACACACACCACACTCCTTTCCACTCCCTTCCATCCAAGCTCATCCATTTGAGCAAGGACATTACTGAGATCTTTGATCACATGTGCTTCTTGTGCTCCCACATCTCAATCTCCTTCAGCATTACTGGACATTATTGAAGCTCATATTAATGGTTGGCTCCCCTCTTTGACCCGTTTAATCGAATAAGAGAGACAATTTCTTCCTTCTCTGTCGTGTTCTGACCCCCTCCTCTCAACAGAATGATCGCTCCGTATCGCTTCATATATAAACCTTAGATTGCGGCTCCGGACATATTTGAAAAAAATTTTTTTTGTTAAATATGGCTCTTTCAACATTAAAAGTTGCCGACCCCAGAGTTAAGGGGTTATAAAGGGGTTGGAACCTCTTAACTGTGTTATGAGAGGCTGTCATTAGGATATTTCATGTAAAAATGTGCACAAGGAAATTTTTTCTTGTACACCAATACAATGCTCGTACACCGATTCGACCCTCCATGCTCGTACACCGAATTGCTCGTATACCAAGTCACTCGTAAACCGAGGTATTACTGTATATTATTATTTACGTAAATAAACCGTATGTTGCAAAAAAGTCACTAACCTACTATGTCCTCCACTTATTTGTCACGGCTTTGAGCCGATGGGTAAATTGGTGGGTAAGCTCTCCTGAACCATATTTCAGTGTGTATGCATGAAGTGAGGCAGCGAAGACAGGCTTGTCTCTTCATTCCTGTGACTATCCGACAAATGACTTTTGTAAAACTGTCCTGAGCTTTCAGCAGCTGTGACCGTCAGACAGGGTCTATTAATACCCTTCAGACGGAGGAGGCACATCTTCACTCCTCCGCAGTAATGATCCCTGCGGCCTCCAGGGGACGAGAGCTCCCGAAACACTTCAGTCTGTTCTGATGATATCTGAGGCAATGAGTTCTGGTCCAGTCTGCCGTTCCTCACATGACAGAGTGGGAGTACAGAGACTCAGATAATGGAAGAAAATGATTCCACGTATATTACAATGCCACCAGATGAATCTCTTATCAAACACGCTTTATTCTCCATTTTCTAAGAGTTCAATACATGCTCTCACAGAAACCAAACTGTCTGACCTCTAAATGCGAGAAGAAATTTCCTCCGAGAGAAACGCAAGTGACTAACCGCCTCGCTCTCTCAAAGCACGGCAGAGACTCGGCTGGCGTATGAGCTTCCGTGACACGGCAATTTAGCGTTATTATCATCTCGAAATCTTATAACAAAACAAAACAAAAACAAAACAGGTCTTGATATGCGAATCAAAATATCATCAAAAACATTCAGCGGAAAAATGAAAAGAAAATAGTCAATATAATAATATATAACTACACTGTATAAGTGTAATAATACTGTATCCAAACAGCACAAAAAACAAAGTAAAGCAAGATCCTCCTCAGCTGCTGTAACATAATATTTATCTATAATATCATATATATTTGCTCATGAATGGCCGTTATTAGAGAAGGGTTTTTGACTTGCCTCGGACACTGGCACCTCAGCCAATCCCATGCCGTCTTTAAGGGCGACGCCCCTTTGCCCGTGAGGAGCGGGACTTTGGGCAGCGTGACGGGCAGGTCCTCGGCTGGCACCGCCACAGGCCCGCACCGGCTGCAGTGCATTATGGGAATGGGTGTGCCCCAGAAGCGCTGCCGTGAGATCAGCCAATCACGTAGCTTTGTGCTAGTGAGGAATCCACCAGCGCTCTTCTCCCGGGCCTTCTGGGTAACGGAGTTAAAGGCCTCCTCCCGGCGCTGACCTGTGAACTGCAGCAGAGGAGAGGGTGAGCGGTACGAGGTCTGGAGGCGTGTTTAACTGGGATGGGAGTTTACCTCATCCGAGTTGATCAGAGTCTGTGATCCGTCGTCTTCTGTCCTCAGAACAGAGATCCAGCTCAGACCCAGAGCCTCCGCCAGCCGCTCGTCCTCCGCACTGCTGTCCGGGACGCCTGCCATGAAGAGTAACAGCTGCTCTGATTTCTAAGACTTCAGTGAATATGGAGGTTTAACTCTACATGCACACGAAACTGTGACACTTTGTGAAAAACTAAATCATGGGATATGTCACAGTTTTAGCTTGGGTTTGTTTTCATTCGTTCCTGTGTTCCTTTATTTGATATTCCCGCCACTCGTTTGTTTGCATGTTTGCAGACATGATGGATGTGTGTGGTTGGCGTCAGCCCTTCAGTTCCTCCTCTTCCTCTGTTTGTGATCAGGGCACGTTTAGAAGTGTTGCTGCTGCCAGTCTGGATTATTCTTCTGTGAACTGCTATTAAACTGTGTGTTGGAGCTTAACTCATTAAGTGTGCAATGGCATTTATGTTTCAATATTCAGAAATGTAATCTTTGTATTCATGTTGGTTTCACACAATTTGCTGAAAATATACAATTTGTACAGCATACTCAAGAGCCGTAACCATCAAGAAAAACGTATAGGATTATTATACTGTCAGTATTTAAGAATTATCAATATCATCCCTAAGAATTTACCGTTTGAAAACCTGTTGCTCTTGCAATGCCATGAATGAGATGTTTCTTATGACATTTCAAGAGCAGCAGGTTTCCAAACGGTGAAATTTGTATTGAAATAATATATTATGGAAGCTTTGTTTTCTGAATAAAAAATGACAAATCTTTCTATCTCACAATTGCGTGATATTAACTGAGTTTATAATTTGCATTTGCAAGGAAAAGTCAGAATAAAGTTTGTATTATATGGTGGGAGCAAGTTTTCCTAACATATTCAATGAAAGGATTTTTAACGAGTATCATGTCATTGACTTTCCCACATTTGTAAGTGTGGCATGAGTGTCTGAATGCATGCGATGACAGAGGAACCGGCTGAGAGCATGAGAGCACGGCATGCTGGGAAAGCATTTAATGAGCTGTGTGAGGACTGTGAGATCAGCTAGAGAAGTGAACCACACACACACACACACACACACATGAAACACACATCCTCTCACCGATCACAGAGTCCAGATGTCCGTCAAACTCACTCCTGGCAGAGATGACCACGGGAACCTCCCGGCCAGTGAACACATTCAGCGCAGTGACTCCAGTCAGGCTGTCTGCACATGCAGGGGTCAAAGGTTAATCAGCTAAGGCTGGATCTCATTGGCAGTGATCTGTCCTCTTCCAAAGCCTTTAAACTTTAAGTTATTTTATGTGTTGATGCATGACAAGCACAAGCAGTGTGTGAGTGTGTGTATGGTGTGCTGCTCACCTCTCCCAGGTCTCAGGGCAGTGAGCAGAGTGTGTTTGAGGGCGCTGGAGCCGTGCAGCAGCCGGTGGGAGGGCAGCACTGAGACATAAGCGGCTCCGAACACCGTCTCTGGAGAACAGGTGTAAGCGGGCAACATCTCCCCTGTGTCACGACCGTCCACCTGGCGAAGAGCAACCAGAGGGAGAGACGTGCAACACAGAAACTCACTTTAACAAACAGACACTCTGTACTCGAAGTCATATGACTTTTATAAGCACAAATATATCCCATAAACAGAAACAACAACAGTCTTGAAGAACTAAAGCTGCATCAGCAGCATAAAGCCTGCAGCCAGACCTGACGAAAGCTCGCGCTCAGACGCCAGCATGTCTGTCCATCAGCTCAAAGCAAGCATAGTGTGACCGTTAAACACCTCTGAGAAGAGCGGGGAGCTGATCGCTCAGACCCCGTCTGGCTGCACAAGAGCTGCAAGCATCCGGTACCTTCAGCACGTGGTTGAAGAAGCAGCCTGAACATTCGCCGATCCAGTTGGCCTGCATGCCTTTGACTCCATACCACTCCGGGAGATCAGCCAGCGCGTCCAGAAGAGGCTGCAAGACACAACTGCGTTCATAACTAACACACACATTCACATTACATGTTGTACTGTAAAAGATTTCCATATCCTCATAGAGTTAGTGAAGAGCTCCTGCCAGATTCATATTCAGATTCATGCAGAACAACATGTTAAAAACATGCTAAAATCATGCAAGAACAATGTTACAAATAACTGTAAAAAAAACTAAACTAAAACTTAATTATTTTTAACTTAAAACCTTTAAACTTACAACATACAAACTTAAATCTGTTAAAAGCGCTTCAGACTCTCTGGCTAAGCTTTCTGACGCCAACATCAACTGTCCTGTCTAGTTTAATATGCAATTTAAAGCTGTATTTCAGCACCATTACTCCACATTCAGTGTCACATGATCCTCCCTATTCATTCTCATATGATGATCTTGTCACGAAACGGGGTGTTGGTGTGCGATGCGGCAGAGACGAGGAGCGGCAGGATACAAACAAACAGCACTTTTAATAATAAACTGAAAACAAAACACTTTAAATAACAAAACAAAGAGGCACACTGTGCAAAAACAGAACTCAGGTAGGACAGGCAGAACATCCACATACCAATACAACAACCGACAAACACAAGGGAAATGCACAAGTGATATATACACAAGGGAAAACAGCAACACCTGGGAGACTAACGAGGAAGTGATTGCAAGACAGGTGTAGGGAGTGAAACAATGACCCAATAGACAAGAAGTGAAACAATGACAAGACTGACAGAAAGTGACAAGGAAGACCCAGACAGAAACAGGAACAGTGTTACATAACGCCCCCCTTCCGGTAGGCGCGTCCTCGCGCCGTCAAAGTAACAACTGCGGAGGGTGGGCGGGGGACCAGGAGGGGGACAGAACAAGACTTGACAGACAAGAAACCAGAGGGAACCCAAAGGAGACAGAACTAGAACCAAGGAAAACCTGTGTGAAAAAGATAAACAAAAAATAAACAGACCTCAAGACATCAAGGAAAATAACTCAAAACAGTCCTAATGAAAAAATAAGTCAAAACACAGTCCTGACACATGGGGAAAAAATAAAAATAAAATACAGAGTCCAGGGGGAGGAAAAGGTGGGATGAGCCAGGCGGGCTCGGGCAAGGCCGGCGGGTCAGGCGGCGCCGGCGGGGTGAGCCAGGCGGGCTCGGGCAAGGCCGGCGGGTCAGGCGGCGCCGGCGGGGTGAGCCAGGCCGGCTCGGGCAAGGCCGGCGGGTCAGGCGGCGCCGGCGGGGTGAGCCAGGCGGGCTCGGGCAAGGCCGGCGGGTCAGGCGGCGCCGGCGGGGTGAGCCAGGCGGGCTCGGGCAAGGCCGGCGGGGTGAGCCAGGCGGGCTCGGGCAAGGCCGGCGGGGTAAGCCAGGCAAGATCGGGCAAGGCTAGAGTCACTGGGGGCGCCGGCAGGGCGAGAGTCACTGGGGTCGCCGGCAGGGCGAGAGTCACTGGGGTCGCCGGCAGGGCGAGAGTCACTGGGGGCGCCGGCAGGGCGAGAGTCACTGGGGGCGCCGGCAGGGCGAGAGTCACTGGGGGCGCCGGCAGGGCGAGAGTCACTGGGGGCGCCGGCAGGGCGAGAGTCACTGGGGGCGCCGGCAGGGCGAGAGTCACTGGGGCGGCGGCCTCCGGGCCGGTAACGGGCTCTGGGACGTCGGCGAAGACCGGCGGCGGCTCTGGGATGTCCCAGAAGTCCAGCGGCGGGTCGGGCCACAGTTCAGGCAGCTCTGGCGGTTCGGGCCACAGTTCAGGCAGCTCTGGCGGTTCGGGCCACAGTTCAGGCAGCTCTGGCGGTTCGGGCCACAGTTCAGGTAGCTCTGGCGGTTCGGGCCACAGTTCAGGCAGCTCTGGCGGTTCGGGCCACAGTTCAGGCAGCTCTGGCGGTTCGGGCCACAGTTCAGGCAGCTCTGGCGGTTCGGGCCACAGTTCAGGCAGCTCTGGCGGCTCGGGCCACAGTTCAGGCAGCTCTGGCGGTTCGAGCCACAGTTCCTCGGGATCTGGCTCTGGCTGGCGGATCTCTGGATCGGGCTCTGGCTGGCGGATCTCTGGATCGGGCTCTGGCTGGCGGATCTCTGGATCGGGCTCTGGCTGGCGGATCTCTGGATCTGGCTCTGGCTGGCGGATCTCTGGATCTGGCTCTGGCTGGCGGATCTCTGGATCTGGCTCTGGCTGGCGGATCTCTGGATCTGGCTCTGGCTGGCGGATCTCTGGATCTGGCTCTGGCTGGCGGATCTCTGGATCTGGCTCTGGCTGGCGGATCTCTGGATCTGGCTCTGGCTGGCGGATCTCTGGATCTGGATCTGGCTCTTTCAGACGGGCCGTCGACTGAGATGCTGGTGGTGTTGGCTGACTGGTTCGGGACACGGCACTCACCTGACACACATACAGGGCTTCCTGCCAGCTTAGTCCAGTAGTGTCAGGGAGGTCTCCGAGCTGGAAGTGGTTTGCCCCAAACCAGAGCAGCACTTTCAATTCTTCGTCGTTCAGGGACGAGAAGGTCGCGAACCTGCTGAACCTCCAGGAGAATTCCAGAAAGGAAGAGTTCTCCCGGGCAATCTGGAGTATCTTCTCCAGGGGTTCCATAGTCCGTTATCGTCTTTCTTAGGTGACGAACCTGGTCGGTTGTTCTGTCACGAAACGGGGTGTTGGTGTGCGATGCGGCAGAGACGAGGAGCGGCAGGATACAAACAAACAGCACTTTTAATAATAAACTGAAAACAAAACACTTTAAATAACAAAACAAAGAGGCACACTGTGCAAAAACAGAACTCAGGTAGGACAGGCAGAACATCCACATACCAATACAACAACCGACAAACACAAGGGAAATGCACAAGTGATATATACACAAGGGAAAACAGCAACACCTGGGAGACTAACGAGGAAGTGATTGCAAGACAGGTGTAGGGAGTGAAACAATGACCCAATAGACAAGAAGTGAAACAATGACAAGACTGACAGAAAGTGACAAGGAAGACCCAGACAGAAACAGGGACACGTGTTACAGATCTGATGATCAACAAGCATTTATGATTATTATTGTTGTGCTCCTTCATACATTTCAAACCATGATACACTTTTCGGTTCACAAAAACAGCATTTATTTGAAATAGAAATCATTTAACATTATAAATGTATTTTACTATCACTTAGATCAATTTGATGTATCTTTATTGAATAATATTAGATTTCTTTGTTTTAATTTAATTTCTTTCCTGACCCAAGCTTGCATGTAAATACATTAACCATTTCTGTTCTGCCAACTAAAATACTTCCAAACGCAGCAAAACCAGATCAAGGCTTGTCACGTCACTGAACCAATCAATAGCTTTTAATAAATTGGTTGCGTGAATGATTCAATGCTATAAAACCAGCGGCTGACCTCACAATACAAGTGGTGAAAGGCTTGAAGAAAGTCTGATCAAAAGTCTCAACACACACACACACACACACACACGCACACACAGGCAGAGGAGAGAAACTCTAGGGGTGAGGCAGAAGGCGAGGCGGGCGATGGAAAAGAGGAAGCGATGATAAGGCTCAGCTGGGCTGCCGAGTTCTGAAAGGATGGATCTGAAAAGCCAACAGTTGGGCTGTGAGATCTCACTCCTCTCGGTCACTGGCCATTAGCAGTCTCACTTACAAGAGGCTTCGTTCCCGAGCGCAGAGCAAGCAGGAGTAATTGAAGGGGCCCAAATGTTGCGTTTTCCTCAGCACTCACTCATTAGCGGCTCGCAGGAGGACGTCTCACACTCACACAGAGGCGGAAGAGATGCAGTCCTCTCATCTCACCCCAACCCATCCGAGCTAACGAGTTCTGAGCAACACAATCGAAGCACTTCTGGAAATGAGTTTATCTTCGTTTTTCTCTTTTATTTGGCGGTTTTAGAGGTCATGACAAAAAAAAAATCTAATTTTGTTTGATCTTTTGACCTGTAAGAGGTTTTTGTTTAGCTTTGTTATGTTATTATAAACTAGTGTTGCAGTCGAGACCTAAACCGACACTACTCAAATTCAGCTAACACTAAAGAATATATGCAAAGAATATATGGAGCTGCTACTAATGAAATGAAATCACTAACAACAAAATTCATCTTTGCAGTTGCAAAGTTAGATAAGTTACATCCAAATTAGTTCAAAACTTTGAATACAGAAATTTGATGGAACGATAAAATTATGTTTTTAAATATGAAAGTAACACTGCCAGTAGACGCCAGCAAATCACTTAACGAGTGAGTCAATCATTTATTCAACCAGATTAATAAAGCAGCTGATTCACTCAGTAATGACACAACCAGTAATGTGTGTTTGTTGCACAACACAAAACAACACAATAAAGCAAGAGCTTGTGTCTAAGACATAAGTCACTTAATAGAAGCTACTTGTTTCTTGAATGAAATCTTTATATTTGGGGTCGCTGAATGTCTAATGCACACATAACTGGAAACACCATAATATAGTCATAATCTCACTGGTTTGTAATGCTCCACCTGGAAACAATGACGCTGTGAAGCCAAACCCCCTCATGGAAAAGGAAAGCTGTCATGTTTACAATGAGAGCTTATCTGGATCAAATAAATTGGAATGTCAAAAGTATGTGGAGTACGTAAAATTCCCGGCTTACGGTCTTTAAAATAAATTAATCCAAGACTTTCACACACCGGTCTGTCATTGTAGGGACATCAACGTTACATTTTCTTGTCCCTAAACATGATGTGGAACAGCAAAAACTGTGATTGGCTGCTTTTCTCTGGGAGTGCAGGTCCAGTGAAAGCCACGATGAGTCCAGAGCTTCTGCCGTCAGTCTACACAACACACCAGACTCACGTGAAGTCCCAACCACAGCACAGACGGATGCGCTCGCTTCACATAGCCGCTCATTTGCAGACTCAGAGCGATCCCAAGCGTCAGGAACAAAAGGACGGTTTTATTGTAATGCATCAGAGAACTGTATGTTTGTTCGGAGCATCTGACTGCAGATTATTTTGTAAATGAAGCTCAGTGTAAGAGAAACCGCCAACTGCACTGAATCTGACAGCAGTTGCATCACAAACCATAAGGTTTTCATAATGCTTTGTCTTCTTTTATATGTTTTCTAATGCCATATGGCAATAGTGAGTGGGCATTCACACTCCAGAGCAATGACATTAGCAAACACTGACAAGCCTTACAGGAGCCAGCCCTTAAAACACAGATCATTGCAGAGAGTTACAGAAATGTTTTTGTGCAGAAAAATGTGAACCCTGAGAAACATTAGAAAAAGATAAACGGTAACATACTGTTTTCCATTAAAATAGCAATGTTCTGTAGAAAACAATGCATTCAGAGAACATTGAAACTGACTGAAACACAGGACACTTAACGCTTAATATTCATCAATATTATTGACTGGCTCTTCTAGAGCTGCTGTTCAGCCAAAACAACCTTTGTGGATTATTGCCCTGTTCTCTCTGTAAAGCTGCTTTGAATCTCTGTTGTAAAAAGTGCTGTATAGGTAAAGCTGACTTGACTTGAGTGCAGCGAGGAGCTCCTTTCAAATCCAGAGGTTTTGTGTTTTCTCTAAACGAGCCAGAGCATTTGAGAATGTTTATAAGGGAGTGATTACAATCTATAGTCCATTAAATATTCCCAAGGCTTTCACACTCATCCGTCTATTGATCATTGACGACACTAAAACAAAAACCTTAAACAGCTTAAAATTAGTAGTAAACATGATTGATGATTACCTTTAACTATATTAGCTATAACCCACTTTAAATTCATATTCTTTTCTGCACCTTTTCTTAAAGAAAGAAAATGTTCACATTGCTTTTTAACTCTTGCTTATATTTTTGTCCATGTTGTGTGCTTTCACTTATAAATAAATGCTTCCCCTTTAATGAGCACATTAGTGTTGCCTGTGTTACTGCAGTAATTTCCCGTGAGACGTGTCTTGGATTTCCCTTCATTGACCCAGAGCTCTGTTGCCAAAATCCCACAAACTGGGTAGTTTTAAACCACTTTTAGTGCATTGAAAACTGAAATAATCACAGAAATAGACAGCATGTATTTATTTCACAGTCAACGGCCATAAAGTAACTTAGTATTAATGCCATATGTACGTACATACGTAGAATGACAGTATATCGCTGGTGTCTCCGCTGCCAGTGTAAAATATTTAGTTTTTACAGTAATTCACCAGTATTTTACAGTGTAGGGGGGGAAACCCTACCAAAAATGTGTGTGTGATTTGTGCTCTGGTTTCTGCCAGCGATGATGGCAGGAGGGTTTATGAGACGCAGGCCTGCCAGCCTTCAGTGTGCAAACACACTCACATCTGCCTCGGACACACTGCGAATGTGAGCGGAAACACAACGCTCATAGAGCCAAACAAAGCCTACAGCTCTCTATTCAAAACTCTCCATGTTTTCAAATAAAACCTGGTTCAACAAGGCTATAGAGAACATTTCTGAAGCCATTTATAGAGTCTCCATGGCAACACATAAATCTATTAAACAGTGGAAAAAGTGATGTAAGGTAGCAAGAATTTGCAGTCTGTTAGGAGATCTGCTTGAGTGCAGACAGAACTATCTGCACACATGATGCATGAGTGCTTTAATGAACTGGATGTGAAAACATGAGAACGGTTTCCCACTGCGAGACACTGGGGAGTGTTCTGGACACAACCTCCTGTAATATCCCATAATGAGTCTGTGCGAAGGTCCTCCTTCAATCG
Organism: Rhodeus uyekii; assembly: GCA_037043235.1. Taxonomy (NCBI): domain Eukaryota; kingdom Metazoa; phylum Chordata; class Actinopteri; order Cypriniformes; family Acheilognathidae; genus Rhodeus; species Rhodeus uyekii. Next base: position 161,105 of record JAWRVZ010000147.1, read on the forward strand.
ACTGTTAAAGCGTTTGGGGTCAGTTAAGATTTCTTTTTTCAGCAAGGATGCAAATGCATAAAGTAACAGTAAAGACTTTCTCAAATTATGAACAGTTTTCAACACTGATTATATAAACATATCATCTCAGGAATAAATTACACTTTACTATATGTTCACATAGAAAACAGCTGTTTTGCACTGATATAATATTACACAGTTTTACTGTGTTTATTATCTAATAAATTCAGCTTTAATAACAGGAATAAATGACACTTTACTATATATTCACATAGAAAACGTCTCAGGTTACGTATGTAACCATAGTTCCCTGAGAGGGAACGAGACGCTGCGTCTTTCGATCGCTTTGGGGAATACTTGGACACTGTCTCGCGAAGCACAATATGTAAACTTCCGTCGACCGAGTGTGAGTGACGGTCGCAGGTCGGTGACGTCACGAACCAGGTCATAAAGGGGCGCCAGAACCCAGAGGCAAATAGCTTAGAGGTGTCTGAGCAAGCCCGGAAGGCGCAAGGAGCTGAGGCCAAAGACGCAGCGTCTCGTTCCCTCTCAGGGAACTATGGTTACATACGTAACCTGAGACGTTCCCTTTCAAGGGAACTCGCGCTGCGTCTTTCGATCGCTTTGGGGAACGATATACCAACGCCACCTCAGTGACGAAGGCCGACGAGTGTCTCGTAGCTCACTACGAGAGGACCCGTGTTCCCGGAGCGGAGTTGAGGTCAAGCTGGTAAAACCTCAGAAAGGTATGTGGGGGAAGACCACCCCGCCGCATCACAAGCATCAGATAAAGACATACCTGATATAAGGGCCTTGGAGGCAGCCTCGCTCCTAGAGGAGTGGGCACGGACCCTTAAAGGCGAAGGGGATCCGGCCAACTCGCAAGCCAGGGTGATAGCCTCGACTATCCACCTGCTTAAAGTAGGTTTGGATGCTGGGGCCCCACTAGGGGTCCCAAAGCAAACAAACAATTGGTCTGACTCATGCCAAGGGCAGACCTGTGGACATAAGTGTCCAGTGCTCGCACTGGACAGACCTTGTTTTTAAAACCTTGGTCCTGGTCACCAAAAAGGGGGGAAGGCAGAAGGCCTGCAGTACAATAGACCTGACCACATGAGTGGGCACTTGAGCACGTAGCCTGGCCTGGGATGAAGGAAGACTTTCACCATCCCAGGCGCAAACTCAAGGCAAGAGGGAGCTACGGAGAGCACCTGTAGACCCCCAACTCTTTTTAGCGATGTTACAGCTAATAAGAATAATGTCTTTAAAGTGAGGAACTTTAGGGGAACCTCATCCAAAGGTTCAAAAGGTACATGGGACAACCCCTGGAGTACCAGGGAAAAGTCCCAGGTAGGAACCTTGGTCTTTACTGCAAGCCTCAGCCTAATAGTACCACGGAGGAAGCGTGTGACGAGGGGGTCCCTGCCAATGGACATGCCACCCAGAGGTACATGGTAAGCAGCCACGTAGACCTTCAGGGTGGACAGGGACAGCCCTGCAGTGAATTTATCCTGCAGGAACTCCAGCACTTTGCCAATGTGACAGGTAACTGGGTTCACCTGCTTCTCGCTACACCAAGAAGTGAAGAGTCTCCACTTCAGGGCATACAGCTTCCTCGTGGAGGGAGCTCTGGAGTGGAGGATGGTCTCAACAACCTCAGTTGAGAGACCAGAATCTATGAGCTGGGCCTCCTCAGAGGCCAAGCCCACAGTTCCCACAGTCCTGGGCAGGGGTGACGCATCAAGCCCGCTGCCTGGGACAGAAAGTCCTCCCTGGGATCTCCCAGGGGGCTCAGTCCAGAAGGGACACAAGATCCGCAAACACACTCTGCCCGGACACCATGGAGCAATTAGTGTGAGACGGACCTTGTCTCGGCGAACTCTCTCCAGAACTCCCAGGAGCAGAGCAATCGGGGAAAGGTGTACAGACATAGCCTCGGCCATGTCTGAACCATGGCACCCGGTCCGAGCAGGGCTGGGTGCAAGAGTGAAAACCACAGAGGGCAATGAGTCGAATCCTCGGACGCGAACAGGTCTACTTGTGCTCGGCCGAATCTCAACCAAATCTGCTCCACCACCTAGGGGTGGAGCCTCCAATCCCCGGGCCTCGGCCCCTGCCTCGACAGGACGTCTGCTCCCACATTCTAGGTAATAGGGATGTGAACTGCCCGTAGATGGAGCAGTCTCCCTTAGGTCCAAAGGAGGATCTGCCGCGCCAGTTGTATAATGGTCGCGAGCATAAGCCTCCCTGATGATTTATATAGGAGACCACAGTGGTGCCGTCGGTCTGAGCAACCACATGGTGGCCCCTGAGGTCTGGGAGGAACGCCTGAAGCGCCCTCCAAGCAGCCATCATCTCTAGCAGGTGTATGTGCCAGGATAACTGGTGCTCATGACCTTCGGCGGAGCGGTCTCTCAAGGCCGCTCCCCCCCGCCCGTAAGAGGTGCATCCGTCGATAGCATTGCGCGTCGACAAGGAGCTCCCAATACGGGTACTCATGACCTAGGGCGGAGCGGTCTCTCAAGACTGCTCCCCAGCCCGTAAGAGATACATCCGTCGATAGCATTACGCGTCGACAAGGAGCTCCCAGTACGGGTCCATGAGACAGAAACCAGGATTCCTTCCGCACATCTAAGGCACGTAAGCCTCGCCGCGTGACCTTGATAGTGTGGAAAGGGTTGCCCCTCGGGGAAAACCCTCTGGTTCTGAGCCACCACTGTAGGGACCTCGTGCAGCAACCCGAGCGGGGTAACGCAGGAAGCTGCTGCCTGAGAACCAGCACTCGCTGAAAGTGCTTTACAGTGAGTGGCTGGCCTAGTAAACTCTTTGACGGCTAACAGGACGGAATCGATGCGCACGGGGAAAAACCGTGCAGACATCATAACCGAAACCCAACAACGCCGAGGAAGGTGGTCCTCTGGAGAAGAGAGAGCACACTCTTCTTTGCGTTTAGCCTCAACCCCAACACATTAAAGAGCGCGGGAACAACATCTCAATGTTGAACCGCTAGCTGTAACGACTGGGTAGAAAAGTCGTCAATATAACGGAGAACTCTGATACATTGGAGGTACAGCGGGGTTAGCGCTGCGACCATACATATGATAAACGTGCGAGGTGAAAGAGCTAGGCCAAACGGAAGCACTCGATATTGGTAAGCCTTCCCCCCAAAGGCGAACCTGACGTACTTCCTGTGTTGTGGAAGGATGGAATGAAAATATGCGTCCTTCAGGTCGATTTGACAGACCAGTCCTCGGACCTGATCTGTCACGATCTAGTTCAAAGTCAACATTGATGACGAGTGATTTAGAAGGCGCAAATTTAGGATGGGCCGCAATCCTCCATCCCTCTTGAGGAACGATGAAGTAACGACTGTAAGCCTGACTTTCTGTCCGAGGGGGGTACATATTTTATGGCCCCTTGCCTCAACAGAGTGTCTACTTCTTGTTCCGTGACCAGAGCCTGCTCAGGGTTCACCACGGTGGGTAGAACCCTGCTAAAGGAAATAATATATATATATTGCAGGACCCAATGAGAAACTTCTGGTAGGCATGAGATGCGACCAGAAATTCTAATGAGGGAACCAGCCTCTCAAGGCTGGCCTCTGGTGCTTGAGTGGCAGACGCTCCAGGGCCCGGTTTTCAGGGGAACGCCTGGAGTGAATGCTCTAGGACCCTCCTTGGAGGGGGCGATCTCCTCAGAGCAACCAGACTCAGGGGTGGCAGCTGAGGAGGGACGCCTGTGCGAGGTCTGGCACCTTAGCGCCAGGACCTCTTTGATGTAGCCTTCTTGGCGAGGATGACGGTCCTCAGATCCGTCCTCCTGCCAGAGGGTTGAGGCTGGGAGTGCCGGCCCGACCCCCCGGGTTTCTGGAGGGGTTAGCGGGTTGCAACGCTCTGCCTCAGAGCGGCCCATTGTGAGGAGCTCTGGGGCTGTGGCTGGCTCGCAGCCCCTAATTTGAGAGCAACGAGGCAGTAGCACACTGAACGCCACCTGCTGCTAGCAACCTCCTGGAACTTATCGACGACCGTCTCAACAGTGTCGCCGAAAAAGCCCAGAAGACGAGAGAGGGGCGTCCAGTAGGAACTTATTTCCTTATCTTTAAAGGTTTGAGCCACAGATGCCTCTTTTATAAATATAATATAATATAATATATATATATATATATATATTTATATACACACACACATATAGATAGATTCATATAATATTAAATTATATGTATATTTATGCTCTCATCGAGGTCCCCCAGTAACCCTGCTTTCCTGTTTACATTTCACTGACAGCTGTATATTGTATGTAACTGTGTATGTGAAATAAAATTCTTGAAATTTATATGCTTGACTGCCCACGAGAGTGGAAATAATCCTCACGGGTTTATAGAGCAGTGTAGGGTTTTTTATGTTTTTTTTTTTTTTTTTTTTTGCATCAATACTGAATGAGATAGGTAGCTCGCAAGCGCCTCCTCAGTCTCAGGATCGATCATTTTATATATCGCGGGGGGTGACTCGCGCTAACAGGATGCGTTCATCTAATTATTTATTTTCTTAGATGGAACGCTTCTTTGCCGGCAATAAATAGTCAACATGGCGCGCGAGTCACTTCCTCGAAAAACTCCTCATACTGGAGAGAAAAGTGGCGAATATTCTCTCATCATTAAATGCTGACAATGTCAAAACTCCTCAGCGGGATCTGAGTCCCGGGCAGCGCGAGCCTGTGCGGATTCAGAGCATCTGTAGCGGCTGGCTGGCTACAGTGAATACAGATAGCACACTTATACGCTTGTCTGAGCATACTCTGCTCCTACGCACACACATAGTGAATGCGCGTTTCCCATGTAGTGAAAGCAGGAAGACGCGCAATACACAGATGTTTGATTCGCCATTTGAAAATTGGAGAGCCCTTTTCTTTTAAACTAGTCTAGGGAACTCAAACAACCAGCGCGACAACACAACACACTCTCACACTTGTGCTTGCGAAGACAAAACAAGCTATTTGCCTCTGGGTTCTGGCGCCCCTTTATGACCTGGTTCGTGACGTCACCGACCTGCGACCGTCACTCACACTCGGTCGACGGAAGTTTACATATTGTGCTTCGCGAGACAGTGTCCAAGTATACATGCTTCCCGTAGACCGAGCCGGTGGGCGTGACGGTGAATCGCCGGCATTTTGTATGGATACAGTTCCTGTTTACATTTCACAGGTACCGGTACAGGGTCGAATTTTACCCAGTTTTTGGATGTTTAAATGGTTATGCAGAATGAAAAATGCAACAATTAGTAAGAAGAAGGCAAAACTGCCATACATCGATGGATTAAGTAAAGAAGAAAGGACACGTTATGAGGTTAAAATCGGTTTAATTGGACTCGACCCATACGAAGTCGGGAAAGATCTCTTCACCACAGACTATGCATGCCTTCCCAGAATAAAGGATTTGGACATTGTTTGCTATTTGTTATATTCAAAAAGTGCTTATACCCTAGACCAGTTACGGGCTCACAAGTCATCGGAGGCGTACAACCAATTTGTGAATGGATGGGTTTGTGATGTTTGCAGCTTGTAACGTAATGGTTACAAACTTGTAATGGCAAAGGTAATATTAAAATATATCATTATATGGAGATTTATTTTAGAAGCTTTTTCAATCATTGCCTCAGACATAAATATTTTAACAATAATACATGCTAAATATAATTTTTGTAAGTGCATAAAGAGCTGAAATTTAACCAGATTTAACCAGCACATTTGCTGATCTGGATCTACATTGTTGTCCCATGTGATAAAATCTAGTTAAGGGTTAAACATTCTAGCCAAATTTAATGGGTTATGCATAGATGTGTGACCGAAATAAGAAATGTTTATTTGAATTAAAATAATTAATCGGGGCATCTTTTCTGCCAATGTTCGCCAGCCACAGTCTCCGCCTTTCTTCACTCAGCTTCATCGTCTGTTCGCCTTCTTATAGAAACTTCTCTTCTGATTGCCGTCGGCCCGATTACTGCAACCTTTGACCCAACAAGAAATCACCATATTTGCTAAATATAGCGATTATGTGTACGGAAACTCGGTCGAGTGACGTTTTTCTCTGTTTACAAGTCTTCTTCTTCCCATACAAAATGGCGGCTACCGGACAACAGCTGGATGTTGTGACGTCATACGGGAAGCATGTATTCCCCAAAGCGATCGAAAGACGCAGCGCGAGTTCCCTTGAAAGGGAACAGCTGTTTTACACTGATATAATATTACACTGTTTTACTGTATTTATCATCTAATAAATTCTGCTTTAATCACAGGAATAAATGACACTTTACTATATATTTAATTGTATATTTAATAAATTAAATTGTAATAATTCACAATATAAAAATAGAAGTCAGGGTGTTTGATGTTACACATTCTATACACAAGTTCTATTAATCAAGTCAAAAATATATTGTGTAAAAATCATATGTCAGGGCATAATTGTCATATCACATGACAAATATATCATAAAAACCATTAAAGGAACAAAAAACTTTCAATAAAAACCGTCTTTTATTATTAGTTCTTAGAAAGAAAACATAAGCAGTGAAGCTTCAACATTTTTTTGTCTGCCATGTGATGCAACCAACATGCAAAACGCAGAAGAAAATAATAAATATTTATAAATGATATCATGACAAGCTCCTGAGTCAAGGCCAAGAAATCTCTTAAAAAATCTGACAAGACATGGTTTTGCTCAGGTCGTCAAATGTCAAGTGGTGACACTCGCCCAAACATAAACGATATAAACACTAATTGCATTTAGAATACATGAAAACTATCAGCAATAACGTTATGAAAATAATGATAAAATATATTTATGCAAGGTATAAGAAAAATGTGTTTCTTGATTTTAAGAAGAAAAATTTATTGATTACATTTTTTACATTGCTTTTTTTTTTTACTTTAATTGCCAGCACAGTTTTGCAAATACACACACACATATATAAACACACACAGACACACCTCCACTACAGAGAAAATGAGTGTCTGTGAATAACAGGAACATGTAGTGTCATTTCAACACATCCGACAGAGACAGAGAGTGAAACAACACACAAAATGGCATCTAAAGCAGCACACACACACACACACACAACTGCTATCTAAAGCAACATCCTGAACAGAACTGATCTGATCTTGGAAGATCTACATAATATGCAACTAAACATATATACAATACAATATTGGCTTGACAAAGCCTGCCTGAAAGTGTGAAACACTTTTAAAAGCTTGAGGTTTGAAGGTCTTATTGTTAGATAAAAAGAAAATCTGATAAAAAAGGAAAACAGATGAAATCTCTGACAGTATTAGTTCAGACTGGAGCTGCACGATTCATTGAGAATAACATTACTGATCATGAATCTCCCACAATTCTGAACAACAAAACATAATAACATGTAATTTACTAGAGGCTCTGACACAATGTTCATTTGTGCAGTGAATTATTGTTTATGGGAGTGAGTGAATGATTCAAGGCTTGTTGGATTACTGGATGAATTTGTGTTTCGGATCTCTTGAATAAGGGGACCACTTGAATGAGTGGATCTCTTGAATGAGCGGCTCTCCTGAACGAGCGAATCTCCTGAACGAGGGGATCTGATGAATGAGGGGATCCCCTGAACGAGCGGATCTCCGGAATTAGTGGATCCCCTGAACGAGCGGATCTCCTGAACGATGAACGAGGGATCAGTTGAACGAGGGGATCTGTTGAATAAGGGGATCTCTTGAATGAGCGGATCTCCTGAACGAGGGGATCTGTTGAATGAGGGGATCCCCTGAACGAGCGGATCTCCGGAATTAGTGGATCCCCTGAACGAGCGGATCTCCTGAACGAGGGGATCCCCTGAACGAGCGGATCTCCTGAACGATGAACGAGGGATCAGTTGAACGAGGGGATCTCTTGAATGAGCGGATCTCCTGAACGAGGGGATCTGTTGAATGAGGGGATCCCCTGAACAAGTGGATCTCCGGAATTAGGGGATCTCCTGAACAAGGGGATCTGTTGAATGAGGGGATCCCCTGAACGAGCAGATCTCCGGAATTAGGGGATCCGTTGAATGAGGGGATCTGTTGAACGAGGGGATGTCCTGAACAAGCGGATCTCCTGAACGAGCGGATCTCCTGAACAAGGGGATCCCCTGAACGAGCGTATCCCCTGAACGAGGGGATCTGTTGAATGAGGGGATCCCCTGAATGAGCGGATCTCCTGAACAAGGGGATCTGTTGAATGAGGGGATCCCCTGAACGAGTGGATCGCCTGAACGAGCGGATCTCCTGAACAAGGGGATCCGTTGAATGAGGGAATCTGTTGAATGAGGGGATCCCTGAATGAGCGGATCTACTGAATGAGGGGATATATTGAATGAGGGCATCCCCTGAACGAGTGGATCTCCGGAATTAGGGGATCTCCTGAACGAGGGGATCTGTTGAATGAGGGGATCCCCTGAACGACCGGATCCCCGGAACAAGCGGATGTCCGGAATGAGGGGATCTCTTGAATGAACGGATCTCCTGAATGAGGGAATCTCCTGAATTAGGGGATCTGTTGAATGAGGGGATCCACTGAACGAGCGGATCTCCTGAACGAGGGGATCTGTTAAATGAGGGGATCCCCTAAACGAGTGGATCTCCGGAATTAGGGGATCTCCTGAACGAGGGGATCTGTTGAATGAGGGGATCCCCTGAACGACCGGATCCCCGGAACAAGCGGATCTCCGGAATTAGGGGATCTCTTGAATGAACGGATCTCCTGAATGAGGGAATCTCCTGAATGAGGGGATCTCCTGAATTAGGGGATCTGTTGAATGAGGGGATCCCCTGAACGAGCGGATCTCCTGAACGAGGGGATCTGTTAAATGATGGGATCCCCTGAACGAGTGGATCTCCGGAATTAGGGGATCTACTGAACGAGGGGATCTGTTGAATGAGGGGATCATCGGAATGAGGGGATCTCCTGAATGAGGGTATATCTGGAATGAACGGGTCACTTGTGTGACAGAGGAATTGATATCATCACTGATCTGCTTTCAAAAGGTTATTTGCTCTATTTTGATCGTTTCCATAGAAATCAGTGTTAGACCTTTGTATTTATGTTCATATAATAAATGTTGTAAAATAATCGCCTAATATAGCTTTAAAAGCACAAGGATATTGCAGGATATATACCAAGGTCTTCTCTTCTGAGCCTCTTCTGGAGACTCTCAATGAGACGAGCGATCGAACGAAAGCAGGTTGTGAGTTCAGGCTGTGAGTGCTGACACGAGTGATGCTTTAGTAACGCTCATCAGAGCTAAACTAAACGTCATTTCAAAGCTGTTTGAGGCTAGAAGTGTAAAAATAATCAGGTAAACTATACATTTTCACCATTTTTAATTGAAATTATATATTCATACATTACATTTTTTTCATCCTATTAGACATAAGATTAAAAATGTATACATATTGTTAATTAACTTAAATTTACAGTAAATTAACTTGTCTAAGAAAATGATTCATAGAACTTGTAGGCTAAATATAATTTGACCCTATGTTCTCTTTCTTCACTGACAGAGCTCAGCTTCAGGAGGGGAAGAATCAGGGCTGAGAGTGTGAGAGAGAGAGAGAGAGAGAGAGAGAGAAAGAGAGAGAGAGAATTGACAAATAATTTACTCACGGACATACTTTTAAAGAGATTTCTCATCCATGTTTGACCTTCAAACTAATTTAAATGCATATATGTAGATGAGAGGAATAAACTTTTCCCCAGTAAACAAAATGATTCATTGGGAGTATAATCTTATTTCAAACCAGTTCCCAATAATTCCTCAAGGTTCAGTACTAGGACCATTGCTTTTCACCCTGTACATGCTTCCTTTGGGTGCAGTTATTAGGAAGCATGGCATTAGCTTTCATTGTTATGCTGATGATACTCAGCTCTATATTTCTTCTCATCCTGATGAAACGAACAAATTCAATAAATTAACAGAATGCATAACTGATATAAAAAATTGGATGACTAATAACTTTCTACTGCTAAATTCTGAAAAAACAGAGATTCTAATTATTAGACCAAAAAGTTCAGCACATAATAATCTAGACTACTGCCTAACACTCGATGGCTGCTCTGTCAAGTCTTCGTCGTCAGTTAGAAACCTGGGTGTGCTCTTTGATACCAATCTTTCCTTTGAAAGCCATGTTTCTAGCATCTGTAAAACGGCGTTCTTCCATTTTAAAAATATATCTAAATTGCGACATATGCTATCTAAGACAAATGCGGAAAAGTTAGTTCATGCGTTCATGAGTTTAAGGCTAGATTATTGTAATGCTTTAGTAGGTGGTTGCCCTGCACGCTTAATAAACAAATTCCAGCTGGTCCAAAATGCAGCAGCTCGAGTTCTTACTAGAACCAGGAAGTATGAGCATATTAGCCCAGTTCTGTCAAACCTGCACTGGCTTCCTATTAAACACAGAATACATTTTAAAATCTTGCTAATTACTTACAAAGGATTAAATGGTTTAGCACCACAGTACTTGAGCGATCTCTTAACACATTATAGTCCTTCACGTCTATTGCGATCCCAAAATACTGACCAGCTTATAATACCTAGAATATCAAAGTCAACTCAAAGTCAAAGCTGGCGGTCGATCCTTTTCCTATTTAGCTCCTAAACTCTGGAACAGTCTTCCTATTACAGTTCGGGAAGCAGACACACTCTGTCAGTTTAAATGTAGACTAAAAACACATCTCTTCAACCTGGCATACACATAACACATTATACATACATTTTTAATCCAAATCATGTAAAATGATTGTTAGGCTGCATAATTTAGATAAGCCGGAACCGGGAACATTCCCATAACACCTGATGTACTCGATACATCAGAAGAAGAATGGCATCTACGCTGATATTGGTCTCTGTTTATTCCGAGGTTACCGTGGTCAGCTGGATCCGGGCCGTATCCAGATCAGATGAAGGACCTGGACACGAGCACAGCACTGCCCTGAAGTGTCTGCGGAGATCGTGACTCTACTAGACCCTCCCCTGTGACGATCATGAACCCATCTCTAACCGGACCAAATTGGACTTCATATTGGACTTGAATTGTTGTATAATAATCATGCACTGTTTGGCTGTTGGCCAGAGGAGAACTGGTCCCCCGACTGAGCCTGGTTTCTCCCAAGGTTTTTTCTCCATTCTGTTCTTCATTCATTCCGTCACCTGCCGGAGTTTTGGTTCCTTGCCGCTGTCGCCTATGGCTTGCTCAGTTGGGGAAACTTAACACTTAAAATTCATCAATTGTATTGATTCAGCTGCTCTTTTGGGGCTTCTGTTCAGCCAAACAAACTTTGTTTATATTGTTTTTCCTGTAAAGCTGCTTTGAAACAATCTACATTGTAAAAAGCGCTATATAAATAAAGGTGACTTGACTTGACTTAATGTTTTCACAGGCCAAGTTAGACCTCATACGATGCTAGAAGGGATTTCTAGCATGTGTGGATTTCTTGTTTTTAGCTGTTTTTTAGCTTTAGCATGTTAGCATTTCTTGTGTGTTTTAGCTTTAGCATGTTCGAATTTTTTGTGTGTTTTTAGCATGTTTTCTAGACTCAGCTACCATGTTTTAGCAAAATCTAAATCTATTTTATTGATCTAACTGGATGTAAACTTTGCTGAATTAAATAAAAACATATACTATTAAACTCAAAGTAAACTGGTGGCTGTGGTTGCTGGAAATTTACTGTAAAAACTAATGTGACAATGTTTCTGGTATTACGGGATGGTAAATTGATGTCTGTATATTTTAAGCTATAACCATATATATTGTTTAGTGATAAAATGTTATACACCAGTCTGTCAGAATATGTTATTTACCTTACGCAAAAAGTGTGTTGTATCGATATGTACGAATACCATCACAAATAAAAGTAAATTATATGGGTTTTAATTTGTAGTTTTGACCTGCAAAAACTTTACGATATTTTACAGTACAATAGATGACACCTTCAAAATATACCTTCAAATATTGTTTATATTTTATTTATATATTAACAAAATCCAAAGTTGTATTTGTATTTGCTTTTTGTGAGAGGTGTTAGCATGTGGAACAGTTTGGCAGTGCTTTTCTAGAGTGTTTGTCAGGCATTGTGCAAGATTTAGGTTGTATAGTAATAGCTATTCCACAACATAACTGGACAAAATAAACATTTGCCAGTTCAGAAGTGTCTCTTAATCCCAGTACAATCAGAGGTGGAGGAGCAGACGAGCAGCGGTGCTCACACCTCCGATGGAGTCGGTCTGAAGCCGCAGGAACAGGGCGTTTGACGCGGAACGAAGCGGGAAAAGCTGACGGATTGTGCGGGAGATACGAGGCTCTGTTCTGATGATGCCATCTCCTTCACTCACATGACACAGCCTGAACTCATGCTGCTCTTTGGTCGGAAATATATCCATCTTTGTGCCCTCACAAAGAAAGGAAGCTTTGTTTATTGCATTTGTTAAAGCAATAACATGAGCAGCAAATGATGTGCATTAGGTGAGAGAATGATGGGAATTCTCCTCACACACCGCTGTATGAAATGGCTAAATGAGTTATATTTTATTGCTATTCTTCATTAGCAGTACACAAAACTATATTTCACAACCCACATTCATAATTGAAACTTAATTATGACCGATTCCATGTTGCTTCTGCAACGGACGCCCAGTAATCACACACTACAGTTGATGTGCGGCGTCTAGTAAACATGAGGGTTTCAGCATGACTGCAGGGCATCATGAGACACACAGACAGATCTTCACTGATTAAACTGATTCAGACTCACAGAACTTTTATTCAGTTATTGTGTGGGTGTTGTTTTTAAAGCAGAGGAGGTTAATGAAGATGGAGAGCGCTCTAGCCAGCTTCCCTGCAGCACATATTGAACTCCAGACATGTTCGTTTGGATTCATGCTGAAGTACTTTGTTGTAAAAGAGAGCATTTCATTGCCAAATCTGAATATCTCATAAGAACACATGCTGTCCCTGTAAAACATACTGTAGATTGTAATCCCCCCCGTTTTACCTTTTTAATTAATGGCTTTTCTACAGACTTTCTATAGTTGTTTGTGACAGCTGGATAAGGATTTTAAAAATAAAAACAATAATATCAAACTAATTCTCTAATACCGGGGTTTTCAAAGTGTGGGGCGCGCCTCCCCTGGGGGGCGTCAGAGCATGCCAGGGGAGGCGCAGAGAGTTGTAAAAAAAAGATAGTCTAATAATAACTTGCCAAACTTGTATTCCAGCATGTTTGGGAAATGTCCTGACTCTTCCCGTAACCACCAGTTTCAATGCATGGCTCACTCACTCGACTCACTCACTCAAGCCCCGCCCCTTTATTCTGCACATGAATTATAATAATGAAGAATATTGTGAGTGTTCCCGGAAGAAACTCAAGAATCAATGGAGGCGTTTCAGGAGTTCAGAAACACTGACTGATAGAAAGAAGAACTGCAGGTTTACAGGTTTTTCCTGCTCAAACAGCAACATCTCACACTAAAGAGAGATGAACATGGGAAAAACATCAAACGTCCCTGTAAAAAGCCATATTGAGTATGTTTGTAGGCTTCCAGGTGTCGTACCTTGGCATAGTTGGTGGTTTTGATGAACCACTGCTTAAGCAGCTTCTGCTCCACCACAGCTCCAGACCTCCATGAGCGACCGTTTTCATCCACCTGTTCATCTGCCAGAACCGTTTGATCCACGGGGTCCCAGTTCACCAGCGCCTGCACACAGCGTTACTGTGATTTTTAGTGGATGCATGAAGTAATTTCTCCTGAACATCACAGGAACCTCAGGATCACTGTGGATCCCCAAGAGCTATGGACTCATCTGCTGCTCACCAAGGCTGAATTTATTAGATGTAAAACAGTGTAATATTATATCAATGTAAAACAGCTGTTTTCCATGTAAATATATAGTAAAGTGTCATTTATTCCTGTGATTAAAGCTGAATTTATTAGATGATAAATACAGTAAAACAGTATAATGTTATATCAGTGTAAAACAGCTGTTTTCTATGTGAATATATAGTAGCATATAGAAGTATAGAAGTGTCCTTTATTGACCTCACAATACCCTCTCACCTCTTTCTGATAGGCCAGTCCAGCCTCAAACAGCTGGAGGAACAGATACTGCGTCCACTTATAATAATCAGGCAGGCAGGTTGTGATCTCCTGCCAAAACACCATATTCAAATCAGTCATTTCAATATAAAACACACATATCTGAAAAAATATCCAACATACAGACAGAAGGAAAATAAACTCCAGGGCAAAACAAAAAAGATGACATAGATATTTTTCCCACAAACATACAAAAAAAACAATATTCTAAAATTAAAATGTATCTTTTTGTTTTAGGGTTAGTGATAATTTTAGTGGGTCAGTGAAAATAAAACCAAATCTGAATTACCAAACCATAGAGACACAATCCAATGCTGGTAAAACATCTGCATAAAAATCAGGAAAACCTTTTGATATACAAGGCTTGAAATCTGACTCATAGTCAAATCTAATTACACTTATTTTATACCAATACATTGTAACAATACAATAGAAACTGTGCAGACTTGACAGTGCTGCAGGTCAGCGGCACATGTGCTGAATGTGCTTCACCTCCACTCACTCACACACTCACCCGCTCCCAGTTAAAGCAGAGTCCCAGACTGTCCAGCTGCTGCCGCATGGACTGGATATTACTGTGAGACACACAGAGAGGAGCGCAGCACAGTAAGAGCCATGTGTGTGTGTGTGTGTGTATAAGACATCGCTGAGAGACGGCACCTGTGTGTCCACTCCTCTGGGTCCAGGCCTCGCTCGATGGCAGCGTTCTCAGCCGGCAGCCCAAACGCATCCCAGCCCATGGGGTTCAGCACCTGCACACCCAACAACAGCAAGAGTTAGCGACGTCACGGCCTCCGTCTGCTGCTGGGACATAGAGTAACACTAGGCCTAAGTTTGAAGAGTGAAGTATTTTAAATGCATATCAACTTGGTAACCATTTAGATTACACAGTTTTAACAAAAAACAAATGAAATTAATTTGATGCATATTTGTCCTACATAAGTCAGAGTTTATTTATATCGCAGCAAACCAATGTGTATCATTAAAATAACGCATCAAACAGACAACATCCATTAAATACATGACACAAATTACAGATCGTTAAAAGCATGTGAATAAAAGCATATTTCCCGCAGTGATCTGACCTGCAATGGCAAGCTGCTTGATTTAGTGTGAACCGTGGACTAAAGAAGAGTCTGGAGTCTCAGATCATGCAGCACTAATAGCTCACAGAGAGATGAGCGGGTGTTTACAAGCTCTCGTACACAAACAAGAGGATTTTAAAATCAACCAGCAAGCGAGTGGAAGTGAAGGTGAGATTGACGTATTATGGAGAGCTTGTAATTACTGAGCTAGTGGAGTTTATACTGTAGTGTGAGGAGTTACAATAGCAAGAAGCAAGATGATAAAGATTAGGGATGAGCGAGTATAGCATTATCTCTATCTGTTAACCATATGAATTATCTGTATCTGTAATCGGATTGGACAGGGCCTAACCAGTAAGTGGGCGGGATTTAACCAGGAAATGGGCGGGGCTTTAACAGGGTTCATAGCATATCAGTTAAAAAAAATTCCATTACTTTTCCATGACTTTTCAATGTCAAAGTTATAATTCTCAATGATATTTGAATAATTTTTGGTACTTGATTTTGTAGTCAAAAAATATGATACACGTACATGTATCAAAACCAGAAGAAACGCATTTAAAAACAAAAGCAGTCTGCGGCAATGGGCAAAACAGTCTGTCCCATAAAAATGTGTATGGAATTACACTACAATACAATTAAGTAGTAAAAACCAGAACAGGAACAAACACATTCAAAACAACAGACTGATAGTCCCTTGAAAAATAGGGTACACAACAATACAAATAAGTAGTAACACATTAAAAGCAGTCTGATTTCAAGTCCCATCCAGGGATTTCAATAGCTTTTAAAAACCAGGGGTCATTTTTAGGTTCAATTTGTCTATTAACAGAAAAACAGCATTCAACGGTAGCCTGGCCATGTGAGTCAATGAAAGAGGCATACTGGTTTGCTACATCACAGTTCTTGTCAGCAACCTACTTGACAGATTGCTGCCGAGATGAAGGGGAACTCCTCCCCTTCACGTAATTTCTGAAACTTTATAGGATTAACGCCAGTTGATAACTGTCCAATTTTTGCGCAATGCAGCTCTGGCTGTCAGACAGTATAAATAGCATAAGCTATTGCAATTGCGTCAGAATCATGACTGAACACGGCACAGCTGGTCAAGCGGCGAACACGGCGGACATTGCAACGTCTCGTTCCCGTCTCTCAGGGAACCGAGCTTACGATAGTAACCGGAGACATTCCCTTTTGAGAGCGGGAACGAGACATTGCAAGGAAATGCATTTGAGAAAGGTGTTTAATCTCAGCCTGAGAACAGGAAACAATTCACCAATCACAGCAAAGAGGCACACAGCTCAACCAATTGCAACGCCGCCATGTGTGCTCACTACTGATAGGTGCAGCTAAACCAATGAAATCAGCTGAATCCTACCACAATTTGCATATCAGAAGCCTAAAAAATAGCAGGCTGTGCTATTACAGGGCAGACAGGACTATTCAGAGCGCATTTAAGCACAACTAATGTGAGAGCATAGCGTCAACGGCAAAGCGGTGACAGTGAGCACATAAGCACAAACTACTGTACAAGAACCACAGCGTCAACGGCAAAAGCGGTAACAACTGTATTTTGAGAAAAGTAGCAATATCCCAGGAATAATTGATTTAGTTAATCACCGAAAGCACTTGAGAAGCCAAAGACGGAACATCAAGTTTATAAAACCTGGCGAAAGTGTTCTGAGAAGACCAGCCAGCAGCGAAACATATATCCTGTATTGACGTACCTCTAGACTAGCCCCACGACGAAACAATAGCTCTCGTCGAGTGAGCTCTGATGTTGCGAGGGCATTCCTGTCCCTGTTCGCATGAGCCAAAGCAATAGCGTCCACTATCCAGTGAGAAATAGAAGCAGCAAGAACTCGAGAAGTTCCTCGAGCTTCTCACAGGTGGTGCTGACTGTCATTCGTTAATTACCGGTAACAAACGCGGGAAGTGCCGACCGTTGAGAAATGAAAAGATTTCGGAGGATGGATTTAAGTAAAGAAAAAACTAAAAAAGGACGAAGTGAAAAAATAGAGACAGTAAGACAAATTTAATGACATTTCAATGACTTTATAGACAAATTACAATTTTCCATGACTTTTCAATGATTTTTCAAGACACTAAAAAATTCCCTGACTTTTCCAATTTTCCATGACCGCTACGAACCCGGTTTAACCTGTATGTTAATTTAAATCAAGCAATTGATGTGGGTTGATCAGAAATTATTATATTTATTGCTGATTAGAAAACTATTTACATGACAGCATCAGGATTGAGCTTCAGATCAATGGTTTTGATCACGATAACAAACAAACTATATACAGAACAAGTTTTGCAACATTGACTACAACACATGCGGTTGCAATTATGAAGAAAAATGTAATGAACAAGAGTTTTCATGTAAACATAACTTTCTTTTTTAACTTTTAATTTTTTTATGATCAGTGTGTTTTTTTTTTGTTATACACCAGGTGTGTGTGTGTGTGTGTGTGTGTGTGTGTGTGAGTGAGTAAGAGAGAGACAGAGGGGGGTGTTCTACGGATCAAATAGTCTGACGCTGTTTTTAATATCCGCATTCCTTTATTTTTCATGAAATACAGCAAGAGTGTGTCAGACAGTGAAGTAAAACTGGTTAGAGTCAGTAGACGGTTAAAAAATAAAAAAATAAATCTCTGTCAGGCCACATCTGAACAAACCCCACGTTTACTAGAACTCTATTGGTTAATAAGTAAATACTACAAACAAACTGAAATAAAAAAAACAACAACCTGAAGCTGAAGAAACCCTAAACGTTAACGGAACAGACCCGCTAACCTGAGTGACTGAGGAAGAGACAGAGAGAGAAAGAGAGCTGTGTCTTCTCAGTGTTCTGTGTGTGAGTGAGCAGAGCAGGACACAGCAAATCTGTATGTGTAGGGGAGGGGCGCTGTGACTAGCCTATCACAGAACGCAGACACAGTCAGCTACCCAATGAGGATTTTCATTCAATCAGAGCACAGATATTGACTCATATTACTCGTATGATACTTGTACTCGGCAAAAGTGCTTTATCCGTACTGGATACTCATTTCAGCCGAGTATCCGGCTCAACTCTAATAAAGATGCATGGATCTCCCTTTCAAAAGAAAGGCTAGAATGTTCACTGGCTAAAAAAAACGCATCAAACACCGGAAATAGAGTCGCTTTTCTGAAGCGTGAAACAAAACTAATTTACTACGGGAAAGGTTGTGTCTTTTTGTCACTTTGATCTATTGACTAAATCAAATCAATGTTTTGGTGTGAGCACCCTTTGCCTTTCTAACAGCTTGTGTCCTCGGCTGGACAGAATTTTTCAGGGAAATTTCAGGAATTTTTGTAGGAAGGTTTATTCACGTGTTGCAGCTGTTCTTCTGGATGTGTTGCTTCTCAGTTTGTTCTGTTTCTTCATGTAATCTCAGACAGGCTGGATGATGGACACATCACATCTCCGTGTGTCAGACCCCTTGTGATATAATTGCCCAGCTTATTCACAGTACAGGGCCAAGCGGCATACAAACATCTCACTGGATTACAATTAATGGCAAAATTAATGTTTGGAAATGCCAACTGATATTTCCTCCTGACGACAGCAAAAGATAGAAACAACTGGCTAAAAATACTAACGTGCCTAAGACTTTTGCACAGAGCATATATTTCAGCATGTCAACAATCAGCTGTGTTTTGAAGAGCTTAGGTTTAGAAGAACGTGGGAATACATGAAGAGTAATTGAATTAATACATTTGCTTTGTTCATATTAAAAGGGACCTTCTGTGCCTTTATACAATGTCTGATTTTGTTTTTCTACTAGACGAGGTTTTTATGCTTGACTGCTGATTATTTTCATTGTTGCAGCTCGTCTCCTCTCAGTCTTCTTTTGTCAGTAACTCTATGTTTAGTTCCTGTCTCTATGAAGCCTCTCCTTCTGAAAAGACCAGTGTGTTGTGATTGGTCAGACTCTTTACACTGTCTGCTTTTGACACCTTTCAGCGTTTCTTCACCCCTAACGGAGTGTGTAAACTTTACACTGTCTGCCTTTGAAACAATCCAGCGTCTCTTCATCCCTAACGGAGTGTGTAAACGTTTAGCTCTTTAGTTAAGAGCGCACGTATGCATGAAGAGCACCATGTGTTGAATCTGCAATCAATCCAACGTCAAATAAAGCACAATGGCATGGAACATAAACAGTGGAGCAGTCATTATGTGCTGTGTTCGTTACAGCAGCATCTGGAATAGATGCATTAGTTAATCACTCCTCCGCCTGTGAGTGACGTCATTAACGGCAGTTCTAAATTATTGAGCCAAAGTTAACAGGCGTTACTACAGTTCAAGAAACAGTCATGACTGGGTTGTTAGTTTCTACAATGATGCATTACATTCTGGTAGTTAATCAGTGAGTAATGCTCCCCTGGACCCTTTGACAACCACTTAAAACACCTTAGCAACCATCAAGAATACCCTTGCATAACCTTCAGACACTAAACTTTCAGCTTAGTTTGAGCCTCTAAATCCAGAAGTCACAACATGTGTGCCATACTTTGACCAAGAAGAGATGTGCACTGAGATGTGACTAATGAAACGCATGTAGTCATCATCAGAAACACTGTCTGTCTGTCTGTGTGTGTGTGTGTGTGTGTGTGTGTGTGTGTGTGTGTGTGTGTGTGTGTGTGTGTGTGTGTGTGTGTGTGTGTTTAATGGAGAATGCAAATGGAGAGCATGAACTCGCTGAAAGCATGGTCTATATTTCACAGTAATGTGGAGTCATGTCACCCTCATCACCACAGACCATCACATCTCACTCTGACTCACTCTTTCTTTCTTTAGATTGCGTTTATGCAAATGATGAGAGGGAAAACAGCAAAGCAGATAAATATTCAGATTAGAACAGATTAAAGGGACAATTCACACAAAAATGTGTGTATAAAAGCCTAAATTTGATCTGTTCATCATATAAAGAGATCGAGTCTCTTCAGAAATTTGGGCTAAATTGCTCAATTAATGTGTTTGAGTTGTAATTGATCTCTTTATGAGCTTTGTGAAGCGTCAGAGTGGTGTTTGTGAAGCTGTCAATGCAGAAAGCTCTCAGATTTCATTACAAAGACCTTCCATTGAGCTTCAAAGACGAAAGTCTATGAATCGGAATGACATGAGAGTGAGTGATTAATGACAGATTTTACATTTTGGGGTGAACTATCCCTTTAAATGGTCAGTCAAAATGCCACACGTGTGCAGTAAAATCCAAGACTTCTGGAGTTACTGTGCGACTGCAGAGAGCGTTGTGTTGTGTTGTGTGGAGATTTGTGATCACTATGAACCATCATGTGGATCTCCTTCAGAAACCCTCCTTTCATCTTCCAGTCATCATGAGCGAGTAAATGATGGTAGACTGCTGTTTGTGCTGCTGCTTTAACTGAAGACTCTTCTGGGGACGTGTGAAGAGAAAGAGAGGGAGCAGTGGAGGAGAAGATGCCGTATCCTTGGCAACTGACTACATCTCGGTCGTTAAGTCAAGACAATGAACATTAATAAGCACAAGCAGCCATTTCAACTGCCGTATGCAACAATCACTACAGATCCACTACTGACATACATCACTTCTTACATTTTACACGGTCTTCCTGTCTAAGGACGGAGAGCTCATGAAAACACAGGCACTGATTAATCACAAAGTCGTTCTATCAGACAGTCACTGAAGCTGCTGGTGCTGCGAGTAAAGGGCAAAATCTAAGAGATAGCATGAGATTTTTTGAGGTGGGAGTGTGTGAGACTTTGTGTGTGAGTATGAGTGAGTATGAGTGAGTGTCAGAGAGTGTGTGTGTGTGAGTGAGTGTGTGTGTGTGAGAGAGAGAAAGAGTGTTTGTGTACGTGTGTGTGTGTGAGTGTGTGAGAGTGGGTGAGAGAGAGTGTGAGTGTGTGCGTGTGTGAGAAAGAGAGAGTGTGAGTGTGTGCGAGTAAGCGTGAATGAGTGTGTGAGTGAGTGAGTGACACCACTTCCTCGCATGAGCTTGTGTTTACTTCTGCCTCACACTCACATTTGCTTGAATGGAAGTCAATGGAAAGAAAAATGTGAGCACTTCTTAACATTAAGAGTGAATCAATACATATTGAGCAATAAAGTGTCAGAGCATCACACATTAAGCCTTGCCTAAACGCCAAACACGGAGGAAACACTCATTTGACATCAGTGAACATTAAAAGAACAGAACAAAAACTTTACGTGTATTTATGTGTGCATTAAAGGCTTTCAACACTGATAATAATCCTGAACGTTTATTGGTCATCAACTCATCATATCAGAATTATTTGTGAAGATCATCTGACACTGAATCTGGAGTAATGATGCTGAAAATACAACTTTAATCACAGGAATAAATGACACTTTACCATATATTCACATAGAAAACAGCTGTTTCACATTGATCATTTTTGATATACAGTGGTACCTCGGTTTACGAGCGACTTGGTATACGAGAAAATCGGTGTATGAGCATGGACCGTTGAATCGGTATACGAGCATTGTATCGGAGTGCGAGAAAACAATTCCCTCACCCACGCCCATTTTTTGGGCGCGTCCTGATGCGTCAGCGTCATCGCGCGCAGTTTCATCGTCACACCTACAGTACAGCATATAGATAGACAATGGCTCCCAAGCTGAATAATAAAGAAGGTATGAAAAAGGAGATGATAACTGTGGAATTGAAAAAAGAAATTATCCAGAAGCATGAACAAGGTACACGTGTTTCAGATCTGGCAAAGATTTACAACCGTTCAACGTCCACAATCTGTACAATATTAAAGAAAAAAGATGACATCAAAGCAATGAAAGTTGCAAAAGGTGTATTCACAGTGACGAAACAACGGCCACATGTTCTTGACGAAGTTGAAAATTTGCTTCTCCTGTGGATAAACGAGAAGCAGCTGGCAGGTGATACGATAAGTGAGAGCATCATTTGTGAAAAGGCTCGGATGTTATATGACGACCTTCTTAAAAAGGTACCAGGCACATCAGGAGATACAGAAAAAGAAAGTTTTAAGGCGAGCCGTGGATGGTTTGAAAACTTTAAGAAAAGAACTGGCATTCATAGTGTTGTGCGACATGGGGAGGGTGCGAGCTCTGATGTGACGGCGGCAAATGCGTTTGTTACAGAATTTAAACGGCTCGTGGATTCCGAGGGCTACATTCGTAGGAACACTACACAAGTGTTAAACACTACACAAGTAGGAACACTACACAAGTGTTCAATTGCGATGAGACCGGTCTGTTTTGGAAAAGGATGCCCAGGAGAACGTTTATTACAGCAGAAGAAAAGGCACTTCCCGGTCACAAGCCCATGAAAGACCGTTTAACCCTGCTGTTCTGTGCCAATGCAAGCGGCGATTGCAAAATTAAGCCTCTCCTCGTGTATCACTCGGAGAATCCACAAGCCTTTAAAAAGAACAATGTGCAAAAGAAGTTGTTTAATGTAATGTGGCGGTCAAACAACAAGGCTTGGGTGACTCGGATCTTGTTTGTAGAATGGATCAATGAGGTTTTTGGTCCGGAGGTCAAAAAGTACCTGCTGGAAAAGGACCTCCCACTTCATGCCTTATTGCTTATGGATAACGCACCTGCTCATCCTCCAGCCATAGAAGACGACTTGCTAGAAGATTTTAAATTCATTAAAATCAAGTTCCTGCCTCCCAACACCACTCCGATACTCCAACCCATGGATCAGCAGGTGATCTCGAACTTTAAAAAACTTTACACAAAAGCAATGTTCCAGCGCTGCTTCGAGATCACCGAAACAACCAACCTTACCCTCCGAGAGTTTTGGAAAGATCACTTTACCATCGTCAGCAGCCTCAAATTGATTGATAAAGCCTGGGAAGAGGTCACCAAGAGAACTCTCAATTCTGCCTGGAAGAAACTGTGGCCTGAGAGCGTTCCTGAACGAGACTTTGAAGGGTTCGAACCAGTCCAGCAGGAAGCCGTCGACGAAGAGATTGTGTCCTTGGGCGAGTCAATGGGGCTGGAGGTGGACAAGGACGACATTAAAGACCTTCTCAAAGAGCACAGCAAGCAGCTGACGACCGACGAGCTGATGGAGTTACACGCGGAGCAGCAAAGAGAGGAGGAGGGGGGAGAGACTGAAAAACCTATCCCTTCCAGTGAAATTAGGGACATTTTAAAACAGTGGGGAAATGTGAAAAGTTTTGTAGAAAAACATCACCCAGATAAAGCTTTGGTGGGGCGCGTAGTGAACCTATTTACAGACAATGCTGTGTCGCATTTTCATAACATTCTAAAGAAAAGGCAAAAGCAGATGTCAATAGACAGGTTCTTTGTAAAAGTTGAACGTAAGGACGTAAAAAAAGACGACCAAGTGTCTAAAAAACGTAAATTAAGTGATTCAGTTTGTGATAGTGAACATCAGTCAAGCGAGAGAACTCCAGAGTAACCCCCTCCTCTCGTCTCCATCACGCCAGCGCGCTTCTTAAAGGGAAAGAGCATTTCAGTAAATTACAGCGCGTCAAGTATTTTTTGAGTTTTTTTATGCGAGATGTTAATGGTTGTAAATTTGTTAACTGTTTATTGTTGGATAACTGTATTGACGTATTCATTGTAATTAATCGGTTAAAACCAATAAAAAACAATTAAAATGGGCATTTATGGTCTTGTGGAACGCATTGAGTGATTTTTAGTGCATTCTTATGGGGAAATATGTTTTGGTGTACGAGCATTTTGGTTTACGAGCCCGCTCTTGGAACGAATTAAACTCGTAAACCGAGGTATCACTGTACTTTATTTTTTTGAGTAAATGCAGCGTTGTTGAGCACAAGAGATATATTTTTCATCTCTTTCAACTGATGACCCCAGTTCTGCTGAGACATGAGCACTAAAGATCTGCTCTTATCTGACTAATCAGTGAGGCAGCTGGCTTTTTCTTCTATTTGTTCTCTAAATGTGTACAAACAAACATGGGGTAAATCCTAGATCAAGACAATGGCAACATGCCGAGACTGAGAGTCGTTCACTCAATCAGTTTGTCGGTCTGTTTCGGTGAAACAGTCGAAACTGAACACTGTCAATTCCAATTCAATCAACAGCAGCGCTTTGTCAAGCTCCAATAAATCATCACACACTTAGTGGTGTGCTTACAACACACACCAGCTGCTGCCTGTCCTTTGAGGAGCGAGGGATTCGTCACAGAGAGGACAAGAGACGGATGAGAGGATGATTTAAAGGGAGGAGGAAAAGAGAGAGAGAAAGAGATTCAAAGGCTGGTAAACAGTGATAAACCGATGGATATGCAACATGTATCGTATACAATATTACTGCACTTATTGTTAAAACAGCATGTAAGCTGACATTAATCAAGTATGTGATGCACTTTACAAAAAGCTAACAAAAACACATTTCCCCCATGAGTTTTGCCTGATCATACAGTTAAGCAAAGTCACACATAGTTTTCCCCAAATATCAGCATGATTGTCATAACTGAATGAATCCGCATTTTGAGCGAATCAGTTTAATGAATGATTCAATGACTCAACTCAACTATATTGACACACCTGAACTGCATTAAATAGTATGTGTAAATACATATAAATGACACTTCAGATGCAGCTTCTGTAAAACAAAATGTAAAAATTCCTTTAAAGAGGATAAAACTGCATTATATAGTAATACCTTGAGATACGAACGTCCCAACATACGAGTATTCCGAGATACGAGGAAGCCTCCGAGCAAGTTTTTGCTTTGAGATATGAGTAAATATTTGAGATACGAGCAGCTTACAGATGCTAGAGGTGTTCAGCACTCGGAGCAGCTCAAGCTCCTCATTTATGGGGTAATTGCATATGATCTCCACTAGAGGCAGCTTGGTTTTACAGCGGGGGTTACTGGGGGCAACGAGTGATTCACAAGTATTAAACTGGGAGCAGCACGAGTTATGAGTGTTCAATAATAATAAATATGAGCTTCTGAGTCCATCCAATACACAACACGGGAAGAAACACTACACTTCCTTATTGTGTTTATCTTTATCTACATTATCCCTCCCTCCTCCTCCTCCCCCGCACATGCCCTCATTAGCCTCTACTGTATCGTCTGTCTCGAAGTTAAGAACTAATAATTAAAACCACATTTTATTTTACATCAGAGGAATCCTTCTATATTATGTTTTGTGTGTGTGTGTGTGCTCTATCTCTAGAGCAATTAAAAATATGTTTTTTCCATTGTTATTAGCACTAATAAGGGAGTTTTTTAGAGGGCTGGAATGGATTATGCTCATATCTCAAGGTATTACTGTAGAGGAAAACTTCAGCTGTGAACTAACCACCGCACAGAACAGGAAGCATATGACAAGCTTCTGAAGACAGCTGTGCCCGGCAGTCCTAAATCAGCCAATGCACCAGAAAAACAATGGAATATCTTTTTTCCCCAATATCACAGACCCTAGACAGACAAATTAATATGCAAAACGTAGCGAGCCACCTTGATCTTGACAGCATAAAAAAAACATTAGAGAAACGCCTCACATAAACAAACTCAAGCAAATAGAGTTCTTCATGAGACTTTGAAACTCCGCATTAGCATGCCTCTAAGAAATCAACTCAGTACAAACCAGTAGAAATCTTATTACAGTGGAGTTCGGTTATGTCGACGGCCTCAGGGGTTGCAAAAAAGCATTGAGATAACCGTTTTGCGAGATAACCCATATAACATATATTAACATATATGTAATATATATATATACATATACATATATATTTTAATAAAAAAAATGGCGGCGCGTACACACGCAGCGGCTTCTCTCTCTCCCGACAGTTCGGTGTTTTCATGTTTTTTGTCGTGTAAATCACAGTGTTTTTGTACGTCCTTGTCGCATCCACCCGTCTGCAAACACAGGTACAGATGCGAGTTTCTGCTCGAGGTTGGAAAGACTACAGTTTCCAATCCAAGCTCGGCGCTCGTACAAGAACTGCGGGACCATGGTCTTCTCCGGAGGC
The DNA here is from genome assembly GCA_037043235.1 of Rhodeus uyekii. NCBI lineage: Eukaryota > Metazoa > Chordata > Actinopteri > Cypriniformes > Acheilognathidae > Rhodeus > Rhodeus uyekii. Next base: position 187,345 of record JAWRVZ010000147.1, read on the forward strand.
CTACTCCATCACCGTCCCCCACTACTGCACCTCACCCACCTCACCCACAGTGGAGGCGCCACAAACGGTGCGAGAGGAAACAGAAGAGGGGGAAGTGCGGAGGTATCCGGGTTAGGTTAACGGCTAACCCACACAAGCCTGCTATCCCCACCATCATCCTGGCTAACGTACGCTCGTTGGACAACAAACTGGACGATCTTCGACTTCTATGCTCTACTCAGAAGACTGTAAGAGACTGTTGTGTTTTTGTGTTTGCGGAAACATGGCTCAAAAATAGCGTTCCGGACTCCGCCATTCAGCTCGATCGGCTCACATGCCATCGCGCGGACAGAGTGCTCGTCGAGGGAGGTAAGAGGCGGCGGCCTCTGTGTTTACACCAATGATGCGTGGTGCCGCGATGCTGTTGTAGTCTGCAAACACTGCTCACCCCTGGTGGAGTTTATGATTATTAAGTGTCGTCCTTTTTATCTACCGCGGGAATATACAGCTATTATACTTGTTGCTGTATATATCCCCCCCAGCTCCAACAACAACAACAGGAGTGAGGCACTTAATGATCTTTATAAACACATCAGTGATCAGCAGACAGCCCACCCAGATTGTTTTCTCATCTTGGCTGTGGATTTCAATCATGCTGACCTTCCCCTCCCCCACCTTGGTGCTTCATATCACATCACTGTATTGTTATTGCCAGCATACAGACCACTCGTGAAAGTCACCAAACCAGTCCAAAAGCAGATTCAAGTCTGGCCTGAAGGGTCATCAGAGGCTCTTCAAGACTGCTTCGACACCACGGACTGGGACATGTTCAAACCTGCAACCTACCACAACACCGTAGACCTCCAGGAGTACTCTGATACTGTTACTTCTTACATCAACAACTGCATTGAGGATGTAACAGTCACAAAGACCATCACCATCTGGCCCAACCAAAAACCGTGGCTGACAGGGAATGTCTACAGACTTCTGAAGACGCGTAACGCTGCCTTCAGAGCTGGAGATGAGGTGGGCCTGAGGACAGCAAGGGCCAACCTGTCACGCGGCATCAGGAAGGCTAAGAGACAGTACTCCAGGAGGATAGCCCACTGTTTCAGTGACAGCAGAGACTCAAGGAGACTGTGGCAAGGGATTCAGACCCTCACGGACTACAAACCCCCTGCACGGATGTGTGACAGCACCACCCCCCTTCTGAATGAGCTGAACACCTTCTTCGCTCGCTTTGAGGCACACAACAGCACCACTGCACAGAAGTCTCCACCTCCTCCCGATGACCAGATGTTGACACTGCCCAGGGACAGCGTGAGTAAATCCCTCAGCAGGGTCAACGCACGCAAAGCTCCGGGTCCTGACAACATTCCTGGTCGTGTATTGAGAGACTGTGCAGAGGAACTCACTGATGTCTTCACAGACATCTTCAACATCTCACTGAGTCAAGCTGTTGTCCCCACCTGCTTCAAAGCAACCACCATCATTCCTGTCCCTAAAAAATCATCTCCATCCTGCTTCAATGACTACCGCCCAGTCGCACTTACCCCCATCCTTATGAAGTGCTTTGAGCGGCTAGTCACGCACCACATTAAATCTGTCCTCCCCCCCTCCCTGGACCCCTACCAATTTGCATACCGGTCAAAACGCTGGACCGATGACGCCATTGCCACTGCTGTCCATTCAGCACTCACACATCTGGACAAAAAAGACACGAATGTCAGAATGCTGTTCATTGATTTTAGTTCAGCTTTCAATACAATCATCCCTCAACAGCTCACCCAAAAACTGTCTCAGCACATCGCTGTGCAACTGGCTGCTGGACTTCCTGACGGGAAGACCTCAGGCAGTACGGGTCGGCAGTAACACATCCAGCTCCATCATTATGAACACTGGAGCCCCTCAAGGTTGTGTGTTGAGCCCCCTCCTCTTCACTCTGCTGACCCATGACTGCACACCCATACACAACAGCAATCTCTTCATCAAGTTTGCGGATGACACAACTGCAGTTGGTCTCATTACCAATGGCGATGAGACAAACTTCAGGAGCGAGGTGAGCCGCCAGGCCCGTGGTGCGGCAACAACAGTCTCTCTCTGAACGTGGAGAAGACGAAGGAAATTGTTGTTGACTTCAGGAGAATGTACACCCAGCACCCTCCTCTGACCATCAACGGTGCAACTGTGGAAAGAGTGAGGAGCACCAAATTTCTGGGTGTGCATATCACAGAAGACCTCTCCTGGACCACCAACACCACAGCACTGACCAAGAAAGCACAGCAGCGACTCTACTTTCTCCGTAAGCTGAGAAGAGCCGGAGTCCCAGCCCCCATCATGCACACCTTCTACAGAGGCACCATCGAGAGCATTCTGACCAGCTGCATCACTGTGTGGTACGGTGCCTGCAACGCATCCTGCCAAAAAGCACTTCAGCGCATAGTGAGAGCAGCTGAGAAGATCGTTGGTGTCTCTCTCCCACCCCTCCAGGACATTTATAACTCCCGCCTCTCCCGCATAGCCCTCATCATTGTGAGAGACCCCTCCCACCCTTCGCACAGCCTCTTCAATCTGCTGCCATCAGGGAGGAGACTACGCAGTCTCCAGGCAAGGACCAGCAGACTGAAGAACAGCTTCATTCCCCAAGCTGTCAGGGCATTGAACTCCCTCCCGTCTCTGCCCCTTTTCCTCTCTTTTGCCCCATGCACCTGATCTCTGACGATAACATTAACGAATCGACATTAAAGAATAAAAAATGCTAAGACAAATAGGGAGTTTGGCGGTTCCACTTCAAAAACGTCATAGTAGGATTGGCGAGTTAACTGTGAGTCGAGATAAGTGAACACTGTATTTTGTCAAACCAAGCAAATATAATTCGTGTTTCCGTCTACTTCCTGTGATCTCCCAGTGTGTCACGGAATATATGCGGTAAGGACTCAGGATGCAGGTGAAAAATATTGTAATAACAGAAATAAACAAACACACAAAAGAAACACCCACAAGGGGGAAAATGGTAACTTATACATAACAAAACTCTCAAAGAACATAAACAAACCGGAAGCTCGGGGACCACTAGACACTGGAGATACAGGCATGGACGACAACGACGGGACGCCGGACAGCAAACACTGAGGGCTATTTATAGGACACATGAGGGAAGGTAGTGATGAGAGACAGCTGACAACCCTCAAGGGAAACGAGGTAACAAGGTGGGCGGGGTTACACAATGACAAGACACAACAAAGGGGCAGTGTCAGAGCTCTGTCAATCAACACACTAGAAAACCAAACTGAAGTGACAGAACCCTAACACAGTGTTTTCCACTGAATCACCTCGTTAAGTCTCGTCACCTGTGTCTCATTACTTCATTCAACCCTTGTGAATTTAAACCCTGTGGTTCCTTCAATCTCTGTCGATAGTTGTCAATTATTTGTTGTGTTTCTGATCATCCATGTTCTCTTTATACCGCTCCATGTTTTGCACAAGAAGTGCCTTTTGTTTTGTATACTTCGTGTTTTCGTTTAAGTTTATTACTAAAGCCTGTTTTAGTTATTTTCCTGTGCCTTCCTCGTCTCCTCATCCCTACTCAACCGGAACAATAATTATATTTACATTTCTGCCCAATATTTGTTTAGCTATACTATCTATACCACGATGTTACTGCTATATGTTACTAATAATTAGTTACCAAGATGACATTAAAGAACTGACATTTGATATTTTACAGTGTTTGTACATCACCATTTAGAGTAGGAATTCTAGTTTGACAGTTTAGTCTAAATTAAGTTCTATAAAATATAGCATACATGAAATGAAGAACCTTTAATTTTAAACATATTTATTTATAAATAGACCAACCCAGGATAATATACTTTTCTGAAAATTTGCCTCTTGCTTATTTCACAACACTTGAACTATGTTGGTTGTTGTTTCATGGCAGTTGGGAAATGATATGTCCAGTGAGTGGAGTTAAAAAGTTAACGTTCTATTGTGTTTGAAAACAACGTACCAACAACAGTGGAATACGGTTATCTCGACGGCCTCGGAGGTTGCAAAAAAGCGGTGAGATAACAGTTTATCGAGATAACCAACACACAATATGGTGATTTGTTTGATGAAGCGATCAGCATGCTATAAAAATGTGCATACACTGTATATGTTTGCTAACAACAAAAGGCATATGTGCACCAACTAACAGCAGAGATTTACCAGTATACAATAAAAACACCTTCCATTCTCCATACAAACCTTTAATTATATTCTCCAACATTGCAAACACAATGATCGCTCACAGCGTAAACACAGCAGAAAGTGTTCTGCCTGTCTAATGTGCTTTCTCAACAAATTCGGCTTTGTCTCGTCTTTTAATAACAGTGTTCTTCAATTCGCAGAGGCGCTGAGCAGAGCTCACATCAGAACAGAAGCAGGGGTGTGTGTGTTTATCTAAGACTCATTTTCATTGGTCGGTAACCGCTCGTCAATGTCAAAATATTTGAGAAAACCAATCAAATCAGAGAAGTCGTGTCAGAGAAGTCAGAGAAATCAGAGCGTTATGTGCACACAGAAGCAGATGGGGCTTTGGGATGTGTGTGGGGCCCAGGGCAGCAGTCACTGCTCGTTGAGAAGCGTAAGAACAATAAGTGCTTTCACTTCAGACAGTCTCCAAAAGTCTCCAATAACTCCAGATAAAGTCGTTAGATTTGTTGCTAGTCGCTTTTTTGAAAATGTGGTCTGAATACTCGCTAAATATAGCAACAAAGGTGCTAAGTTGGCAACAGCTGCAGCTGCAGCTGTGCGGCACCACTGGAGATTCATGTGCGATCCACGTGCAACGCAAACTCAGCGCATGCGCAGTGAACCAGGTACTATCTTAGTCACGAGATAACCATGTGAAGTGGCGAATTTGTCCCTCTTTTGTGCTCGAGATACTAGTGTTCGGTGACATTACAGAATCGACATAACCAATAAGAAAATGCTGAGACAAATAGGGAGTTTGGCGGTTCCACTTCAAAAATGTCGACATATTAGGATTGGCGACTTAACCATGAGTCGAGATAAGTGAACTCCACTGTACACTAAATGCCAAACATTTACACGTTTAATCCTGAACAAAAAACACAATTACTGAAGCAACCATTCCATTTGAACTTCCATCCATCAGTCTTTGAGCTGGTTTATCATGACTTGCTCTTATTTTTTTTGCATGTTTGTCACACTTAAAAAAGACAGTTCATGCTGGAAAACCCTCCATTGCATCTGAATTATAACAATTCTGCAAAATGAGTGTGACAAAATTCCTCCACAGCTGTAAAAATGACTGCAAGTTATCGCAAACACTTGATTGCAGTTGTTGCTGCCAAAGGGCCGACGGTTATTAGATTTAGGGGAAACACTTTTACCGCACAGGACCATGCAGGTTTGGATTTTGCTTTCCCTTAATAATAACAACTTCATGTATAAACTGAATTTTGTTTACTTGTGTTATCTTTGACTAAGATTTAAAAAATTTAACATTTAAGCGTAAAAAACATACAAAACAATAAAAAAAATCAGGAAGGGGGCAAACACTTTTACACGCCACTGTATATTGCAAATCATATGTTGAATTTCCAGTAACCTGACTCTTTTATTTATTTATATATATATATACAGTTTTATGTACCATGACAAACAATTACTCGTGCAGTGATATCCACTCGGGTCACTACAGCCTCAGGATAATGATGTCCGTGATGACCTACCCTTCCTGGTTAGAAACTGACAGCATCTCTCAGAAAGCCTCTCACAGATGATGACATCCGCTGTTTGGTGCTGTTGAGCTGCAGGCTTTAGAAAGTGCTGTTTTCAAAAGCTGAGCACATTCTGAACACGACAAAGTTTGGAGGAGCAGCTCTAATTAAGCACAAACTCACACCGTTTCCATTATTCAGACACCTCATAATTAAACACACATCATCCAGCAGACCTTGACTGCAGCTTCTGCATTCATGGGAATGTGTTTCGGTATGTCCGTGTGTAGGTGGCAGAATATAAAAATGGATAAATCATCAAGCTCTGTGTGAGTGAGTGAGTGAGTGAGTGTGTGTGTGTATGTGTGTGTGTGTCTGTGTGTGGCAACAGAGCAGACTAAATTCTGTTATTACAGTTTTTAAGAGTTACCTGATGGCCCCTCATCCTCTGGAAGTGGCTGATAGTGTCGCTGATGGTGTACACCCTGACGTGGCCCATGTGCAGCCGCCCCGACGGGTACGGGAACATGGACAGCACATAGAACTTCTTCCGGGGGCTCTGAGCAGGAAAAACAGAAAACAATTATTCTGCGTCTTCTCAGTATTCAGTGAGCTCAAGAATTCAGATGATTTTTTACAAAGAATTTCTAAAAGGTTGTATAGATTTAAAGAAGTAAAGCAAACAGGTTGCAGGAGTGAAGACCTGAACAGTACCGTCTCCACACATGGATTGATGATGCAGCGATAATAAGGTTTGATGAAAACGACATGGAGTAAAACAGACAAAGAGTTCAGCTTATGTGCGTTTCTTTCGATGGAAACCCATTCTGGCTTCCCAGTGTCACAAGAATCACTCTTCATAACTCTGTTTTAAGTGAATGCAAAAGCTTGAGAAAGACAACTTATGTGATTTAGAGGCTTAAAGTGACAGCAGCCTAATATGAGTTAAATATTAGACAAACAATAAAAGACAAGGAGTCCCTCAATGCTCTGGAGTAGCATTTGTTGCTCTAATACGGATTCATCTTTGTTTAATTTACACACTGAAGGTTATATGCGATTATTTTACATTTGATTACTTGATTTCTGCACATGAACACTTTGTATTTATTTGAGTCGCTTGATCATTTATTCTTATTTGGTTTGTTTTTATTTGACAGTTCTTTTGTTAAAGATGTTAATGGTTTGTTTGTTGTGCGGCTGAACGTCTGGCGAAGGGATTTACCAGTTAATGAAATGCCTTTGTTTCAGCTCTTCAGATCCAGAGCATCAGCATTCACCTGATCTGGTGTCATGGCACACTTCTTCTTCTGTATGTTTTCCTCTGATCATAAGACTGTTATGTTCACGGTTACATTTGCATCTAATGCTTCTACATCTAAGAATACACTTTCCGATCTCGGCTTATTACTTATGCCACCAGACATGCTTTTATCATAGCTTTCTGTGAAGCTACTTGAGCAGAAGAAGATTGCGATGACCCTTCTGTGTTCATGTCTCGCCTCTAAAGAAGCACCATCCTAAACCCAGATCAGAGCCTGGGCTAGATGACATGTATATATACAGATGACAAAAACAGCAGCTGACTTCAGTGAGCCCAAAAATCACTCTCAAGGACGCTGAATGACCTTCACAAGCACATCCGGACAGACAAATCCTTCCTTAACACTTTAACTTCTTAAGGCTTTCATCAACTGCACAAAAGCATCTGCTAAATGAATATCTGTAAATGCAATGATTCTGAAGTGGATTCTGGTTAAAATAGCACAATGAATGTTATGGTGACGCACCAATGCTGAAAGTTAACAAGATGTCAATAGAAATGTGAACCTTATAGTCTATAAATGAATTCTTCAGATAAACCTAGTGGATTACCTGAGCTATAAAGTTACAGTGTTTCAGTGTTTTGTGTTGTTATGGCAATGAAGTCAAATTTGATGTAACTTTACACAAAAAATGTTTTTCTCGCACTTAAATCATGTTTATTCACATATTCTTTATATCTTGTGGCTCTACTTTTGAAAGAATTAGTATTTTAATGTTTATAAATTGGCCCCATTCACTGTAACAGAGATTTTTGCTTATTGAAAGAAATGTTTTAAGTTGTATTGAACACAGAATATTCATTTAAGTGCTAATAAACAAATACAAATTTGAATAACAAAATGTTCATATAACAGTTTACTAAATGTTAAAATTTGTGCTGTCAAATCCATTAATTGTCATTAACTGATTCTAACATAGACGTTTGTTTATATGATACGTGTGTGTATATACAACACACACACACACATTTATTTTATATAAACAAACTTCTTAATCTAATAGCACAGGTTTTTGTGCTTGAATGTTGAACCCCCCCCCCCCCCAAAGCCCAACTCAACACACACATGCATCACGCTTTAAATTTATTTTTTTATTTAACCCATATTTTACCAGGAATAATCCTATTGAGATCTCTTATACCAGGGAGTTCTGGCCAAAATGGCCCCATTTGGATTTGGATTTTCAGCATACAAAATTTCACACATAATATATTACAAGACAAACAAAACAAAAACAAAATTCCTTTCACAAAAATGTCCAGCACTCAAGATTAATGTAATATATAAATATTACGTAAAACAGGAACATGATTCTTTCAAATATACCATCAAAAGGTTTCTAAAAATATTTAAAGATGGCAGCATGCTAGCTTCAAAATACTCTGCATTTCATTCCATAGTCTAGGCGCATTTTACCAAACTCGGTGTATGATCGAGGCACAGTTAAAAGTAATTTAAAAGACGATCTAGTTTTATATCTACCAGAACAATAAGATAGGAGACTACAGATATACAGAGGCAGTTTACCTATTAGCATTTTTCTCCTCTGATACAAAAAGGACCAGCCGACCAAATCAAACAAACTGCAATGATGGGTACGTGTAGGAGCATTAGTCACAAATCGTATTGCAGCATGGTATATGCAATCTAATTTTTTTTAGTGAAGATACATTAGCATGCATATAAATCACATCGCCATAGTCCAGCACAGAAAGAAAACAACTTTGAGTAATTCTCTTTTTGGCTTCAAAAGGAAAACATTTCTTTAAACGAAAAAGAAACCCCAATTTGGGTCTGAGTTTTTTTGAAAGATTGTCAATATGAATATTAAAACCCAACCTTTCATCAAGCCATATGCCCAGGTATTTATAGGTATTTACTCTTTCTACACAGTCCCCTTCCAAAGTTAAAATGAGTGGAATCACAAGTTTGTTACGAGAGCGAGGAAACAGCATATATTTAGTTTTCTTAATATTTAAAACCAATTTTAAATTTAACAATGAAGATCGCAATACCTGGAAAGAGACTTGTAATAGCTCTACAGCTTTTTTCATGGACTGTGCAGCCGTATAAATAATTGTATCATCGGCATATAAATGCAGATTAGCTGAAGTTATATCTTGACCCAAACCATTGATATAAATTGAAAATAAAATTGGTGCTAAAATGGATCCCTGAGGAACACCTTTCTTGATTTCTAGTTTTTTTTTAATGTAATTTTCAACTGAGACACACTGCAATCTTTCGGATAAATAATTTTTGAATCAATTTATACTCATTTTACTAAAACCTAAGGAACTGAGTCTTTTTAAAGAATTGTGTGATCTACAGAATCAAAGGCTTTAGAGAGATCTACAAATAAAGCAGCACAGTAATTTTTATTATCCAAAGAAGTAATAATATAATTTGTGACAAGAGTTGCCGCTGTTACAGTACTACAGTACTGGGCTGACCTAAACCCCGATTGAAACTCATTCAAAATATTATTTTCTGTTAAAAACTGTTTAACTTGATCATTTACAAAAGATTAAAAAACTTTTGCCATAACTGATAACCTTGAAATAGGACGATAGTTATCCAGTTCATGAGGGTCACCCTCTTTTAACAAAGGAAGAACCATGGCGGATTTCCATGCATAGGGAATTACATTTGACGTTAAACTTAAATAAAAAAATAGTAGTAATAGGTTCTGCAATCAAATCTGCTGCAATTTATAAAAAATAAGGTTCAATATTATCAGGCCCTGTTGACTTTTTACAATCTAAATTTAGTAGGGCTTTATGAACTTGTGATACTAAAACAGGGTTAAATGTAAAAAGCTGAGTAGAGCGATATGTTTCAGCTTCAGCATTCCCTTTTATTATAATAATAATTCATTACATTTATATAGCGCTTTATCAAAGTCTCTCAAAGTCGCTTTACATGGAAGGGGGAATCTCCTCAACCGCCACTAGAGTGCAGCATCCACCTGGATGATGCGACGGCAGCCATATTGCGCCAGAACGCACACCACAAACTAGCTTTATTGGTGGAGAGGAGACAGAGTGATGATGCAGCCAATCAGAGAAAGGGGATGGTTAGGAAGCCATGATGGACATATTTGGCCAGAATGCCGGGGTTACACCCCTACTCTTGCGAAAGACATCCTGGGATTTTTAATGACCACAGAGAGTCAGGACCTCGGTTTAACGTCTCATCCGAATGACGGTGCTCATTTCAGTACAGTGTCCCCGTCACTATACTGGGGCGGTAGGACTCACATAGACCAGAGGGTGAGCACCCCCTGCTGGCCTCCTAACACCACTTCCAGCAGCAATCAGTCTCCCATCCAGGAAAAGACCACACACATCCCCGCTTAGCTTTTGTGAGCAACCAGTCGTAGGCTAGAGGGTGACATTGCTGCCGGCAATATCGTTGGATAAATGACTAGGGTCAGGGGCTGAACCCGCAGTAATGAATTTTTTTTTTTTTTTAAACCTCAACAATAATTTCTTTCCCTTTTATAATTTTTTTCTTTAGTTTTAAATAATCAGGTAAACTCATAGAGGTTTTTAGACCAGAAACTGATTTGCAAATCCAAATTTTTCCTCTCCAAAATTTGGAGGGATCATCCAAATTTCCACTTATCGTATTTAAATAATACTCACATGTAGCTTTTTTTATTTTGTACTATAATTTCTTAATGTCCTGTAATGTACCCAGTCCTGAAGAATTATTAAATATATATAAAATATAAATACATGAAATGTTACAATACATTCAATCCCCCATTAATAAATGACACTATATTAAATTAAAAAGGTTTCTCTCTCTTTGTTGTTCAGACTGGAATGCATTGAAAAGCCACAGGTCGCCTCAGTTTATATAATATTTTACTAGCATGACCGATCCCATAAGTGCTCTTTCTATACAGTAGAACCCCGACTTAAGAAACGCTCTACGTACGAAAAGTTTGACGTACGGTAAAAGATTTCAGGGTTTTTTTCCGCCCGAGTAACGACAAAATGATCGAGATGCGGAAAAACAAAATCTCAGCCGAGGCGACGATTTACGAGTTTTGTTTTGAAATTCGTGCGCCACTGACCCGTAAACTCGCACCAATCGTCCCGCTCTCCCATTGGCTGTCTCCCGGCTCGGACGCTAGCTTTCGCTGCAGCATCCTGCTCTCCTATTGGTCAGCATCGCTCCCACCAGCCTCTGCGTAGCGGCGTTCCTCTCCCATTTCATCTGTGCTATGCTACGCTAAAGTTCGTCCGCGCTTTCGCATACAAGTTTTGTTTTCATCATGCTGCATTGCCATTATTTGGTGCCCAGTTAACAAACTTTTTTATACTCACTAGCCATGGATGTGCAGATAAAATTTAAAGGGCAGACAGTATGGTGAGTATTTTAGCTTTATCATAAAATTAAATGTGGTGTTTTCGTAGGGCTTGGAACGGATTAGGCATTTACATGTAAAAGCCTGACTGACTTATGAAAAGATCGACTTACGAAGCCAACCTCGGAACGGATTATTTTCGTAAGTCGGGGTTATACTGTATATTGTTGAGCTAATTATTAGTTTAACCAACATTTAAATGATCTTTACTGCTTTGAAAAACATGCTGTTGATGAAAACAATGTTGAATCATTTACAGTTACTGTATGAATAAAACCAGCATTATGCAACACAACAATTACATAATCACAGTGACTAACTGTACATGACTAATTAAGCTGAATGCCTTGCAAAGCACAAATCTACATTCAGATTTCAGAAGAATCCTTGTGGCATTTGTGTCTGATCGGTTAACACACTCACACGTTTAATGAAGCGGTTTGGTTTATCAGGTGTGGTTCTCCAGCAGAGCTCACACTAGCATCACTGGTGTAAACGCAGCTGACCTGCGACATGCGTTCAGTCACGCTCTCACAGCACTTTAATGATTCATGACGGCTTTGAAGAAGCTCGCCGCACTGGAGAGCATTAATCAGCGCGGGTCAAAAAGAGCTGAATTATTCAGCGCTGAACGAGACAAGGACACATTTGGGAAAGAATGCATCTGACCGCCTGTGTCCAAGAAGCTTGCAGGAAGCGTTCGGGTGTGTGTGTGTGTGTGTGTGTCTGTGTGAGGTATTCAGGAGTGTGCGGGAAGCATTCAGGTGTGTGTGTGTGTGTGTGAGGTATTCAGGAGTGTGCGGGACGTGTTCAGCTGTGTGTGTGTGTGTGAGAGAGGTATTCAGGTGTGTGTGTGAAGGGTTCATCTGTGTGTGTGTGAGGTAGTCAGGTGTGTGCGGGAAGTGTTCAGTTGTGTGTGTGTGTGTGTGTGTGTGTGTGTGTGCGGGAAGCATTCAGGTGTGTGTTTGTGTGTGTGTGTGTGTGTGTGTGTGTGTGTGTGTGTGTTGTATTCAGGAGTGTGCGGGACGTGTTCAGCTGTGTGTGTGTGTGTGTGTGAGAGAGGTATTCAGGTGTGTGTGCGAAGGGTTCATCTGTGTGTGTGTGAGGTAGTCAGGTGTGTGCGGGAAGTGTTCAGTTGTGTGTGTGTGTGTGTGTGTGTGTGTGTGTGTGTGTGTGTGTGCGGGAAGCATTCAGGTGTGTGTTTGTGTGTGTGTGTGTGTGTGTGTGTGTGGGGTATTCAGGAGTGTGCGGGACGTGTTCAGCTGTGTGTGTGTGTGAGTTATTCAGGTGTGTATGCGAAGTGTTCAGGTGTGTGAAGCGTTCAGGTTTGTGTGTGTGTTTGTGAGCGTGTGTGAGGTATTCAGGAGTGTGCGGGAAGCATTCAGGTGTGTGTGTGTGTGTGTGTGTGTGTGTGTGAGGTATTCAGGAGTGTGCGGGAAGCATTCAGGTGTGTGTGTGTGTGAGGTATTCAGGAGTGTGAGGGAAGTGTTCAGCTGTGTGTGTGCGGGAAGCATTCAGGTGTGTGTTTGTGTGTGTGTGTGTGGTATTCAGGAGTGTGCGGGACGTGTTCAGCTGTGTGTGTGTGAGTGTGTGTGTGTGTGTGTGTGTGTGTGTGTGAGAGAGAGGTATTCAGGTGTGTGTGCGAAGGGTTCATCTGTGTGTGTGAGGTAGTCAGGTGTGTGCGGGAAGTGTTCAGTTTTGTGTGTGTGTGTGTGTGTGCGGGAAGCATTCAGGTGTGTGTGTGTGTGTGGGGGGTATTCAGGAGTGTGCGGGACGTGTTCAGCTGTGTGTGTGTGTGAGTTATTCAGGTGTGTATGCGAAGTGTTCAGGTGTGTGTGAAGTGTTCAGGTTTGTGTGTGTGTTTGTGAGCGTGTGTGAGGTATTCAGGAGTGTGCGGGAAGCATTCAGGTGTGTGTGTGTGTGTGTGTGTGTGTGTGTGAGGTATTCAGGAGTGTGCGGGAAGCATTCAGGTGTGTGTGTGTGTGTGTGTGTGTGTGTGTGTGTGTGTGTGTGTGTGTGTGTGTGAGGTATTCAGGAGTGTGAGGGAAGTGTTCAGCTGTGTGTGTGCGGGAAGCATTCAGGTGTGTGTTTGTGTGTGTGTGTGTGTGGTATTCAGGAGTGTGCGGGACATGTTCAGCTGTGTGAGTGTGTGTGTGTGTGTGTGTGAGAGAGGTATTCAGGTGTGTGTGCGAAGGGTTCATCTGTGTGTGTGTGTGAGGTAGTCAGGTGTGTGCGGGAAGTGTTCAGTTGTGTGTGTGTGTGTGTGTGTGTGTGTGTGTGTGTGTGTGCGGGAAGCATTCAGGTGTGTGTGTGAGTTATTCAGGTGTGTATGCGAAGTGTTCAGGTGTGTGTGAAGCGTTCAGGTTTGTGTGTGTGAGGTATTCAGGTGTGTGTGTGTGTGTGTGTGTGTGTGTGTGTGTGTGTGTGTGTGTGTGTGTGTGTGTGTGTGTGTGTGTGTGTGTGGTCAGTGTACACCGAGTCCAGCCGGCTGAAATCTATTGTGAGCACAGGAGAACCATATTTTGATTTAAAGCACAACGCCTGTGTACAAAAGCCTTTGTGTAGTGAGAACATGTGAACACACAGCGTGAGAAAACAGGGGAGAGAACAGCTGATGTAGAAGTAAGCAGATGGAGCGTGTGTGAGGAACGGGAGATAAAGCTGCTGAATGTCTTGTTCCGGGTCAGAGTGTGTTCAGCAGTCGTGCCGTGAGACGCCGTTACACAAGCGCAGGAACAGCACAACCATCAGAAAACACACACGCTCAACTTCTGCTTTACAACTACAGGTTTCAGAAAACAGCAACAGTCACAAATGCCAAAACAAGCCCTGATATCTTAAAGAAGAAATAAAATAAATGCATTGGTTTTAATAATTTTGGCATCCATTCTTATTATCTTATTATAATATTCTTATTACCAGAAATTATTCAATGCTTATTAATGAGAGTCACGTGATACCACCATCAGTCACACAAACATGCAGAACAAAACTAGACTCAATATTATAATACAAAACTTAGCTCAGGTACGAATAAAATTTATGAATAAATAATTTGTAGTAAAAAAAACATGAATAATTTTGTTTTAACTTGAATTATTATAATAATTTCTCCATTACATTTTTAGTTGTGGTGTATTCTTTAAAGATGTATAAAAGTTTTTTTATATATATATAGTGGCGAGCAGGACACGAGAGCCGGTGGCGTGATTGATAATGAACGACACCTGCGACACCGGCCACTCTCGTCTCACGGAGGAGCGGAGGCATAAAAGGAGGAGCGACGACCTGGGACTTATGTTATGTTTGTGTGGGCGGCAGTTGACCGTGAGGGACAATATATATATGTATATATATATATATATATATATATATATATATATATATATATATATATATATATATATAGATAGATATAGCGGGGAGAACAAGTACAGTGGAGTTCACTTATCTCGACTCATGGTTAACTCGCCAATCCTATTTTGGCGATGTTTTTGAAGTGGAACCGCCAAACTCCCTATTTGTCTCAGCATTTTCTCATCGGTTATGTCGATTCTGTAATGTCACCGAACACTAGTATCTCGAGCACAAAAGAGGGACAAATTCCCCACTGCACATGGTTATCTCGTGACTAAGATCATACCTGGTTCACTGCGCATGCGCTGAGTTCGCGTTGCACGTGGATCGCACGTGAATCTCCAGTGGTTTAGCCAGAATTCAGACCACATTACAAAAAAGCGACTAGCGACAAATCTAACGACTTTATCTGGAGTTATTGGAGACTCTCTAAAGTGCAGACTCTCTTCTCAACGAGCAGCAAGTGCTGCTGTGGGTCCATCCCCCACCTCAAAGCACTCACAGCTGTGTGCACATAAAGCCCGCCTTATCTGATTTGATTGGTTTTCTCAAATATTTTGACATTGGTCGGTAACGAGCGGTAACGACCAATGAGTATGAGGCTTCGATAAACACACACACACAAACTCTGCTTCAGTTCTGACGAGGCTCAGCGCCACTGCGGATTGTAGAAGCCGGTTGTTAAAAGACGGGACGAAGCTGAATTTGTTGAGAAAGCACATTAGACAGGCAGAACGCAAGTATGCAATCTAGTACAGCGTGATTACCTCACGAATATGTTATGAGCGACTGTGTTTACACGTATGTTGTGACTGTGTTTACACGTATGTTGTGACTGTGTTTACGCTGTGAGCGATATTGTGTTTGCAATGTTGGAGAATATAATTAAAGGTTTGTATCGAGAATGGAAGGTGTTTTTATTGTATACTGGTAAATCTCTGCTGTTAGTTGCTGCACATATGCCTTTTGTTGTTAGCAAACATATACAGTGTATGTACATTTTTATAGCATGTCGATCACTTCAACTAATACAGATAGATAGATATATTGGCTGTTGGTTATCTCGATAAACGGTTATCTCAACGCTGTTGGTTATCTCGATTATATTGGTTATCTCAACGCTTTTTTGCAACCCCCGAGACCGTCGACATAACCGAACTCCACTGTAGGTTTGCACACTTACAAAGCATGAAGAAGTCTATAATTTCTTATTATAGTACTCTTCACAAGTGTGTGACGGAACTAAAACAAAAATCCAGAAAATCAAACTGCATGACTTTTAAGTATTTGACACATCAGAAAAGCAGAACTTAATATTTGTTAAAGAAACCTTTATTTGCAATTACAGAGATCATCCATTTCCTGTAGCTCTTGACCAGGTTTGCACACACTGCAGCATTGATTTTGGCCCACTAATCCATCCAGACCATCTCCAGATCCTTCAGGTTTCGTGGCTGTCGCTGGGTAATATGAACTTTCAACTCCCATGAAAGATTTTCTATCGGGTTGAGGTCTGGACACTCCAGGACCTTGAGAAGCTTCTTACAGAGCCACTCCTTAGTTGGTCGATAGAGGATGAAATACTGATGTCTTGCAATAAAATAAAAATGTATTATTTAAAAATCATGCAGTGTGATTTTCTGGATTTTTGTTTTAGATTCCAATGCACAGAGCTGATGAGTACCTATGATAAAAAAATTATAGACTTCTACATGCTTTGTAAGTGTGCAAATCACTACTTCACCCCACTGTACTGCCATACAGACAGACGGATGGATCCGCACACAGATGGTTATCTGGTTATTAGTTAGACTTGAATATTTGACATAAGAATCAAATGACACAATGATTACATCATTCAGAATGCGTCCCTCATAAAGTCCTTTACACAAAAGTATTGTACGTCCGTCTTTCATCTTCAAATACTTTTTGCTTCAAATCAAATGTTCTAATGTCACTGCTTGTAATGAGAGTAATCTCTGACTGGATAAAGTCTGATCCAGAGCCTTTAGTCCAGCATTAATAAACACAGTCAGTGACTGCACAACACAGAGGAGGAGAGGAACATGATGGAGAGACGCTCACAACAGCAGAGCAACACACACACACACACACACCAGCAGCTTCAGTGAGAGTCGTGCGTCAGGAGCTCCTCACCGCACAAAGCTTTCCTCTGGGAGTCGGACGGAGTCTTTCAATCAAACTCTCAGAGGAGAAACACTTCATACTGTAACAGTACAGGCGCACGCAGAACATGAACAGAATTATTCATGCATTTCCATGCAAACACCGTTCATAGTGACACAACAGCATAAATCCATCCCATAGCGACGTCCATATGCCTATATCCACATCTCCTGCACTGGGCATTCAATTTACCTCATTAGCAACACAAGCACTGAAAGTGGATCTGTCGTTGTGTTCAGAGTTTCCCTGCAGCTTCAGGACTGCATTTCTAGGACATTAGTCTTATTTGTGCACATTTACTTTGATGGAGTTGTGCTTGTGTGTGAGACAGAGCTCTTGTGTGTGTGAGGTTCATCTAGGGCTGCTTGATCAACCTAAACCACACTGAACTCAGGACTGAGCCAGTGCTAATGACACAGGTGTTTCCCGCTGCGATCAGAGCGGATCAATGCTGTGAGTTTGAGTCGACACACACCAGACTGCGTTCACAGATCTGCTGTCCAACAAAAGAGACATTTAATGCCGGTTTTACTCCAAACTCACTTCATCACGAGTGTTTGAAACGGCGTTTGTGATCGGAGGGGATTATCATGTGCAGCACGAGCCAGAAATCATGCTGTTCTTCATTATAAATTACATTATTCTTCTGAAAACACCCTGATGTCCAGAAGAACACACACACACACACACACACACACTGAAACAATCTTATGTTTCTTTGTGTTTCATCAGTCAGTGTCTCTATCTGGGTTTAGAAACAACAGCAGTTTTCATGTTCTTAACAAACACAGATGCGCGTTGTTTGGACTGTGATTAGTGAGATCAGGCTATATAAACTGAACTGACGTGAGGTTAAGCAAGAGGTGTTGCGCTCCTGCAGGCGTTGTGTGAAAACACAACTGAGGCTGAGGTTTGTGCGTGTGTGTGTGTGTGTGTGTGTGTGTGTGTGTTTGAGCAGAGATGAACTACCTCTGGTTATTTTCAGAGAAGGTAACAGAAGTTTTATTCTTCTGCTGAGCAACTAAACTCTCAGCGAGAATTTCCATGAGTCTCAGTCCTGGAACCTGTTTCTTAGAGGTTTGAATCAGGATAAGGATTATCAGATCTAATGTGACGCCTTCACCTCAAATAAATTCAGACTGTGTGTGAGGAGTTATTTCGTTTTACGGTGATGTTGACAGTTCTGTTCATGAGAGTAGAAGAAGAAGAAGCAGTCACAAAAACAAAAACACTGCACACATGAGAGAGAGAGAGAGAGAGAGAGAGAGAGAGAGATAGACACATTCTTTTAAAAAACTCTGTACTTCTTTTGTTTGTTTTATTAACCAAGCTAAGTGGGTTTCTCTGAATTTTGTGTGTGAGATTTACTTGAAAACTTTGAGTGTCAAAGAAAAAGATCTTTGTTTTTTATTACTCTACATGTAGCACATTGTATTTGTCAGAGTATCAGAGGTGGAGTGGAAGGTTATCAGTCACTAAATATCTCCTTGTTCCTCAAATGAAGCCATGTGGTCACAGCATGGAAAACAGCTGCTTTAAATATGAGAATCTTAATCCTGCACCTGCAAGTCTGGTCGCTCTGCCACTCACACACACTTTCTCACACTCACACACACCTGCAGGGTCTGGTCGCTCTGCCACTCACACACACTTTCTCACACTCACACACACCTGCAGGGTCTGGTCGCTCTGCCACTCACACACACTTTCTCACACTCACACACACCTGCAGGGTCTGGTCGCTCTGCCATTGCTGCTGGATGCGTTTGGTCCAGTGCTGCTCCACCCGCCGGCGCGTCTCCACCCGGTACTCCCGCTCCCACACCCCAGAATCACTGAACAGCTCGCGGACGCCGACCCGTATAAGCCGCCTCCACGGGAACACAGCCACCCTCCACACAGCCATCGGCGTGAACCCAGCACCTGCAGGAGGGGGCAGAGATTACAGCTGTTCACACAGTCAGAATGAGATAACAGTGATGATCAATGTAAACGCAGTCACACAGTCTTCACGTCGCGTCACAGTCCCCTCGGCAGTCCTCAAGTCACACTCCCCGCATCGTAACACAGTCCCCTCGTCACAACATAGAACATTCTCCCTCACGGAAACACATCAGCATGGTGTATTTTTGCACAGATGTCTGTTCTGCTACACAAACAAATAGGATATATTGGATATATTGTGGCGTAACTATAGCAACATGCAATACTGTAATGTGGCAATAAATCTGTCCCCTTGGAAACAAATGTTTTAACACCTACTAAAACTTCTATACTGGTCACATTAAACACAAAAATAATCCACCAGCACAATCTACACAAACACAGATGCTGCACTTCCTCTTTTCCAAGTGTCACTTGGGAGCTTGATATAAAAATCTGAGACAAAATCATAATTTCAACATTTGAAACATCCAGTACTTTTTTTCTTGAATTTTATATTATCTCTGTTTTGTACAATGTTTGTTTCATCTGCATTATCTTTTAGATTTTAATTGATATAATGCATTAAAAAAAGTCTCAACTTGTTCAGCAATTAACACAAAGCATCTGTGATTTGGTGCAAAAAGTTTCTCCGTATAAGCTCTTGTTTTTAACATTTCTAAGCGACATCGCACAAGCAAAAGTGCTGTTATCCCAATATCAGCACATTTGAAATGTGATGCTGATTTTCTGCAACAGTTCGATAAACAATATGTTAATAAACTATTTGCTGATTTACATTTCACTCCTGCTTCTGAATGAATCGTTCTCATGCAAGACTCGCCGACTCACTTCTGCTTTCTCCTTGAAAGAATCCACAGTTTTCAACAAATCGTGTGACTAAATGACTCAATCAGTAACTCATTAACATTAAGGTCTTTCCGGGAATTTATTTAGAAGATGCATGAATAAAATAAACCCAGACACACGCATACATCTGCAGGATGTCTGTTAAAGATCTTCATCTAGCGTCAGTTTTAAATGCATTCTGAATCATCTTAAAGACATTTTCTAAATGTCAACATCTGATAGAAACGTGGGATGGATTGCAGATGCAAAAACTCTCTACAAAACATATCTTCCAGATGTAAACACACATCAGACTCTCTGAGATGAGTGCGTTATCGGGGGAATCTGAATAACTAAATTAGTAACTCGTTAAGTTAATGATTTGCCGCTACCTGTTTCTTCGAATTACCATAATGTTGCTGCTACTGAAAAGTAATGGATCGTTCCATTAATCAAAAACAAACACAATTACATTAACCTCCATCACACAAACACATGTCCTTTTTTTTTATGGAACATTGTAGTATTTATTGTCAATTATTTATCAGTACATATCTACTTTTTAATTAGTTGTGTGCCTCACGAATGAGAATAACTGACAGTGTTGCCAGATTGGACTGACGATTTCCAGCCCAACTTGAGCAAAAAACCCTCCCATTTACAAAAATTCCCGCCCAAGACCAAAATTGTTGATGGATGAGAGAGACCTCCACGCGATTGTTGGGGGTGTTTTAGTGGAATTTATATGCATTTGTAAGCTTGATTTAATGGAATTTACATGCATTTACATAGGAAATTTGGGCAGGTTTGTCATCAAAAACAAGCCCAATGCATTTTTTTCCGGTTGGACGTGACCAAAAGGAGCCCAATTGGGCGGGAACCCGCCAAATATGGCAACACTGATAACTAGGGACCAACCAAATTCACGGGTAAAAATTCGCAATTTCACGGAAGGTTTTTAAAAAAACATTCGATTTCACGGAGAATTCACGGGTACGAGTTTTAGGCACCAATCACTGCAATCAGTCCATCTGCTGTCACACCCGCTGTTTTGTATTCTAAAATACCACTTTTCGACTGTTCACCTGTATTAAAAAACAAAAAGGAAACAAAATATGACTACAACGCACGTAGCCACAGACTCCGCAATGCCACGTGACATTAATGAAATAGTTTACAGTTTTTCGTGGCCAAAACTTGGCCGACCAACGTGGTTGCTGGCATATTCTGTCGCTGCGGTGCATGGACGTTTGTGTACACTTCTCTCCGCGTCAACGCTGTTCGTTGATACAGAAAGGTAGCGTAATGCAGCCGGCTCAGCAGAGGAAATGCTATTAAACGCCAGAATGCTGTTATACTCGTATCCGGCGGAACTTCTTCTGCTGCTGTTTTGTAGACTGCAAACTCGGCTAAGACGCTACGATCATCTGCTCCTGGTATACTCTTTATCAGTAAAAATATTTATCTTCAATAAAAATTTCACTATTTCACGCTTGTTGGGTGTTTTCACGGAAAGTGGCCGATTTCACGGAAAATGTCACGGCCGTGAAATCGTGAATTTGGTTGGTCCCTACTGATAACTGACTGAGAATAACTTCCCCTCCCTCTTCTGATGACATATGCACTGGAACGAGGGCGGGGCAACCTGTCAATCACACCCACAACCAATCACATCAAGCCCTACGTTTATTCTTGTTTGAGAATCAATAGGGCAGAACAGATGAAAACTGGCCATGAAACTGGAATTCAGTACTGCATTTTTTGCTTCTAACGTTAATTTGTTTCACATATATTTTCAATGTATTAACGCTTAACCACGTTTATCTGATATCTGGATATCCGTTAATCTTTTCATAAGTGACAAGCTTCTTGAAATCATGTAAGGGTATATTAGGACGAAATGTTAGAGGACATGAGTTTCTTTCTCTTTCTCTCTCTCTCTCTCTCATACACACACACACACACACACACACACACACACACACACACACACACACACACACACACACACTCACCCACTCTCTCTCTCTCTGAGTGTGAGAGAGAGAGAGACACCAGCTGTCAAATGGTTATATCCGATATATAAGATCACGTTTTACTTACACGACAGACAACGGGACCTGTCCCGATATATTAAGATCGTTACGGCGTGATGTATATTATAGCTCGGGTCAAAGCTTCATTCTGCTGCCGCATGAACACGCGAAACACCGACATTTGTCAGACTCACACGCTGCACGGGCGCCGCCATGTTGTTCAAACACAGAAAACTTTATTTAAACTCTGAGCGCGAGAAATGACGCACAGTTAGTCAGAGCTCATGAACTATCTGCCATGGTTGAGGAAAAAGATTATTATGTAATCCAAGTTGTAGCTATTAAAAGAATACAATACAAAAATGTAGATATTTTGAGAAAAATCTCAGTCTCAATGTCGTGTCCAAATCACATTGTGGGATTGAAATAATGTCTTCTCAAACAGTGCACTATAAGGCTATGGTGGGACATTTTTTTTGTTTCATTTTTGCCTTGCATTATTGCTACTATATTACAATATATTTTATGATTTAATGTTTTGCGAGCTAAAATAACAATAAAACGTTTGTTACAAATGTTATCTATGTTCAAAATCACTAAAGTTGTGCAGCCTTTTAGGGTTAATATATATTTATTAAAGTGTTAGTTTCATAGTTTCAGCTCTACAAACATTGAATATTATAACACTCATACACACTCTCAGACACTCACTCACTCACTCACTCACTCACTCACTCACTCACTCACTCACTCACTCATTCACACACACACACACACACACACACACACACACACACACACACACACACACACACACACACATATACTGTATATTTAAATCTTAACAGATATCTGTCACACATTTTGACAGGGTTTTCAGCTTCTTCTCTCAGTCTAACAGTGAACTTTCTCTGGGGTTCTTGTATGTGGTCAGTTGTCTCTATTGACACCAATATGTTGCTGAAACCCTTTTTTTTAAAACGATTGAAGATAAATTGTTTTATAAAAAACATTATATTTGAAAATTCAAAATAAGTTTCATTTCAGTACATGAGGCATTGCTGTTGGCTCAGTTTGTGACTATTTTTTTTTTTATTACATTATTATAACATTACCAGTTCTTAGTCTTTGAAACTGGCACGTAAGCATTAAAATGAGTGACACAGTTTTCTGTCACAGCTGCCAGGCATGAGAATTCAGTGTTGGATGTTTTATCCTGTTACCTTAGCAACCCTTTTATCTCTCAATAGCAGATTGTTTACTGTTGAACCATTTATATTTGTGAAATTGGGAGTGAATGACGCACAGGCTCCATTTCACACCAACTGACACAGAGCATTTATGCCGTTACTGTAAGGTCACAGAAGTTCAGTCATATCCTCACCTCCAACGGCTCTGTGCTCTCGAAAGAATCCAACTGCATGAATGAATACATTTGCTTTGTTTATATTAAAAGGGACCTTCTGTGCCTTTATACAATGTCTGATTTTGTTTTTCTACTAGAAAAGGTTTTCATGCTTGACTGCTGATTATTTTCATTGTTGCAGCTCGTCTCTTCTCAGTCTTCTTTTGTCAGTAACGCTATGTTTAGCTCCTGATGTCTCTATGAAGCTTCTCCTTCTGAAAAGACCAGTGTGTTGTGATTGTGTCTGCCTTTGACACAATCCAGTGTCTCTTCATCCCCTAATGGAGTGTGTAAACTTTACACTGTCTGCTTTTGAAACAATCCAGTGTCTCTTCATCCCCTAATGGAGTGTGTAAACTTTACACTGTCTGCCTTTGAAACAATCCAGTGTCTCTTCATCCCCTAATGGAGTGTGTAAACTCTACATTGTCTGCCTTTGACACAATCCAGTGTCTCTTCATCCCCTAATGGAGTGTGTAAACTTTACACTTAATGTTACAAAAAACGTATATACATAAAGTGCACAGAGTGCAAACAGACAGCACAAGAAAGTAACGCAGACCAGTACACAGTCCAGTCTGAAAGTGAGAGTGCCTTTGACACAATCCAGCGTCTCTTCACCCCCATTGGATTGTGTAAACTTACACTATCGTGGCTCTTTCATTTTCTGTGGTCCTATTGGTTAATGTTACAAATTTGACATAACTCCATGATGGAAGACTGAGAAATAGTAAAACACTTGTGTTTCAGGTGTGACGTCATGAAACATCACAGATTGTCGTCCACTTTAACACAATAAATGCGATAAAACTATTTATTCATCGTTAATAAAATCAAACGGATTGTGCCAAATCAGTCTAAAACCATGAAGTCTGAACTAGACATAAAATAATATAGACTTATTTTGACTACACACATATATAATGGAGTTCAAAGTCAAGTCAAAGTCAAAGTGGAGTTTATTGTCATTTCAGCCATATACAAGTACATAGTGAAACGAAACAACGTTTCTCCAGGAACAAGGTGCTATAAACAAAAAACGTATATACATAAAGTGCACAGAGTGCAAACAGACAGCACAAGAAAGTAACGCAGACCAGTACACAGTCCAGTCTGAAAGTGAGAGTGTAAAGTGACAATGCAATATTAAGAATAAATAATAGAAATTAATGATAGTAAAAACAGTCTGTTGGTAACAGTCCAAAATAGTGAGTTATTTTGAGTTTAGCAGCCTGATGGTATGGGGGAAACAACTGTTGCAAAGTCTGGTTGTGAGAGAACGAATACTTCGATACCGTTTTCCAGACGGCAAGAGGGTGAAAAGTGTGTGTGAGGGGTGTGTGGGGTCGTCCACAATGCTGGTGGCTTTGAGGATGCAGCGTGATGTGTAGATGTCTGTGATAGAGGGAAGAGAGACTCCGATGATCTTTCCAGCTGTTCTCACTATCCGCTCAGGATGCTCTCAATTGTCCCTCTGTAGAACACTGTGAGGATGGGGGGTGGGAGGTGTGCTTTCCTCAGCCTTCTCAGAAAGTACAGGCACTGCTGGGCTTTCTTTGCTGTGTGACTGCAACACAGCACTTGTCTGTGTGACACTTATCTCGACTCACGGTTAACTCGCCAATACTATTATGTCAACGTTTTTGAAGTAGAACCGCCAAACTCCCTATTTGTATCAGCATTTTCTTGTGGGTTATATCGTTTCTTTTATGTTGCCAAAATCTAATGTCTTGAGCACAAAAGAGGGACAAATTCGCCACTTACCATGGTAATTTCGTGACTAATTTGCATACCTAGTTCACTGAGCATGCGCTGAGTTTGCGTTGCACGTGGATCGCGGTCCGCTCACGGTTCACTCCCTGTCGTTGATCTCGTCTGAGGGATAACACGCTGTAGCATCCCGCACGTTTTTTGTGATTTTGTGAGCAATCTTTGTGTTTGCCTTGTTGGAGAATATAATTAAAGGTTTGTATCAAGAATCAAAATAGTTTTTTATTGTGGTGGTTTTACATTTGCCTTTTGTTGTTAGCAAACATATGCACAGAACAGTGTATGTATATTTTTTTTAGATGAATGCCGTTCGCTTCATCAAACAAATTGTGGCAACACTGTTGTGTAAAAAAAAAAAAAAACACGACCAGGTACATTCTCATTTAATAACTCACATCAATACATTTTCATTTTTCTTTCTTGCGAGGGTTGTTATCTTTGCCGCTTGCACTCACTCTGGCAGCTGCCGCTGATAGGCTGTCTGACCTGTCAATCATGCAAGAATACGTGATTGGCTGTGCTGCCATGAGGGCGGGCTCTTCTCATCTCATCCGACACTCTTCTTAAAGGAACGCGCTGCTGCACAGTGCAGAGAGGAGAGAGGGAGAGACTGCTTTTTCTTTTTCTTCTGATTCTGACTCGTGTTTGTTTTCTTATTGTGTGAATTTCGCTCACAAGCACTGTGTACCGAGCCTGAAAAGTTATGGATAATTGATGTCATGTGAGCAACATTTGCAATTCGAAATGTGAACACACACAAAAATTTAATCAATCTATGGGTGTGGGTTATGCCAACGATTTTTACACAAAACCCAAAACCCTGCGGCTATATGAGCTTGCGGACCTGCGTCTGCGGGTTATATGTGGGCAAATCGGTAATATATGTTATATTAGTTATCTCGATAAACGGTTATCTCGACGCTTTTTTGCAACCCCCAAGGCCATCGACATAACCAAACTGTCACGGAACGAACAGGGAGGACTCAAGTGCGGGGTGACGGTGAGGATTTATTATAACAACAAAAGAACATAACATACAAAAGAAACAACCCACAAGGGGGAAAACATAACATAAACCAGATCATAACTCAAAGCATAAAACAAACCAGGAAATCCAGGCCGATCTAGACAGGAATGACATCCAACAGAATGACAACGAGACCACACCAAACTGCAAACACAAGGGCTATATATAGGGAACAAGCCAGGCCGGCTCTGGCGAGGCTGGCGGTTCAGGCGGCGCCGGGGGGGCGAGCCAAGCAGGCTCAGACAAGGCCGGCGGGTCAGGCGGCGCCGGAGGGGCGAGCCGACTCGGGGTGGCCTCCGGGACTGGCGGATCGGAGAAGGCCCTTTCCTGGACTCTGTGTCTGACTTTTTTTGGTTTTCTCCTAGGTTGTGGACTTTTGTTTTCTGGTTTGGAATTGCCATTGTGTCCTTTTTTCATGCACTGTCTTTAGTTGTTGATTTGGTCTTTTTGCCCTCCCTCCCTCCCTCCCATTCCTGACCTTCCATTGTATTCCTTGAGTTCCCTGTCTTGTGTGTCATGCTTGGTGGTGATGTCGGTGTTGGGTTTTGTTTCATGTTGGAACGCCAGGTGGCGTTCCTTAGAGGGGGGGTAGTGTCACGGTTCTGTCTCTGTTTCCAGTGTTATTAGTGGACAGAACCGTGGCACTGCTCTCTCTCCCGTGTGTTTGTCTCGTTAGTGTCTGCCCCGCCTCCTTGTTTCCCATAATCATTCCCAGCTGTCTCTCATCACTACCTTCCCTCATGTGTCCTATAAATATCCCTCAGTGTTTGCTGTCTGGTGTCGTGTCATTGTCGCTCATGTCTCTCTGTGATGTTTCCGTGGCTCTACCGTTCCATCCGGTTTGTTTGTGTTATGTTTTCTAGTAAAGTTTTCCAGTAATGTTTTCCCCCTCGTGGGTTATTTCCTTTCATGTCTTATGTTCATTTTGTTATAATAAACACTTCCCCTGCATTTGAGTCCTCCCTGCATGCGATTTGTGACACAAACTCCACTGTATCTGTTTTGGCATTGTTACCTCTTGGAGCTATTTTTAAACTCTACTATTGAACTTTATCCTTATATTCCTGCCTTCTTCATCAGTCTGTCTGTTCCCTTACTGACAGTATCAGCATGAACTCTTCTAATGCTGGTCATACTTCTGAGACACAAAATGGACAATATAATTTCCTCTACTTTCTATTCTTATCTAAAGCTAAGAATGTAGATAATTGTTCTTTTTTTTTTTAGTAATGTTTTCTTAGGGAACAATCACTATTACTATTACTCAGAGTTAATAGCCCATATAAATAATATGAATGTAATGAAGTTTGTGATTACAATACCGTCGTATATCAAACAATAACTTTTATTATAGAAACAACATGCATACATAGATGTGACTGGATCCAACCATTTTGCCTCACAGTTATGAAGATCTCTTAGTCAGGACGTGAACTGGTTATAATTATGTGAAATGCTCATTTCCCTGATCCTATTTCCTCATTGCTGTCTCCTCGAGGGCCCTGGGCATCTCTGTGATTTTCACTCTGATGAATGATGTTCCTGAGTTGCCTTGGGCTCTGAGAATGCAGTCCAAATCGGAGATTAAATCTTCCTCCCTCATTTCCTGCACTCTCGTCTTCTATTTGTCCTGTCTATTTGTTTGTAATGATAGATCTCATGAGATAATGTATTTTGGACAGTGTGTGATTTGTACAATAAAAAAAAAAGTTTTCACCCCTAGTCATAACCATTAGTGGGGCATAAGAAGATAAGATTGTACGTCAATGTCCAATTCATCATAAACATAAAATAGCTACAAACTGCCATGTGAGTGTCGTCTTTTGATGTGGTTCGAGTTACTCCTTCAATGGATTATTTCCCGTACACCATGAAGTAAATAATAGTTTAAAATGTTAGAAATTGTGTTGAAGTGTTTATTTCTAATGATAGTTTAAAATGTTCCAAATTGTATTGACGTGTTAATTTCTGTTCAAACATAAAGTTACTGTTTCTAATTCTGTAGCAAACCTTTCTTGACTAAAACAAAGGACAATGCACTCAGGGTGAAAAGTCCAAGGCTGTAACTGTTGACACTATCTGTTTGCTAGAAAAGTTACAGAAAGAAAGGGATGGGGTTCTTGCATTCTTGTGTGCACATTGCTGACTGGTGGGGAGTATCCTGAGATGAAGAAATCTGCCTGATAACAGTCACTGTGTGAAGAGGAGGACTCGAGGGAGGAACTGAAAGTCAAGAATATATAAACTGTTTTCAAATGCTTGTAAGATATTCTGGACTGCCCAGATGTCAGCTTTTGGCAGTGTGGTCCTGTAATGCTGAACTCAGAGCACTTTTGATTCTCTATTAAATTGATTCCATTCATCTACAAGTAGCGTCTTTCATTGACTTGGCAAATCAACGGACTGGGGGGAAGACACTGTAACACTACACACTGTTTGTAGTTTGGGAAAAAGTTTCGGCTGTGATGCTGCCGCTTTGGCGGTGAGGAGGTGTGTTTAAACAATCTCGCACGCACCCATCATCCATCTCACGAGCACCCCCCCACCCCAACAAACTATCACGTTTGATCTTCAGCAAGAACCAATGAGGTTCATTCTCGTGTCACACGTCACATTTGAGCTTCAGCAAGAACCAATGAGGTTCATTCTCGTGTTACAAGTCACGTTTGATCTTCAGCAAGAACCAATGAGGTTCATTCTCGTGTTACGAGTCACGTTTGATCTTCAGCAAGAACCAATTAGGTTCATTCTCGTGTTACGCGTCACGATTGATCTTCTCAAGAACCAATGAGGTTCATTCTCGTGTTACGCGTCACGATTGATCTTCAGCAAGAACCAATGAGGTTCATTCTCGTGTTACAAGTCACGTTTGATCTTCAGCAAGAACCAATGAGGTTCATTCTCGTGTTACACGTCACGTTTGATCTTCAGCAAGAACCAATGAGGTTCATTCTCGTGTTACGCGTCACGATTGATCTTCAGCAAGAACCAATGAGGTTCATTCTCGTGTTACAAGTCACGTTTGATCTTCAGCAAGAACCAATGAGGTTCATTCTCGTGTTACGCGTCACGTTTGATCTTCAGCAAGAACCAATGAGGTTCATTCTCGTGTTACGCGTCACGTTTGATCTTCAGCAAGAACCAATGAGGTTCATTCTCGTGTTACGCGTCACGATTGATCTTCTCAAGAACCAATGAGGTTCATTCTCGTGTTACGCATCACGTTTGAGCTTCAGCAAGAACCAATGAGGTTCATTCTTGTGTTATGCATCACGTTTGATCTTCAACAAGAACCAGTGAGGTTCATTCTAGTGTTACGCATCATGTTTGATCTTCTCAAGAACCAATGAGGTTCATTCTCGTGTTACGCATCATGTTTGAGCTTCAGCAAGAACCAATGAGGTTCATTCTTGTGTTATGCATCACGTTTGAGCTTCAGCAGGAACCAATGAGGTTCATTCTCGTGTTACACATCACGTTTAAGCTTCAACAAGAACCAATGAGGTTCATTCTCGTGTTACACATTACATTTGAGCTTCTACTTTAGAGTGATTGTATCTCATCAGAAAATTTGGACTAAACTGATAAATTCATCAAAAGCATCAAAGTATAGTGGCGTAGGAATTAGCCTAATGGAGGAACAGAAAGCTCTCAGACTTTCTTAGATGAGTGAAAGTCTTACTGGTTTGGATTGACGTGAGGATGAGTAAATGATGAAAGAATTTTTATTTTTGAGTGAACTATCTGTAATGAGCGGGATGAGGGATGAGAGCCGAGAGATTGCTTTGATGTGTTTAAAATGATAAAACCCAAATAAATCAACAACAAAAATTTTGAAGCCTAAAAGCAATTGTAGGTTGTAAATGAACTACACCACAGTCACATGACTTCAATGTCACCACCAATGACCACCAATGTCACCACAATAAGCTTTAAGAGCTCTTTTAGTGTTCATTTCAAAATATTTTCCATGAAAGTGATTGTAAACATAATGAGGCTGTGAAAGTGACTAGTGAATAGATGATGATTACCTATTCATTGTGATGTCCACGAAAGCTTCTGTTAGTCCCCATTAGCAACCACCTTTTCCAAGACAATACCCTGACCTTGTATTCACCGCAGACCTTATTTTAGGCTTTTAACCACACACAAAACAGACTATAGGAAGTCCTAAAATGCAACTTGTTTCTGGGTTTTGGGCAACAAACATACATCATCCCTGCTGAAAAACACTCACCTAAAGGATTATTAGGAACTGTGGTGGCAAAAAATCTTTACTAGTTCTGAATAAGAGACAAATAACCCAATTGTGATTTTAAAAGGTTTATTTTCTTGCAAGAAAAGGCCACAGTCATACAGACATCCGAAGCTGCCCTGCAGAGTGTGACAAAGAAGGACAGGCAGCTTCAACATTTATATCTTCCCTGACCTTGAAGGTCAGCACAGACTCTCCCTCCCTCGGTAGGAAAGTTAGCCTTGCACAAATACTTTCAAGTCTTCCCATACCTTGAACACAATTGCCCAAATACTTTCAAGTCTTCCCATACCTTGAACACAATTGCCCAAATACTTTCCAGTCTTCCCACTAAACAACAAGGTCAGCTGCTACTCACTAATATCTTAGGATATAAAGAGTATCATATAATCATGAAATAAAAACATATGAAATGGTAGAATTTCCATCACAATTCCCCCCTTTTTATCATTCATTGATAACTACAAAATCATTTCATTATTATTCAAGGATACAAAAAGAAATTTAAAAGTTCAAAACATAGCATATGTGGAAAGCAAACTCAGATATTAATAAATCACATTTATACTCTTCATCTCTGATTTTCATACAAATGATCACTCTCTGCTAAGACTGTTTTTTCAGGGATAGTCCCCTTTGAAATAAGCAAGCAATACATATATTCAGAGTAGAAAATACACCATAATTCGATTAATTCATGTCAGTATAATCCTCACTGGTCTCATCATCTTGTATTTGATACTTGTTAAGCATCTCATTGTAGCTCGTTGGCTCGTGGTAGGCCACCACGTCAGACCATTCACATGGGTGTCTGCAAAAATACACTTGACCATACCTGGCCCAGTAACTGGCACTTATACAGTTCATGCAGTTCTTGTCGTATGGATTACACTCAAATCTTACTTCAGATCCTTCCACCAGTGTGACAACGCCTCCCACCGAATTTTGTACTGGGACGACTAGTGTTTCTCTCCTCCCGCGATGGTGTGTTCTCGTAGAACACTTAGAATTAGGGTAGAATTTCCATCACAGAACACACACTAATACTGTGTTTGACCCCCTTTCGTCTTCAGAACTGCTTTAATTCTATGTGGCATTGATTCAACAAGGTGCTGAAAACATTCTTCAGAAATGTTGGCCCATATTGATAGGAGCATCTTGCAGTTGATGGAGATTTGTGGGATGCAAATCCAGGGCATGAAGCTTCCGTTTCACCACATCCCAAAGATGCTCTGTTGGGTTGAGATCTGGTGACTGTGGCGCCATTTTAGTACAGTGAACTCATTGTCAGGTTCAAGAAACCAATTTGAAATGATTCGAGCTTTGTGACATGGTATATTATCCTGCTGGAAGTAGCCATCAGAGGATGGGTCCATGGTGGTCAAGAAGGGATGGACATGGTCAAAAACAATGCTCAGGTAGGCCATGACATTTAAACGATGCCCAATTGGCACTAAGGGGCCTAAAGTGTGCCAAGAAAACATCCCCCACACCATTACACCCCCACCACCAGCCTGCACAGTGGTAACAAGGCATGATGGATCCATGTTATCATTCTGTTTATGCCAAATTCTGACTCTACCATCTCAATGTCTCAACAGAAATCGAGACTCATCAGACCAGGCAACATTTTTCCAGTCTTCAACTGTCCAATTTTGGTGAGCTTGTGCAAATAGTGCCTCTTTTTCCTATTTGTAGTGGAGATGAGTGGCACCCGGTGGGATTTTCTGCTGTTGTAGCCCATCCGCCTCAAGGTTGTGCATGTTGTGGCTTCACAAATGCTTTGCTGCATACCTCGGTTGTAACGAGTGGTTATTTCGGTCAAAGTTGCTCTTCTATCAGCTAGAATCAGTCGGTCCATTCTCCTCTGACCTCAAACATCAACAAGGCATTTTCGCCCACAGGACTGCCGCATTTGACTGCCGCATCTGGATGCTTTTCCCTTTTCTCACCATTCTTTGTAAACCCTAGAAATGGTTGTGCGTGAAAATTCCAGTAACTGAGCAGGTTGTGAAATACTCAATACTCAATACTACCGGCCCGTCTGGCACCAACAACCATGCCACGCTCAAAACTGCTTACATCACCTTTCTTTCCCATTCTGACATTCAGTTTGGAGTTCAGGAGATTGTCTTGATCAGGACCAACCCCTAAATGCATTGAAGAAACTGCCATGTTATTGGTTGATTAGACAATTGCATTAATGAGAATCTGAACAGGTGTTCCTAATAATCCTTTAGGTGAATGTATATAGTC
This sequence comes from Rhodeus uyekii, assembly GCA_037043235.1. Lineage (NCBI taxonomy): Eukaryota > Metazoa > Chordata > Actinopteri > Cypriniformes > Acheilognathidae > Rhodeus > Rhodeus uyekii. Next base: position 219,821 of record JAWRVZ010000147.1, read on the forward strand.
CAGCGTGAACTTTATGTAAACATGATTATACTCCATGTGTTGTAACCAGTACAACACAATAAAATATTTCTGTACAGTAGAGTACTGTAGTGTTAATTACATTATCCACTCGTTTTAATTACATTTCCTTCACTCTGACTAAATTATACCTGTGCTGATTCTACAGACGGGTAATGTGCTGTACTCCTGCGCAGGTTCAAAAACCATGCCACACTTGGTGTGTGTTACGGTTGTTGAGTAGCGATGAGTAACAAGGAAAGGAGCGGAGATGCAGGAGGACTCTGGAACACTATTTATTAAATAAAACTCAGGAGGACATACATAAAACAAGAACCAACCAGACCAACCAACAAGACTGGAGGAAACACAGGGTAGATATACACAGGGGAATCATTGAGGGAACAAGACACAGCTGACAATACTAACAGGGTGATGATTACAAGATCACACAGGGAACCCGGATGAAAACAAAAAAAAGATGGACATGTGACTTTAAGAGGTATGGTGAGGGATGATGAAAGCACGGAGAGCAAGGTTCAACTGAAAACTCTCTATTAAACAAAAACAAAAACCACTTTAAATATGAACAAAAAGGGCACACTTCTGTTCAAAACAGAAGATAACTCAGAGAACAATGGAGCACACGTTTAACACAATCAATGTATGAATGGAGGCGCCTGCTCGGCTCGGTCCAACGACTGTATCCGAGGAGCGGGTGAAGGATCACTGCGTGTTTGGTCTTTTCAGTCGCGGCGAATATGCACTCACTTATAATCTGACTCCATGTTTAAATATGACCGCGGGTTGATTTTAGAAAGCCAATTGGTCGTCGGTCATTAGTATAATAATTTGATAAATATACATTCGATTATTCTATTGAACTCGTTACTCTTATTTCACTCGTTCATTCGGGTCTCAGTGTCGCTCAGAGTCTCGCGCCAGCTAATCTGCGCGGATCTCACGGTCACAAATCTGTCAGTCTTGGTCACTAGACAGAGGTAATTGACTAATACTGTTTAGAGGGCCGCTTTCCTAAAAGTCCTTTATTTAGTCCCCATAGATCCGTATACCCGTAGTTACAATGTGTAACAAGCAGGGACTCAAAGGCAGAGATCCAAACGCAATGTCTTTTAATGAAGATAACAGAGGTGGTCGTACAGGCAGGGTTAAACAGGGGCAAACAGGAACAGAAGGGCAGGCAGAATCAGAGACGGTGTCACAGGCAAACAGGTCAGGACAGGCAGATAACGGTAACAGGTAGAGAATCCAGGCAGAGGTCAAAAGGCAGGCAGACAGGTTCAGAAACGGGTAAGCAGGCAGAATCGGTGACAGGATACAAAACAGAATATGACCGCTCAGAAATGACAACCGGGGTTTACTCAAGACTTCGCGGTGACTGAAGGGTGAGGCAGTCCTTTATAGTCCAGGTGATTACTAACAGATGGTGTGGCAAACAATATGATGAAGTCCAGGTGTGTGTGTGTAATCAGTCCAGTGTGATGGTTGCTGGGAAATGTAGTGTGTAGTGAAGTGTCAGTATAAGTGAGTGAGCTCCATCTGGTGGCCATGGAGGGGAGCGCAGAGCTCATAATCATAACACAATGACACTATTTCTAGTCAGAGGATCACTACTATAGATATAAGCCGACCAATATTACTTTCTCTATAGTAGCTTTGGTTTAGTCATGTCGTGGTTTCCCACGTACACTTAGCTAGAATTATATTACGGTAACCAGAGGGAAGGCCCACCCTGTTTAGGTCGGCCGATCAACGTTTCGTTGCCCTAAAAGGAAATTCCATTTATTGGCCTTTACGGTCTAAGTCAGGGGTGGGCAAACTTTTTGTCTCGCGGGCCACATTGGTTTCTAAAATTTGACAAAGGGGCCGGGCCAGAATTGTAGGATAGTGTGTTTGTGTGAACTAATATGAATGAAATGTAAAATCCATTACATTAAAAGATTTGGCCTTTAACATGCACCAAAACATCAGGGTTCATTGATAAATTGTTTTCCAAATGTATTAATTTAATAACACAGTAGATAAACTCCCATTCAGTTTCAGTGGGAACAGTGTTGTTGATCTCCTTTTTTGCAAGTGCATCAAAGTCTGGAGTTAGTTTTGTAGTGGCAATTCTCAGGGACAGATCCGAAATCCATCCCCTTCACATTTCTGAAACCTTACGGGATAACACCAGTTGACAACTGGCCAATTGTCGTGCGATGCAGCTCTGACTAACAGGCAGATTTATTAGCATTAGTGCAGCCATTAGAAAAAAATTCAAAATCATGACTGAACTCTGCCAAGCTAGACAAGCGCGAACACGACGGTTATTTTCAAATCTTATCTTTCAGGCAACAGATGTTACAATAGTAACCGGAGACGTTCCCTTTCGATAGCGGTGTTCAATCTCCGTAAGAGAGAAGCAGATCAGCTCAAAACACGGGGAATCACACACCAATCACAGTGAAGAGGCACACAGCTCAACCAATGGTGATGCCGCCAGGTGTGCTCAATACTGATAGGTGCAGATAAACCAATGAAATCAGTTGCTGAAGTCTACCAAAATTTGCATACCAGAAAGCCTGAGAAATAGGTGTCGGCTGGTTAACCCGGCTCTGTGACGGGCTTTGAAGATGTTCATGATGCTAAATGTCTGTTCACACACATAGATTGAGCCAAACAACGTCAGCATCTTCTGTGCTGACTCTGTACATTTGCCGTCAGAGCCGTAGCTGTCCGATTTATTTGGAGACAGTTTGCTAGCGTAGTTTTATGGCAAAATGACGGCTGATGTTGTATTCTTTAAAAGTTTCTTGAGTTCAAGAGTTTCTTGGCATATCAGATATACAGCCCTTAATCGGACGTCAGCGAAAAACATACTAACTGTCTACTTTTCTTCGGTCCGCTCAATTTTTACTGAAGAGCTCAAAGTGCAAAGCGAAAAAGTGAAGTAGAGAGTAACACATCACACTCAAACAAAGCTCAATGTCTTTGGAGTGCGACATCTGTTGGGGAAACACTGACATTACAGGGAAAGGTCAAATGAAGGAGGTTTAATTATAATAAAACTTAAATTAATAATATAACTTCTACAAGTTCGGCGGGCCGGATTAAAAAGCCCAAAGGGCTTGGCCCACGGGCCGTAGTTTGCCCACCCCTGGTCTAAGTACACTTAATCTCTAAAGCCTCAGTCGGTGGATCGAATTAAAAGATAATCAATACCAACATCGAATGCTCAGAAACAGAGTAAAGATGCATACCTGAACTTAGGAAAATATGTAATGCTAAGTGTCCAATAGACACTCAGCATTACGGGCTAATCTTGGTTCTAATTTGCCTTGATGAACTCATAAGTGTCTGTTGGGGCACTCAGCACTATGAATGAAGTACTGAGTGCATATGAATGAATCCGGCCACCACCAGACAGAGAAGCCATGAGCATTCTGAAACCTTCCCTTAAATAACCCAGACCAGGACAGGAACTTATTTGAAGTGATAAACATAACAATGAGCCTTTTGGTTCAGGAGAACAGGCAGTAATTAACATGGAGGACCTTGGGAGGGGCAAGCCCATCCCAAATAAGCCAGACATTTCTAACTCTTTAACCTTTAACACCTTTGGTTTGCTTCTTATGGGAATAATACCTTTGTACCAGTCACACTTAGACATTTCAAATGATACCAAACATGTATAACATTGTATGATCATTCTTTACATTAAACCATATATTCTGTTGGCTGAGTTTCAGGATCTTTTGAGAGAAGAGCTGGGGGAAAAGGGGGTGAACATAATGAAATGCAACAGTGAGATTGGGGTGTTGTACCCAGCAGGTTGTGTCTCTGGGTATGTGGATTAAGGCCACGTCCACACGATGCCGGCGTGTTCCTTATCCGATCTTTTTTTCCTCGTTCAAAAAAAGAAATATCAGCGTCCACACGATACCACTGAAACTGACTGAATCCGGTATAATTTATATGCCAGACCAGTATGGGGTGCTGTAATTCTGCCACAGATAATACACTATACACAGAGAAGAAGACTTTGAGCATGCGCATTGTTGTTGCTGTTCAGTGTTGCCAGATTGCTATTTACCTTTTTGTCACGTCCGACCGGGAAAAAATGCATTGGGCGGGTTGATAAAATTTGGGATGGTTTTTGATGCATAAAATCCCTCAACATTTTTCATTATTTATAAGAGTACGCACTTTGGGCTGGTATTTTTTTAAATGGGAGGGTTTTAAGCTGTAGCTGCGCTGGAATCTTCAGTCCAATCTGGCAACACTGCTGCTGTTACTGTGACGCAGCCGACACGTGATGTGATGACATCATCAGTAAACAAAAAAATATACAGATTGGCCGTCCACACGATACCGCAAGGGTGTCGGATTCCGATTTATCCACTTTAGGACCCGGTATCAAAAGAGAGCGGATTCAGTCTCCCAAATCGCCGGATGCGTGTGGACGGAACGCCAATCCGATAAGAAATGTATGTGGATGCAGTGATCCGCGTCTCCGTGTGGACGGGGCCTAAGACGATATGTCACAGCATGATGCGTCTCGGGAACAGTTTGGTGTGAATAGTCTCGGCCAATCTTGTCCACCATACATCAACAACTGACAAAGACAAAAGAACAAATGTGGGCTTTTATACATAGGATAATGTGGAACAGGTGACGAGACTAACAAGAGGAGTGGGTGACGTGACAGGCGAAGGAGAATACAATGGGATCACACACACCAGACACTTCATGACTGTGACAGTGCTAAATTGTACTAAGTCCTAACATCTCCAAGTGTTTTTTTTTCAACACAATCCTTCTTATAAAAGCATTTATTCACATTTTCAAAATACAGATTTTTGACTCTAAGAGATCCATTATTTTACAAATTATTAATTTGTCTTCTTTCAGATGGATGTATTCCTTCTTCCTTTGCATTTTGAATCTAAGGTTCTTTCTCTGAAGGTTTTTTTTTTTATCTTTCCACTCTAGTTTAACATGCAGTGTTGGAAGAAGTTCACAAGTCAAGTACGCCTTCTTGAGTAAAAGTGCAGGTGCCCTAATAAAATATTTCTCCAGTAACATTATTAGTACACATTTTACATTTTACAAGACTAGAAGTAAAAAAGTATTTGATTTTTACAGATTAAAAACATAAATAATAAACCATATTTAATCTAGCCAGCACTAATAAGAAATATTAGTGCACACATTATTATTATATTATCTAACTTTTTATTTTATTATCAAAATTTATTATACACTATGACCAATTAAATTCAATAAACTCAGTTTAAATGACTGCTAATTAAAATTTTCAAGTAAGAAAAACTTTTAATACCATTCAGTAATGTTCTGTCAACCTGGGGAAAACCTGTCAACATTTTAAGAGATTATAGGAAATGCAAACATACTAGTTTAATATCATTTTAAATTGCTACAAAAGTGGGGAAGATATGAATATTGAAGACCCACTGAAGTGCCTTGAAACACACAGCATTATTCAATGTGTTGATATCATTTCCACTGAAACAGAAAGACAGGGTAAAGCATATCTAACATAAACTGAACCAATGTGAAGAAGCTAAAACTTGTAGTATGATTAAATAACTTTGTTTGTGTTAACATCCTGGCCACAGAATTTGGTTGTAAACATGACAAACTGTGAGGATTTAAAAAAGAAAATAAGGCAATACAGTTTAAACAAAAAAAGCATGAATCTTTATCATTAAAACTCAAAAAACACCTCACATTGGAAATATTCTTAAGACTGTATTAATAAACCAACTTCTTAATACTTTTCCTGTAGCTCAATCAGTAGTCAAACACCAAGGTCATGGGTTCGATTCCCAGGGAAAGCAACAACTGATTAGAATATAAAAAAATGTGTGTCTTGAATGTCTTCAGTCGCTTTGGATAAAAGTGTCTGCCAAATCCATAAAAAAGTAATCTAGTGTCAAAATAAAAAAGGTAGAGCTTGAGCACTTTTTTTTACAAGCTGCAACAGTTTTTTTTTGTTATTTAACTGCAGAAAGTTTGAGGCCATCTAATTTTTATCTGTGTTAAATATGCTCAAAGTCCGTCCAGACTAGCCAGATCCCTGGAACTCAGTGATGACTGTAACTATATCTGCAGAGTAGTGAAAATAGCAGTGTTTGAATTACAGATCCAAGAGGAAGCATGTGAATTAGAAACAGAATTGGTCTCAACAGGGAACCCAGTGGAACACCATAGTTACGTTCAGAATGGTGGGATACTTCATTTTCCAACTGAAATGTGCTATTTGACAAATAAGACACAAACCAATCCAAAGCCCTCCCTGAAACCATAACCCATTTATTCAACATATTAATTAAAGTCAAACAGTCAAAATGTAACAAAGGCTGCAGTCAAATCTAATAGTATGAAAACTGAACATTCTCCAGCATTCTTTTGTCATCAGTAAGTCATTTTCTCAAAAATATTCTTATTAGCAACCTTTAATAGTTGCTTGGCTACGGCCTTCTCTATTACTTCTGAGATAAAAAGGTAATTTAAAGATCTATAATTGTTTTCAACTACAGGATCTAATGAAAGCATCTTCAGAAAAACTACTGTTGCACAACCTCATAAAATTCCTGCTTTATTACAGGTGAAAGGAATCCCGCAATACCTCCCTGCAACCTGAGTTGTCCACACACTGAACCAGAGGAGAAATTGAAGCTCTTATATTAGCGACCTACCGTCTTTCTGGCTAAAGGCAATACATACGGGTTAGTAAATGTATTAATTCCGTCACAGAAAAGCCTAGCTGTCATGGTTGGTAGAGAGAGGAGGAGACGTGGAGCCACGGGAATTATATTTATTTACAAACTTAAATAAAAACCCTTTAACTATAACAAAACAGCACTTCTTGAGTAAAACTTGGAGCCAAAACACTGAGAATCTGGACAAGGTGAACGAGGTTCAAATACACAGGGAAGGAATGAGGGAATGAGACACAGGTGGCGAGACTAACGATACGATTGCTGACGTGACAGGTGAGTGTGAGTCTCATTGTCAGATTTACTAAACAGGGCAAATTAGCATCTGGCTCTGCTTTTTTAATAAATAATGGAGCAAATAGCAGTAAATTAACTAGAGCAAACCATAGTAAATCACCTTGATTCATTTAAACTCTCTCTTCACATAAATGTTGCGTCTGAAAGGGAAACTCCTACAAATGCATTTGCAATAAGATCAGCAAGAAAAATAACCCTGTCCACCTCTTTCAGCGCTAATTGTTCCCTGAAAAATGCAAGCGTTTCATAAATAAGGCCCTTAGCCATGTAATAATATAATAGCTTATTACACTGTTCTGTAGAATACTTGATTACGAATGATCATTGTCTTTGTTTAACAATCACAGATCTCAGGAACAAAGAATGCTTAAGCATTATCCAAGACAAAATATGAAAGAATTATGAAAACATATCCTCCACCGAGCAGCCTGTCCTGTGACTGTGTGATGGCTAACCAGTGTTTCTGATGTTTTCCATCACTGTTCCTGTGGATTATCATGCTGACAGCTCTGTCACTCCCCTGTGTGCGCATCAGTCTCATCTCTCTGCTCTTTCCCCTTCCTGCTCTCATTCATTAAGATGACTAATTAGCGTCCTGATCAGTTGTAATACTCGAGGGGATTGGTCTCAACTTCCAGAGTCGAACTATTTTATTCAGTCAACACCATTCATTAAAGGTCAGCTGTGTCATTTATTCAGCACTAATATCTTTTCTCACAGCCTTTTTTAAGGTCAACATAAAATCTTATTTTACAAGTGAATATTCAACAGTAAAATATGTGAAGCGGCACTTTATAAAGACATTATAAAGGAATTACAGTAATACCTCGGTTTACGAGCGACTTGGTATACGAGCAAATCGGTGTACGAGCAAGGAGGGTCGAATCGGTGTACGAGCATTGTATCGGTGTACGAGAAAAAAATTCCCTCACCCATGCGCAGTTCTGTGTGGAAAAAGTCCTAACACTCAGCATCCTTGTGCGCATTTTTACATTAAATATCCTAATGACAGCCTCTCATAACACAGTCAGGAGGTTCCAACCCCTTTTATAACCCCTTAACTCATTCATTGGCTCTATCATTCACCACAGTGATATTTTTATAAGTGATTTACAGAAGTTTTTACCTCATATTCTAAACATTAATTAATTATGATCACTATTGTTCACGTAGTGAAATATACACGGTTTTAGCCAAATAATAAACAAAGTAATAGGGTTAGACAAACCATATTTTTATACAAACAACATATAAGCCTCTCCTACAAATGAGCACTGTTTTCATGTTCGTCGGACCTGCCGTTTCTCTGCAGTATATCGGCAAAAGCGCAAGGAGTAAAATGTGACTTCTTACCCTGTGAGCGGGGCTCGTTTTAACAGACAGTTGACAGTTAGTTGTAACACCATGTTATCCAATGCAAGTTCATTCACGTATTTTTATTTGTTTAAAAAAGTTGCGTCTTGATGATCATAAGATCAGAAACTTATGAATTAAATATATTTTTTTCCTTTATGTTTTACATTTGTTGTGTTTTGAACAATGTAATGACTTGAAAAACGTTTTAATAGGTTAATACAATGCAAAATATATGATTATTGATGCAACTTGTTCAATGCGGCTTAGTGTTACAACTAACCCCGCGCTGTCTTGTTTACTTCAGGACCGGATAGCAGCCACTATGTGTTTTTCACGTCTTTCAAAATGGTACCATCTTTTAGCCAAGAAGATGGTAATCATAACAATATAAGATTAGACTAACAATCTTTCACACATTCTTTGAAAATCGAAAAACAACTACTATAACAAAAAATATTTACATGCTGCCAAAAGAGTTTTTCCTGTGGTTCTCATCCAAACTTCTATGAAATGTATCGAAAAATGGCCAGAAGAAGTGTGCAAACAGTGTGATGAAAAGCCCTTTAGCACGTCACATTTATGCCCCTGCAACTATCTAAAAAAATCGCTGTTACTATTTACCCCGCGTTACTTTGTGCCCCGCGCTCCCCTAGTTCTCTCGCGGCTCCCACAAATTCGTTCTCTTGTGGCTCCCGCGAATTCGTTCGTTCTAGGCTCCCGCGAATTCGTTCGTTCTAGGCTCCCGCGAATTCGTCCGTTCGCGGCTCCCGCGAATTCGTTAGTTCGAGGCTCCCGCGAATTCGTTCTCTCGCGGCTCCCGCGAATTCGTTCTCTTGCGGCTTCCGCGAATTCGTTGGTTCGAGGCTCCCGCGAATTCGTTCGTTTGCGGCTCCCGTGAATTCGTTCTTTCGCCGGCTCCCATGTTCCACGACTTTAACTCTGGATTATCACTCGTTTGTTTTCTGCACTATTATAATAAATTCACTCATTTGCTTTCATCCTTGCTTTCCCCGCTCCACTCTCCTCCCTCCTCTCTCTCCTCCAAGCAGGCTGCTCAAACCTGACTGCATTACAGTAAATTGTCAAGTATTTCTAGAGTTTAATTGTCAATTATTAATTAGTATTTATATGAGATCTTTATGGTTACAATTTTGATTGCAATTAATAGGGTAAAACCAAAAGAATATTTAAAATGGGCATTTGTGGTCATGTGGAACGAATTAATTGATTTTTAGTGCATTCTTATGGGGAAATTTGTTTTTGTGTACAAGCATTTTGGTTTACGAGCTCGCTCTTGGAACGAATTAAACTCGTAAACCGAGGTATTACTGTATTATCACTATAATGTACATTAATTTGACTCATTGTTGAACCAATGATGTGGCGGGAACACCTGTTTATCCCTTATCAGATATCTTATCTGAGTTATGGTTTGAGTTTTTGGGAAACTTGTTTGGAAACGATCATTAGGCAAGAATTTCTTTAGTGACTCAAACTCTAAAGGCCCCCAATATACTCAAAGTTTTTGTTTTGGGGTAAAATCAAGTGGGAAATACCTTTGCAATGTCAGTGTATAGTGTATAATGTTAGTGTGTGTGTTTGGTCCCGAGACCAAATATGTGCTGCGCAGTTTCCTGTCAATATCACAAACTAAACACACCTGTCATGGAACAAGTAGCGAGGACTAAGTATGGAAGAAGTATGGAAGAAGTATGCGGGTGAAAAAGGATTTATTACTATAATGAAAACAAAACAAAGCACTAACAAAACTGCCCTGAGGGGGAAAATCAAAACTAAACGAAGAAACAGAAAACCCGGATGGACCACGGCGAGGAAACAGGGAGCACCAGAGACCATAGACAATGACACAACACCACACAGGGCAGAAAACACACAGGGATTAAATCGGGAACATATGAGGAAGGTAACGAGGAGAAACAGCTGAGAACAATCAAGGGAAACAAGGGAACAAGATGGGCGGGGTTGCACAATCACAAGACACGAACCACATGAAGGAAAGCAGACAGGAGACACGACACTATAAACACGACGAGGGAGCAGTGTCAGAGCTCTGGTGACCAAGGTTTGGTGCTTCTACGCCATTCTGATTCCCCGATCATTCCCTCTGGTTTTAGGGATGAACCATGTGTAGGAATAATGTGAGAACTAGGCATGTGGACATCGAATCACTGTGACCGGCTCGACTCCGTGACAGAGGTGTTCTGCTTTATGTTTTGCCAGGACAGTGGAACGATCCGTCTTTAGTGGCGTGAAGGAAACGCAGGACCTGGAATCAGTGAAGCATCTAGAGCTAATCTACACAGCAACCTGCAGAAAAAAGCTGACACACAATACCTGTGTACCTGATTACACTACAAATGTGCGCTTTTTTTTCGTTTTTTCAGAAAGTGGTGTTCTTCCAAAAGCCAAGATACGGCAACTCAGAATCTACAAATGTCTCTCTCTCTTCCCTGATTTTAAAAAGAAAAGAATTATTCTGAATCTTTCATACATTCTGCTTTGACAAAGGAGGCTTTTATCTTGGTCCCATTAGCATTTTTGGCACTGGAGCAATTTACATTTTTATAGCATAATTAATGAACAAGAAAGCCATTTACATCTTTCCTCTGTTCACTGCCACGTCGTGTGGAGCATATTTTATTTCAGGATTTGAGAAGGAAAGGGACCAGGCCGGTGAGAGGATGAATGATCCGTTGCACTCAGAGGGATGTGTGTGTCGCATCGGACGCCAGCTCTGATTGAGCCGTTTACTCATCCCTAAAGAAATCTAGTCATGGGCATCAGCCTAGCAGAGACCTGATGTTGTAATATATTATATATATCTTATTGTATAACAATATCATTCAGATATTCTTTACTTCAGTCTCTGATGAAGAAGTTCATTCCATCACAGTGAATCAGTGCTGAACTTCACATGACTCAGTTTATCTCACAACAGAACATGATTAGATGGTGTTAATGAATTCAAATCAGTCAACGGTTGCTAACCTTCATCTTTATATAGCACATCAATCTCATTCAGCAGTTTCATTCAAATTAAAAAAATAATATGTTTGCACCAAATTACATTTTGAAAGTCATTTAATCAAAACATTAAACGTTAAATCTAAGTGTTGTGCTCTTTTCACTGGCATCATGAGGGAGATTGCTTTAGTTTGCACTCCAGTTAAATGATCTAAGCACATATATTAAAGTCTATTAAACGTCACAAAAAGCTACACACACACACTCTCTCTCTCACACAAGCACTCTATCTCAAACACACACACACTCTCTCTCTCTCACACACACACACACACACTCACTCTATCTCTCTCTCTCTCTCTCTCTCTCTCTCTCTCTCACACACACACACACACACACACACAAAATCATGGACATAATTCGAAAAGGTTAAATGGCCCTGAAAACCAAAGACACACTTGTTCTGTTCAGGGTAAAACTGAGCACAATGGAAGCGAGCAGGAGACAGATTCCATGTACTGGAAGCATTTGGTTCTTGCAGCTAAACGAGATAAGAGCTGTTGTTTTCAGAGATCAAGCTCAGATGCGGAACACAACTTGTGTAGATTCACGGCTTTGGTTTTCTTTCAGTTTTACATTAAAACATGTTTTGAATATACTTATATTGCTCACTTTTCATAACAATAAATGTACAATTGTATACGTGTTTTCACGTTTAATCTTTTTTCTCTTTGGCAATAATCAAGAAAAAGAGAAACTTAAAGAGGATTTATGAGTTTAAGTTGTAAATGGTCCATAAGCTCCAAAAATGAGCAAAAGCATCAGTGTAACTCGGCAGCATAAACACAGAGCGCGCACAATCGCACGGGACGCGCGCTGCTGTCGGAGCAGCAAAGGGTTAAACAGCATCCGTCTCCACGTGACGCGCGTCTGAAGTGCGCGCGCTCTCCGCGCTCCTGCTCTCAGACTCGCGCGCGCAGGATGGAGCGCCCGCAGGACCGATGCTGATGCCGATGCTGAGCATCTCCCTCTCGCTGCTGCTGGCTCTGAGCGCGCCCGCCCGATGCTCCCACAGCTGGAGCGACGACGACCTGCTGCTGCCGCCCGCAAACTCCTCCGGGAGGTTCCTGGCCAGCCTGGAAGTGGATGTGGGCTACTCGAAGAGGTCCGTGGAGGAGCCCGAAGCCTCCGCGCAGTGCAACGTGAGCGTGGAGAGGCTCCCGACCAAACTCGTGGCGCGCTGGGACAGCAACTTCGGCTTCCAGTGCGACGTGCTCCTCTACACCACCAACAGCCACGGCAAGGCGTTCTTCTCCGCCGCATTCAACCGCGCGCTGTCGCCGGTGTACATCGAGCACCTGGGCGTCACGGGCGGCCAGCAGGAGTTCCGGCTGTGCGTGGGATGCGGGCTGTCCCGGTTCCGCCGGTTCCGCAGGGGCCAGCAGGCGGGCGACTCGGTGCACTTCTGCTGCGTGGACTTCGCTCTGGACGAGCTGAAGGGCGACCGCAGCTGGAGACTGAACCGCAAGCCCATCGAGTCCACACTGGTCGCCTGCTTCATGACTCTGGTCATCATCATATGGAGCGTCGCTGCCCTCATATGGCCGGTGCCCATTATCGCGGGCTTCCTGCCCAATGGGATGGAGCAGAGGAGGCCGAGGTGATGGAGCGGAGCCCGGCACTTTAATCCTCTGAAGGAAGCGATCGCTGCATCTTCCGCGTGTCGTGTGTTTGCTTAGACTCTCGTGTTTGAAGCGCCTTCCGTACCCGCATCTCCCGGATGCACCGAGATCTTTTGCTAGATATGCTTTTATAAATGGATTGGAATAGAAATGCATTCTATGTGATAGTCAGATGTTATTCCAAATGTTTGTAACGTTTCTAATCTTGCGATTCCTGGCCGATTTCAAGTGTTGGAGTGAAATGGAGTGCGTCTCAGGAAAACAAAGCTCTTCGCAATGTGTGGAGACGCGTGTGCCGCTCGGTCCCGTGAAGAGCCGCTAACATCCACGACACCTTCCCATTCCCCAGCTGGCTCTTACTGTAGATGATCATCACTCTGAGAACAACTGGGTTTCGCTTGTTTTGTTTTTTTAAAACTGTTCACTGAAAGCTTCTCTGAGAATTTCCAAAGTTCTTCTGTCGTCTGGAACTAGTGCTGCACTTTCTAAAGTTTGAGGCGAGTTTTCCTGTGTTTGTATTTGTTTGTATAAATAACAATTAAAAATGTGGTTCAGCTTTCCTAGCTGTCGCTCTAACAGTAGAGAGTGGCGCTTGCAACATCAAGGTCGTGGGTTCAATTTCCAGGGAAAGCAACAACTGATATGAATGTCAATGTGGTGATGTCTTGAATGTCTTGAATGCGATGATAAAAGCATCTGATAAATGCAGGAATGATTCATTTGTAAACAATGGCGCGAACAAATTTGTATAAAGTTTATACTTTGTAGATCTGTCATAATTGTTATTTGTAGTACAAATAAATTCATAAAATATTACTTTGTGAAGGTGTGTTGTGGCACGTCTCAATATTCACTCTCTCAGTGTTTCCCCCATAATTCCCTGCAAGCAAGCAAAACCTACAATAAAAGCACAAATATAGACTGACACACATCTTCCAAACATATGTTTTTAAGTCATAGTATAAGTCATAATGATAGAAAAGAGACAACTGACTTTTTAAAAAGTAATTCAAACAAATGGATAAAGATTGGCTGGAAATGTATGTATGATGCTCTTGTGACAGACAGGCTGTTTATAATGATGGAGTGAGATGATGCTGCTGCTCTTCTGATCTTTGCTGCGTTTCACACGGATAATGTGAAGTGAGGAGAGAGTTATAGTCGTCGGTCTATATCTTGGGAAATGTAGTTATAAAAATGGTCAAACATTAAGAACTGATTACAAACATGACTCTAGTCAGCCTAACTGTTCCTGTCAGTCTTTCGCATATAGAAAACAGAAGAACTCAACGTGATTTACCAAGAAAACCATTGATGAATCAAAATAAGACATGATTCAAATAAAATAAGCCATGGGAGGAAACAAGGATATAGCAGCATAATTTCCATAAGCAGATAATCAGAGCTGTAAGCATAATTCAGCGCAGTCACAAAGTTCAGCTCAGATTCTGCTGTGACACCGAAGAGTCTCTGAATGCACTTTATCATAATGGAATTTGAGCAAACGGATAAACTGATAATAAAACACAGCGCCGCAACAGTTTTGTTTCAAATCATGTATTTCCAGAACCTTTGAAAGAATAGTTTCACAATTAAACATTAAAGCACAGAGTTTTTGTACACGTTTTGAATAGATTATGACATTTTCACTCCAAAAAAACGTTATAAAAAACATGGTTAATTGAGATGGGGGAGGAAAAACTGGGATTTAGAAGGGGTGGTCCCTTTCTCTCTCTCTCTCTCTCTCTCTCTCTCTCTCTCTCTCTCTCTCTCTCTCTCTGTGTGTGTGTGTCTCTCTGTTTTTTAAAATAAGTAATTATTCAAATAAATTAAGCCATTGGAGGAAGCAAAGATTCATAACAGCATAATTTACTTTCCATAAAAAGTAAACCATCATTAGTCGCCCCCGCTGTAAAACCAAGCTGCCTCTAGTGGAGATCATATGCAATTACCCCATAAATGGGAATGTTTCACCTGGATGATTCACCTGAATGATTCTCCTGGATGATTTACCTGGACGAGTCTATTGGATGATTCACCTGAACAGCAATGATTCACCTGGATGTTTCACCTGAATGATTCTCCTGGATGATTCATTTGAATGATTCATTTGAATAATTCATCTGAATGATTCACCTGGATGATTCATCTGAATGAATATCCTGGATGATTCTCCTGGATGATTCACCTGGACGATTCTCCTGGATCTCTGGCTCAAACAGGAAGCCGCATCATTGTCTCTGAGCAGCGAAAGATAAATTCTGCGGTCGGTGCTACTCGCTTACATTTATAGCAACTTTAAGGAGTTTATTATATTACTAGAAAGTCATGCGAGTTTGGCGGTGCTCGTGCTTCTCTCTAGTATTGGTGGTTTTGCTGTCGTCTTTCACAGGTAACAACATTAACGCTATCCGACTCTTCACACCCAAATTTAAATGTATAAACGAGACTGAATTCTGCTACTTTTATGTATGTTACTCATTGACGCGTGGTTTTTAATGAAGCTCGCCTTAAACTCTTCAGAAACTCTTCAGAAACGAGTAAAAAGAGTACAAGAAAGATACGTGCGTTTCATCAGCTTTACACGAGATGCTAATCTTCTGCCGGACACATTCATAACCCCGTGAGCTTTCATTGTGTTGCGGGTTATGGTTATAAAGAGACACATTTCATAGTGGGGACGGATGATGGGTTGGCGACTCCTGCATTAATCCCTCACGATCTAGAGAGTAAGGATTGAGATGCATTGTGTGAATGCTTGACTGTAAAGATCAAAAGAGAGTCTTTAATCTGAATTAAACTGGGAAAATGTGTCGGAGTCCCAAACAATATCAAGGCAATTTCCAGAATTTAGGAACCAAATGCTAAAGAACTCTGCCTTCTTTTATGCACTGACTGGCCCCTAACCACAACCCATAATCCACATGACTTTACAACTAATGCACTCGAAGCACAATGGATGGATGAAGTTCAACACTTCATTAAAACGAGTGATACAGTAAAAGCTGCTGACATGTTGGATGTTGTTACTGGAGTGTATATATACCACTATAATGCATTTATGTCCAGTTTAATGTGAGATAATCTCACCCATAAGCATTAGTTTATCTGCTATGAGGGATTACGTCATTGCTTATTTCAAGTGTAACATTTTTACTAGTACAAATCTCATTTCTTAAGAATGTACAGAATCCTGACCATACCCACTTCAATGTGATGATGTGATCAATGATGCCATCAC
The DNA here is from genome assembly GCA_037043235.1 of Rhodeus uyekii. Taxonomy (NCBI): domain Eukaryota; kingdom Metazoa; phylum Chordata; class Actinopteri; order Cypriniformes; family Acheilognathidae; genus Rhodeus; species Rhodeus uyekii. The sequence goes on from JAWRVZ010000147.1 coordinate 236,125, forward strand.
TCGCGGAACAAATTCTTGATATCAAAAATGTAATTTCCACTAGTAAATACTTTAATGCTTGATAACTGTCATTGTATTTTCAGTAGTTAAATGTCAAACTCAGCTGTGGATATCAAGAATTAATTTATTACCAAGTTGAAATTCCAATTATCAGAAATACAATTCTTACTAGTAGAAGTACATCATTTTTTAACAACATACACCCTATAAAATAAAGATTTAAAAAGTTGTTTTCCTTTCAGAGATTATCTAGAAGAACCAATTTGGGTTCCCAAAGAAGTTCTTGCTCAAACATTTTTAATTCTTTGTGTGAAGAGCAATTTAATCATCTAAAGAGCCTTTCTCACTGTATAGACCCTTTTGCACCATAGGACGGTTCCGTTTCAGGTTCTCCATGGAACCATAAATGCCAATAAAGAACCTTACATTTTAAGAGTGTAAACAAGATTTATAACTTAAAAATCGATTGGGAAACTTTTTTTGTTGTGCTTTTATAAATAATTGTCACTCACTATGCATGTGAAAAAGCTAAAGGTTAAAGTGTTGTTGCAGCGTCTAAAAACATCTGTAAAGTGTTGGTGTTTGCGTGGTTGCAGCGGGCGCAGTGGGTGCAGCGGGCGCAGAGCTCCCGGTGGCTGTGGCTCCGGGCACGAGCGTGCTCATTAGCACCAGCGCTGGCGTGAGCACACAGTGCAGAGTGTGTGTGGGACAGGTGTGCCAATCCTCTCTGGTGCTGCGCAATGACGCGCGTCTGAGCTTCAGCTGCTCTCAGCCAGAGCTTGAGTTCAGCGTGCAGATCGTCACAGACACTGGTGAGCGCTCATGCTAATCATATTTCACCACTCATTAAGACATTGTTCACTTGTGTATATATAAAAGTTTGTTTTACTAAATATATTTAGGCTTATCCTTCACTTATGGCAAGCTATTAAAAGCTGGGACCGCTAGGGTCGTCCTGCTCCTTTTGTTTACAAAACATTACATTATTGTCCATCTTGAATTATTCCCTCTGCTTATTTTGAATATATTTTCCTTCATCAGAATGGTGTGACACTTGTTATGTGAATAACAAACTCACACAAAACACAGCGCTTGTGCTCCTCATGGTCAAACATAGGGCTGGGGATACAGGTCATACTTTAGGGGTACAATCTACAATTTGGCCATAAGTAATTGAAATGTGGAAACAAAGGGATTTTAGTTGTTGCATATGTGTTACTAGTGGTCAACTGAGACATGGATAAAAAAAAAAATCCTTTTTAAGCTAGATGCTGATTGATGTCTTAGAGAGCAGGCTGATGAAAAGCTGAAATATGTAGTTTACTTAGTGTTTAATAAATTGAAAATGAATTTAATAATGTATCTGTAAAATAAAACTGACTATAGATAGCAAGTTCTTGACTCTGGGATCCTTGTACGGTACATTTCACAAATAAGAAACTGTTTTATACAAAATAAAGTAAACACTGTTGTAGGGAAATTTGCAGTTAAGATTCAAGGACCAGGAATGACGAGCAGAGGTGCAGTTCGTTGATGAAATTGACTGAAAAGTACACACAGATACGCAGCTTCTTCAAGGCTGATCTCTGGCTCTAAACAAGAAACTTTCCCCAAAACATCCTGATAACATGTTCTCTCTCTGAGAAGTACACACAATATTCATCTTCATTCTTTGGTGAAGTAAATGCTTCAACTAAGTGTTGGTTACTTAGACTGTAGACATAAATATATAGACATATTCTGTACATAGATTTAAAGAAATCCATTCAAAAACTTAAATTATAAATCAATAACTTGATTATAAATCACAAATTGCTGGAGCGGCAGTGGATTCCAGAATCGGACCTTCACTTTCACCAACAGTTCACTCTTGTTGACGGTTAATTAGAAATATTAGTAGTGTTTGCCTTTCTAATATAAAAGCAAACGCTATACTTTTCATGTGCCTTTTACTTTTTGTTTAATAGTTCTGTCTAATAATGACCGCGTTCGAAATCGCACACTGGTATCACATTTAAATTTGGATCATTGACGTTTGAGATGTTTGTCTACATTTGACCAGGAGGAGTGCGAGTATAAGCCCTAAATGAAGAAGCTCAAATTAACACTGTGCGCTTGTCAACTCAATAAATCTACTGCACCTTTCTCTGACACATTTGTTCAACAGTGAAATTAAACATTGAACCTCAAGAACATCCTGCCTTTCAAAAGTTCAATCGGACCTTCATCTGGAATCTGAAGCCTCCAGCTACCAAAACAACCCATTTGAACTTCAGTAGGACTGGTTTACGGCAGATTCAGCACACAGACGGATGCCCCGACAAACACGTTTACATGCTCACAGTGCAGAACGTCAGTGTTGGAAGGTTTTGTCAGAATGGATCCATTATACGATTTGATGTGCCAAATGTAGGCAGACTCTCTCTGGAAGTGTCTGGTGGTCAAGCCTTGGACGCGAAAGCTATCGACGTATCACTGGGACCTGCCATTGACTGTAAGTGCATGATAAAGCTTGTATGTTTAATCCCAAATTGTTTAAACGATGTTGTCATATGTGAATTGTTGAACTTGCTTTGTTTTACAGCTCTGGCTAATATCCATGTTGTTCTCCCAGAGCGGAATTCAACGCAGGAGTTCTTTACTCCAAACACTTTTCCTGAAAATGCAGAGACCATGTGGTATTTCCACGTGCCCCACAAATACTACACAGATGTACACATTCTGAGGCACACTGTTCCAACATGCCTCCAACCTGAAAACATCCCAACAATGAAGTACATTTGGCAACACAAGGACCCTCTGGTAAAACCGCTGAATGGAAGCCAGCCATTGGTGGAGACGGGCAACTTTAACCTCTCCATAAAGAACTGCAAAATGTCCTGGTCACATCCTCCATTGCAAAGCCTAATGGTGCACTTTCAAATCTCTGCCATCAAGAGAAATAAGGGTATGTAAAAACATTTTCCAGAATTTATAGTAGTCTTATTTCCTTATAGTATTTTCTTATAGTCTTATGTATGCTTACAGAATGTGCAAGATGTTAATAAATAATCGTAACAAACTTAGAGGATCGTAAAATTGGTCTCACTGTCCTGAATATGCTTTTTTGCATAATAGATGTTAAACAGATGTTCACCAAAAAAAAAATAATTTTTCCATTTACTCACCCTCGTGTAGATCCAAATCTGTAAGACTTTTAGATTAAATCTGAGAGATTTATGTCCTTTCATTGACAGTCTATGCAACTACCACGTTGATGCTTCAAAAAGTTCATAAACAGATCAGAAGCGTAACACGAGAATGAACCTCATTGGTTCTCGCACGTCAAGCGAACATAGTTTGCCATAACTGATATGTGTTGTTACATCAATTACAAAATTGTTAATTAAGTCTCTCTGTCATACAAAAAAAAACGATTAAGCTTCTTCAGAAAATTTGGACTAAACCACTCAATTCATGTGGATTAGTTTTACGATCGCTTTATGAACTTTATGTAGTGGTAGTAGCTGTGGAGAGACAAAGCTCTCAGATTTCCTTAAAAACATCTTAATTTCTGTTCTGAAGATGAATGAAAGTCTCCCGGGTTTGGAACGACATGCAGTTGAGTAAACAATGACAGATTTTTCGAATTTTTGTGTGATCTAACTCTTTAAGATTAAGTCTACAAGATCAAATAACTGAAATAACAAGTCAAGTCACCTTTATTTATATAGCGCTTTTTACAATACAGATTGTTTCAAAGCAGCTTTACAGTGGTCACATGAAAACAATATAAACAAAGTTTGTTTTGGCTGAACAGCAGCTCTAAAAGAGCTGGCGAATTAATACAATTGATGAATATTAAGTGTTAAGTTTCCCCAACTGAGCAAGCCATAGGCGACAGCTGCAAGGAACCAAAACTCCAGCAGGAGACGGAATGAATGGAGAAAAAACCTTGGGAGAAACCAGGCTCAGTCGGGGGACCAGTTCTCCTCTGGCCAACACCCAAACAGTGCATGATTATTATATTGACAACATTACAAGACAAATATTAAGTCCAGTTTGGTCAGGTTGGAGATGGGTTCATAATCGTCACCGGGGAGGGTCTAGTAGAGTCACGGTCTCCGCAGACACTTCAGGGCAGTGCTGTGCTCGTGTCCAGGTGCAGGTCCTTCATCTGATCTGGATCCAGCTGACCACGGTTACCACGGAATAAACAGAGAATAATATCAGCGTAGATGCCATTCTTCTTCTGATGTATCGAGCAGGGGTGTCACTAGGCCCTTTTTAGGGGGGCTTCAGCCTAAACTTCTGCCCAGCCCCCCTAAAAAATATATTTGATTAATACATTTTTGATCGCTTCAGTCCCCTTTAAAAAAAACTCATTTGAAACGGCGGCAAGCTGCGTCAAGTTTCGGCTCCTCCCCTTATCTGAGTCTGCTTGGTTTTAGCGCATTTTTCAATCTGCAGGGGCGCCGAGCAGAGTGAACATCAAGGTGTGTGTCGTGTGTGCGTGCATTTATTGATAGATTGCTAATGCTATATTACACCTGCATCGGTGCAGTTCTTTGTCATAAATGCCACAGCCCCCACTTAATCCATTGTCCAGCCTCATACCTGTGTTGTTTATATTGCTGATATGGATGATCAAAGTTTATGGCTTTTATGTTATTTTCTGGTTAAAATGTTATTTAATTTTGTCAGAAAAATTCCTATCTGAGGTTTGTATGTGAGCATAGAAATGCAAATAGTAAAATGTTGTGTTTGTACTAGAAACGTGTGCGTGTGTTTGTACAGTGAATGAATCAGGAGGTCTTCATTGTAAAAAAAAAAAAAGTTTGCCTTAAAGCAAACCATACACAGTTTACGGACTTTACTGACTGTTAATGAGAGTAAAGATAGTTCTTAATATGTCACATGGTTGGCATAAAATTGTTCTTAAACTGCTGTTAACTTTATACAGTTGATATAAAATATTTTACTACAGTATTTGGTTCAGAATCTTTTTTTCTAGATTTTCCTCCTTTAAAATTGGGTCCGTCCTATGTTCCGGAGCGTCTTATATGGCGAAAAATACGGTGTGTATATATAGAACAAGTTTTGCAGCAATGTATACAACAATTGTTGCAATTATGAAGAAAAATGTAATGAACAAGAGTTTTCATTTAAACATAACTTTCTTTTTTTAACTTTTAATATTTTTTTTATGATCAGTGTGTTTTTTTTCACACCAGGTATGCGTGTGTGTGAGTGAGAGAGAGAGGGGCGGGGGACTGTGTGTTCTACGGATCAAATAGTCTGACGCTGTTTTTAAGATCTGCATTCCTTTATTTTGTATAAATACAGCAAGAACGTGTCAGACAGTGCGCGAAGTTAAAAAACTGAATAGAACCAGCAGACGGTAAAAAAACGACAGGCAGAGATGCAAGTACTAAGTACTACAAACAAACGTTAACGGGAAAGACCCGCGAACCTGTATGATTGATAGAGAGAGAAAGACACCTGTTCTCTTCTCAGCGTTCTGCGCGTGAATGAGCAGGACGGAGCCGCGAGACAGCAAATCTCCGATCACAGAACACAGTCAGCTACACAATGAGGATTTTTATTCAATCCGAGCACAGATAATGTCTCGTATTACTCGTATAATACTCGTACTCGGCAAAAATGCATTATCCGTACCGGATCCTCGTTTCAGCCGAGTATCCGGCTCAATTCTACCAGATACCCATATATGTTATGTTAAATGCACACATACGTTGTTTGTGGTCAACTCCCTTGTCCCAATCTATTCAATCAACAAGCCCCCCACATATTCCACCTAATACTATGTGCAGTTTGAGTTCTTTCTAAAGCTATTCGTTCATTCATTCATCATTAGAGCCTTAAATCCCTTAGTCATAAAAGCAATCAGTTATTTCTAATTCATGCTAAGCTAGATATGTATACATTTATTCCTTCACTAGGTATTATAAGCTGGTCAGTATTTTGGGATCACAATAGACGTTAAGGACTATGTGTTAAGAGATCGCTCAAGTACTGTGGAGCTAAACCAGTTAATGCTTTGTAAGTAATTAGCAAGATTTTAAAATGTATTGTGTGTTTAATAGGAAGCCAATGCAGGTTTGACAGAACTGGGCTAATATGCTCATACTTCCTGGTTCTAGTAAGAACTCAAGCTGCTGCATTTTGGACCATCTGGAATTTGTTTAAGCGTGCAAGGCAACCACCTAGTAGAGCATTACAATCTAGCCTTGAACTCATGAACGCATGAACTAACCTTTCCGCATTTGTCTTAGAGAGCATGTCACAATTTAGATATATTTTTAAGATGGAAGAATGCCGTTTTACAGATGCTAGAAACGTGGCTTTCAAATGAGAGATTGGTATCAAAGAGCACACCCAGGTTTCTAACTGACGACAAAGACTTGACAGAAGAGCCATCAAGTGTTAGGCAGTAGACTAGATTATTATGTGCAGAACGTGGTCTAATAATTAGAATCTCTGTTTTTTCAGAATTAAGCAGTTGAAAGTTATTAGTCATCCAATGTTTTTATATCCGTTATGCATTCTGTTAATTTAGTGAATTGGTATGTTTCATCAGGATGAGAAGAAATATAGAACTGAGTATCATCAGCGTAGCAGTGAAAGCTAATGCCATGCTCCCTAATAATTGCATCCAAAGGAAGCATGTAATGTCAGAGTTCTGTCACCTCAGTTTGGGTTTCTAGTGTGTTGATTGACAGAGCCTTGACACTGCCCCTTTGTTGTGTCTTATGATTGTAAACCCCGACCATCTTGTTCACTAATTTTTTACTCGTTATCTTCCTCATGTATTCTCTATTTGATCCCGGTGTGTTTACTGTCCTGTGTGGTGTCGTTGTCATTCCTAGATGTCCTTCCATGCCTGTGGTTTCAGTGTCTGTGATTCCCTGCCTTGCCCTTGATCTTTATGTTTTCCCCCTCGTGGTTGTTTCTTTTGTATGTTTATTTAGTTATTGTTAATAAATTATCTTTTCACCCATGTACTTGAGTCTTCTGCTTCCCATTCCGTGACATGTACAGGGTGAAAAGCAATGGTCCTAGTACTGAACCTTGAGGAACTCCATACTGAACCTGTGATCGATATGACATCTCATTTACTGATACAAACTGATAACAGTCAGATAAATAAGATTTGAACCATGCTAATACAATTCCACTAATACCAACACAATTTTCGAGTCTATTCAGAAGGATTTTATTAAATGCAGCACTAAAGTCCAGTAACACTAACAGAGAGATACAACCACGATCGGATGATAAGAGCAAATCATTTGTAACTCTAATGAGAGCAGTCTCAGTACTATGATATGGTCTAAATCCTGACTAGAAATCCTCGTAGATGCTGTTTCTTTCTAGAAAGGAACATAGTTGTGAAGATGTTGCCTTTTATAGAATCTTTGACAAAAAAGGTAGATTTGATATCGGCCTGTAATTAACTAATTCTGTAGGATCAAGTTGTGTTTTTTTAATAAGCGTTTTAATTACGGCTAGCTTAAAGGTTTTTGGTATGTATCCTAATGACAAAGATGAATTAACAATATTAAGAAGCGGATCTATGACCTCTGGAAGCATCTCTTTCAGTAGCGTAGTTGGTATTGGGTCTAGCATACATGTTGTTGATTTTGATGATTTAACGAGTTTAGACGATTCTTCCTCCCTGATAACAATGAAGGAGTGGAATTTTTCTTCAGGGACACTAAAATGTACTGTATTTTGTGATATTGTAGTAGATGGTTGCATGGTTATAATTTTCTCACTAATATTATGAATTTTGCAAGTAAAGAAGTTCATGAAGTGGACTGCTGTGCTGTTTTAAAGCATCTGGGGTTGACTTTAACATTACAAGACAAATATTAAGTCATATATTTAGTCACTTTATTAAATGAATACCTTGGGTTGTATTTGTTTTCTTCTAAGAGGGTAGAAAAGTAAGTAGATCTGGCTAATTTTAAGGCCTTTCTGAATGCAATAGAGCTGTCTTTCCATGAAATGCGAAAAATCTCTAGCTTAGTTTTTTTTTCCAGCTCCGCTCCATTTTTCTGGCTGCTCTCTTGAGGGCCCGGGTGTGCTCGTTGTACCACGGTTTTGGACTATTTTCTTTAATCTTCTTTAAGCGCAACGGAGCAACAGTGTCTAAACTGCTGGAAAAGAGAGAGTTTATAGTTTCTGTTGTAACATCAAGTTCTTCTAGGCTATCTGGGATGTTAAGTAGATGAAACTGATCAGGAAGATTATTTATAAAGCTATCTTTTGTGTTAGGAGTGATAGTTCTACTATATAACAGGGAGTTTGTTTTTCGACTTTGGCTAAAGGTAATCTACACGCAACTAAGTAATGATCTGAGATGTCATCGCTCTGCTGCAGAATTTGAACAGTATCAACATTGATCCCATGCAACAATATTAGATCTAAAGTATGATTATGAAAATGAGTGGGTCCTGATACATGTTGTGTAACTACAATAGAGTTTAAAATGTCTCTAAATGCCAATCCCAATGCGTCTTTTTCATTATCTACATGGATATTAAAATCACTGACAATTATGACTTTATCTGCAGCCGTTACTAATTCTGAGAGAAAATCAGCAAATTCTTTGATAAAGTCTGTATGGTGCCCTGGTGAGGGGTGGACGTATTTAAAGTAATGTAATCGTCTGGTTTTAGCCAAGTTTCTATCAAACACAGCACATCTAGTTTATGATCTGTAATCATATCATTTACAATAAGTGCTTTTGAGGAAAGGGATCGTATATTCAGTAACCCAAGCTTTATCATTTGTTCATTTGTGTTATATCCGTTCTTAGTTGTTTGTAAATCAATTCAATTTTTACCCTTAAACAGTTTTGAGAATTTTTTTTTTTTTTTTGTATTTGCTAATTCTGGCAACAGACTTTGGAATTTGTCTGACCTCTGTGACGTGAGACAGCTAGCAGACGGTCGGTTTAGCCAGTTTGTCTGCTTCCTGACCTGGGCCCCAGTTAGTCAAGGTTTAGCTCTAAGACTATGTGCCAAATTACTAGAGAGAAGAGCGGCACCATCCCAGGTGGGATGAATACCATCTCTTTTCAACAGGTCAGGTCTGCCCCAGAAACTTTTCCAATTGTCTATAAACCCTATGTTATTCTATGGGCACCACTTAGACATCCAGCCATTGAGTGAGGATAATCTGCTAAGCATCTCATCACTCCTGCACATGGGAAGAGGGAAGATGAACACCAATGAACCAGTTCAAACGTTTATATACAGTGTGTCATTGCCTCGATGGTGGACTTGTTTTATGTTTGTGATGGCTGTTCATGAGTCCCTTGTCTGTTCTGAACCGTTAAACCGGACAGTTTTTCAAAGCCATCTGGCTGATTTTACAGCATCTTCTGCATGTTTTTCACTCTGTGATTGCTTTTAAGAGAGCTAAACCAAAAAGCACATTTGTCCCATTTTAGAAGATGTCCCATTTTTGCTGATTTCACCTGGGATTTTATGATAAATTTGAATAAGTTAAAAGACATGCAAGTCACATGCCAGAACATGACCTTTTGTAACGCCCACGTCACTCCCAACTCTGTAATGGATACGGATATGTTAGTCCCGTCTGAGTCTGTGCGTGAATCACAGACATTGAATGAAAACAGTAGTTTAACGTAGAAAAATCGTCCAGTATGAATAGGGCTTTATTTTGCGAAAAGCTACGCATTTTTCTTCTGCCCTTTGGATATTTACATGTTTCACTGAAGAGGAAATTTACCCCGATCATCCAGTTCAAAAAGGTTACACCCATCGGGTCTCAATGCATATTCTGCTAAGGATTTGTAAACTTATGAGTATAACTGTAGTTAGGGTGAATAATAGTGTAACCAGCTCTTTACCATGGTGTTCTGTCACTAGTGTTGTGAATCTCATGTAAGCTGGTATCATTTGAACATTAAGAGAGTTGTTTACCATAAGTCATTTTAAGCCTATGCTTTGCATTTACATGTTTTTATTGTTATTGATTGATTGTTTTGTCACTATTGGTTTAGCTTGATTGCACAAGGCTAAGATTGAGCCATAATGGAAAACCCACGCAGTTTCAGGTCATGACTCATGGATGCAGGATATGAGAAGAGCGTTGTATTTGTTTTGAAGAGCCTCAGGCCTCACACATGACTCGAGCTGCTGTTGAAGCTGCTTTCAGTCAGCATTGCTTGTTTGATTATGTTGAGCAGCAGTCACTGATTCAGTGCTGAGTCAACCCTGAGCAGACAGTCACTACGTGCAGTATTGGATGTTTAACTTCATCCATTGTTGAATTATGTTTTTGTGTCATGTCAAAGTTACAGTTATAGCAAGAGTCACATTAAAGCAAATTCATCCTTATCAAAAAAGGTTAAATCCGTTAATATGACCTTGTCGTGGTGAACTTATTGAACATGATTTCTGTAAAATTATGCACAAAAGATTTACCCAGAAGTGAAAAGTCTAAATGTCCCCACAAATACAGTAATACCAGTGAATTTTGACCTTTGACATTTGTTTTGCTCCTCATGAGGAAACAAGCTTATAAATCATACAGAATTATTTTACTTTTTTCCTGAAATCTTAAGTGGCTGACAGTTTTCTGTGATGGGTAGGGTCACACACACACCAGATAAGTTTATTATAGCATCTTTATTTACTCATCTGGATGTGTGTTAGGTGTGCTGAAGTCTCTTCCTGGTTGATCGCTATGAGCAAGGCAAGTGTCCTTGCGGCTGAGCCGTAATTCCTGTGCCAAGGAACTTTCCCAAACATGCCTTTTCACAGTGAGTCTGTTTAAGGGAAACGGTCAATTCAAGGGAATTATTCATTAATTTACAGGGAATTTTGAAAGAATAATTTGTTTCACAGCCGAACAAATGAATCTCTTAAAAGAACAGGCCATAACTATAAACTCTGTAACTGCTATTACAGTTTTTCTGAATTGTTAAAAGGCATTTCTCAAAACCATCACTCATTTTCTCAATCTTAAACAAAAATCCAACTTTTAACTAAAAGTAAATTCACAAAACTCTTCTGGCAAAATCAAAAATGAATTCAAAAGCATTTCACCTGTACTCAAAAACACAAAGCTATTCTTTATTTCCTGTCAACTTTACCGTGAGTGTACTGACAAATTGAGTCGCTTGTTGAAATGACAAATAAAGTGCAGAACAATGACCTAATCTGTTCTCTGAATGTCCAGATTATGATTTTAAAAACACTAGTCTGGACACTAATTACTTTCTCGCTCAGGGAATAATCAGAATTTGGCATTTATTAAAGGTGTATAGATGTGTGGTTACAATTGATAAAACTCCAGCGATTTGCACTAATACCATGTATTTCACATGAACAGTCTTCAGCTAATCTCCCTTTCCCATTATCATCTGTCTGCTTTCTTCTCCGTCACTTCACAAACTCTGATGGACAATTTTGGAATAGTTAATTTTGCACTGAATGACACCATGTAACGAATGGGAACATTTTCTACAATGATGGCCAGAGGATCTGCTCAAGTCAGGCTGAACTCTTTGTCCTCGTCATTGCATACACAAGAACATGGGCGATCACAGCAGCTCTAATTTCTTCTGAAATGGCTGTTCTTGCTCTTCCTCTTCCTCCACTCCCCAGATTATAATGCATTGCTGAAGTTTGCAGCACTTTGAACTGGCTTATTTTTTATACCTTCCGATCAAAACCAGAAGAAGAGTAAACCGTTGTGTGTAAAGCTGTGTTGCATTTGTGCTTAACTTTTGTTTTCTTGTGTTTAGCATTTTGCAACAAGTTCATCACAGTGCAAATGGTCTTTTATTGAGTGAGAATGTGTTCAGTTTGCAAACAGACGCATGAGGTTTGCAAACAGTGTCCAACTGCCTGAACCTGTTTAAGGTTTTGCAGAAAGCATGATTTATTCGACAGATTGGTTTAGGTTATTGAGAATGGCGTTTAGTGTCTTAGCAATTGTGAAACACCGTAATCAGACTATAATAAAAACAGCATTTATCATCACTGTAACAATCTCTTAAATTCATAAGCACAATGCAAGACACTTTAAAAAAAAAACTCTTTAAATACAAACAAGACTTTATAGATTAACACACAAAACTAATATCTAACACATTAACACATGACATGAGTTACAGCAGTGGTTCTCAAATAACCCTGGGGGGGCGCACGTGACCGTGGAGAACATGCTTTTTTTTTGTCAGGGAGCAGGTTTTCTTGCACTGAACAAGAGCAGCAGATATGAAGTTCAGATATCAAACCCTTCATCCGTTGACGTGTACGATCACACCAGTGTTCATGTGTTACGTGATAAATCGCTAAATTCACACATTTTCACGCAATATCTGGCACTGATCCAAAAAAAGACGCGCTCAGAGAACATATCATTATAAAGGTTTTTAAGCGACAAACACATTCACTTCCACATATCTGAGAATCTGAATATCAGGTAGTTGATGACAGAGCCAACAAGTTGGTGACTATTTTGAATTTTAAAAAAAACTAAATAAATGTGAAACATCTATCACACAGCGCTTTTTGTGACTACGGTCTGTCACGTGACAAGCATGACGCGTCGCCATGGAAACAAGAAAGCGAATGTTCCAAAATAGGGGGAGGGGGGGCGCGCAAAATGTTTACTTCTTACTAGGGGGGGCGCGACAGAAAATAATTGAGAAGCACTGAGTTACAGAAAGAAAGAAACTGAGGAAAGAACAGTTTTAACAGCATGAAATGCACTTCATAAGACCCGACCTTAAACCGTCAATCGTTAATGTAACACTTCTGTTGTTGCTTACACAGGGTTAATGCATTTTAAAGACATTACCCTGCAGCCTCTCAATGTCAGGGTTTGGTCACATTGTTGGTTTTGTGACAGAGTCCTGACGCTCCTGTATGTCTCCGGTCCACATGAGAACTGTGTGTGTGTGGGGCGTGATGTTCGGATCCTGGCACTTCGGTCTAGTTTTTTTTTCAGTTCTGTGTCAGGATTCGGACAGTCATGCTCCATGTGTTTGTCTTCTGTTTAGATCGCACAAGATGAGCATCCGCTCGTTCTTGTCTTTTTTAGAGTTTGCTTGGTTCTTCACTCTTCTCTCTGTGTGTGTTGTGTTCTGTGTAGTGCTTCATGCTTTCATGTTATGATTGTGTTGTGCTAGTAGTTTTGTGTGAACATGTAGCGTTTGGCTGTTCTCGTTGGCTGCGTGTTCATGTCTTGTTTGGTTTGAGCACATGGCTTGTCGTGTGTTTTCATGTGTCTATTGTCGTGACCTCGCACATCTTGTTACCTGATTATTGGTCTTTTCTTTTGGGTTATAAATGAAAAGCTCACCTCCTCCTGTGTATTGAACCTCATCCCTTCACCCATCCTGACACTCAGTCTTCTAGATATCAGTGTTGACCATGAAAAATCTTGTTGCCCAACCACAAATAATTAAACACATAATTTCAACTTAAATCTTTTCTCATAATAATAATAATATTTCATCTTTTGATCACTCTGATGATTTTATTTAACAGAAATAACCATTCATGATGCCTTATTTATTTCACAAACTGTTTTTGATCATGTATTTTCTTGTTCTTGTCACTGCAGGGCAGTGTGAAGGGGATCTGCCCGAGAAGCAAATGCTGCAGATACGCGTGATGAAAAAGGATCCCAAGTCTGCCTGTGTGTTGAAACTGGATTCGGTCATAAGGGACACAGTCACCATAGCTCCAGGAAACCATTATCATCTTGATTTCTTTGACTGTAACAAGGACGAACTTGAGTTGACTGTCAACCAGACTATAGGTACTTAACTGTGTGGTATGATCCGCCCCTGCAAGCCTTAAATGAGACTAAATGTTTTAAATGTAAATGTTTTGAGCTTTGTTTCACACTGCAGAATGCAGTGTCTCAGAGCAGCAGTTATTGGAAGGTTCACCAGTTAAATCTGTATTTACTTCTATTATTTAAGCAGGTCAGACTTTGGGCCAAAATATTGTTGGTAGGTGTTCCCTAAACTTCTCAAGTACCTTCTCAACACTTCTCAAAAACCCTTGCAAACTTTTGTTTCAGTGTTTTTGGTTATTTATTTATTTTTATGGCTTATTGCTGAGATCATCTAAGCCAAATTTGGTAATGGTGATGTTTTTGCTAGAAATTCAAGATGGAAACCAAATTAATGGGGAGGATACAACCGACTGGGTTCTGCTAATCTGCAATAGCAATATTATCAGAGGGAAATATAAACAGGAGGATCCTTTAGATGGTTCCTAGAACTAATGGCAGAAATACCAATTTTTTTGGCGTGTTCGCACAGCAGGAACTGGGAACCATTTTAGTTCTCGGAATGCTTTTTATGGAAACCTAAATGAAACTTCTTCAGAGTAGAATAACCCAGCACATGGGTCAGGAACTAATTGATTTAATGTTGAATGAGATCGACATAAAGAGAGGAATCCGGTGAATTAAGTAAAAAAAATTACAATAAAGGGTTCAAAAGTTACAGATAAAGGATAATTTTTTAATTGGTGGTGGCGCTATAGAGTTGGTCCTAGAGACTCCAAAACTGGTCCGAGTGGTGTTCATTACCATCACTACAAGTGTGCCAAACCTCATCCTTCTCCCATGTTCTACTGATGGCTTCTCCAATGCCCTCATTCGGGAATAATAATAAAAATAATTATACTAAGTGAAGAAAACTAACGGTGTCAATAGGGGGTTTGGCCACTAATAACTATAAAGTGTCAGTAGTCGTTGTGAATGTCATCCAATATAGTTATAGTATATCTTTAAACTTCACATTCCTGGTATGAATGAGCCTTTCTTTACTTCAGTTCTTGGCCCATAACATTTAAACATTCCTCTATCACTGACTTTGTTTCTTTATCAACAGAATGTAAAGAATGGAAAAACTGTGCGTTCACTCCGTTCCCGATAACCTTCAGTTTCCAGCAGCCTTGCGTCCCGGGAGTAGTGAAGGCGATCACATGGCAGATCTATGGTCCTCAGAAGAGTGCGGTGGAGCTGCTGTCCCCCAGCGGCGGCCTGCATCACTGTCTGCCCGAGGACACCTGCCACCTCCTCCTCCAGCTGGCCCACCTCAGCCCTGCCATCTCGCTCGGCCAGTTCTGTCCAAAGGGAGCCATTCAGAAAATCCAGATTCGGGAATCCAAGATTGCAGTAACTGCCTCTGTCACAAGTTACATTGACATTGGCAACTATTTGGCAACTAAACCCTTTTTAACTTACTCATTTACACAAGACATATCAGGTAAAGTGTTTTATTATATTTTCATCATAATAAGTAGATGAAATGATTAAGTAGAACAAAATATTGTAGAAACTGTGTGACTCAAGATTGAGTTTTAACACACTACTGTTCAAAAGGTTTCAGATTAAAAAATAAGATTTACGACTGAACCAGTAGGCATTTATAATATGACAAAAGATTTATATTTCAAATAAATGGTTTAAAAAAACAACTTTCTATTCAAAGAATCAGCTTTAATCACAGGAATAAATGACACTTTACTGTATATTCACATAGAAAACAGCTGTTTTACACTGATATAATATTACACTGTTTTACTGTATTTATCATCTAATAAATTCAGCTTTAATCACAGGAATAAATGACACTTTACTATATATTCACATAGAAAACAGCTGTTTTACACTGATATAATATTACACTGTTTGACTGTATTTATCATCTAATAAATTCAGCTTTAATCACAGGAATAAATGACACTTTACTATATATTCACATAGAAAACAGCTGTTTTACACTGATATAATATTACACTGTTTTACTGTATTTATCATCTAATAAATTCAGCTTTAATCACAGGAATAAATGACACTTTACTGTATATTCACATAGAAAACAGCTGTTTTACACTGATATAATATTACACTGTTTTACTGTATTTATCATCTAATAAATTCAGCTTTAATCACAGGAATAAATGACACTTTACTATATATTCACATAGAAAACAGCTGTTTTACACTGATATAATATTACACTGTTTGACTGTATTTATCATCTAATAAATTCAGCTTTAATCACAGGAATAAATGACACTTTACTATATATTCACATAGAAAACAGCTGTTTTACAATGATATAATATTACACTGTTTTACTGTATTTAATAAATTCAACATTAATCACAGGAATAAATTACACTTTACTATATATTCACATAGAAAACAGCTGTTTTACAATGATATAATATTACACTGTTTTACTGTATTTATCATCTAATAAATTCACTGAGAGTGGCTTGATATCAAAACAGTTTTTGAGTTTTGCTGTTCTGCCTCTCTCATACAGAGCACTATATATTCACTGTTGCACCAAAAATGGATGATCCTGCCATGTTGGTGACGCCGGCCTGGCCGTCTGGGATGAAGCACTCCAGCACTGTGTCCTGGATCGTCAACCTGGAGCCACAGATTAACAGCAATCTGAAGTTCAGGAACGTCAGCCAGTCCAAGTGTAAGGAGGGACACACAAGCATCGCAGTGCAGGACATTCGGTCTCAGAAGGTGCTGTACAGGACCGACAAGGATGAGAATATTAAGGATGTCTCGGTCCCGGACAGTTTTTACCTTAACATGACTAACTGCAAGTCCCCCACAGGAAGCTTCAGGGCAATGATGGAGATCACACGGCAGAACAACACAAGTGAGAGAGCCTTACTTTCTTCCAGCCTCTAGATTCCCATATAACATAATAGTAGGGGAAAGAGTTGAAAAGATGAAGTGAAATGTATGGTAATGTTTCCAGACAAGCCCCTGGTCATCATCCTGAGTGTCGTGGGTGCTGTGTTCATGATCATAACGGCTGTGGGGATCTGCATTGTTCTCAGGTCAGAGATTTCCTTTACAGGGGTTCAAGCACTTTAAGCACATGTGTAAAAATATATTCTATATCTCTACATGTGTCTAAATCAGAGATGGACAAAGAAGACCATTTTCAGGGTTTCAAGCGCAAAGCCCAGATCCTATTTAGACCTAAACCAGTGCAGAAAGACTCTGTTGCCTGATCTCCACAAAAGTTTACATGCTTGTTTAGAATCATATCACTTCCTAATTTCATGAGGTTTTGTTTGGGTCACGATTCAAGGCCGTTTTGAAACAACTGTGCTAATCCAAGTATTACCCTTTACAATATTGTGGATCGTTTTTAATCTACGGAGTCCTGAGATTTATATTAAACTGGTTTTGTGTAGGTTGAGCAAAAACCCTTGGACTGGTTGTTCAGAGTGAGGAGATCCACGTATGACTTGAATAATGTGTGTGCGAAATATCTCATAATACACAATCAGTATTGAAGTTTCACACGTCAAATGTGATACAGGTCTTGTTTCATTTCTATCGCCCTCTGTTGACCTTGTCTAAATGCTGCTGAATATGATTGGCTGATGGTAGCGTGTTTTTTTTAAGTCAGTGTCCTCATAAACAATTATGGTTTCTTGGACAAAGACACCAAATGCCAAAGTTTTCAAGACTGTTGGGACAAGAATTGTAGTTATAGCCATTCCAAATGTTTTCCAGTTAGAGCGCCCCCAAGTGGCCAAACGTTGCAATTTTTCCCGTGTTACATGAGAATGAGCTCATCCATATGTGCACCAAATTTGATGAAATGATCTCATTCCATTCAAGAGTTATAGCCAGTGAAAGTGGCAATGCCCTCTTTAAATATAATTATTGATGTAAGGTCTCCAGAAAATCTTTCTGCAGCGGTTTGATTCTCTTTAGGATCTGGTCTTTGCGCTTGAAACCCTAATAAGTATTTGTAAAATTAGATTTTTAGCTTAACAAAGTTTATTAATGTTGCACAGGAAAAAGAAGAGGAATAAGGCTCCCCCAGTGTCCGTCTACAATGCCAGTCTGCATGCGTTCCTCCCCGGTAAACCCAGCGCTCCGGAGGAGGAAGATCCTCACACTTATGCCTACATAGACGATACTCTAGTGTACGGCCATCTGCTGAAAGCTGAACACGAGGAATACACAGGAGCCGGTACAGACGATACAGAGATCGGCCCACCTTTACCTGACAGAGCCGTCAGGAAAGGTCAAGGGTCAGTCACTGATGGCCGTGAGCTCTACGGTTACATTCACGGACAGTCACATGCATCTCCTCTCAAAGCCTCTGAGAAAGGAGCCTATGAAACCAGACTGTGTGTGTGACGGCCAAGATAATGTTCTAATGTTATTAGCCCACATAAAGAATAGAAGTTATTGGCCGCTGCATTCACCAACAGAAGTGTGTGACCGGGGGGAAAAAAAGCATGAAAAGATAACACGGATGCAATATTTGATCCCAGATTGTAGGATTAAAGTATGGCAATACATGTTACACAAGGGTAAAACACACTTGTTGGTTTGTCAAAATCCAAATGAACACATCAAACTAATTGACAAAACAATATGAAACGGTCATGTCTTTACTGGGAATCTAAAGCAGGGTTTGAGGTTCTTAGTTTTTAAGTTTTAGTAATTGTTTTGTATTTTGTTTTATTTATTACAGCATTTAAACTACAGCTGTGTCTTTATAATGACTGAACGGGAAAGAGCCTTCAATGCCAAATGTTCAGTTTGTCTAACACGCGTCTTTGAAGCACGGATTGCTCCCGTCTGTGGGACGCGATAAGAGTGAAATCTGTTACGTGCCGGTCGCCGGTAACCTTTGCTCTGAATTTCGCCTGTATGGCTGTGAGTGAGTTCGAGAGTAAAGCACAGCAATGCCTTCATGTCCAGCTTCAGTTCACAGTACATGTTAGTGTGTTTGAGTCGCTTATAATTAATCTGCATGAGTTGAAAGAGGGGGAAAACAATTCCGTTGACAAAATGTGACACTTTTACAAGTTTCTGATTTTGAACTGATCTCATGAAGGTTTTTCCCAGAGCCTTGGTGCGCATGAGGCTGTCACACAGAACCACACAAATAAGGTCCTCACAATTCAAATGATTGTGCCAAAATGTAAAATAATTATTTCCATGTTGTTGTTTTTTGTAAATGCACAGTTCCTGTTAGCTTACATGGTAATGATGAGTAATTCTGATTAACTTTTATTTTGTCAATAAGAACTGTTGGACTTTCCATCAATTCCTCAAGTCTGCGTGTTCTTTTATTGAGGAGAGCAGAGATGGCTTTTCCTTTAACTATTTAATCAAGTAAATCATATGAATAAAGTATACAAAGCTCTGGGTCACAGCTTTCCCTGATTACACAAAACTATGCGAGTCTCATGTCCAGGCACTCTGCGGCAACCTCGCCTTTCCCTGACCTATACATTTATACATTTTAAACACAAGTGGGTTGTCCTTTCTTGGGAGATGGCCACTGATAGGCGTTGCTCCAGTAGAGATCTACCCCAATCCTGATTCCTGTTTTGTTCCTGCACACATAAATTAACATACAGCAAGGCACCCTAAGGCGCTCAAGACCAACAAACCAAATGCCCATATGGTTATCTCCTTAGAACTTCCCCCACACATTGCTTGTGGTTAACTCAATTGCCCCAATCTATTCAATCACCAAGACCCCCACACATTCCATCCCAAACTATCTGCAGTTTGTGTTTTCTAAAGCTGTTCATTCATTCAATCATTCATTGATCATTAAACCTTTAAATCCCCTAGTCCTAAACGCCATCAGTAATTTCTAATTTATGCTAAGATAGATATGTATACATTTATTCCTTCAGAACTCATTTGTGATGCTTGTGATAAAGTTTCAGTAAGGTTCTGTTTGACTGCTAAGAACTTGTTCTGACTTTCCCTTCTCTGTTCATCTCTCTCTCTTTCACCCAAGCCACTACAGGTTTCACCAACATTGAATCTTCTACTGATCCCTAATCTCACTCGGACTCTGTGTGTGTGTGTGTGTGTGTGTGTGTGTGTGTGTGTGACAGTCCTAATGGTTTAGTTTTGAACCCTTTCCTCACTGTGTGCATTTGCCTGCTTTAAACAATAATAAATCTCTTAGGCCTTGTCTTTTTTATAAGTTTGAATGACAAAATAAAGGCAAAAACAATTAATTAATAGTGCACTGACAATAGTTTTATATTAGTTTAATAAAAGGTATATATATGTATATAATGAGAAAGATTGAGAAATTTAAGATTTCTGTTCTCCTTTTTAGGTTTTGTCTCCAAAATATGTGAGAATCATGGCTCAAGAACAGGTCCAGCTAAATTCCAAACATATTTGAGTACAGGGTCTCATACACACACACACACACACACACACTGCTGTCAGTTTCTTGAGTCAGAACTCTCTCTCCTCTAACACAATTACAAACACTGTGACAAACACACTGTACTTACGGAACACAGATTGTATTTTTTTGTACAAGCGTCATATATCGTGTTGCTCTGCTAAAGGCCGATTCACACACCACCGGTAGACGCTGAGCGACGTCAACAGACTCATTGTGAGGTTTTGTTGGATCAGTCAGTGCTAGTGTTTGGCGTTTAACAATCTAATTCAATAAATGCTAACTTGCTAATTGGTAACACAATGCTTTGATAGCTTAGCATAGCACTTGCTGAATGAGTACGGCTCTGGCTCCACTCGTTATGATGGAAACCCTCCAAAACACAAACTCTTCTAGCATAACAAAACATTAAACGCTACTAAAACATATAACGCTTCATTTTAGCATTTACACACACCTTTGAGAGTCACAGCAAAGCATGCTGGGAAATAGAAATCCCAGCCCAGTTTCAGTTAGATTTAGTTGGTCTAAATTAAAACATAAAACAATGAAACAATTCAGATTATTTAAAGTGTGTTGTTTTGTGAACTCAAAGGAAAAAAGTTCTAAATACTCATAAAGGAACTAATTTGTTTAATTTGAGTTGGCTCTACTCAAAACAATTCGTTATTGTCTGAGAAGGGTCATATGGTCAGACAGAGTGAAAGCTTAGACGATGTTGAACTGGCAGACAGACGGCTTTTCCCCTCGACAGTCCTCGTCGAACCACTTCCCGCTGGCTGTGCTGGACAGGATGGCACAGTTCTGACCGCGGCCTCCGTCGGGCTGATGGGTGATCTCTGACTCCCAGTTCTTAAAGCGTATTGGTGAGCCGGTATGGTCAGTCCACTCGCCCTCCTTCAATATGTCATTAACACCCAACCAGACGTGCCCCTCCGGCCCAATGGTCTGCCGGACGTAGCCGTACAGCTGGTCGTTCTCGTCGCCGGACTGAGGGCTGCTGAGCGTTCCTCCTTTTGCAAT
The DNA here is from genome assembly GCA_037043235.1 of Rhodeus uyekii. NCBI lineage: Eukaryota > Metazoa > Chordata > Actinopteri > Cypriniformes > Acheilognathidae > Rhodeus > Rhodeus uyekii. The sequence goes on from JAWRVZ010000147.1 coordinate 257,387, forward strand.
GCAGTCATCGTTTGCAGAGTGAAAGCTCTTCTTCATCGTCTCTGCAAGAAAACACTTTCCTGGGATCTTGATGCCTTTCAGGCAAACTGAAGAGAGAAGAAAAGAACATTAGGATCAAATAAAAGTCAGATGTGTTCTTCCAGGTCATTACCCAGTCACACTGATGACCTGTGACTAACACACAACTCCACACACCTCTCGCTCGCATCTCATCACAGCAGAGAACGATTGCCAGCCACAAGTACATCAACAAGTAAATCCTGCAGACATTACCCTTGTGAAACAGAAGTGCTTAATTGTATTGAATGTGCATTTGTACTCTTAAAAGTATATTTTTATATAAAAACAACGTAATGAAATAAAAGCCCACTTAAGTGTACTTAAAGAGTACAGATTCACAACAGTTCAAAATTCATGTATATACAAATACATAACATTCACGTTTCAACAATGTCATTTCTAAGTATATTAGATCACCATAAATGCTCGTCGGTACATTTGGCAGAGCACTTTATCCTTATTTCATAGAGCTAATTATTAAATTACATATAAAGATCTACTTAAGTAGGTCAAAAAAGCACACTACAGTTCAGCTAATTGCATTATTTTGCATTTAAACCGCAGTAAAGTGTAATTTAATTTGTCTGAAAAAATTACATTTTCACACAAGTATTCTTTTAAAACATATTGTTTCTAATTATTTTAATTCACATCGTACTATTTAGTCCCAAGATCTATAGAAATAGCACTTACACGCACATTGATTTGAGGATCCTCGCCTAAATTACACCTGGAATAGATACTTTCCCTTCACATGTGGCTGTAGTTTACAGTCAATCACTCATCAACATGAAACTGAAAACACCCTGCTGGCAGATGTTGTAACTACACAATCATGTCTACAAAAAGGATCTTTCTCAGCTAACAGCCATTTTAAAGAAACATTTTTATAACATGCCACAAGTATTTCCTTTAAAGTTGAATTAAAAACAGGATGTATTGTGAGAAGCCCCATCCAAATCACATTACACTGAATATATCATGTGAATCACAGATGTGTTTATTCAGTACCGTTTTGTAAAGCTTGTTGTTCCTTCAGCAGATTCAGATCCTGCACAATCTGCTCAATCTGTTTCTTCAGCTCCTCAATCGCAGCACTGTTTGAATCTTTTTGTTTTTAACAGCACAAGGGCAGAATGTACACATGATTGACAAACAAACCATTCATGATATGCAATGTTTTTATAAAACATTTAGACTGACTTAAAAACTCACAACATAATACTCCATTTGTAAAATGTAATGTTTGAATAATTAATACAAACTATTGCGTAAGAACACAGAAAGCACAAACAGAGATGTGAGTCTAGAAAGGGTTTCTGCTGTGTAGAACTGCAGCTCATCAAAAAAAAAAGCCTTTTATCTTTACCTTTTTTCCCATTCTTTCTCTTTGTGGAGCTCTGCTCCGGGCTGGAGCGCACTACACACACCACACACAGAAGAAGCTTGACAGCTGTAAAGTCCATGTTCGTGTGTTCGGAGACACGGATCTGCTCTGCTGAAGCCAAGCTGCCCGTCACGAGGAACAGATGATTCTCATTTCATGCTGCGTTCTTCAGATCAACAAGCCTTTTCTCTGCCACTGCATGGCTGCATTACTGCAAACTAATTCACATTACGTATTATTATAATTACAGTAGAAGTAGTATTATCTTGTTTTGCACTGCATCATTTACTGATTGCTTCTTGTTACGCTTTATTGTTTACTCTGTCCTGTAATTTGTAAACTAATTAGTGGAGGATCATGCTTTAATGTTTATCCAGTGCATTTTGATGATGAAGTGCAGATTATTGGTGTTAGCATGTGAAGCGTAGATTATTGGCGTTAGCGTGTGAAGCGTAGATTATTGACGTTAGGGCATGAAGCGTAGATTATTGGCGTTAGCATGTGAAGCGTAGATTATTGACGTTAGGGCGTGAAGCATAGATTATTGGCGTTAGCGAGTGAAGCGTAGAGTATTGGCATTAGCGTGTGAAGCGTAGATTATTGGCGTTAGCGTGTGAAGCGTAGATTATTGCCGTTAGTATGTAAAGCGTAGATTATTGGCGTTAGCATGTGAAGCGTAGATTATTGCCATTAGTTTGTGAAGCATGGATTATTGCCGTTAGCGAGTGAAGCGCAGATTATTGCCGTTAGCGTGTGAAGCGTAGATTATTGCCGTTAGTTTGTGAAGCATAGATTATTGCCGTTAGCGAGTGAAGCGCAGATTATTGCCGTTAGCGTGTGAAGTGTAGATTATTGTCGTTAGTTTGTGAAGCATAGATTATTGCCGTTGGCGTGTGAAGCATAGATTATTGGCATTAGCATGTGAAGCGTAAATTATTGCCGTTAGTTTGTGAAGCATAGACTATTGCTGTTAGCGTGTGAAGCATAGATTGCCGTTAGCGTGTGAAGCGTAGATTATTGCCGTTAGCATGTGAAGCGTAGATTATTGTCATTAGGGTGTGAAGTGTAAATTATTGGCGCTAGCATGTGAAGCGCAGATTATTGACGTTAGCGTGTGAAGCGCTATGCTTGAATTAGATCAACAGCAAACACATTGCTTAATTAAATTAAAACTATATAACATATTTGTGTTGTTTAACAACACTGCAGGTTTGTGGAATAGTCAAGTTTGCATTTGACTTTTTATTCCTTTTAAATAATACAGAATTTTTCTTAATGTCTCTTAATGTCTTTGTCTAAACTCGTTAAATCATCAAAATCAACAACATGTATGCTAGACCCAATACCAACTAAGCTACTGAAAGAGATGCTTCCAGAAATCATAGATCCTATTCTTAATATAATTAATTCTTCTTTGTCATTAGGATACGTACCAAAAACCTTTAAGCTGGCTGTAATTAAACCGCTTATTAAAAAACCACAACTTGATCCTACAGAATTAGTTAATTACAGGCCGATATCGAATCTACCTTTCTTGTCAAAGATTCTAGAAAAGGCATATATCTTTACAACTATGTTCCTTTCTAGAAAGAAACAGCATCTACGAGGATTTCCAGTCAGGATTTAGACCATATCATAGTACTGAGTACTGTACCTCTCATTAGAGTTACAAATGATTTGCTCTCATCATCCGATCATGGTTGTATCTCTCTGTTAGTGTTACTGGACCTTAGTGATACAATTGACCACAAAATCCTTCTAAATAGACTTGAAAATTATGTTGGCATTAGTGGAGTTGCATTAGCCTGGTTCAAATCATACTTATCTGACCGTTATCAGTTTGTAGCATTAAATGAGGAGATGTCATATCGGTCACGGGTTCAGTATGGAGTTCCTCAAGGTTCAGTACTAGGACCATTGCTTTTCACCCTGTACATGCTTCCTTTGGGTGCAGTTATTAGGAAGCATGGCATTAGCTTTCATTGTTACGCTGATGATACTCAGCTCTATATTTCTTCTCATCCTGATGAAACGAACAACAACTAGTTTCACTAGTTCTGACAGAATGCATTAACAGAATGCATAACTGATATAAAAAATTGGATGACTAATAACTTTCTACTGCTAAATTCTGAAAAAAAAAGAGATTCTAATTATTAGACCAAAAAGTTCAGCACATAATAATCTAGACTACTGCCCAACACTCGATGGCTGCTCTGTCAAGTCTTCGTCGTCAGTTAGAAACCTGGGTGTGCTCTTTGATACACATCTTTCATTTGAAAGCCACGTTTCTAGCATCTGTAAAATGGCATTCTTCCATCTTAAAAATATATCTAAATTGCGACATATGCTATTTAAGACAAATGCGGAAAAGTTAGTTCATGCGTTCATGAGTTCAAGGCTAGATTATTGTAATGCTTTACTAGGTGGTTGCCCTGCACGCTTAATAAACAAATTCCAGCTGGTCCAAAATGCAGCAGCTCGAGTTCTTACTAGAACCAGGAAGTATGAGCATATTAGCCCAGTTCTGTCAAACCTGCACTGGCTTCCTATTAAACACTGAATACATTTTAAAATCTTGCTAATTACTTACAAAGCAGGTTTAGCTCCACAGTACTTGAGCGATCTCTTAACACATTATAGTCCTTCACGTCTATTGCGATCCCAAAATACTCACCAGCTTATAATACCTAGAATATCGAAGTCAACTGCTGGCGGTCGATCCTTTTCCTATTTAGCTCCTAAACTCTGGAACAGTCTTCCTATTACAGTTCGGGAAGCAGACACACTCTGTCAGTTTAAATGTAGACTAAAAACACATCTCTTCAACCTGGCATACACATAACACATTATACATACATTTTTAATCCAAATCATGTAAAATGATTGTTAGGCTGCATAATTTAGATAAGCCGGAACTGGGAACATTCCCATAACACCTGATGTACTCGATACATCAGAAGAAGAATGGCATCTACGCTGATATTGGACTTTGTTTATTCCGAGGTTACCGTGGTCAGCTGGATTCGGGCCGTATCCAGATCAGATGAAGGACCTGGACACGAGCACAGCACTGCCCTGAAGTGTCTGCGGAGATCGTGACTCTACTAGACCCTCCCCTGTGACGATCATGAACCCATCTCTAACCGGACCAAATTGGACTTAATATTGGACTTGAATTGTTGTTAATATAATAATCATGCACTGTTTGGCTGTTGGCCAGAGGAGAACTGGTCCCCCGACTGAGCCTGGTTTCTCCCAAGGTTTTTTCTCCATTCCGTTCTTCATTCGTTACGTCACCTGCCGGAGTTTTGGTTCCTCGCCGCTGTCGCCTATGGCTTGCTCATTTGGGGAAACTTAACACTTAAAATTCATCAATTGTATTGATTCACCTGCTCTTTTGGGGCTTCTGTTCAGCCAAACAAAATTTGTTTATATTGTTTTTCCTGTTAAGCTGCTTTGAAACAATCTACATTGTAAAAAGCGCTATATAAATAAAGGTGACTTGACTTGACTTAATTAAGGCTGTGTCTGAAATCACACACAAACAGCAGTGGAAGTCCAGTGAGGAGCATGAATCTGGTGAGGAGTGTTAGTATGGTGTGCATGAGGATGTGTGTGTCACGCCACAGAAGAGGAGACACAGGACTGAATGTACAGTAGTTTATTTGAGAAAAGGCAAAAGCTACCAGGCGTTGTAGGGTGGCACAGAAGGAAAGCTGGAGGATGAGGATGAAGATGAGGATGACCACGGAAAACGATCGGGCTTGAAGAACGTGAAGGAGTCGGGTAAGTAGTCTGCATACACTGACGAGACCGGACAAGGAGTGGATGGAACTCTGTAGATATATATATACAGTCCTTAATGGCTGGTGCAGGTGTGTGTGTGATTAAAACTCGGGTGATCGGGGTCGAGTGGGCGGAGTGTTGTGATCTGGTGTTGCGGCTTCTGGTGGTTCTGTGACACTGTGAGGAGTGTGAATCTGAACAGGAGTGAGCAAGTACAAACTCTATGAACAAAGATGCAAAACAGTTTATTAGTTTTATTAGTCAAATTATTAGTTTTTTTTATTGTGCTTAATTAATGAACACTGTTTCCCATCAGCTTCCTGTGCGTCTCATTTGAGTGTCCAATTCTGGATGATGATGTAGCGAAGGATCCCGTCGAGTGGAGGATCAATGAAACCCCAGAGGAGAGACTAACTGTGGAGGAAACGCTTGCTCACCCCTTCATCTGGACTGATGAAAGCTGTTACACACAACCAACACCAGCATTAGTGAGTTACAAGAATAATTAACAAGTTGTAGAAAAATAAAGCACAACCCGAGCTGGTAAATGTGTTTACAACGCAAGATGGAGAACAAATAAAGTAACACCTCATCAATTTTGATCAAAAGAGAAGAAATATTATAGATTTGTAAGAAATTATGAGTTTTTACAATAATTGTGTTGTTTGTGTGTCGTTTTCTCCACAGTAAAGCAGATGCGGTGAAAATCAACCTGAAGAAAAATCCCTTGATGTTTTTGGGAGCGTCTACATGTTTTCCAATGAGTGTCAGTTTGGACATCAATTCGGCACCAAGAATGCAAATCTTAGATAAAATTAAAAGTAGTTTTGCAGTCACTCATAATTTAAACAGAGTGACTGAACACAAAAATGATCCACTAAAAGCAAGTATTTTACTGTCAATTTTAGATTTACTTGCTAATTTAAATCTCTTCATTTAATATTTCAACAAGTCTTTTATTGTATAAATCTTAAAACAAATATTAAATGTCAAATATTTTAGAATTGCATGCAGATGATCATGAAAAAACACATTACAGAACTGTAACATAAACTCAATCAAGAAACGTCTGATGTGTCATGAATTATTATTTGCTATTGAATTAACTGATAACTAAAATTACTATTGAACAAATTAAGAGAAAATAATGGTGTTGTGTTTTGTGTTGAAAATATGAATTGTTAAATAAATGATACAAATTTTATAACACGTTGTAAATAATAAAAAGTTATTTTGAATCTATGAATGAGTTGCCATTTTTTTCCCTCTTCTAAATCTAAACTAGAAATATTGCAAACACACACAGCCAGTACACACTCTCATGTTTCTCGTGTTTCACACACTCAACTCACAATTGGTTGATTCAATAGTGCTTCATGAGACAATATGCTAAAGCGTTCCCCTAGCGTTCCTACGCAGCGCGTAACCTGAGATGTTTCCTTTTGAAAGGGAACTCTGTGCTACATCCCCTAGGGGTCGCTACAGGGAACGAAATACCCACACCACCTTGTTAAAGGAATGAGCCTCTTGAGTGAGCTGAGTAAAAGGACTCAAAGGAGTCCTCATCCCAAGGCACCAGCATTCACCAGCAAGTTTGTGCCACGGTCTGAACGTATGTGTTTTACAGGTCCACGCACTGCAAGAAAACGTCTAAGAGTGTTGATGAAGCTTGATGTGTCGAGGGACTCGATAATTTTAATGTAAATGGCTCTTACACTCAGACATGTAAAAATGACAGCCTACCTCTTACTTTGGGAAAATCTTCCTCTTGTCCGTCGTGAAGTGACACTCCAAGGGCCACATACATCCCGTCCAACACTGGTAAAGAGACGAGCTGCTGGAAGGCTGGACATTTTCTGTCAGCTCAGTGGCGCTGAGTCATCTGCAAATTACACTGATGGATGCTGCTGCTCACCTTTCTTTTCCCACCAACTATCCACAAACCGGCTGAACGTACAGCTCCTTCAGTAAGGTGACGACCTTGATGTTTGGATATGCCCCATTTGAGCAGATGCACTGTAGCATCCATCATCCGGACTTTCCCAAATGAGAATAGGTAAGACATCTACTCTCACTAGAAAATTGCAGTACTGCATATCATTACAGTATTCAATGAGTACAGTATTGCCTGTGGACTGTTCTGTAGGACTGTAAAAATACTGTAAAGTATGTTTGAAGTATTTAGGAAATGTGTCCTAAAAACAACATTCTCAATTATTTTACAACACACTTATGTTTGTACTGTCTGTAGAAAGTGTAACACTGAACCAAAAAAGGCTTAAGTCCTTTCTCTGATTGGCTTCATCACTCTGTCTCCTCTCCACCAATAAAGCTGGTGTGTGGTGAGCGTTCTGGCGCAATATGGCTGCTGTCACATCATCCAGGTGGATGCTGCACTCTAGTCCATGTAAGCGCTTTGAGAGACTTTGATAAAGTTCTACTATATTTATAACAGGGAGTTTGTTTTACGACTTTGGCTAAAGGTAATCTACACGCAACTAAGTAATGATCTGAGATGTCATCGCTCTGCTGCAGAATTTGAACAGTATCAACACTGATCCCATATGACAATATTAGATCTAAAGTATGATTACGAGAATGAGTGGGTCCTGATACATGTTGTGTAACTCCAATAGAGTTTAAAATGTCTCTAAATGCCAATCCCAATGCGTCTTTTTCATTATCTACATGGATATTAAAATCACAGACAATTATGATTGTATCTGCAGACATTACTAATTCTGAGAGAAAATCAGCAAATTCTTTGATAAAGTCTGTATGGTGCCCTGGTGGCCTGTATAGAATAGCCAGCACCAAAGTTAAACAGGAATTATTACTTGCACTAGATAATTTTACATTAAGGACCATCACTTCAAAAGAATTATATTTCAAATTAGACCTTTGAGCAGTACTGATCGTGTTACTATAAATTACAGCAACACCTCCTCCTTTACCTTTCTGACGAGGCTCATGTTTATAACAGTAATCTTGAGGGGTGGACTCATTTAAAGACTCCTACTGTAGTCACCAACAGGACAGCTGGAACCGATATCTTCCGTGGGCCGAATACGCTCAGAACTCCTTACGGCAAGAATCCACCCATCTCACTCCTTTTCAATACATACTCGGTTTCCAACCCCCTCTGTTTCCCTGGTCAGGTGAGCCCACGGACGTTCCAGCTGTCCACCATTGGTTCCAGGAGAGTGAGAGGGTATGGGACTCAGCTCATGTCCACCTGCAAAGGGCAGTCCGTAGGTAGAAGACTCAAGCCGACCGTCGACGTTTACCCACCCCACAGTACCACCCCGGGCAGCTCGTCTGGCTGTCAACCAGAGACATTCGCCTACGGCTGCCCAGTCGCAAACTGAGTCCCTGCTTTATAGGTCCATTCAAAGTGGTGAGGCAGATCAACGATGTCACCTACCGTCTTCAACTACCCGCACAATACAGGATCTCCCTCTCTTTTCATGTATCTTTGTTATAACCATTCACTAAACCTCTTCTCCCTCCATCCACAGAATGTGGCGCCGGGGTCGTACCTCCTCCTCCCGTGGACCCAGTGGATCAGGAAATATACAAGGTTTCATCCATCCTCGACTCGCGACGACGGACCGGCTCACTTCAATATCTAGTGGACTGGGAAGGGTTCGGCCCCGAGGAACAATCCTGGGTCAACCGAGATGACATTCTAGACCCAGAACTACTGACAGAATTCCACGCCAACAACTCAACTCGACCTGCACCTCGGTACTGTCACGGATCCATCCACGCCCTTCGCGCCAGACACGCAAACTCCTCCCTCACGATCATTATCACCGTAATACTGATTACCTGCACCTGCCTCGCATCAACAATCCCTTTATCACCAGCCCTCACTGTGCACTCCTCGTCCGGTCTCGTCACTGACTACCTGACTCTCTATCAAGCAACTGTGGCATCAAGTGTTCCAAGTTACTTCCCAGCGATCCTCTGCCTGCCGTCAGATAAACTTACTGCCTACAACTTCTCATCCATCTCTGCTTCCTCTCCACTGTCTGCCTTCGTGCCTGCTATATTATTAAAAACTCTGTGCGCATTCACGTCCGTGTTTTGCTTGTTTTATCATGACAATAACAAGGTGTAATACAAATTATTTTGAATCTATGAATGGGTGGCCATTTTTTTCTCATCATCCTTTGCTCTGTGTCCCTGGTTTTACTTCCATACATTTGCTCATTTTCAGACTTTTGTGTTGTTCTTGCAACTCCGTATCCAAAGAGTCGTCCATCTACATCAAACCAAGAACGGTTCCTGTTTGGTTTTCTCAAAACAAATCCTTTGTTTCTAAATCATGGCATCTGGTAAACATGGTAAACACATCAAAGAACTACTGTAAACAACAAATTATGATGTGTAATTCAGTGAAATTAAATAATTGTTCAGCCTCATATTGACTCTTGTTTTTCTGTGCATAAATCAATAATAACAGAGTAATAATGATTTTCAGTCAAGTGCAGAAGATTTTTTGTGATTGAGTGTGGGGGATAAAATATACAGTTTGAACAGTATACAAATGGAAAGTCCTTATAAGAGCACAATTTCTAGTTTATTTTAAACAAGAGAGACGGAAAGAGACAAATAGCACGTGATGTGGACGCGCTGCTTGTATATCTGAAATAAATCCCGTCGCATGCGCGCGCACAGATCTTTGTAAGGATTATAAATATTATTATATAAATATCACGCTTATGGTGAGTCATGTTTCACTCTCACACACGTTTTAGCATGTTGGGCTAAAAGTCATTATTCATCATCAGCATGGAAATCTTTTGTATTAATATCTGGATAGTTTTATTTATTTTGATGATATTTTCGCAAGTATAAGTACTCACTGACCCTGCTTCAGGTGCGCGCGCAACAGTGTGAGTGATTCGAATGTTTCGTTGCTATAGCGACGCGTGTGTTGTGATTTGTGTCGCATATATAAAGGCTGAAGCGTCGCTTTCTGTTGTTGAGAGTCGAGGCGATTCAGAGACTTTGCTGGATATTTTCTGAGCGAATCTTGTGCTTTTGAAGTATTTCCGACAGGAGACTTTTATTCTAGAAGGAGATCGGAGGAGATTTTCTTTACAATTTTCTTTATTATAATTATTATTTCCAACGAGACTTATTTTATTCTTCTTTTCTTGCTTTTGGAGGAGTTTGGAGTTTTTATTTATTTTTTTCATTTAATTTTATTATTTTATTCTTATTTTGGGGGGAGTGGGGTGTTTCTGAGTAGTTTATTGTGTTTTGTGTTTGTATTTGTATTGTTTTTATTGCAGATATGAGGAGGATGTCTTTGACCGTCATGAAGGAAAGTGCAGGTGAATGATCCAGTTTTTCATTTGTTTATGGTTTGTTATGGTATAATGTTATACAATGATTGACTAAATTAATGTCAAGAATCAAATTTTATCCCATAATTCTCCCAGCTAAGTGATCACAAATCTTTGATTCCTTGTAAATTAACTAAATGTTTAAATTTGAGTGACTTTAGAAACGATTTGTAATTGACCATTGACACTGATTATTGATTATTAGTAAAACATGTTATGTGTGAAATTTTCCCGACTCAGGCTCCAGATTCAGGAGATCTGCTTGCACGGAGACGGACGGTCCGGAGGTTTGGAGACTCGGATCTGATGAGCGGGATCAGGATCCGCTGCCAGACTCGATCCAGACACTGAGGCCAGATGATGGATGTCCGTCCATTTCTGTTACAGCAATTTGATGTGACCACTGATATTGTTTATTGACATTATTAAAAAAATAGTTTTTGAAGTGTGAACTATTCCAGACTCAGGCACCAGATCCAGGAGAGCTGCTTCCATCATGTCCACATCATCTTTGTCCGTCTCTGAGGACGATATGGAGAGGCGGTTGAGCAAAGGCTTCAGTCTGAGCAGCAGAGGCTCGTACAGCGTTGTGTGGAAGTGGAGTGGAGAGAGACCGGACAGCCCAAACCAACAGGACAGTTGTGGCAGCGGGAGTTTGTCCAGGTCGGACAGCCTCCAAGAGATGATGTGTCCTCCGCTGCCAGGACAAGTTCCCGTCGAGCCGACAGAGACTCCAGCGGCCATGGAGGCGTTTCCTGAGATCAAGAGCTCAACAGGTCAGACTGAAATAAGACTGATAGAGATTTTGCTGTTTTGTGCATAAAGTGTTTAACAAGTTAAGGTCTGTTCATATTTACTGTTGCTCTGCAAAAATGTAGCTTTTGAAATTTAATTTGTTTCCCAAATACTTTAGTTGGATGTTACTCTAACATAATTTCATTCAAAAGTAACGTACTCATAAATGCAAAATTTTAAAATGGAAAGTTACTTAACATTCGTATAATCAAGAACAAAACATTGAAAATACAGAATGTTAATCCTTAATATTGTGAAATAAGACTTTGGGACATTAATGCCGGCGTATAATAGTGGCGTTATTTGGATTTGTAACATTACAGAAAATAATCAAATAGTAAAATGTAAGTGTCATCATGTCATTGTTTCTCATTGTTGTTCTTTCAATTGTTTTTCTCATTTCAGGAAAACCTACAGGATGTTGGAAGTGGAAGAGAATTGGTTCTCTCTTCCAGAACATGTGGAAGGCGATGAAACGTCCTTTCCGCTGCTGTTTCTCCAGTCGTGCTGTGGATGTCGTGGAGCCTTTTGTTCCTCCAGCACATCTGGAGCCGGAGCCGGATCCCCATCACTGCGGCGTCAGGACAAGCCACGGTAAACCGGCACACATCATTTCATCAACACTGATTTACACAGAATTGCCGTCTTGTTTTCCACTAAAAATATCTGAAGGCTTGATTTCAGAGAATATTAATATAATTTCCCACAGTAACATGATTAATTCAATTTTATTAATCCAGCTCCTATATTTCTCATATTTTCAGAGTCCTTCGAGTCTCTCTTTATTGTGGGAGAAATGCTTGGATCCGGAGGATTTGGGAAGGTGTACGAGGGAACGAGGAAGTTTGATGGCAAAAGAGTAAATCTTACACAATCATACAAACATTTTGCTCTTGCATTCATCAAAACATATTTAAAACAATTCACAGATGGTTTAACACTTAGTGTGAGTTCAGGTGCTTGAATTCTGTAAATGAAAGGCTTTTGTTTTTTTGCAGGTTGCCATCAAGAGGATCCGCAAGATCGACAACGATCGTTATCTTGGTATTGTAAGTTGGCCAAACTTGAGTGTGTATTTAATTCTGTCATTAATACGCCTGTATGAAGATCAGCTGTGAATGTAATTAGACAAATAAGCCTAGAAACACCAAAAGACTTTGAGCTGAAACGGCTCTGATAAACATCTACAAAGATCAAAGAAAAGTTCATCAAAAAATGAAATGTTTTCTTCAGATTTGTACCGTTAACCTTCTGTCTGCTGTTTTCCTCTAGCCTGGGCGTCCCGAACCTCTGGTGACAGAAGTGGCGCTGCTGATGATGATGAGGCAAGAACCCATCAGCCCCTACGTCATACAGTTATACGAGTGGTTTGAACATCCTCGAAAGTTCACTCTCATAATGGAGTATCCCGAACCCTGTGAGAGCTTGCTGGACTTCCTCACTCGTAACCCCAAACTGGATGAAGCAACAGCACGAGTCATCATGAGACAGGCTGTGCTGGCAGTGCAACACTGCATCGAGCACGGCGTCTTTCACAATGACGTTCATGCGCAAAACTTCCTGATGAGGAAAAGCACATTAGAGCTCAAGCTCATCGACTTCGGCTGCGGTCAGATTCTCACGAGCGACGGCTACGAGAGTCAAACATACATTGGTGAGCATTTTAGGACTGTGGAAACCTGAATGTACAACTTAAATAAAAAGCTGAACAACTCAAATGTCTTGCTCACAGGATTACCGGGTTACTGTCCTCCTGAAGTTTTCACCGATCCTGGATTCCACGCCGTCCCGGCCAATGTCTGGGCTCTAGGAGTGCTGCTGTTCCAGATGCTGAACGGATGTCGTCCTTTTCGCACCCAAACCGAAGTCACGCAAGATGAAGTTACATTTCAGAACGACAACTTGTCCAAAGGTGAGTGAATAATATTGGTAACTTTGATCAACGCACACATAAAGCAAAGGCTCTGGAGAGAAACAGATAAAATTGAAGTAGGGAAACACAGCTAAAAGTTTTCCTAATATGAGGGAGCTGAAACATGTTTCCACAAGAACCAGAAATTACAGACATAACCTTTAAAGTAACGATAAAGAACATTGTACTTTATACAATGTTATAGATTATCTTTTCTTAGATGTCAAGTCACATGTCCATGACTAACCAGCTCTCCTTATTAAAATGTGCACAGAATGCCGTGATCTGATCATCCAGTGCCTAACCAAGGATCCAACTGAACGTCCAGCATTAGAGCAGATGTTACGACATAAATGGATCACAAATGATTTATTGTAGATTGGAGAAGTTCAGCAGATTCACTCGATCAGTGATTTCAGGTGTGAGGAAGTGTATCAGACAGAGTGGGATTATTATAGTTGATCAGTTCTGCAGTATTTGTAGTAGATTTTGTTCTTCTTATAGTCGCCATTTATATACAATACAGCTTCACGGTAATAAACAGGAAAATAACAGAATCAAAGATCATCTCTATAAAACATTTATGAGTCTATAAGTTGATGTAATCTTTGTATTGTATGGGAAATAACACACTTGATGTCGTTGGTGGAGGGCTTGAGCTCGAGACTTGACCCGAAGCCCGAACCCAACCCGTCCTGACAGGAACTCAAGCCGTCAACCAGAGAGATCAGAGAGCAAGATCGAGAGACTGCAAGACTGGAAAGAACTCATCGCAGACATATTTGATTTGTTTAAAAGTTAAGACAATTATCTTTATTCACCAGTGACACAAACACAATTGAGTTCTGCTCTAAAACAGCTCTTAAGAGAGTCGTGTCATTATTCAGCTGAAGTTCATAGTTGATTCAGTTCAGTTCAATAACTGTGTGAAGTTCATCAGTTGTTGTTACGGCTTTCCATTAAGGCCCAGTCACACAGCCGATTGCGCACGAATCACTCACAAATCACGCATAGATTGGGTTTGTGCGTGCTTGTGCGTTGAGAAATTGACCAAAGGATTCCACGAATATTCGGCGCACGCCCGATGCATGAATCACTGACGGAGCGCGTCCAAACACGCACGCTTCGCGAACGTTCCACGAACAAGCACTTTCAGAATCCACATTGTCAGTGGAATGAACGTGATACGTGCGCCACGGTGCACGGTTCATGAGTGACATGAAGGTGGGGCGTCAGTGGACGTGCGCGCTTTCGAACCAGTTCCAACGCATAAGCACTGACGGCCAACGCGTGTCCTGCGCATGTCACACATACTCAACGCATAAACTACGCACGCCGACTCATGAATAACGCACACCGACGCACATTAGTGCGTCGGAAAATTTTTGAACCGTTCAAAACTCAAAATCACGCACAAACCACCTTCGACTTACAATCACTGATGGTCCTCGTTCGTTTCACCGACGAATTACGCATATGACGCACACGCCGCGCAGAAACGAAAATCTGTGCGTAATTCGTGCGTTCTTCATGCGTTTTCGCTGTGTGACTGGGCCTTTAAGCCGCTGGCATTGATAACAGGAGTGAGCAAGTACAAACTCTATGAACAAAGATGCAAAACAGTTTATTTATCAAATTATTATTTTTTTTTTCATTGTGCTTAATTAATGAACACTGTTTCCCATCAGCTTCCTGTGCGTCTCATTTGAGTGTCCAATTCTGGATGATGATGTAGCGAAGGATCCCGTCGAGTGGAGGATCAATGAAACACCAGAGGAGAGACTAACTGTGGAGGAAACGCTTGCTCACCCCTTCATCTGGACTGATGAAAGCTGTTACACACAACCAACACCAGCATTAGTGAGTTACAAGAATAAGTAACAATGGACTGTTAAGTTGTAGAAAAATAAAGCACAACCCGAGCTGGTAAATGTGTTTAAAACGCAAGGTGGAGAACAAATAAAGTAACACCTCATCAATTTTGATCAAAAGAAAATAAATATCATAGATTTGTAAGAAATTATAAGTTTTTACAATAATTGTGTTGTTTGTGTGTCGTTTTCTCCACAGTAAAGCAGATGCGGTGAAAGTCAACCTGAAGAAAAATCCCTTGATGTTTTTGGGAGCGTCTAAATGTTTTCCAATGAGTGTCAGTTTGGACATCAATTCGGCACCAAGAATGCAAATCTTAGATAAAATTAAAAGTAGTTTTGCAGTCACTCATAATTTAAACAGAGTGACTGAACACAAAAATGATCCACTAAAAGCAAGTATTTTACTTTCAATTTTAGATTTACTAGCTAAATTTAAATCTTTTCATTGAATATTTCAACAAGTCTTTTATTGCATAAATCTTAAAACAAATATTAAATGTCAAATATTTTAGAATTGCATGCAGATGATCATGAAAAAACACATTACAGAACTGTAACGTAAACTCAATCAAGAAACATCTGATGTGTCATGAATTATTATTTGCTATTGAATTAACTGGTAACTAAAATTACTATTGAACAAATTATTGTTCAATTGTACTATTGTTGTGTTTTGTGATTAAAATGTGAATTGTTAAATAAATGATACAAATTTTATAGCAAGTTGTAAATAATAAAAAGTTATTTTGAATCTATGAATGGGTGGCCATTTTTTTTTTTGAAATATTGCAAACACACACAGCCAGTACACACTCTCATGTTTCACTCTAGCGCTTACTGAAGACACTAAAGCTGCCGCTTCCGGTTTCTGGCGCACCTTTATCCTCCTGGTTCATGATGTCATCATTCTGTGATGTGCATTCACAATTGGTTGATTCAATAGTGCTTCATGAGACAATATGCTAAAGCGTTCCCCTAGCGTTCCTACACAGCGCGTAACCTGAGATGTTTCCTTTTGAAAGGGAACTCTGTGCTACATCCCCTAGGGGTCGCTACAGGGAACGAAATACCCACACCACCTTGTTAAAGGAATGAGCCTCTTGAGTGAGCTGAGTAAAAGGACTCAAAGGAGTCCTCATCCCAAGGCACCAGCATTCATCACTGGCCAGAGCTTCTCAGAATTTCATGTCTTCACAGTTTTACTGTCAATGTTTGATGGTATCTTCAAGTCTTTGCACGCTCCAACTAAGTTTGTGCCACGGTCTGAACGTATGTGTTTTACAGGTCCACGCACTGCAAGAAAACGTCTAAGAGTGTTGATGAAGCTTGATGTGTCGAGGGACTCGATAACTTCAATGTGAATGGCTCTTACACTCAGACATGTAAAAATGACAGCCTACCTCTTACTTTGGGAAAATCCTCCTCTTGTCCGTCGTGAAGTGACACTCCAAGGGCCACATACATCCCGTCCAACACTGGTAAAGAGACGAGCTGCTGGAAGGCTGGACATTTTCTGTCAGCTCAGTGGCGCTGAGTCATCTGCAAATTACACACTGATGGATGCTGCTGCTCACCTTTCTTTTCCCACCAACTATCCACAAACCGGCTGAACGTACAGCTCCTTCAGTAAGGTGACGGCCTTGATGTTGGATATGCTTATGGTGGTGTCTTATGAGCAAAGTTGCAAAGTGATGCTCGCCAGGAATTATCAAAGGACACTTCTCGTTCTGATTGAGGCTTCAATGGTGGAGACGGCCTCCGACTCTCAGAAGACCTTGTGCATCAATGAATGGATCCAGAGTGTGAAGAGGACTACTTTTTGGAATTCTCTCCTGTTTTTGAATACATTTGATCTCTTGACTGTAAATCTCTTCTTGCACTGTTTTGATGATGATAGCTGAATAATTACTGGACTCTGGACTGTGAATTCTGCCTCGCAGTAATATCAACCTTTACAAGAACTGTTTTAATAATAATATTAATAATTTGCATTTATATAGCACTTTTCATAAACTTTTCATAAAGGGGGGAATCTCCTAGACCAACACCAATGTGCAGCATCCACCTGGATGATGCGACAGCAGCCATATTGGGCCAGAACACTCACCACACACCAGCTTACTGCAATGAAACCAATCAGTATATATGGGGATGATTAGGAGGCCGTGATGGACAAATTTGGCCAGGATGACGGGGTTAAACCACTCATCTTTATGAAGGACTGGAATTTTTAAAGACCAGAGAGAGTCGGGACCTCAGTTTAATGTCTAATATAGTAATATAGTAATGTCCGTCACTATACTGGGACATTAGGACCCACACAGACCACAGGGTGAGCACCCCCTGCTGGCCTCACTAACACCTCTTCTAACAGCAACCTAGTTCCCTTTCATGGGAACTCGAGCTGCGTCAAAAGCACTAGGGGAAATACCTTGACGTCAGTCACGTGAAGATGTGTACAACCAATGAGAGAAATACGCGTGTGAATGCGAGTTGCGGGTCAGTGACGTCATGAACAGAGCATAAAAGCGCACCGGAACCTGGAAGTGACAGCTTGGAGTGTCTTCAGCGTGCGTGTGTCTGAGAGATTGTGCTTGCAATTTTACAACCACCTTCTAGTTTAAAAAGTTAGGGCTGGATTGTGTGTGTTTGTTTGAATGGCGACTGAGCAGACGTTTATTCCGTGTGTTTTTCCTTGTTCCCATTTCATTACGGGTAAGGAAACACACAGGCAGTGTGTCGTCTGCCTGGGAGTGGAGCACGCTCGGTCAGCGCTCGAGGGCGCTGGCTGTGAGGACTGTGAGAAGTTCTCGTTGCGTACTCTCCGCTCCCGCCTGGCAGTGTTTGTGGACACTAACCAGGCTCGTGTTTCCCAGGGCTCCGGACCTGCTGCAGCTGAGGCTCAGCGGCGTTTACAATCCTGGGGATCGCAGATGGATCTCACGGAAGGTCGCGAGACGGACGCTCCCGCATTTCAGCCTTTTCGTGATGATTCTGGTTCCAGTTGGGATCTGGGAGCACGCGCTCCAGGCGTGGTTTCTCCCGATGTTGCTAGGACTTCGGCGCTAACGCTATCCAGCTCTGAGGAGGTGGATGTGATTAGCGTCGATCCGGTCGAGGACTGGTTCGTCACGATCGACCTCAAAGACGCATACTTCCACATCACAGGAAGTTCCTTTGGTTCGCCTTCGGGGGGAAGGCGCACCAGTATCGGGTACTTCCGTTCGGCCTATCACTCTCGCCCCGCACGTTCACAAAGGTTGTGGACGCTGCGCTTGCTCCGTTGCGATCCCAGGCCATTCGTGTCCTCAATTATATCGACGACTGGCTAGTAATAGCCCAGTTGTCGCAGTTAGCAGCATGTCATCGAGATGTCGTGCTTGCTCACATGAAGGAGCTGGAGTTAAGGCTGAACACCAAGAAGAGTGTAGTTTCTCCTACTCAGAGAACCACTTTCTTGGGAGTCATTTGGGACTCGGAGGCAATGTCTGTTCGGCTCTCTCCCAGGCGCATTCATTCCATTTGTTCAGCCATCAAGAGTATCAAACTAGGCCAGCTACTCACTGTCAAACACTTCCAGAGGGTGTTGGGGCTCATGGCAGCAGCGTCCAGCGTCATTCCGCTCGGCCTACTGCACATGAGGCCCCTTCATTGGTGGCTCACGACCAAAGGGTTTTCCCCGACGGGCAACCCGCTTCGCACATTCAAGGTCACGAGGCGATGCCTACGCACCCTGAGTCTGTGGAAGAATTCCTGGTTCCTGTCACAAGGCCCGGTGTTGGGGGCTCCGTCCCGACGTGTAACGCTGTCAACTGTATGCTTTTCCCCCGATTGTTCTGCTCCCGGGAGTTCTGGCCAAGGTTCGTCGGGATGGGGTCTGTCTTACGCTGGTGGCCCCCCTTTTGGCCCAGCAGGATTTGGTTTTCGGAACTGATATCTCTCCTAGACGGAGTCCCCTGGGAGGTCAGGAGGGACCTTCTGTCCCAGGCGGAGGGTTGCGTTCTCCACCCCCACCCAGAACTGTTGAAGTTGAAGGTCTGGCCCCTGAAGGGGCCCAGCTCCTCGACTCGGGTCTCTCAGCCGAGGTTGTAGAGACAATTCTCCATTCCAGAGCTCCCACCACGAGGAAACTTGAAACTTGGCAGGGTTGTCCCCCTCTACCTTAAAGGTTTATGTGGCTGCCATAGCTGCTTGCCACGTACCTCTGGGAGGGGTGTCCTTCGGCAGGGACCCCCTAGTCTCTTGTTTCCTTCGTGGCACTTTAAGCCTGAGACCTGTGGCACAGACCAGGGTTCCTGCCTGGGACTTGTCTTTGGTACTCCAAAGCTTGTCCCAGGCACCCTTTGAACCAATAGATGAGCTTCCTATTAAGCTCCTCTCTCTAAATACCCTTCTTTTGCTGGCTATCCCCTCGCTTAAGAGGGTCGGGGATCTTCAAGCCCTCTCGGTGGCTCTTGCCTGCCTCGAGTTCGCGCCCGGGATAGCGAAAGCTTTTCTCCACCCAAGGCCAGGTTATGTCCCCAAGGTTCCCACTAATGTGGCTCGGTCTATCATGCTGCAGGCCTTCTGTCCTCCCCCCTTCGACGATCATGAGCAGGAGCGCTAGAACAAGGTCTGTCCAGTGCGAGCACTGGACGCTTCAGTTTTCAGGACTGCCACCTGGCGTAAGTCGAACTAACTGTTTGTTTGCTTTGGGGCCCCTAAGCCGATAGATATTTGAGGCTATCTCTCTGGCTTATGAGTCAGCCGGAGAGGTTTCTCCCCTGAGGGTCCAGGCCCACTCTACTAGGAGCGTGGCGGCGTCCAAGGCATTTCTCTCAGGAGTTTCCTTGGCTGATGTCTGTGCTGCGGCTGGCTGGTCCTCGCCGGACACATTCATGAGGTTTTATCAATTGGATCTCGATTCCGCTCCGGGAACGAGGGTGCTCTCTCAGTGAGCTGGGACACACCCGCAGGCCGGCGTCACAGAGGTAACGTTGGTATAGCGTTACCCTAGCGCTTTTGACGCAGCTCGAGTTCCCATGAAAGGGAACGTCTTGGGTTACGTATGTAACCCTGGTTGCCTGAAGGGGACCGAGACGCTGCGTCTCTGCCTCAGCTCCTTGCACCTCCGGGCCCGCTTCAGACACTCTTTTGCTGTCACTTCCGGCTTCCGGTGCGCTTTTATGCTCTGCTCAGTGGGCAACCAGTCTTGGGCTACAGGGTGATATGGCAATATGGCTATTTTCCTTTGCTGCTTTGTTAAAAAGATGGGCTACATGAAAAAGGCAAGTAATAGTACCTGTTAATGACTTCCAAGAAGAGAACTTGGCAAATCGTTGGGAACCAAGCTGCTTGGAGTATGCTGTAGTGATTAAAGTGGACACTAGAGGCTGTACATCCGTATCTGAACTTAGATCAATAATGTTGTAAATGCTCTCAGAGTCACCCGATTCTGGCATGAGCAGAAATTTGGGTCCACTTAGCCAATTGGTGTTTTGTAGGTGGGCTACAGGAACATAGCTTGTCGCATGATCTGCAGGGTTTTAATCTGATGGCGCATAAAGCCATTGGTCTGAACTGGAGGACCTTCAAATATGTTGTAATCGGTTGCTAAATATAAAAGCCACATAAAAGCCTGGTTTTGTTGCCCAGAATACCTTACTTTCTGTGTAGTAAGTTATACCATCAAGACGAAGATCCAGTTCTGCTGAGATTAAGTCTGCTAACTCAACATCGAGCACTGCAGCGCAAAGTTCCAGTCTTGGCACTGCGTTCAGGGCGGGGGGCAAGTTTGCCTTTTCCCATCACAAACCCAATGTGATTATTCCCTGCAGCATCTGTGACTTTTAAATATCCCACTCCAGCAATAGCTTTGGTTGACATATCAGAAAAGACACATAGTTCCCTTCTGGCAGCTGTTGGGTAACCCTGTCAAAGAAGCTCTCCATGATGTCCAAGCTTCTTCCATTTCTTGTGGTAATGAACATCCCAGTCACTGCTCTCAGGAGCGAGTTCTTTCAGAATAGCCTTGGCGTTACAAACCCAAAAGGATCATAGAGGCTGTTTATTGTTGATAAACCACCTAGTTGGCTATAAGATTTTATCTCATCACAGACACTGAAGAGGAAACAGTCAGTATGGAGGTTCAAATTAAGTCCAAGACTACGTTGCATTGGCAGTGTATCTGCCTCAAAGTTGATATCCTTTCGGTCATTTGCATGATTTCTGAATGGGAAAGCTTCCAGGACCTCTTTATTGTTTGCTACAATCTTATGTAGCCTCAGTTTTGATGTGAGAATGTCCTGTGTCTTTTTCATTTGGCAACACTGAACAGCAACAACAATGCCTGCTCAAAGTCTTCTTCTCTGTGTATAGTGTATATCTGTGGCAGAATAGCAGCGCCCTATTCTGGTCTGGCATATATAGTGGTTTCGTGTGGACGCTGATATTTCTTGCGCCAACGCCATGTTTATGATCAGATAGTGAATGCACCGGCTTCGTGTGGACGTGGCCTTGGTGTGAGGTTTAAATTGGTTGTTGCTGTCTGAAAGGAACGTTTCCAGGCTCGGTAGTTCTGAGGTTTGCCATTAAACTGAAATTAGCCTGTTGCCACAAGCTCACGATGAGCAAGATATCTTAAAAAAATAATTTATGTGTGAGCTGCCATGATTTAACTTCACATAACTTCACATGACTCACAGCCGTTTTCATTTTCATGCATGCATGGCTGTTTTGCAGTAATGCGAGGTTGTTATAAAACATAACTGTTTTGCCGTAAAATTAAAGGTTTGGCTTCAGGTTTTGAGAGGTGAAACTGAAATGCTGTAGCTTTTATTTCTGCAACTGTATTTTTCAATGGTTTCATCCATCGCAGCTTCAAGGACCTCTGCTTTTCCTTTTTCCTAAGCATTTCCATAGATGCCTCCAGCTTGGCTTTTTGCAGCTTTAGATTAATTAAATTAGAAACTATTAACTCTCTCTTTTCCAGCACTTTAGACAGTTGCACCATGGCACTTAAAAAAAATTAAGCAAGAGATTTTTCACATTTCATTGAAAGACAGCTCTGTTGCATTCAGAAAACCTAGCCTTAAAATAAGCAAGTTCTGCTTATTTTTCTACCCTCTTAAAAGAAAACAGATACAATCCTAGATATTTATTTGATACAGTGACTAAATTAACGAGAACCCCAGATCCTTTGGCCTCAACCCCAGATCCTTTAAAAACAGCATAGCAGTAATGACTTTATGAACGTCTTTACTTGCAAAATACACAATGTCACGAACGGACACGGATCAGAGCGTGTGCGATGCGGAGAACAAGGAGAAATCCAGGAATACAGCAAACACGGTTTATTCCAGACAACACGGGAGACAGGGCATCCACACAAACTCATACACGGAGACACAAACATTCAATAACCGACAATACACAAAAAGAACAGGAGGGAGTATATATGGAGACACAGGATGAGGAACAGCTGGTGAAACTTAATGACATTGATTGCATGACAGGTGTAGGGAGTGAGACGATGACACAAACAGGAACACGTGTTACATAACACCTCCCATCCGGTAGGTGCGTCCTCACGCCGACCAGGTGACAACTGCAGAGGGTGGGCGGGGGACCAGGAGGGGGACAGAACAGGATTCGACCGACATAGAACAAGGAACAAGGAACAAAGAACCACGGCAAACCTGAGTGAACAGTAGTGGGATTATTACAGTGAGGAGTGTGAGTCCCATGAGCAGTGTGAGTCCGGTGAGGATTGTGAGTCCCGTGAGGAGTGTGAGTCCTGTGAGGCGCGTGAGTCCAGTAAGGAGTGTGAGTGCAGTGAGCAGTGTGAGTCCAGTGAGGATTGTGAGTCCAGTGAGGAGTGTGAGTCCAGTGAGGAGTGTGAGTCCAGTGAGGAGTGTGAGTCCAGTGAGCAGTGTGAGTCCAGTGAGCAGTGTGAGTCCAGTGAGCAGTGTGAGTCCAGTGAGCAGTGTGAGTGCAGTGAGGAGTGTGAGTGCAGTGAGGAGTGTGAGTGCAGTGAGGAGTGTGAGTCCAGTGAGGAGTGTGAGTCCAGTGAGGAGTGTGAGTCCAGTGAGGAGTGTGAGTCCAGTGAGCAGTGTGAGTCCAGTGAGCAGTGTGAGTCCAGTGAGCAGTGTGAGTCCAGTGAGCAGTGTGAGTCCAGTGAGCAGTGTGAGTCCAGTGAGCAGTGTGAGTCCAGTGAGCAGTGTGAGTGCAGTGAGCAGTGTGAGTGCAGTGAGCAGTGTGAGTGCAGTGAGCAGTGTGAGTGCAGTGAGCAGTGTGAGTGCAGTGAGCAGTGTGAGTCCAGTGAGCAGTGTGAGTCCAGTGAGCAGTGTGAGTCCAGTGAGCAGTGTGAGTCCAGTGAGCAGTGTGAGTCCAGTGAGCAGTGTGAGTCCAGTGAGCAGTGTGAGTGCAGTGAGGAGTGTGAGTGCAGTGAGGAGTGTGAGTGCAGTGAGGAGTGTGAGTGCAGTGAGGAGTGTGAGTCCAGTGAGGAGTGTGAGTCCAGTGAGGAGTGTGAGTCCAGTGAGGAGTGTGAGTCCAGTGAGGAGTGTGAGTCCAGTGAGGAGTGTGAGTCCAGTGAGCAGTGTGAGTCCAGTGAGCAGTGTGAGTCCAGTGAGCAGTGTGAGTCCAGTGAGCAGTGTGAGTCCAGTGAGCAGTGTGAGTCCAGTGAGCAGTGTGATTGCAGTGAGCAGTGTGATTGCAGTGAGGAGTGTGATTGCAGTGAGGAGTGTGATTGCAGTGAGGAGTGTGATTGCAGTGAGGAGTGTGATTGCAGTGAGGAGTGTGAGTCCAGTGAGGAGTGTGAGTCCAGTGAGGAGTGTGAGTCCAGTGAGGAGTGTGAGTCCAGTGAGGAGTGTGAGTCCAGTGAGGAGTGTGAGTCCAGTGAGGAGTGTGAGTCCAGTGAGGAGTGTGAGTCCAGTGAGGAGTGTGATTGCAGTGAGGATTGTGAGGATTGTGATTGCAGTGAGCAGTGTGAGTCCGGTGAGCAGTGTGAGTCCGGTGAGGAGTGTGAGTCCGGTGAGGAGTGTGAGTCCGGTGAGGCGTGTGAGTCCGGTGAGGCGTGTGAGTCCGGTGAGGAGTGTGAGTCCGGTGAGGAGTGTGAGTCCGGTGAGGAGTGTGAGTCCGGTGAGGAGTGTGAGTCCGGTGAGGAGTGTGAGTCCGGTGAGGAGTGTGAGTCCGGTGAGGAGTGTGAGTCCGGTGAGGAGTGTGAGTCCGGTGAGGAGTGTGAGTCCGGTGAGGAGTGTGAGTCCGGTGAGGAGTGTGAGTCCGGTGAGGAGTGTGAGTCCGGTGAGGAGTGTGAGTCCGGTGAGGAGTGTGAGTCCGGTGAGGAGTGTGAGTCCGGTGAGGAGTGTGAGTCCGGTGAGGAGTGTGAGTCCGGTGAGGAGTGTGAGTCCGGTGAGGAGTGTGAGTCCGGTGAGGAGTGTGAGTCCGGTGAGGAGTGTGAGTCCGGTGAGGAGTGTGAGTCCGGTGAGGAGTGTGAGTCCGGTGAGGAGTGTGAGTCCGGTGAGGAGTGTGAGTCCGGTGAGGAGTGTGAGTCCGGTGAGGAGTGTGAGTCCGGTGAGGAGTGTTCACAGCGCTCAAGAGTGGGAGAAATGACCTCGGATGACTGGGTTCTTCCGGCCAGATTACATGAAAACTTTACTGCCCCATGATGCCACGGGAGAGTGTCTGGTTAAGACTTAAATATTTGTGGCTATAGACTGACTTAATAAACCTACTGTGAGACGTATTCACTAGAGTAAAAATATGACAACTAGCCCCGGTGTCCGATTTAAGGAGAAACTTGTTGCTGATCACTAGCAATCATTTGTCAGGGCAATGAATAGTATGGGTTTATCCTTCGGTACTTTTACTTTGAAGCTGAAAAGAATGAGAAAGTGATGTTTTTAAATATATATTTTATTTTTTGAAATATATAAATAAAAGTAAGAAACATAAATGGCCATTTAGTTTATACATATTATATCAAAATTGTCAGACACAATATTAATATCCGGTCACTGTTAATTTAACACAAAGAACAGACTAAACCTCTGTAATTATTGACCATTATTGATTGTAGTGCAGCTGATTAGTGCGTCTCGTTATACAGCAGATCCATCAGAACACACACTCACACACAGGATCAGATCCATCAGAACACACACTCACACACAGGATCTGATCCATCAGAACACACACTCACACACAGGATCTGATCCATCAGAACACACACTCACACACAGGATCAGATCCATCAGAACACACACTCACACACAGGATCAGATCCATCAGAACACACACTCACACACAGGATCAGATCCATCAGAACACACACTCACACACAGGATCAGATCCATCAGAACACACACTCACACACAGGATCAGATCCATCAGAACACACACTCACACACAGGATCAGATCCATCAGAACACACACTCACACACAGGATCTGATCCATCAGAACACACACTCACACACAGGATCTGATCCATCAGAACACACACTCACACACAGGATCAGATCCATCAGAACACACACTCACACACAGGATCTGATCCATCAGAACACACACTCACACACAGGATCTGATCCATCAGAACACACACTCACACACAGGATCAGATCCATCAGAACACACACTCACACACAGGATCTGATCCATCAGAACACACACTCACACACAGGACCTGATCCATCAGAACACACACTCACACACAGGATCTGATCCATCAGAACACACACTCTGTGTGAGAAGTCATGGAAACACTGATGCTGGTCAGCTGTGCATAGATTTAAGCGCACAGATGCTTCAGAATCTGTTCAGAGTGAACGATGTTTAGTGACGTAAGGCATTTTATGATCTGAGGAAGAGTTACAGAACGACAACATGAGAAGAGATCAGCGGCTCTCCAGAACACGGGACAGCAAACATACTGCCAAAGTTATTTACAACATATTTCAAATCAATTAATAAGTCAGATTAATTTTGTCTTGAAATGCACATCCTCATCAATATGCCAACTTATATCAATGTGACATATACAAACCTGGCAACAGTCTTTTGCCAAGTCTGCGGTTTTCCCTGGGTTTGCGCTTGAACGGACACACAACTGTTGAAATACTCCTCTCGGGAAGCTTTCTCGCCAACACTTGTGTGAACGTAAACAGTTGAGAAAGAAATGGGATGTGTATCATTATATTGGATCTGTTCAATCTCTGTTAAATTCTGCTGCTGTCACGCCTTCAACAAAGTGGATGCAAGCAATAAAGGAAAAGTTGCGTACGATCTGATAACGCATGACAGTGACTGTAACAATGTGCTTTGAGAGCCGCTGATTTACATCATACAATACTTAGATAAGCTGATGTTTCCCGTGGAATAGTAATATTTGTACAAGCTCTCAGGAATCATCAGCAGGATCCATGTTATTCTGAACACGCGGGGCGTCCGGTTTAAGCTACTTCCAGTTACTTTAGCCAAACAGAAGCACATCATAAAATCTGTTATGCAGCTTGATGTTGCAAACTGGTATTTGCGGTCATATTTTACCGCTCTCTCTCAATATTAACGCACTGAGCATTTACTGCAGTTTATTCTTCTTCCCTAAAGACACACACACACACAGAACACTGCAAACTGTGAGGTAAAACATGCAGAACACAGTCCGTCTGACACATGAGTATAGAAGAACTGAAGCTGAACATCATGCATTGATGAACAAACAGTGAGAAGGTCAAATCTGAAGAACAGAAACCCCGACGCTTCTTCTGTGATGAGAAGTGTTTCCTCTCTCTCTCTCTCTCTCTCTCTCTCTCTAGGGGCAGAGCACTGTGAACGAGAAACATCTTCAGGTCATCATGAACAGAGCAATGCTGGCGCATCTGATCAATCACAGTGCAGGCAGAAACCCTGTTTGACCTGTGACCTGTCAGGATCCAAAAATAACCATAAACACTATAAAAGTATCAGAAAAGTAAACCATATAACTGAATACTTCAAAACTATTAAAAACTATGAATTATGTTGTGTGTGTTTTAATGATGAAGTCACACAGATGTGAGTCCAGTAAATAATGCTGAATGATTCCTTCCCAGAGACTAGAGGAGTGAATGAAGTGCACTCGCACATGGGATATCCTGTGACTGAGGGAGGCTGTTGCTATGGTAACAAACACTGATCTATACACTCATTACCCATCAACTAAACCTGTGACAAGAGTATGGATGAGCAGGAGGGAAGAGGAAGGAAAAGAGGAAAAACAGGGAGTTTTTTGGTGTGGTGTATTCAGGTAAATAAATAAATAAATAATCCTTAAACCGTTGCGAGGTTATTCGTTTTTCTGCTCGCTACAATACGTTCTGAGAACGTGTCGCTAACATTCCCATTAAGTTAAGAAAACCTTCTTTCTGAATGTTCAGAAGGCTCACTTTTTAAAAATGCTTCCATGAACATTTTATCATTCTGCAAACATTATGAGACCGTTACTTTAACTCTTTTGCCAACAGCAGTTCGCCAGCATTTCACATCCTTTGCACAAGTTTCACGGCCCCAGAATATTTAGCTTTATGAATATCTGAACATGCAATACGTCAAAAGAGAGAACAGATCCTCTGCTTTTAACTTTTCTTCATGTTTGATTCAAGCTTCATGCATTCTTTATCAACACTTGAATGAGATTGAGAAAAATGCGATTTTGTCAAAGTCTTCGTCCAGTTAAGATTCAGAGCGATGATGAAGCACAGAGGAGTGGCTCAAAGCTCGTCATGGATCCACATTTCATTCAGAAACATCAGGCAGTTTTGATTTACATGCCGTTTCATGTTGATGATCGTGGATATGATTACATTAGATATCTCTTGTTTGTGAGTGTTTTGGTGGAGAAGTGTGTTATAACTGTATAACAGTGAAAACACAGAGAGCAGGAACTCCGTCAGGGAAAGAGTTACATGTTCTAAAAGCATTCTGAAACAATTAGTAACAGTTTAAAATGTTAAATGAACATTTGAATTAAACGTTTTTAGAAAAAGTAACATTCCATGATAATGTTTTTGTGAATATTATTATAGACCATTAACGATTTATCGGTTACTGGAACAACGTTCGATTAGAATCTTTCCAGAACGTTGAGAATCTTTCTTGTTCTCTGTGAGCTTCACATGTGTGTATCAGATTATAACACTGAAGTGTCAGATGCTGTCAGAAAGAGCGCTGCGTCTCTAGCGCATCTTCAGTTCTGCTCATTTTCATGAACAATTACAATAATTGCGAAGCTTACATTCCTGTACTCTATGAGTTTGTCTCGACGAACTCTATTCTCTAGTCTGTAATCCCATCAGTGCAGGGAAGACCACAGAATTAAAGCAATACGGCACTTTCTTATTCAAAACAAATAAATTAAGCTATCCTATTCTTGAAAACTGTTCATTTGTGAAGATCGTCATGAACCAAATGAACAATAATCAAAAACTTGTGTTTGTCACAGAGCTTATGTTTTCTGCAATAATCCAAATGTCAATGGATGATCCCATTGTTCTTCTGTTGAGGGAATGAGCTGATGGGAACGCACAAGTTTCTCTACAGAAACACGTGCGCGTACCTTTGAGGATGTAGTCTGTGAGGAGGCTTGGGACTTTATCACTGTCGTCTCTCATTGCTTCTAAAACTGCAGAAAACAACCGATATATCAAGATTTATACACTGCTGACAACCTGTGGCAGAAAAAGCAGGGGCAAGCGTTTGAAATCGAAGCATTTGGACTTACTTGTGGTAAAAATCTGCAGGTCTTGGACTGACGGTGGCCCGTCTCTCCTCTCGTACGGGATCACAGTCGTTACACACTGAATAAAAGAGATGAGGGGAAGAGAAGTGCAGATGAGGGGGATAAACATGCAGTGCATGATGGGAAGTGTCTCAAAACACAATGTGTGTTCACTTATTTGTGTTTTTTTCATATAAGGGCCATTCTACAGAATTGGTGCAAACTGCTGTCCCCCATCCAAAAAACACATTTGACAAGCATTTAAATATTCAAATCACAATATTGTACATATTTACTAAGATCCTTAAATTATTTATTGAAATGCACAATAAAATTTACATTTTTTAAAAGCTTTATATTTATAATATCATAATTTATTTGGTACTTTCAATTAGGAGGTGGCTGTTCCAAACCCTAACATGTAAATTTCAACTTGTGAAAATGATATTTAAATATTTTTTGCTATTTTTTCCATTCTTGTTTTTAAACGCATCTTTTTGTTTTGTTTTTAAAAATGAAGTTACTTTTTTTTTATCATGAATCTTTACGTAAAAAAACGTGTACAATATTTTCATGTCACTACCAAAACACTGAATGTTTTAGTCCATTGGGTGAGACTGATTTTAATCACAGCTCTACATTTTTGATCAGGAAATATTCCTGTGTCCCTCTCTCTCATATGCTACATGGTGAGTAGATTGATCGTTTTGAGGTAAATGTGTTAATGTGTAAGTGTGTAACTTTAAGGAATGTCACTACCAAACACATTTTTTTCTGCTATTAAGAAAACCTTTTTAGATGTTATTTCATAAAATGTAGTTTTTACATATGTACAACTGTTCTGACCAGTGATTGCTAACCATGTGTTGATTAGCATCTTTGAGCTAGGCTCAAAATTATCTAAAATTGTCACTACCAAAACAGTCACAACCGAAATATGTCTTGAAGTTTCAGTTGTGACATCATTGTTTTGGTAGTGACAAAAGGCAACACAAACACAATCCTTTATTAATCCGGAATAAACAAAAATTTTGTACACTGTAAAAAATCCAAATGACAAATTCAGCTTTTAAAGTTTCTTCAACTATTTAAACAGGAAAAAAGTTGCTATAACTCAAACAAAGTTTGTACAACTATTGGCCCCAAGTTGAGAAAACTCAAAAATGTTCTGCAGCTGGTTGCCTTAAACTTTTAAGTTTTCTCAACTTTAATTTTTTTTTACAGTGTACAGTTACGCAAATCATTACTACTGTAGTGTGTTTTAGTAGTGTTTTAGTATGCAAGTTAAAATTATGTAATGTGATAAGGTTACAATTAAGGGTGCAGTCAATGATATGTAACAGCCCGACTCTCATACCGGCGGACCAAGGTTTGGAGGGGTTATAGATGGTAGAGTCAGAATTTGGCGTAAACAGAATAAGAACATGGATCCATCATGCCTTGTTACCATTGTGCAGGCTGGTGGTGGTGGTGGTGCAATGGTGTGGGGGATGTTTTCTTGGCACACTTTAGGCCCTTTAGTGCCAATTGGGCATCGTTTAAATGCCAAGGCCTGCCTGAGCATTGTTTCTGATCATGTCCATCCCTTCATGACCACCATGTACCCATCCTCTGATAATACTTCCAGCAGGATAATGCACCATGTCACAAAGCTTGAATCATTTCAAATTGGTTTCTTGAACATGACAATGAGTTCATTGCACTAAAACGGCCCCACAGTCACCAGATCTCAACCCAATAGAGCATCTTTGGGATGTGGAGGAACGGGAGCTTCGTGTCCTGGATGTGCATCCCACAAATCTCCATCAACTGAAAGATGCTCCTATCAATATGGCCAACATTTCTAAAGAATGCTTTCAGCAACTTGTTGAATCAATGCCACGTAGAATTAAGGCAGTTCTGAAGGCGAAAGGGGGTCAAACACAGTATTAGGATGGTGTTCCTATTAATCCTTTAGGTGTGTGTATGTGCTGACTGCATATGTGTAACATAACTAGTTATTTGTATTAACATAAAATGTTGACTGTCTGATTCAACTATGGCAAACTAAGTATTGTGGTCACTACCAAAACATTACTGTCACTACCGAAAATGTGCAGTCACTACCAAAACATGCAAAGTTTTGTCAAAAATAAAGTATATTGAATTATCAACTAAGACGTTATGATAGTGTTTGGTTAAATGCATATTCAACCTAATGAATCCTTAACTTTGAAATCAGTATGATAAACTTTATGCCTTCTACAAAGAATTATTGGGTTCAAAATACAACAAATCTCATAAATTACACTTAAAATATTTAAAATAGAAAAAAATATATATTTACAAGGTTGATGTAAACAAAATCTTAATAGGTCATTATAAGCATGCTTAATATATGATATATTATTGTGTTTTGGTAGTGACAAATTTGGGGTGTATGAAAATATTCCAGCATTTTCTGAAAATACAATTTAAGAACTAACCGCACAATTACTAGAAATGTATACCTTGGATATTATACAATTTGCATACGTGCAAAATTTGTGGCGGAAAATCTTTTTTTTTCAAGATGTTTCCAACTCTGACTTTGCACCAATTCTGTAGAATGGCCCATAACAACCCACATCTTTTTTATACAGCAGTTTCAGTGTAGGGTTGAAATCGGGACTCTGCTCAGCCAAAGATGGACGTGTTTCAAGACACATCTCTTCTTTGGTTATCTTTGCATTTGAGCAAGAGCATTGTCTTGCTGAAAAATAACATTCCTCTTTAGATAAGAGGGAAATAGTCTCTAAACTCAGAAGCAGCTCACCAACACCAGCAGCTGAAGAAACATTTATCACTGTTTCTCAGGAGACTTTCACCATGCAACTTCTGTGACTGTGATTCATCCCTCCACACCCAACTGCTCATATTCTGCCAGAAGCTTCTGTCTTCACACAGCAATGGTTTAAGTAGTGCATTTGCTTAAAATTAGCTAAATGACCAATAATTTGTGGTTAAGACAATTAAAAGCACAGATTTCACAGATCTAGGCCAGATTTACTAGCGGTTTACTCCAGCGCAAACCCACTTTTACTATAAAATCAGGGTCAGGATGCATTAAACACACGCAGGGAATAATTAGCACTGAAAGAGATGGATAGGGTTTTTTTTCTGGCTGATCTTATTGCAGATGCATTTGTAGGAGTTTTCTTTCAGATGCAACATTTATGTGAGGAGAGAGTTTAAATGAATCAAGGTGATTTACTATGGTTTGCTCTAGTTAATTTACTGCTATTTGCTCCATTATGTATTAAAAAAGCAGAAGCAGATGTTAATTTGCCCTGTTTAGTAAATCTGACCCTGAGACTCACACTAGTTAGTCTCGTCACCTGTGTCTCATTCCCTCATTCCTTCCCTGTGTATTTAAACCTTGTGTTTTCCTTCAGTCTCTGTCGAGTCTTGTCTTGTTTTTTTTTATTTAAGTTTGTAAATAAATACAGTATAATTCCTGGATTCCTGTGACTCCTCGTCTCCTAATTTGTTCTGCTCTTGATGGATTGTGTTGGTGATTATGAAGATGATCCAGCTGTGTCTTTAATTAGTGTGTCGTCAGCAGATCACGAGCTGGACTTCATCTGTGCTTTTTTTGGGAATGGCTCTCACATTAATGTGCCCTGTTTAGTAAATCTACCCCACAGTGTTTAGCCATTTTGTGCTTGGCCATATTTTGCCCAGAAGTGTATGACGAATTCCACTTATGAATGTGAAGAGAGTCCATAATAACAATGTAAACTATAAAAGCAACAACATTTCATTTATTCCCATGTTTTGCAGATTCTGCAGCATAATTTTGCAACTAATCACCAACTAATCAAACACAATTTTGCGACTAATCTAAATCAGCCTTAGGGTTGACAGCATGTCTATAACGGCCAAACAGAGATATCTGGTCAACTCACTGGGCTTCAGCAGATAACAGATCAGAGCTGAATGTTATGAGCAGATTGGACAGTCTCAGAAGAGAAGAGGAACCGAGAGAAATAGCCACCTGTTTCTCACCGCCCCCATTCCCAAAAGTGTGCCGAAGCCCATTCTGAATGGCAGCAGAGATTCCCTCCATGCTGAAGCGCTACAGAACAGAGGAAAGCAGAGAGAGAACAGAGAGAGCGAGAAATAACATCACATCAACCACAGCGAGAGGAAACCAGGGAGAAGAAAGAGCTTGAGACTGACATCCATCTCAAATGTGTTTCCAGCAGCCACTCGTGATCAGATGTTTCGCTTGTGTTGTCAACTAAAGCTCAAGCCTGCTTGCCTGACGTCCCAGAACCGATGAGGCTTGTTCATCAACAGAAAAGAGTGCAGAGTAAAAGAGTTTAGATGTCAGTGTAGAAATTAATGCGGTCAAACAGCAGCAGAGAAGCACCAATGAAACGTCTGTTTCAGTAACTGAAATTTCTGTGCATCACTAGAGATAATAATTTGCACAGATAAATCATGAATAAAAGAATCCTGCAACAGTCATCAGTGGATTGATTAGATCTGGTGTCAGCTGTAAGTGTGTGTGAAGCGCCGATCGGATGCTCCTGTACTCACAGCTGCCGGCAGCCGCTCTGATCCAGACACACTCTTCTCTCTCCTCTTCTTCTTCAGCATCTCTCGCTGCAGCTTCTGTCGGTTCTGTACATCTATGAGAACTGAGATGAAGCTGTTCTTCACCTCCTTCTCGAACTCCAGCTCATCCCTCATGGCCAGCTGCTGCACCAGCTCCTCTGAATATCCCCGTATAGCCGACTCCACCTCCTCCAGCTCAGCGCTCAACTGCAGCACAGACATCCGCCTCAGCCCTGCACACACACACACAGCACACGCTTATACACACAGCACACGCTCACACACGTCCTGCACACACACACACACACACAGCACACGCTCACACACGTCCTGCACACACACACACACACACACACACACACAGCACACGGTCACACACACACACACACACACACACAGCACACGGTCACACACACAGCACACGCTTACACACACAGCACACGCTCACACACGTCCTGCACACACACACACACACAGCCACTCACACACACAGCACACGCTCACACACACAGCACACGCTCACACACACAGCACACGCTCACACACACAGCACACGCTCACACACACAGCACACGCTCACACACACAGCACACGCTTACACACACAGCACACGCTCACACACGTCCTGCACACACACACACACACACACACAAAGCACACACACAGCACACACACACAGCACACACTCACATACACAGCACACGCTCGCACACACAGCACACGTTTACACACACAAAGCACACACACACACAAAGCACACGCTCACACACACAGCACACACACACAGCACACGCTCACATACCCAGCACACACTTGCACACACAGCACATGTCCTCCAGGAGCACACACTCACTCTCCTCGCAGATCTGGCTGCTGTGAGATCTCTGGCTCTTCTGAGAGATCAATGACAGGTGTGAGTGAGAAGCGTTCTGCTCCGATACCATCTCTGGTGATTCCTGCATCATCTCCTCGATCTCCTCAATGACCTAAACATGAACACTTCCACTATGAGAATATATTGTGTCATTTATTCCTGTGATTAAAGCTGAATTTATTAGATGATAAATACAGTAAAACAGTGTAATATTATATCAGTGTAAAACAGCTGTTTTCTATGTTAATATATAGTAAAGTGTCATTTATTCCTGTGATTAAAGCTGAATTTATTAGATGATAAATACAGTAAAACAGTGTAATATTGTATCAGGGTAAAGCACCTGTTCAGCAGTGAGCAGTGGCTCCTCCAGGATGCAGGACACAATGATGGAGTGCATGTCCATCTGCTCCCTCAGCTCCTCGTCATCGGACAGGTCCAGGATCACAGGATCCCCCCGCTGACGGAAGCAGAAGAAGGGTAACTGCGGTCTGAATGCATCACACTCACCGCTCTGGATTTACACACACACACACACACACACCGCTCTGGATTCACACACACACTCTGGATTCACACTCACCGCTCTGGATTCACACTCACCGCTCTGGATTCACACACACCGCTCTGGATTCACACACACCGCTCTGGATTCACACACACACACACACTCTGTATTCACACACACGCTCTGTATTCACACACACGCTCTGGATTCACACACACCGCTCTGGATTCACACACACCGCTCTGGATTCACACACACCGCTCTGGATTCACACACACCGCTCTGGATTCACACTCACCGCTCTGGATTCACACACACACACACACACTCTGTATTCACACACACACTCTGTATTCACACTCACCGCTCTGGATTCACACTCACCGCTCTGGATTCACACACACCGCTCTGGATTCACACTCACCGCTCTGGATTCACACACACACACACGCTCTGTATTCACACACACCGCTCTGGATTCACACTCACCGCTCTGGATTCACACTCACCGCTCTGGATTCACACACACACACACACACACTCTGTATTCACACACATCGCTCTGGATTTACACACACACACACACTCTGTATTCACACACACCGCTCTGGATTCACACTCACCGCTCTGGATTCACACTCACCGCTCTGGATTCACACACACACACACACTCTGTATTCACACACACACACACACACACTGTATTCACACACATCGCTCTGGATTTACACACACCGCTCTGTATTCACACACACCGCTCTGGATTCACACTCACCGCTCTGGATTCACACTCACCGCTCTGGATTCACACTCACCGCTCTGGATTCACACACACCGCTCTGGATTCACACTCACCGCTCTGTATTCACACACACCGCTCTGGATTCACACTCACCGCTCTGGATTCACACACACCGCTCTGGATTCACACTCACCGCTCTGGATTCACACTCACCGCTCTGGATTCACACACACCGCTCTGGATTCACACTCACCGCTCTGGATTCACACACACACTCTGTATTCACACACACACACACACACTCTGTATTCACACACACCGCTCTGGATTTACACTCACCGCTCTGGATTCACACTCACCGCTCTGGATTCACACACACACTCTGTATTCACACACACCGCTCTGGATTCACACTCACCGCTCTGGATTCACACTCACCGCTCTGGATTCACACTCACCGCTCTGGATTCACACACACACTCTGTATTCACACACACCGCTCTGGATTCACACACACCGCTCTGGATTCACACACACCGCTCTGGATTCACACACACCGCTCTGGATTCACACTCACCGCTCTGGATTCACACTCACCGCTCTGGATTCACACTCACCGCTCTGGATTCACACTCACCGCTCTGGATTCACACTCACCGCTCTGGATTCACACACACCGCTCTGGATTCACACTCACCGCTCTGTATTCACACACACCGCTCTGGATTCACACTCACCGCTCTGGATTCACACACACCGCTCTGGATTCACACTCACCGCTCTGGATTCACACTCACCGCTCTGGATTCACACACACCGCTCTGGATTCACACTCACCGCTCTGGATTCACACACACACTCTGTATTCACACACACACACACACACTCTGTATTCACACACACCGCTCTGGATTTACACTCACCGCTCTGGATTCACACTCACCGCTCTGGATTCACACACACACTCTGTATTCACACACACCGCTCTGGATTCACACTCACCGCTCTGGATTCACACTCACCGCTCTGGATTCACACTCACCGCTCTGGATTCACACACACACTCTGTATTCACACACACCGCTCTGGATTCACACACACCGCTCTGGATTCACACACACCGCTCTGGATTCACACACACCGCTCTGGATTCACACTCACCGCTCTGGATTCACACTCACCGCTCTGGATTCACACTCACCGCTCTGGATTCACACTCACCGCTCTGGATTCACACTCACCGCTCTGGATTCACACACACCGCTCTGGATTCACACACACCGCTCTGAATTCACACACACACTCACAGCTCTGGATTCACATACTGCTTTGTATTCACACTCACCGCTGTGGGTTCAAGGCTCAGCGCAGACAGGTGGAGTGATCGCACTCTAGACCGACTCCAGTCCACCGGCATGACCCTGCTGTAGTTCTCCGTCAGAGCGTTCCAGATCCTTCATGGAGAACAGAAAGGATATGAGCAGAGGAGAACTCACACACAGCTAAACGTTTAATAACGTCACATTAACATCAGCAGCTGGAACGCTGCGGGTGGATCATGAGCTGAGCTGGAGTCAGAGTGTGATCAGAGCAGTATCCACACATTCATACGCAAGACCACATAAACACGCGGCTCTCAGGGGGAAGCAATAGGTAAACACGCTAAAATAAAAATATTCATATTGTACTCTAGTTAGATTCATGGAGCTAAACAGGTCTGCTGTCTTTCTGAGTAACTCCTTCACAAGCTGATCGCAAGATTTCACCTGGGACGCATTTATTTTTAAACCTACTAAACATTTAATTTTTTTTTATATTTGTTCAAAAGCAAAACGTCTAGAAACGGCAATGGTAATTAATGTCACTTTTAATAATAATAATAGTGTTTCCTATCAAAATATTGCATTTCCTACATCTTGAAACATTCAGTATTAGAGGGATGAACAAATAATGTTAATTTATTCAGTGGCCTGTAAGATTATCCCTCAAGGCCTCATTACTTCAGCTGACCTCTGACCTACAGGTGGGTGACCCTATCAAACTGTTAGGTGATCCACAGGCACAGCTTTCACATTCTGTGTCACTATTTAAGTCTCAAACATCCATTTCTGATCAAATGTCTGGGATTGGTAAGATGTTTCTGAAACATGTCTCTTCCGCTTACACAAAAATTATATTTTCAGCACAAATTAGATTTTTTTTCCCCCAACAGTAAACAGCTTTTATTTAAAACAGAAATCTTTTGTAACATTATACAGTAATACCTCGGTTTACGAGTGACTTAGTATACGAGCAAATCGATGTACGAGCATGGAAAGTCAAATCGGTGTACGAGCATTGTATCGGAGTGCGATAAAAATATTCCCTCACCCACGCGCATTTTTGTGTGGAAAAGTCCTAACGCTCAGCATCATCGCACGTATTTATACTGGAAATATCCTAAACACAGCCTCTCATAAAACAGTCCTGCGGTTCCAACCCCTTTATCACCCCGTTAATCATCACAACTACATGTGAATATGATGAAACTATTAACGGAGCATGTGTTACCAACACGACACATTGCACACTAATGAGGCTCACGCTTGTTCTCAGTACAACGCACCCAAGGGGTAATGACGTTCTTAAAGGGCCATACACTTTTAGAGAACAGCATACTATAACACAGTTATAACTTTGTACAGATCATTTTATAGCGGTTTTACCTTGTGTTGTTGCATTAATTGTGATCACGTCGTAATATTGTTACAAATGTTGAAGGAACTAGTTAATCTGATGTGTGTTAAGTTAACAGTCTTGTCACTTTAAGAGGGCGGGGTTTCAGGGGGCTAGAGACAGAGTTGAGTGTGAGGGATTAGAGAGAGGGCTCGCAAGCAGAGAGATAGTTATGTACGGCGTGGGTTGCGGCCAGAACAGCAATCCGTTAGTTCTCAATAAAATCTCTGAACGAGAAGGAACTTGTCTGGTTATTAAAAGTAGCAACGGTACAACATAGTTAAACATATACGTACAGTACAGCATATAGAAAGAAGGCACGAAATCCACCCTGTGAGCAGTAACACCCCAAACCCCCCCTCCCCATCCTCCCTTCTCCATCATGCCAGCAGCGACAGGTAAAGTGCATGTTACAGTAAATTGACAAGTATTGTCAATTATTAATTAGTATTTATATGAGATCTTAATGGTCATAATTTTAAATGTAATTAATAGGTTAAAACCAAATAAATATTTAAAATGGGCATTTATGGTCGTGTGGAACGAATCGATTGATTTTTAGTGCATTCTTAAGGGGAAAACTGTTTTGGTGTACGAGCATTTTGGGTTACGAGCTCGCTCTTGGAACGAATTAAACTCGTAAACCGAGGTATTACTGTAAATGCCTTTAATGTAATGTTTGACCCATTTAATGTGCTAATCTGAATAAAAGCATTGATTTATTTTGCTGACCCCAGACTGAGCAGATGTGTGCATGCATCCATCATTCATATGAACAGCTGCACTCATGCAAACACATGACCTCTGCTCTTCTCTCCTCATCAGCTCTCTGACTCAGCATGCAGACAGCAGCTGAAGCTCGTGCAAGTTCAGTCATAGCAGCTGAAGCTCGTGCACCTTCAGTCAGTGCTCGTGCATGTTCAGTCATAGTAGCTGAAGCTCGTGCACGTTCAGTCAGTGCTCGTGCATGCATCACTGATGGACACAGCAGCAATCGTGATGATGATGATGCGTTGACTCACGCGTCGCTGCGCAGGCTCGTGTCCTCCTGTAGTGACGTCACTGCACACACTGCGCGCGCTCTCGACTCACTGAAGCTCTGCTTTATGATCTCACGCGCGCTCTCGCGGTCCGTCAGCGACATCGCGTGCACGCGCTCCAGATGAACGTTGCGATTCAGCGCGCTGAGATCTCGCCACTCATTATTATCATCTTCTTCTTCATCACCATCTTCATCTCTCCGCCATGACCGCACACACACACGCGCTGCTCTACGACGAAAGCCCAACTTATGAATATTAATTAGAACTGCGCAGAAACATCCGGCGTGATCTCATTAATATTCATGACGCTACAGCCAATGGTTAAGCCCGTTGCGTGAACGTCACGCTGCCTAATTAAAATTGATGAGGAACTGTTTACTATAGATTTGCTGGTAAATGTATTACTTTTGCAGCATTGGGCTGTAAACTATGTGTTAAATATTTGGTGTAATCGTATTGAATAATCCCGAGCTTCTCACTGAATCGATTATGGTGTTTTTTGAACATCATCGCTACATCTCTCTGTGATTGAGCGAGTGCAGAAGCGATCAGTGAGCGAGTTTCTCTATTTGTTAGATATGTAGATGTGTGTGTGTGTGTGTGTGTGTGTGTGTGTATATATATATATATATATATATATAATGTCCGTGCTGTTTCTGTTTAATCAAACAATGAACCGAAAGTGGAGATCATGTGATTGACAGGTTGACCCGCCCTCGCGCCAGTAAACACGTCAAGTTCTTATTTTTATGCCGACTTTTTTTATTTTATAAATGTATGTTTTATCCATGTTTATTTTAACGTGTTTATGTGTTTGATTGACGCGCTTCCGCCAAACGGTGGCGCTCGCTTGACTCGACTCCGAGAGTAACGCGAGAGGAGAAGAAGCGGCCCGGAAGCGGAAGGGGCTGCAGTGAAGGCGGAAGTGGAAGATGGAGGCGACCGTGTTCATTCTGTCACTCGTCGACTGCTGCGCTTTAATATTCCTCTCCGTTTATTTCGTATCCTTTCTGAGCGACCCGTGTGTGTGTCAGCAGCCGTGACTGTGTGTCGGTTATGGTGATTGTGTGTTGTTGTGGTGGTGTGTTGGTCTCAGAGTTCGTGTCGCCGCAGGGGTGTGAGTTGCTGTGAGTCAGGAGCTGTGATTGTGTGTAGTTCAGTGGTGTTGTGGCTGGTTGTTTGCTCTAACTGCTGCTCAGATTATCACTCTGTCTGATCTGGAGTGCGACTACATCAATGCTCGATCCTGCTGCTCCAAACTCAACAAAGTACTGTAACATTCATTAATGATTAACACATAATCTCTCTCTCTACACACAGATAAATATATGTATCCTAGTCTTTGGCGTTGAAATGTGTGTGTGTGTGTGTGTGTGCGCGCAGTGGATTGTTCCTGAGATGGTGGGTCAGGCTCTGGCCACTGTGCTGATGCTGGTCTCCATGCACTGGTTCGTGTTCCTGCTCAACCTGCCCGTGGCGTCCTGGAACCTCTACAGGTCACTATCTCACTCACACACAGTATGTGTAAGTGTGTGTATGTGTGACTGACGGTCACTGACACCTGTGCTCAGGTACGTGAAGGTCCCCATGGGGAACATGGGGGTGTACGACCCCACAGAGATCCACAACAGAGGCCAGCTCAAGTCCCACATGAAGGAAGCCATGATCAAGCTGGGCTTCCACCTGCTCTGCTTCTTCATCTACCTGTACAGGTGAAACCCTTTCAATACTGGTAGTGTTTATGATTTCTGTCCATGGGGTGAGTGCAGTGAGACTCCGCCCACACGCTGACTGTAGTATTGATGACTCCGCCCACACGCTGTGCTGATTGGCTCTGATGTTTGATGGATGTAGGCATGATCAATCCTAGTTTTAGTAAACTGGTGTTGCGAGTGTAAGAAACAGATGCTTTTACACGCAAACGGCTCAATTCTTCGGCCGCTCCGTCTCTGATTGGCTGATCACAAACATCTGCACACATCTGTAATGTATCTGCTGTCAACTAAACAACAGCTTTGCTCAGTTTAAGATTTGAAATCAAGATGAACATAAATAAGCAGTTTTACTGTTGTTCTCTAAAATAAGGGATTAATTTGCTGTTATTATTAATAAATACTTTAATTTTACTGTAAAATTGTACTATTACGATAGGAATATATTTCTTTTGATTTAAGTTATTTAAATGATAAAACAAGTTTACTAATAGAAATATTATTGTTGTTAATATTTACAATCTCTAAATTATTACATGAATTTACAGTAATACC
The DNA here is from genome assembly GCA_037043235.1 of Rhodeus uyekii. NCBI lineage: Eukaryota > Metazoa > Chordata > Actinopteri > Cypriniformes > Acheilognathidae > Rhodeus > Rhodeus uyekii. Next base: position 299,025 of record JAWRVZ010000147.1, read on the forward strand.
TCGGTTTACAAGTTTAATTCATTCCAAGAGGTCGTAACCCAAAATGCTCGTACACCAAAACAGTTACTGCTTAGACTAGGGAGGATTTCGTACCTCCTTTCTATATGTGATACTGCACATATATTTCAGTACGTGAAGAATAGCGATCACAATTAATGCAACAAAAAAGTAAAACCGCTGTAAATCACTTATGTAGATCATTTTGTCAAATGATCTGTACAGAGTTATAACTGTTATAGTATGCTGTTCTCTAAAAGTGTATGGTCCTTTAAGAACGTCATTACCCCCTGACTGAGAACACACGTGAGCCTCATTAGTGTGCAATGTGTCGTGTTGGTAACACATGCTCCGTTAATAAAGTTTCATCATATTCAAATGTAACAGTCGTTGTGATGATTAACGGAATGAACAGCAGCTTATAAAAGTATCACTGGTGAATGATGCAGCTAAAAAGAGCGAAGCTGAGAGAATGAACGAGTTAACGTGAGTGTTTTATGAGAGGCTGTATTTAGGATATTTCCAGTATAAATGCGTGTGATGATGCTGAGCGTTAGATCTTTTCCACACAAAAATGTGCGTGGGCAAGAGAATATTTTTCTCGCACACACGGATACAATGCTCGTACACCGTACGACCGCTCGTATAATAAGTAATAAAATAATTATATTTATTTAATAAAATAAAAATATATTGTAACTAGTTCTGTCAAAGCAATTAATCACCATTAATTGCATCTGCGTGTGTGTATAATAAATATATATATGTAAAACATGAAACGGTATCATTTAATGAGTAACATTGGTCTAATTAATTCAGTTTAAATCATTATTGATTCTGTTGTTGTTATTAGTAATTCACGTAATTAAGGTCATATTGAGTTTTGGGTCAGTGGCTCTTTTATTGATCATATGCCTGTTTTCTCCATTCAACAAAACCTGCGATCCAGCCAGCGATCTAGAAATGAACTCTGTCTTGCAGTGTGTTTAGAGTCAGAAGAGCTGTAAGCACTGGTGTACGAGTGTGTGTGTGTGTGTGTGTGTGTGTGTGTGTGAGTGAGAGATGGAGTGTGAGGTTGATGATCTCTGTGTGTTACAGCATGATCCTGGCGCTCATCAATGACTGACCCGCAGCGTCTTCTCAACTCAAACTGCCAAATCATAAACTGGCCTTGACATTGTGTGAAGAAGTTCATGAATCCAATCAGAAGATCATCAGATCAGCCCAGCTCTCCTCCTCATCTGCACAACCCCTGACGTCCTTCACTCATCCCTCTGTTTCTGCGTCCTGCACTGACCGCTGCTCGGCTGAGCATGAGACAATCGCACTGATTCACACACAGATAATGTCAGAGGTGACGCCTGTTTTAGGATCCTTAGCACTGAGATTATTTCCATGAGCATTAAGTGAGTTTCATGACTGTAATGTGTTGGGATGAGGGATTAATCCTCCGCTTCTGTGGTTTTTAAGCGGTGCAGCAGATCTTAATTACTGTGATGCACCGATGCAGTCTGAATTATTATCTGACTCCAGAGAGAGCAGGAGCTGAACTGATCATGTAAATAATGTCTGCTGACGAGTGATTTCAGCTGTGTGTTTTTAAGATGATTCAGCAGAAGCTGCACTGACACGTCTCCACAAGCCTCTGATTCCGATCCGGTCTCTCTGCGTTCATGCTCCTCCTCAGATCCGCCTGCGGTTAAACGACGAGAGTCCCGCTCATGCTTGCCCTCATGTAATCGCACTAAAGCCCATGTTTACAACCTTACGGTATCTTAATGAAACCAAGCACTTATAACTCGTGATGTATTGGGACGGGAGCAGGGATTGACATGAAACATGGTCTCGCTACACAATGTGTTGATAGTGAATGAGGTGTGTGTGTGTGAGAGAGAGAGTGCTGCTGCTCCACACACACACACACACACACACACTCAGTGATCAGCTGTCAAGGGTTTGTCATGTGAAATCAGTCATCAGTTTTGTTTTTTTTATGCATATTTGCGGATGTGGGGTTTCTTAAATAAAGATGATTATAAATGGAGCATAATCACAATTCATTCACTCTCAGTTCAATTACACATGACAGTCCAGTTTTGGGCTTTTTCCAGAGGAAGTGGAGAACACACATCATGTACGGTAACACTTCAGCAGTGCTGCTTGAGACGCTATTATACATTTCAGGGTAAAGTTGAAATGTTGTGGCTGTCTGTATTAGTTTTTGATCAGACTTACAGCTTTAACTCGCATTAACTGCGACCTGTACTGGTTTTACTGGATCTCCCTGCTTCATATGGATGCACTGCGGGAAACACCTGTGAACGGTTGGTCAGGTGTTGGTGGATTAAGGATGTAGAATATAATCATTAATATGTGCTAGGGGTGAGTGAGTACAGCATTATCTGTACTTGGACTGGGTGGGGCTTTAAACAGTATGTGATTTTTAATCATGCAATTGATATGGGTTGATCAGCAATTGTTATATTTATTGCTGATTAGAAAACTATTTACCTGACAGCATGCACATTGAGCTTCAGATCAATGGTTTTGATCCCAATAACAAACAAACTATATACAGAAGTTTTGCAACAATGAATAACTCATGTGGTTGCAATTATGAAGAAACATTATTTTAATCATTTTTAGCATGAAGTCAAAAAACTGGTTAAAAAGAAATCTCCGACAGGCAGAGATGCAACGCTAGTCGCATTCTGCCAAGCACCACGTCTGAACAAACCCCATGTTTACCAGAACTCTACTAGTTATTAAGTACAACAAACAAACCTGAAGAAACCTTAAAGGTTAACGGAAAAGACCCGTGAACCTGAGTGACAGAGAGAAAAACAACTGTTCTCTTCTCAGTGTTCTGTGCGTGAATGAGCAGGGCGGAGCCGTGAGACGCAGCAAATCTGCATGTGTAGGGGAGGGGCGCTGTGACTAGCCTATCACAGAACGTACACACAGTCAGCTACTCAATGGGGATTTTTAAATCCGAGCACAGATATTGACTTGTATTACTCCTATGATACTCATACTCAGCAAAAGTGCTTTATCCATACCGGATACTCGTTTCAGCCGAGTATCCGGCTCAACTCTAATATGTGCTTTATAATGACTAATAAACAGTCAATATCCCAGTGATATGTAGGACAATAAGCAGCAGCTCCTGATAATTCCTCCCTAAACTAAAGAGTTACAGAATGTTTTTATTTCAATCCAAAGTCATGGAGATTTATTTCTGTGGAAGAAAGACGACTGTGACTCGTTTAAAACCCTGAATGCTTTATTGAAAGTATGTATACATAACAGCTCTCCTACAGAACATTACATAAGAGTACAATCACTGCGAATAATAACACACTGAATGCAGAGCGGATCCTCAGAAGCGCTCGAGCACAAAGCCAAACTAAGACTCAAACCAAACACAAGTATCCCGCAGGAAAGAAAAGTGGAGGTGTGTGTGAGTGTTTCTGCATGCAGCCGCACTTCCTCCGCTCACGCCACAACAACCTGTACAAGGATTGACCTGATGCAGGTGAGACACGCTTTACAGCTGTACGGGAGGGAACATGGCAACAATACACACATGTACATACACATATATACATACACACATGTACAGTTGAAGTGCTGTCAAATCAATGCATCGCAGCTTGTTTATACACTGTGTGTGTGTGTGTATGTGTGTACACACGTTATATAAACAAACTTGTGTTAGATGCAATTAATCACAATTCTTTAGACCGCACTAATACATTATTTATCTCTATATATATGCGTGTGTGTTGTGTGTGTGTGTACATATGTACATGTATGCATCTATAGAGTCCTTATATATATGTATATAATTACACAATAACTCATAGTAGGCAAAGTTTGCTTCGCTCGACTGATGAACACTAATTTATTTCAGGTACACCTGCGTGTACTAATGCGTAACATGGTATGAAAGTATAAGATATTCACAAATAGAAAAGCATTTCAGAGGCCACTCGCCACGACATCCGTTACACCAGAACACAAGGAGAAGAGAAACCGATGATAAACCAAACCAAAATAAAAGCAGTTCAACTAAGAAAATCAAATACATATCAGAAAAGCATTAAAAAAACATAAAAAGTCAGGATGTGATAATACGAAAGAGAACGTGATGATGATTTCTGCTCGTCACAGGAACACAGATTAATAATCCTCCCTCTCAAGATTAGCATAATAAAGTAGCGTACGCCAGTGGTGATGGGAGATTCCTAATCAAAACGAATGTCTAGCTGTTAAAAACGCCCGTGAACGGATGGGTTAAAACGCGGCGGTCACAGAGGGAAACGATCTCTTGCGTCTCTGCTGGTGAAGACACGCTCAAGCACAGGAGTTTCTCACAGGAGTTCATGCTGAGATACGGATATGGTTAGTGCCGTCCGTCTCCGGAGCCGGAGGAGCCTCATGTCCCCGTGAACATCGCACAGAACACAAAGCAGGCCTGTGGCCTTGATTCATTCACAACAATAAATTAAAGCTGTAATAAATAACGTTGTGTGTGTGTGTGTGTGTGGGTGGGCGGGGGGGGAAGGAGGCAGTCGTCCACTCAGGATGCGGGAGGGGGGGGGGGGGCGATGGGGTGAAACGGGCAGGAAAAACATCCACCTGCCGTAAGATGTACTTCATTTGTTTCTTCGTTCACAGAGTCTATAGTGTGTGTGAGCTCCTCCAGAGTGGACATCTGCTCCAGACTCAGCATCAACTGTCCATGCGGAGGCTTTCTGCGCACACACACACACACACACACATCACAGCGCTGCTTTCATTCATCAACACCACACACAGCTGTCAGTATCTGCTCCTGATAAACAAACATTTACCAAAACGCTCAAAAGATGTGGAGAAATGGCTTTTCCTGCCGAGCGAGTGTGTGTGAGAGTCGCACAGGAACTGGGTAGTTGACATGTTGCATGTCCAGCCAATCATTCCCACTTTAACAGGGATTTTACAGTTTATAACGGATCACTATTTTATCCCCTTAGTTGTGCAAATGTTTCATATGAGTTGGTAAACTCTGCATGCAGTGCAACTAGAAAAGAAAGCGGCGTCTTTCGGTGTAGTCGAGCTTCACAAGTGATTTATGTCAACTACCCACTTACATCACGCTAGCAGCACTGTCCTGTCAGACGAGGAGGTTCATACCCGTTAGGCCCTCGGGCTCCTGGGGGTCCAGGAAGGGCGCGGGGCCCCAGACCCGGATGGTGCCGTCGTCCGAGGCGCTGGCCATCAGGCCCGGCAGCAGCGGGTTCCAGCTCACGCAGTTCACGGTGCGCGTGTGGCCCGTCAGCTCGGCGATCGGCAGCTCGCTGCGCTTGTGCCAGATGTACACCTTGTGGTCTGAACACAACAGACGGGTCAGAACCGCGTCAGCCCCTTACCGGAGATCTGCGCGCTCTTACCTTCACTGCCGCTGGCGATGAAGTCTTCGTTGTATCCGCCGAAGCAGGAGTGGATGGTGTAGAAGCCCTGAGTCACACCTTGGTACTTCCTGACTAGCACCCGGTCCTGCAGGTCCCACAGATGCACTCCCTGAACACATTATACCGGGACATTACTGTCATTACCAGAGCCATTAGTCAAAGGTTCCTCCTTGGATTTAGCAGCACTGGTATGAGCATCACAGCGCGAGTAATACGAGTTTACAATAAGGTCTCATTAGCTAGCGTGAACTAGCTTTAACTAACAACGAGCAGCACATCTGAACCAGCACGAACGCATCAGGTGAACTTCAGCTCCGGTTACAACTGCTATTATTATCCATAACAATAACAGTACAGTAATGCCTTGAGATAGGAGCGTCCCGACATACAAGTATTCTGAGATATGAACAAGCCTTCCAGCATTTTTGCTTTGAGATACGAGTAAATGTTTGAGATACGAGCAGCTTACAGACGCTGACGCTAGCAGCGCTCGGAGCAGCTCAAGCTCCTCATTTATGGGTAATTGCATATGATCTCCACTAGAGGCACCTTGGTTTTACAGTGGGGGTTACCGGGGACAACGAGTGATTCACCAGTATTAAGCTGGGAGCAGCACGAGTTATGAGTGTTCAATAATAATAAATATGAGCTTCTGAGTCTATCCAACACACAACATGGGAAGAAACACTACACTTCCTTTATTGTGTTCATTATCTACGTCATCCCTCCCTCCTCCTCCTCTTCTTCCTCCTTTCCTTATGGAAAAAAATGATTTGAGATACGAGCAACTGGAGTTACGAGCTCATCCTGGAATGGATTATGCTCATATTTCAAGGTATTACTGTATTTTGTTTTTATTTTACATCAGTAAAATGACCATACTAACATTTATGGTTGCCTTAATTTCTTTACTTTCAAACATTAAACCACTGAGCCCTTATTTTGGCACAAAAACAGCAGGGAGTGTGTGTTAAGATCTGCTGATCCCACATCTCGACACATCCCATGAGAACTGCTGAAGATGATGCTGTTCTCTTCATTATGAGCAGACTCTCAGCTGTGGTCTCCTGATGCTGTGGCATAATCGTTCTGCTGGCTGGATTAGGACTGGTGACACTCTAGAAGCTGGCTTGGGTTCCTGTCCCTGAATACTTCATTTGCATGCTGTGCCTAAGGTCGTGACCAAGTGCCCGTGTCCCTTTCTGAGCACTGCCTCCTGAAACCTGTGTGAAGCACAGTGCTCAGAGAAGAGCCTGCTGAACAGAGGAGACCTTCTCGCTTCTCCTAACTAGAGTTACAAACCATGCTCCTTATGAATTTGGGAGGATGTTTGGTGCATGTGGAGTTCCCAATGCTAATTATGAGCAACTCAAACACACAGAGTAGCGATCACCGTATTTTCCGCACCATAAGGCACAGTCTCAATTACGGATCTGATTCTGTACTTAATCCATACATAAGGCGCACCGTATTATAAGGTGCATGCTAAAACATATGGTCCACAAAAAAAGGTAAAAAAGGTAATGGAAGCAAAACAGTGAGTTTTATTGAACTTTATTCTACTATATAACAATACACTCACATTATGTTTTAATCAATCCATCAAAGTCATCATCTTCTGTGTCTGAATTGAACAGCTGGGCAATTTCGCCATCAAACATGCAGGTGTTGAACCGAAGTCTGATTCCCTGACAAATCTGACTCCCCCCTCGTGTGCATTCATTAATACAAGCTTCCTTGAGCATATTCGTTATCAGACGCACGTGCAGCACCTGGAAGATGCATAAAGAAACCTGGAAAATACATGAAGGGACCTGAATTGTATTTTCCAGGTTCCTTTATGCATCTTCCAGGTCCTTTAAGCTCCCCTGTGTGTGTGTGTGTGTAATCACGATCCTAAATCTCCTCAGCAGTTTGTGCTGCTTTTGTCTTTGTCAGTGTTAAAAAAAAACGATTGTTAAGGGAATATGCTCAAGGAGTAATGAATGCACGCAACGGGGAGTCAGGAATTATGTTATGAAATCAACAGTTCTGCTGGTGTCTTTATCTCTCATCCTGATGAAGCTCAGGAAATGTACAGTTTCAATCCATCTCACATCATTTACACACATTTCATTTTCTTTGTATTAATTTAAGCGTACTCAAAACTTGCGCAGTTCTGGGTGTTTGCTGTGTGAAAATAATATCGATTGATATTCTGGAACTCAGCCCACACATAAGGCGCACTGGATTATAAGGCACACGGCTGATTTTTGAGCAAATTTCCGTCTTTTAGGTGCGCCTTATAGTGCGGAAAATACGGTACTCTGTGAATCGAAACTGAAAAAGAACACAGTACTGTGCAACAGCTGATTACAGGATCAACAGAAATCAGATCAGACTGATCATAGCTAAAAAAATACTGTGATCAGCAGGAAAACAGCTCATGAAACACACGGAGGTGAAGCACGGTCCAGGTTGGGTTAACTCACCTGAGTTGCCACGTTTAACAGAGCTAATCGTCCGTTCTTTGACACGGTGAAGGACATTATCGGGTGGTCCTCTTGAACTCTGGAAGAGACGACAGTCAAGCACACATCAGCACACACACCAGCACAGGAAGTGACATCACACGTGCACATACATGTTCCTGTCGGTCAGATCCTCAAAGTTGTATCCCCGGATGCGCTGGTGTGTGTCAGAGGCCAGCACCGTGCGGCCGTCATTCACACACCATAGACACTGCACACGCACACCCTCCCACGAGTCCAGCAGGTTCCCGTCCAGATCCTGTCAGGAACACACTCGTTACTCCAGCGCAGACACACACTCCTCAAAACAACACCACCATCAAACGTGACAGGAAAGACATCTATAATGTTACAAAAAACGTCTATTTCAAATAAATGCTGAAGAATCCCAATCCGCAGACATCTGAAGCAGCACAACACTGATAATGATCTGATTAATGTTTGTTGAGCAGAAAATCTGGATAATCATACTCCACAATATTAACAGTTTTACTGTCACTTTAATCAAGTATGGACAATTTTTTTTTATGAAGTTGGGATGCAGGATATATATCAGCTGATATTTGTTCATTATTAATGTTATCATTATCGGTAAAATAAGAAAAATTGGCTGGTATTTTAAAGCCGACCAATAATGGGTGATTTCCTTGAGCTGAGACACTTCAGATGTTCATCATGATGGGATTGAACTGCTTCACATGACTGGAATCACTTCAAACAAGAAGATAAAGTTAAGAGCAACATGTGCAAATCAGGCTGCATGACGAGATCATTATCATTGTGTGCTTGGGACTTTTGTTTTTGTACTCAGGCTTAAAAACTCAGCTTTCAAATATAATCCAAAATGTTCATATAGGTGAATCAATAAAAGCAGACTCACAGCCAAACTCTCATTATTTCAATACAAAAACACGCCAAGAATACATCACGGTTGCTTTGGTTTTACTGAATTAAAGAACTGGAATTTGTCAACCAAATGTCAAGACCCTATTGACTAAAGACTACAACGCTCTCACTCAATATAACTTCACATTGCTTAGCTAAAACACAGCCTGGAGGTTTGCTGAAGAGATGCTCGCGGTTATAGCTGAGAAAGCAGCACTTACACACTGGTAGAACTGGCCTCTCTGACCTCCGGTAACAAAACGCTTGCCGTCTGGGTTCCAGGCCACGCTGGTCAGGCTGTCCTCATGGGACTGGCTCATTTTGGTTCTCAGTTCCCCTGTCTGTGTGAGCACAGAGGCGGTTTAAAGACGAGACGAGAGCTGACTGCAGGTCAGCGGTGTCGAGCGGCGAGAGAGAGCCTCACCTGCACGTTCCACAGCCAGAGCTCAGAGCAGTCGTCCGGCCCGCAGGCGATCAGATACGTGTCGTCCGGGCTCCAGGCCAGGTACGAAACCCCATAGGCATGACCCTCCAAAGTCTTCAGCTGCTTCAGCTGGTGCGTCTCCTGCCAAAACATCTCAAACCATCAAACTCCTGCATCGGGAGCGTAGAGCAGCGTTCAGTTAATGGTGGAGGGGTGAAAGGTCACTCACGGGATCAACCTGCCATATAATGACTGTTGTGTCTTTGGATCCCGAGGCCAGTTTGGTGCCGTCGTTGGAGAACTTGCAGAACCAGACTTCATTGCAGTGCTCTGTCAGGATCTGCTGGGTGTAGCAGGGGAACTGTTTCCTGCAGATAACAGGCAAGGCGTTTAGAGACACACAGATTCAATACGCCTGTCTGACTCTGAACTGAAAAGACGACATTAGCAATACTGACAATTTTTTTTTGTGGTTCTCAACACACATTCACTGACTATGAGTAACTTTACAACTACATGTTACTAACTCTCATTAGAGTATTAGTAGACTGTGTTTAATATCTGATAACTCTAGAGTATTAGTAGACTTAGATGACAGGGTTAGTATAATGAATTGACATGTAGTTGTAAAGTTAATCATAGTCAGTGAATGTGGATTGTTGAAATAAAGTGGTACCGTTTTTTCTAGAGTTGGTCTAACATACTGAATTTGATCTGGAATGAGACGGCTGGCTTCCGCTAACGGCCGTACACATTTACATTTATTCATTTGGCAGAGGCTTTTATCCAAAGCGATTTACATTGCATTCAAGAAACCTCTGACTGGACGCATGATGTAGGATGTAGGAATAGCGTAAGCTCAGGGAAGAGCAGAAGCCTCTTAATGCTGGGCAACAAACTCAAACTTCTCCGACATTTAGACTTGGACTCTAATACTCTACATTGCTTTAGACTTCTAATGTGTGCCCCGTGTTTCGTTTCGCTCCATCCTCTGTACTTCTGCGTCCGTCAAGCGTGGGGTCAGAGGTCACTCTTCCACCAGAACTACACTTACATACGGCCATTACCAGAAGCCAGTGATTATAGTTTATAAAGTTATAAATCTGGATATTTTCCTTGCAAAAACTCATGGCTTGACTTCAAAAGGTCTTTATAGATCCCTGGAGCCGTATGGATTACGCTTATGGATGAGCGTTTTTTTATATACATCAAATAACTTTTTTTATACAGTGGAATACGGTTATATCGACGGCCTCGGGGGTTGCAAAAAAGCATCGAGATAACAGATATAATCGGGATAACCAACAGCCAATATGGCGATTTATTTGATGAAGCGATCGGCATGCTATAAAAATATACATACACTGTATGTGTTTGCTAACAACAAAAGGCATATGTGCACCAACTAACAGCAGAGATTTACCAGTATACAATAAATACAATAATTCTCCATACAAACCTTTAATTATATTCTCCAACATTGCAAACACAATTTCGCTCACAGTCATAATATATTCGTGAGGTCATCACGCTGTACTAGATTGCGTTCTGCCAGTCTAATGTGCTTTCTCAACAAATTCGGCTTCGTCCTGTCTTTTAATAACCTTCAATCCGCAGCGGCGCTGAGCAGAGCGCTTCAGAACAGAAGCAGGGTGTGTGTGTGTGTTCATCTAAGCCCATCTAACTCATTGGTCGGTTACCGCTCGTTACTGACCAATGTCAAAATATTTTAGAAAACCAATCAAATCAGAGAAGGCGGGCTTTATGTGCACACAGAAGCGGCTTTGGTGTGCTTTCACTTCAGCGAGTCCTGTGAGTAAAGCGTCACTGACAGAGCGACCAGGACCGCAATTCATGTGCAACGCAAACTCAGCGCACGCGCAGTGAACCAGGTACGCTCATGACTCACGAGATAACCATGTGAAGTGACGACTTTGTCCGAGATATTTGCTAGAGATATTAGTGTTCGGCGACATTAAGGAATAATAAAAAAAACGTCGACATAATAGGATTGGCGAGTTAACCGTGACTCGAGATAAGTGAACTCCACTGTATAACTCTGAGCACTGAGTTTGGTTGAAAGAAGAAAATCATATACATATAAGATGGCTTGAGGGTAAGTAAAGTAAGGAATAATAACAGTTTTTGAGTGAAGAATTTAATGCTGTATGTTTTTAGAGATGATAGACGTTTAGAGATGGCAGACGTTTAGCATTGGCGCGCAGCACACTGTGAGTGTCCTCATGTACCTGCTGCACACGTGGTCTATGAGCAGAGACACACTGTCCAGTCCACTGTCCAGTTTGGTGTTGTGGTAGAGACAGCGGTCCCGCTGCAGCTCCACGGCCTGCCGCAACAGAGTCTGCAGCCGGCGGGGGGGCAGCATCACGGACGGGGGCAGGTACGCTGCATGAGAGACAGAGACAGAGATGGAGCACAGAGGTCGTGGAGGTTAGACTCAGTTTCATCTGAATTCAGCCAACGCAGGACATAAAGTGAAATCACATCTGGAGACACGCAGGTCCTTCTCGCTCTCTCGGTCAGCGCCGATTCAGTTCATCTCCTGCATTGGCTGAACTGAAATAGAACTGACCCGAACCCTAGCTGAAAAAAACAATTACATGAAACTGCACAAAAGAAAACAAAAGAGGGAATGTAGAGAGGAAGTACACAGAATAAACGAAAACGTGAATAACACTCATAATAATAATAATACTTTACACATTACTTTAAGGTAAGCTTGCTATAATGCAATTACAGACTGAAGTATTGAGTAATAACTGAACTAACTGTGAGATTAGGGGTTGGTTTAGGGATTGTATGCAATTATGCATCATTTATAATTATTACTATGATAACTACATGTAACAAGGACACTAAATAAAGTGTTACCCAGTAATAACTCTCAGATAGCTGCTCATTCTAGTTTTGTCTGAGACTTTGAGCAGATTTACTAAACAGGGCAAATTAACGTGAGATTATTCCACAGACGCACAGATGAAGTTCAGCTCGTGATCTGCTGACGACACACTAATTAAAGACGCAGCCAGATCATCTCCATAATCACCAACACAATCCATCAAGAGCAGCTCAAATTATCATCTGCTTCTGCTTTTTTAATACATAATGGAGCAAATAGCAGTAAATTAACTAGAGCAAACCTTAGTAAATCACCTTGATTCATTTAAACTCTCAGTTTCGCACTTTATCATTCTGCTAGTTAATTATTTTATTATAAATATTATATATGTATTTATGTTAGTTATAGTCACAGCACAGCCTCTTCTACCTTCTGCTTAAGTCAAGCATGAATATTAAACATTTCCTAAAAGATAGAAATCGTCTTCGTTTTCTATCAAAAGTAAGTAAATATAGAAAAGAATTTCAAACATTTTTAGCCAATGTCAACATTTTTGTCTTGGTGTTATTTATACAATTAAAATATATTATTTCTATGATTATTAATTTCTTTTTTAATTTTATCTGAACTGAATATTACTCAGTACTTAAATGTATAATTACATTGTAACACAGACACATTAAAATAAAGTGTATCCAAGTGTAATAATATCTGAATAAAAGAGGCATATGTGCATTTTCTTAGTCCAGGCATCACTTTTGGCCATCAATGCATATTTCTGAGAGTCTGATTGACCCATTCATAGAAATATTTCCTTAAATGAAGACACAAGCATATTGCCCGTTCAGAGCAGCATGACTGGAGTGTGTGTGTGTGTGTGGAGTCACTCACTCTGGAGCTTGTCGAGGAGTTTGGATCGTGAGGCCATCCCTTTGCCCTCCCACTCAGCTTTGGCACGCAGGTCATCAGAGTTACTGCACATCAGGTACCTGAGCAGAACACACAGAAGCACTGATCCCACCGGATTCACACCCGGATAACAGGAGGCTGAACACAGAGGCATTCGGCTTTAAATCAGAGCGGGAAGTTCATTCAGGGCCGTGGAGTGGACCGTTAAAGAGTTAAAGAGGACCCATTATGCCCTTTTAACAAGTTTTGGACTGGACTTTGAATGTTCCCAGTCGGTCTTTATTGCTCTGAGGTGCGTTTTCCAAGCGTTGTTATTATGGTCTGTCGTTATCAGCATAGTTTATGGAGTCGTGTGTCCCGAGACCAGGGTTTATCCAACATTTGCTGACAGTATGGCACAGCTGTGTGTCTGAAGCACGTCTGCATCTGTGCATTCAATACATCCTCATCAGATTTTAATGCTTTAACTGAAAAGAATTTGCATTGGAATATCTTTAAATATTGTTGTGTGTTTATAGCAAGAGATACGGCATTAATTCAAACTTAAATGGATCAAATAAAATAAGTTATTACTCAACCACATGCATTAACCAACACTGTTCAATGATTAATGTCACAGCAAGTCATGTCGCTGCATGGAAACACACTCCTGTCAGAAACGCTTTGTTTAGTTCCTGTCTCTATGAAGCCCCTCCTTCTGAAAGCACACTGTGCTCTGATTGGTCGGCTGGATCGGTGTTTTGTGATTGGTCGTGTTTGGGAAATGTCCCGCCCCTTCCCATAACCGCCAGTTTCAACACACGACTCGCTCACTCAAGCCCCGCCCCTTTATTCTGCGCATGAATTTTGATAAAGAGGAATATTGTGAGTGTTTGTTCTGGAAGAAACTCAAGAATCAGTGGAGGCGTTTCAGGAGTTCAGGAACACTGATGCTGATAGAGAAGAAGAACTTTGTGCTTTGGAGTTTTTTCAGGAAACATTACACACTAAAGAAAGATGAATAAAAAGCATCACCGGTCCTCTTTCAAAGGTCTGTTTCACTATACGGCACCTCAATATGAAGCACTTAATCAAGAAACAGAGGAAATGCTGATGCAGAACGGGAGTGAGGAGAGATACCCGCTGAGGATGTGGATCCGCTCGGTGTTGTACTTGAGCGGCGTGAGCTCGGCTCGGAGCACCTGCAGCGCCTCCAGAACCTTCCCATCCTCCAGATACTCCAGATACTTCTGCTGCAGGAGCAGGAACTTCATCCGCTGAACACACAACAGACACACACACACACACATCAGAACATCATCAGACACATGGATGAGCAGAGGAGCAGAGGACGCTGACTCTTACCACAACAGCGCTCGGGGAATGCATCAGTGCCTTCAGCTCGTTCAGGTCGCTCTCAGCCTGGGGATCACACACACACACACACAAACACACACACACACATTAACTGAGCGTCACAAGCTGACCCACACTAATCTGCTGCTCGACTCATTTGACCATTACATGCAAAGTCTACAAGCCCCCTTACAATCTTATGAGCTACTCACTCCACTCAATTATTCTGCAGCACTCACTCAAGATCAAGGTTTAATGTTGTTTATACGTCTATGTGGTGTTTGTAATGTGCTTTAAGATGTTCAGACACACTTTTATGAGGCATGACAGCATAAAGACGGTAACCCTCATCTCCCGTCAGCTCATCAGAGAGCTCTCAGGAACACCACAGGGATTCTGTCCCAATGTTGGATAAAAACATTGCATGTGTGTGCCATCTGCATCGGACTCAAACACGGTGTTTTGCTACGCCGTCACGTTCCGGGTGATTCCCACACTCTCTGGTGAAGACTCACCTTCTCCCACTCTCCCTCCATCACATGGTTCCTGAACTTGGTGGCGGCGGGATGCTCCAGCCTGCATCCGGACTCCTGCATCAGCAGATCCACCGTCTGACTGAAACAGCACAGCAGAAACATCACTAAACCACGGGAACTCCTCTCACAACAACACACCAGAATTAGAGAACGGGGTTAGAATGTTACACTCCTCCACACTCGCGCACACACACACACACACACACACCATCACAAAACACACACACACACCACTGACACCATCACAAAAACACACCACTGACACCATCACGAAAACACAAACACACCACTGACACCATCACGAAAACACACACACACCACTGACACCATCACGAAAACACAAACACCACTGACACCATCACGAAAACACAAACACCACTGACACCATCACGAAAACACAAACACCACTGACACCATCACGAAAACACAAACACACCACTGACACCATCACGAAAGCACAAACACACCACTGACACCATCACGAAAACACACACACACCACTGACACCATCACGAAAACACACACACACCACTGACACCATCACGAAAGCACAAACACACCACTGACACCATCACGAAAGCACACACACACCACTGACACCATCACGAAAGCACAAACACACCACTGACACCATCACAAAAACACAAACACACCACTGACACCATCACAAACACACCACTGACACCATCACAAAAGCACAAACACACCACTGACACCATCACGAAAACACAAACACACCACTGACACCATCACAAACACACCACTGACACCATCACAAAAGCACAAACACACCACTGACACCATCACGAAAACACAAACACACCACTGACACCACCACAAACACACCACTGACACCATCACAAAAGCACAAACACACCACTGACACCATCACGAAAACACACACAACACTGACACCATCACAAAAGCAAAAACACACCACTGACACCATCAAGAAAACACAAACACACAACTGACACCATCACGAAAACACAAACACACCACTGACACCATCACGAAAACACACACACACCACTGACACCATCACGAAAACACACACACACCACTGACACCATCACGAAAACACACACACACCACTGACACCATCACGAAAACACACACAACACTGACACCATCACAAAAGCACACACACACCACTGACAGCATCACAAAAGCACAAACACACCACTGACAGCATCACAAAAGCACAAACACACCACTGACAGCATCACAAAAGCACAAACACACCACTGACAGCATCACAAAAGCACAAACACACCACTGACAGCATCACAAAAGCACAAACACACCACTGACAGCATCACGAAAGCACAAACACACCACTGACACCATCACGAAAGCACACACACACCACTGACACCATCACGAAAGCACAAACACACCACTGACACCATCACAAAAACACAAACACACCACTGACACCATCACAAACACACCACTGACACCATCACAAAAGCACAAACACACCACTGACACCATCACGAAAACACAAACACACCACTGACACCATCACAAACACACCACTGACAGCATCACAAAAGCACAAACACACCACTGACACCATCACGAAAACACAAACACACCACTGACACCACCACAAACACACCACTGACACCATCACAAAAGCACAAACACACCACTGACACCATCACGAAAACACACACAACACTGACACCATCACAAAAGCACAAACACACAACTGACACCATCACGAAAACACAAACACACCACTGACACCATCACGAAAACACAAACACACCACTGACACCATCAAGAAAACACAAACACACCACTGACACCATCAAGAAAACACAAACACACAACTGACACCATCACGAAAACACAAACACACCACTGACACCATCACGAAAACACACACACACCACTGACACCATCACGAAAACACACACACACCACTGACACCATCACGAAAACACACACACACCACTGACACCATCACGAAAACACACACAACACTGACACCATCACAAAAGCACACACACCACTGACAGCATCACAAAAGCACAAACACACCACTGACAGCATCACAAAAGCACAAACACACCACTGACAGCATCACGAAAGCACAAACACACCACTGACAGCATCACAAAAGCACAAACACACCACTGACAGCATCACGAAAGCACAAACACACCACTGACAGCATCACAAAAGCACAAACACACCACTGACAGCATCACGAAAGCACAAACACACCACTGACAGCATCACGAAAGCACAAACACACCACTGACAGCATCACGAAAGCACAAACACACCACTGACAGCATCACGAAAGCACAAACACACCACTGACAGCATCACGAAAGCACAAACACACCACTGACAGCATCACAAAAGCACAAACACACCACTGACAGCATCACAAAAGCACAAACACACCACTGACACCATCACGAAAGCACAACCACACCACTGACAGCATCACGAAAGCACAACCACACCACTGACACCATCACGAAAGCACAAACACACCACTGACAGCATCACGAAAGCACAAACACACCACTGACAGCATCACGAAAGCACAAACACACCACTGACAGCATCACGAAAGCACAAACACACCACTGACAGCATCACGAAAGCACAAACACACCACTGACAGCATCACAAAAGCACAAACACACCACTGACAGCATCACAAAAGCACAAACACACCACTGACAGCATCACGAAAGCACAAACACACCACTGACAGCATCACGAAAGCACAAACACACCACTGACACCATCACGAAAACACAAACACACCACTGACACCATCACGAAAACACAAACACACCACTGACACCATCACGAAAACACAAACACACCACTGACACCATCACGAAAACACAAACACACCACTGACACCATCACGAAAACACAAACACACCACTGACACCATCACGAAAACACAAACACACCACTGACACCATCACGAAAACACAAACACCACTGACACCATCACGAAAACACAAACACACCACTGACACCATCACGAAAACACAAACACACCACTGACACCATCACGAAAACACAAACACACCACTGACACCATCACGAAAACACAAACACACCACTGACACCATCACGAAAACACAAACACACCACTGACACCATCACGAAAACACAAACACACAAATGACACCATCACGAAAACACAAACACCACTGACACCATCACGAAAACACAAACACACCACTGACACCATCACGAAAACACAAACACACCACTGACACCATCACGAAAACACAAACACACCACTGACACCATCACGAAAACACAAACACACCACTGACACCATCACGAAAACACAAACACACCACTGACACCATCACGAAAACACAAACACACCACTGACACCATCACGAAAACACAAACACACCACTGACACCATCACGAAAACACAAACACACAAATGACACCATCACGAAAACACAAACACACCACTGACACCATCACAAAAGCACAAACACACCACTGACACCATCACGAAAACACAAACACACAACTGACACCATCACGAAAACACAAACACCACTGACACATCACGAAAACACACACACAACTGACACCATCACAAAAGCACAACCACACCACTGACACCATCACAAAAGCACAACCACACCACTGACACCATCACAAAAGCACAACCACACCACTGACACCATCACAAAAGCACAACCACACCACTGACACCATCACGAAAACACAACCACACCACTGACACCATCACGAAAACACAACCACACCACTGACACCATCACGAAAACACAACCACACCACTGACACCATCACGAAAGCACAACCACACCACTGACACCATCACGAAAGCACAACCACACCACTGACACCATCACGAAAACACAACCACACCACTGACACCATCACGAAAACACAAACACACCACTGACACCATCACGAAAACACAAACACACCACTGACACCATCACGAAAACACAAACACACCACTGACACCATCACGAAAACACAAACACACCACTGACACCATCACGAAAACACAAACACACCACTGACACCATCACGAAAACACAAACACACCACTGACACCATCACGAAAACACAAACACACCACTGACACCATCACGAAAACACAAACACACCACTGACACCATCACGAAAACACAAACACACCACTGACACCATCACAAAAGCACACGCAACACTGACACCATCACAAAAGTACAAACACACCACTGACACCATCACGAAAGCACAAACACACCACTGACACCATCACGGAAGCACAAACACACCACTGACACCATCACGAAAACACAAACACCACTGACACCATCACGAAAGCACAAACACACCACTGACACCATCACGAAAACACAAACACACCACTGACACCATCACGAAAACACAAACACACCACTGACACCATCACGAAAACACAAACACACCACTGACACCATCACGAAAACACAAACACACCACTGACACCATCACGAAAACACAAACACACCACTGACACCATCACGAAAACACAAACACACCACTGACACCATCACGAAAGCACAAACACACCACTGACACCATCACGAAAGCACAAACACACCACTGACACCATCACGAAAACACAAACACACCACTGACACCATCACGAAAACACAAACACACCACTGACACCATCACGAAATCACAAACACACCACTGACACCATCACGAAAACACAAACACACCACTGACACCATCACGAAAACACAAACACACCACTGACACCATCACGAAAACACACACAACACTGACACCATCACAAAAGCACACGCAACACTGACACCATCACAAAAGCACACGCAACACTGACACCATCACAAAAGTACAAACACACCACTGACACCATCACAAAAGTTAAAATCTCCACTGACACCATCATGCCAGAACACACACCACTGACAGTGTTATGAAAACAATAACATCATCGAAACATTACAAAAACAGCACTGACACACACAGGACCACTGTTGAAAGCACAAACACAGGACTGACAGCATGATGACTCTATCCCATAATAGAGTCCCCGAGCTTCACTCACTTGAGCCCCAGGCCGTGCAGGTGCTGTCCTATGAGCCGGATCACGTCCTCGTCGCTCTGGGACAGGCGCTTCTTCTTCTTCAGGCTGCTGTCGGGCGCCGGGCTCTCGCTACTCAGCAGCCCGTTGGAGTGCGCGGATCCCGGCCCGGTCGCCGAGGACTCCCCGTTCGGCTGCGGGTCTCCCGTCCCGTTGGCCTGCATGCTGCGGGCGGGCGTGTGGCTGAGGCGGGTGTGGGGGCGCTGCTGGGGGGTTGGGAGAGCCGCAGACAGGCCCGTGATCGCGCCGCTCTCTCCTGCGCCCTCCGCCGACGCTCGGCCTCTCTTCCGCGGGGGCGGCGAAGCTCCGCCGGTGTCCGAGTCGGAGGAGGAGGAGGCAGCGGAGGCCAGAGTTTCCTCGCCGGCAGGTCAGAGTCGAGACGCCGCACGGCTGCACTTGAGCGCGGTCATATACACACACGGAAGCGCTCGCTGCTCGTGTTATTGTTTGTCGCTGAACAGCTGCAAACCCATCATGGACGCCGTGCGCGATGACGTCACCGGAAGCGCCGCAACAACCTTGACCCCTCCCTTCGCCATCATAACAACACGCCTGAGTTCAGCTCGCACGTGTTTCCAACACACACACAAAACAACAACAACAACAACAATGTACACACACAGAACACAGTTAACAATAACAGGCAAACAATGAGATCAGAAAGATGAGACACTAGTCCTGATTTACTGAGGATGAAATGGTGGTGAAATACTTCCTAAATTCTTTCAAATTGAGTTTGTTGTTGGTAAACTTGGATATAAAATTAGCAAATAACATGATATTAAAAGCATAGATTCATATAGTGTCTTAAAGTAAATCTTTAAAGTTATAATTATGTCTCAAAGGATATTTAATCATTCATAAATGTGTCAATATTGATATACAATACAATGGTGACTGAGTGAACTGGCATTACAGATTAGCACTTGCTGTTTGGAGGGAGAGGAACTGCAGAAAGTCAAATGTTTCTCTGATCATCCAGTGACACCAGTGATGATCTGCTCACACTTTATTCACAAACACACTGTGGTGTTTCCTGCTCAAACACACTGCCTGTGTGCGTAAGTGTGTGTAAGTGGGGACGTGTTCACTTATCACTGACACACCTGATTCTCATCTCATCTGCCTATTTTGTTCACTTCTCCCCACTCCTGTGTTGTCGAGTCATTGTCTCTGTTATGTCCGCGCTGTCTTTGGAGCTCCCGTGTTCGCTCACGTCTTCCGTGTTCCACGACCTTCACTCTGGATTATCACTTCCTTTGTTTTCAGCACTATTATAATAAATTCACTCATTTGCACTTGAATCCGGATTTTGTGTTTTTCCTTGCTGACAGTAATACCTCGCTCCCTCCTCCTCCTCCCGTCTCCTTCACGCCAGCAGCGACGTTGCTTAAAGCTGAAGTGCGCATTACAGTAACTTGTCAAGTATTTTTAGAGTTTAATTGAAAATTATTAATTAGTATTTATATGAGATCTTAATGGTTATAATTTTAAATGTAATTAATAGGGTAAAACCCCAAAAAATATTTAAAATGGGCCTTTATGGTCGTGTGGAACGAATTAATTGATTTTTAGTGCATTCTTATGGGGAAAATTGTTTTGGTGTACGAGCATTTTGGGGTACGAGCTCGGTCTTGGAACAAATTAAACTCGTAAACCGAGGTATTACTGTGTATATATATATATATATATATATATGTATATATATATATATACACCCTTACATATATCTATATCTATACCCTTACATATATCTATATCCTTTGTTACGAAGATTGGTGCTGGTGTGCGATGAGGACACGAACGCAGGCAGAACTCAGGTAGACAAGGATTTATTTAACAAGGCAGGAAACATCCACACACGACAGCATTTACAACTTCAATAACCAACTAACACGAATCAACACAGGAGGAATATAAAGGGAGACATGAGATGAGGAACAGCAGGTGAGACTAAGGACAGTGATTACACAACAGGTGTAGGGAGTGAGATGATACTATAGGCAGGAAGTGAGACAATAACAAGACTGACAGGAAGCAACAAAGAAGACCCAGACAGGAACACGTGTTACATGCTTACATAAATCTATATCCTTACATACATCTATATACATATATCAGTACCCTTACATATATATATATATATATATATACCCTTACATAGATATATTTATCTATATCTATATATATCAATACCCTTACATACACTCACCAAAAGGATTATTAGGAACACCTGTTCAATTTCACATTAATGCAATTATCTAATCACTGTTGGGAATTCCAGGATTGCAGGACTACCACAAACATGACATCTGGGCAGTCCAGAATGTCTTACAAAGCGCAAACAACATTATTTATATTCTTGATCTTTTGTTCCTCCCTTGAGTCCACCTCTCCATACAGTGACTGTTGCCCGGAGCAATCAGTGCTATCAGGTTGATTCCTTCATCCCAGGTTACTCCATACTAATCAGCAGTCTGCACAGAACAGAAAACAAGAACCCCCCTTTCCCCGTCTCTTGCTAACCGAATCTTTTCTGGTGAACAGATAGTTAAGACAGTTACAGCCACTCTGGGTGCATTGTTCTTTGTTTAGTAAAGAAAGATTTGTTACAAAACATTAACTTCATGATTGAATCAGGAATGAACACTTCAGCACAATTTGAACCTTTTAAACTATCATTCCCTTTAGTTTACAGTATTCAAGCAGGCCAAACACAAATATGCATAAATAATAACACACTATGATCAATATATCAATTATTCAGAAACATGTAAAAACATTTAATCCCTCATCACCTAATCACATGGCAGTTGCTTCAATGCATTTAGGGATTGGTCCCGGTGAAGACAATCTCCTGAATTCCAAACTGAATGTCAGAATGGGAAAGAAAGGTGATTTAAGCAGTTTAAAAATTTCAAAAGTGAACAGGAAATTTTTTTTATTGAATATGGCCACTGGAAGCCAGTGGAGATCATAAAAAGTTGGGGTGATGTGGGAAGAGCGCATGGCAGGGGCGTCACTAGGCCCTTTTTAGGGGGGCTTCAGCCAAACCAAAACCAAAGAGAACCAAAAACTCCGGCAGGTGACGTAACGAATGAAGAATAGAATGGAGAAAAAAACCTTGGGAGAAACCAGGCTCAGTCGGGGGACCAGTTCTCCTCTGGCCAACAGCCAAACAGTGCATGATTATTATACAACAATTCAAGTCCAATATGAAGTCCAATTTGGTCCGATTAGAGATGGGTTCATGATCGTCACAGGGGAGGGTCTAGTAGAGTCACGATCTCCGCAGACCCTTCAGGGCAGTGTTGTGCTCGTGTCCAGGTCCTTCATCTGATCTGGATACGGCCCGGATCCAGCTGACCACGGTAACCTCGGAATAAACAGAGACCAATATCAGCATAGATGCCATTCTTCTTCTGATGTATCGAGTACATCAGGTGTTATGGGAATGTTCCCGGTTCCGGCTTATCTAAATTATGCAGCCTAACAATCATTTTACATGATTTGGATTAAAAATGTATGTATAATGTGTTATGTGTATGCCAGGTTGAAGAGATGTGTTTTTAGTCTACATTTAAACTGACAGAGTGTGTCTGCTTCCCGAACTGTAATAGGAAGACAGTTTAGGAGCTAAATAGGAAAAGGATCGACCGCCAGCA
The DNA here is from genome assembly GCA_037043235.1 of Rhodeus uyekii. Lineage (NCBI taxonomy): Eukaryota > Metazoa > Chordata > Actinopteri > Cypriniformes > Acheilognathidae > Rhodeus > Rhodeus uyekii. Next base: position 322,727 of record JAWRVZ010000147.1, read on the forward strand.
GTTGACTTTGATATTCTAGGTATTATAAGCTGGTCAGTATTTTGGGATCGCAATAGACATGAAGGACTATAATGTGTTAAGAGATCAGTCAAGTACTGTGGAGCTAAACCATTTAATGCTTTGTAAGTAATTAGCAAGATTTTAAAATGTATTCGGTGTTTAATAGGAAGCCAGTGCAGGTTTGACAGAACTGGGCTAATATGCTCATACTTCCTGGTTCTAGTAAGAACTCGAGCTGCTGCATTTTGGACCAGCTGGAATTTGTTTATTAAGCGTGCAGGGCAACCACCTAGTAGAGCATTACAATAATCTAGCCTTGAACTCATGAACGCATGAACTAACTTTTCCGCATTTGTCTTAGAGAGCATATGTCGCAATTTAGATATATTTTTAAGATGGAAGAATGCCGTTTTACAGATGCTAGAAACATGGATTTCAAATTAAAGATTGGTATCAAAGAGCACACCCAGGTTTCTAACTGACGCCGAAGACTTGACAGAGCAGCCATCGAGTGTTAGACAGTAGTCTAGATTATTATGTGCTGAACTTTTTGGTCTAATAATTAGAATGTCTGTTTTTTTCAGAATTAAGTTATTAGTCTTCCAATTTTTTATATCAGTTATGCATTCTGTTAATTTAGTGAATTTGTTTGTTTCATCAGGATGAGAAGAAATATAGAGCTGAGTATCATCAGCGTAACAATGAAAGCTAATGCCATGCTTCCTAATAACTGCACCCAAAGGAAGCATGTACAGGGTGAAAAGCAATGGTCCTAATACTGAACCTTGAGGAACTCCATACTGAACCCGTGACCGATATTACATCTCCTCATTTACTGCTACAAACTGATAACGGTCAGATAAGTATGATTGAACCAGGTTAATGCAACTCCACTAATGCCAACATAATTTTCAAGTCTATTCAGAAGGATTTTGTGGTCAATTGTATCAAATGCAGCACTAAGGTCCAGTAACACTAACAGAGATATACAACCACTATCGGATGATAAGAGCAAATCATTTGTAACTCTAATGAGAGCAGTCTCAGTACTATGATATGGTCTAAATCCTGACTGGAAATCCTCTTAGATGCTGTTTCTTTCTAGAAAGGAACATAGTTGTAAAGATATTGCCTTTTCTAGAATCTTTGACAAGAAAGGTAGATTCGATATCGGCCTGTAATTAACTATTTCTGTAGGATCAAGTTGTGGTTTTATAATAAGCGGTTTAATTACAGCCAGCCTAAAGGTTTTTGGTACGTATCCTAATGACAAAGAAGAATTAATAATATTAAGAAGAGGATCTATGATCTCTGGAAGCATCTCTTTCAGTAGCTTGGTTGGTATTGGGTCTAGCATACATGTGTAACGGACTCGGCCACGCCCCCAGCACCAGGCTCCCCCTACACTCCGCCCACACGCTCCTCATCACCTGAGTACTAGCACCTGTTCCCAATCACCCCTGCACTATAAAACATGCACGCACCCCTCAGTCAGCGTCTGGTCTCATCAGAGATACATGGACTCAAACCTCGCTCCCTGAGCTACCTAGAGACTCTGTCTACCCGAGCTTCCTTATATTCATCAGTTCCTCGACTCATCTCCTTGCTACCTGGTTTTCATCCTGAGACTGCCTTCCACAACCCAGCACTCAGTTAAGCTCACTCTGTTCTCATTCACTGTCTTGCACCCGTCATCTGCCTCGTGTCCTGCCGATTCAATAAACCTGCTTCAACTTACCTCTGTTGTGTTGAGTCTGTGTCATGACAGAAGACCAGACCACTCGGCAGGCCGAGGCGGAAGCGGCCGCGCACCTCTCTCCCAACCTGGTCACTATCCCCGATCTCGCACAGGCAATCCACCTAGCACTGCAACTGGGAACCTCTTCTTCTTCTGCCTCCGCCAGTCCCATGGCCCGGCCAGCGCCCTACGCTGGCGAGGCGGAGGAATGCAACGGGTTTCTTCTACAGTGTTCACTTTACTTTGAGTTACAGGCCCGTCAGTTCGAGTCAGAACGCGCGAAGATAGCCTTCTTGATCTCCCTGCTGACAGGACGAGCGCTCCAATGGGCAGAGGCTATCTGGTCGACTGACGGGCCAGTCACACAATCCCTGGATGCCTTCATCAAACATTTCCGAGAGGTCTTCGGCCGATCTGCGGGTTCGATCTCCGTCCAGGACCAACTACTGAGGATCCAACAAGGTACCCAGTCTATTCATGAATACACCCTGAGTTTTCGTACACTAGCCGCAACTAGCGGTTGGAACGAAATAGCCCTCATAACAGCTTTTCGTCAAGGATTGAACCCGCAGATCCGCACCCACATGGCAATTTATGACGAGTCAGTCGGTCTAGAGAACATGATCCAATACTCCATCCGGATTTCACAAAATCTGTCGGCATGCACCATCCCTTCCACCCCGTTGCATTCCTCGCCTCCACCGCGGGAGCACCGGCCTCCAGCGCCAGAACCTATGCAGGTCGACCAATCCCGTCTCTCTCCATCGGAACGTGAGCGGCGTATGCGTATGCACCTCTGCTTGTACTGTGGAGGTCAGGGGCACTACCGGAACTGCCCCTTCATACTAAGCCTACTATCTCCTCACTATCCCTCACTGATAGTAACCTCTATCAACGGTATAACGGTAACCTCTGCTCTACACTCTCTTTCAGTCAAAGCCCTAATCGACTCCGGAGCCGCTGGGAACTTCATTTCTGCCACCCTTCTACATAAACTCCAAGCCAAAAGAACCCTCCTTAACTCACCTTAATTCCATCCTGGGAAAGCCGCTGGGCCGCGGGTGCATACGCTACGCCTCCGAAGAGCTCACCATCAGCATTGGTTGCCTGCATCAGGAAAACATCACCCTACTGGTGCTGGAGGGCTCAACGGCTGACATAGTCCTGGGTCGCCCGTGGCTTACCACCCACTCCCCGGAGATCTGCTGGAGGTCAGGGGAGGTATTACGTTGGAGCAACCACTGTTTCTTTCATTGTCTCTCTGTTCATGACAACATGTTGTTGATTTTGATGATTTAACGAGTTTAGACAATTCTTCCTCCTCAATAGCAATGAAGGAGTGGAATTTTTCTTCAGGGACACTAAAATTTACTGTATTTTGGAATATTGTTGTAGACGGTTGCATGGTTATAATTTTCTCTCTAATATTATGAATTTTGCAAGTAAAGAAGTCCATGAAGTCATTAGTGCTGTGCTGATTTGAAGCATCTGGGGTTGAGGCTTTATTTCTTGTTAATTTAGTCACTGTATCAAATAAATTCCTAGGGTTGTATTTGTTTTCTTCTAAGAGGGTAGAAAAGTAAGTAGATCTAGCTGATCTTAAGGCCTTTCTGAATGCAATAGAGCTGTCTTTCCATGAAATGCGAAAAACCTCTAGCTTAGTTTTTTTCCAGCTCCGCTCCATTTTTCTGGCTGCTCTCTTGAGGGCCCGGGTGTGCTCGTTGTACCACGGTGTTGGACTATTTGCTTTAATCTTCTTTAAGCGTAATGGAGCAACAGTGTCTAAAGTGCTGTTTATAATTTCTGTTGCAACATCAAGTTCTTCTAGGCTATCTGGGATGTTAAGTAGATGAATCTGATCAGGAAGATTGTTTATAAAGCTATCTTTTGTGTTAGGAGTGATAGTTCTACTATATTTATAACAAGGAGTTAGTTTTTCGACTTTGGCTAAAGGTAATCTACACGCAACTAAGTATTGATCTGAGATGTCATCGCTCTGCTGCAGAATTTGAACAGTATCAACATTGATCCCATATGACAATATTAGATCTAAAGTATGATTATGAGAATGAGTGGGTCCTGATACATGTTGTGTAACTCCAATAGAGTTTAAAATGTCTCTAAATGCCAATCCCAATGCGTCTTTTTCATTATCTACATGGATATTAAAATCACCGACAATTATGACTTTATCTGAGGACATTACTAATTCTGAGAGAAAATCAGCAAATTCTTTGATAAAGTCTGTATGGTGCCCTGGTGGCCTGTATAGAATAGCCAGCACAAAAGTTAAACAGGAATTATTACTTGCACTAGATAATTTTACATTAAGGACCATCACTTCAAAAGAATTTTATTTCAAATTAGTCCTTTGAGCAGTACTGATCGTGTTACTATAAATTACAGCAACACCTCCTCCTTTATCTTTCAGACGAGGCTCATGTTTATAACAGTAATCTTGAGGGACACAGCCTCTCATAACAGCCACGTGGTTCCAACCTCTCTATCACCCCATAACTCATTAATTCTCTCAGCATCGCTTGGTTTGGCTGCATCATTCACCACAGTGCATACTTTTATAAGTGATTTACAGAGGTTTTACCTCCTGTTATAAACATTAATTAATTGTGGTCGCTATTGTTCACGTAGTGAAATATACACATACAATACCTCTAAGCAGTAACTGTCAGGGTTCATGAATTCATTGTGTGTGTGGAGGTGTGGTCACTGATCACTGCAGCAGCCATCATCTCACGCACCTGATTATCATGTCATCTGCTGTCTCTGCCGGTGCTCGGGCTCCATGACATTCACTCTGGATTATAACTTCAGCCCTGCTCCACCGAACATGGTTTGTTTTCTGCACTATTATAATAAATTCACTAATTTGCACTTGAATCCGGGTTTTGTGTTTTCCCTAGCTGACAGTAAACTCCCCCCTCCTCTCGTCTCCATCATGGCTAAGCTAAAGTGCTTTAAAGTAAATTGTCAAGTATTTTTATTGTTTACTTGTCAATTATTAATTCATATTTATATGAGATCTTAATGGTTATCATTTTAACTAATTAATAGGGTGAAACCAAATTATTATTTTTTTAAATGGGCATTTATGGTCGTGTGGAACGAATTAATTGATTTTTAGTGCGTTTTTATGGGGGAAATTGTTTTGGTGTACAAGTATTTTGGTTTACGAGCTCGCTCTTGGAACGAATTAAACTCGTAAACCGAGGTATTACTGTATATACACTGTATATATATATATATATGATTAGGAACCTGTTGAATTTCTCAGTAATGCAATTATCTAATCAACCAATCCCATGGCAGTGTAACAGAGGGGACTCACAGGCAGGGATCCAAACGCAATGTCTTTATTAAGAGTGGTCGTAAACAGGCAGGAATCACAAAGGCGGGCAGACAGGATCAGAATCGTGGTACAGGCGGTGGTCAAGGCAGGCAGCTATCAATCATAAATGTAAATCCAGGCACAGGTCGAGGCAGGCAGAACAGGATCAAAAATAGGCAGACAGGCAAAAACAGCAACAGGCAAACAGGACAGGAATAAACGCTCAGACTGACAGCTATCGCAAATCAAGACTTCGCCCAGAGCTGTGGGCGAAGGAGTCTTTTATAGTGCAAGTAATGATACACAGGTGGTGTGGCAAACAATGATGATGGAGTCCAGCTGTGTAAGTGTAATCAGTGCAGTGTGATGGTTGCTGGGAAATGTAGTGTGTGGTGAAGTGTCAGCATATGTGTGAGCTCCATCTGGTGGCCATGGAGGGGAGCGCAGAGCCAATATCATAACAGAGCCCCCCCCACGAGCGCCTCCTGGCGTGAGGCAGCTAAAAGGCGCCGCGCACCACCATGGCGGCGCCCAAAGTTCAAAGTTCCAGGGTGGTGCTGGGGGAACAGACCAGGCTGGTTCAGGCAAGGCTGGTGGGTCTGGGAGGTCTGGCAGGTCCGTAAGGTCCCAGGACGTAGCTGACCAGCCGAAGGACCCGATCGACACCGCTGGTTCCGGAGACCGAAGGCCAGCCGCAGCGATGAACGACCGAGGCGGAGTCCAACGGACCGAGAGCAGAGTCGGAGATGGAGTGACTGAGGACAAAAGGTGAAATCCGGAGGGAGGAAGGAGCCAGCTGGAGCCGTAGGTGTAAGCAAGGCGACGCACGACCAAGGTGTAGCCTGGAGGACGAGGGAACCCGATGGAGATGATGGTCGAGGGACTTTGGTGAAGCTGAGGGAGTGAGAAGCCAGGCTGTGCCGAAGTGTTGACGGGCCGAGGTGGAGAGAAGGGGTCTGAGGCTGGAGGCGGAGTCAGGCATTCCCCGACTGCCGTCGAGGCTGGAGTCGGCAGGATCTGCGGCGGTACCATCCAGCTGAGCACATGCAGTGGCGGTGCAGGACTGACGATCTCTGGCAGAGACAGGGCAGGAGGGCTGGCAGACACAGACAGGGACAGAGGTGATAATGGGTGGGATAGGGTGGGAAACGATACCTCAGGCTCTGGCTGACGGGTCGTTGCAGGCTCTGGCTCTGGTTGATGGGTCGTTGCAGGCTCTGGCTCTGGTTGACGGGTCGTTGCAGGCTCTGGCTCTGGTTGACGGGTCGTTGCATTTACATTTACTCATTTAGCAGACGCTTTTATCCAAAGCGACTTACAATTTGAGGAATATAGAAGCAATTTGTCCAAAGGATACAAAAACACATAAGAGCGCTTACAATACAAAGTTTCAAACATTCTGAATACAAGTAGCACAAGCATGGGGAGTAGAGAAAAGGGATTTTTTTTTTTTTTTTTTTTTTTTTTTGTGAGTGCATGTGTGTGTCATGTTAGGTGCTCATGGAAGAGATGCGTTTTTAGTAGTTTTTTAAACCTCGACAGGGAATCTGCATTCCGGATGAGGGCAGGGAGTGTGTTCCACCAGCCAGGGGTGGTAAATGAAAATGTTCTTGTGATCGTTCTTTTTCCTCTCTGTGATGGAACCACGAGTCGCCGCTCGTTGATCGATCGAAGGTTTCTGGTCGGTGTGTAGAGTTGTACCAATGAGTGGAAGTATGAAGATGCTGAGTTTGTGTAAGTTTTGTATGCAAGAGTCAGTGCTTTGAATTTGATGCGTGCTGCGAGAGGGAGCCAGTGTAGTGAGATGAAGAGTGGTGTGACATGAGACCTTTTCGGTTGGTTGAAGACCAGACGAGCTGCTGCATTCTGGATCAGTTGTAGGGGTTTGATTGCATTTGCAGGAAGCCCAACCAGAAGAGCGTTGCAGTAGTCCAGTCTGGAAATGACCATGGCCTGCACCAGAAGTTGCGTAGCTTGCTCAGTGAGGAATGGCCTGATCCTTCTAATGTTGTACAGTGCAAACCTGCATGATCGAGCCGTCTTTGCAATGTGGTCCTTGAAGGTCAGATGGTCCTCAAAGATCACTCCAAGATTTCTGACAGACTTTGAAGGGGTTATCGTGGTAGCACCGTTCTGGATAGTGAAATCATGCTGTCGGGTTGGATCGGCAGGAAAGACTAAAAGCTCTGTCTTTGCCAGGTTGAGCTGCAGATGATGCTCTTTCATCCATGTCGAGATGTCCGCTAGGCAGCTTGTGATTCTCGCAGCCACCGTTGGATCATCTGGTTGAAATGATATGTAGAGCTGAGTGTCATCTGCGTAGCAGTGATAGGAGAAGCCGTGTGCCTCTATGATAGGACCCAGTGATGTGGTGTACATGGAGAAGAGAAGTGGTCCAAGAACTGAGCCCTGTGGAACACCGGTGATCAGTTGACATTCTTTGGAGACCTCCCCGCACCATGCCACCCTGAAGGACCTATCCGTGAGATAGGATTCAAACCACTGAAGGGGAGTTCCGGTGATGCCCAGTGACGAGAGGGTAGATAAAAGGATTTGGTGATTAACAGTGTCAAAGGCAGCAGAAAGATCCAAAAGAATGAGAACTGACGATTTTGAATCAGCTTTTGCACTCCTTAGAGCTTCCGTGACAGATAGTAATGCCGTCTCGGTTGAATGGCCCTTCTTGAAGCCAGACTGGTTGATGTCCAACCGGTCATTCTGAGACAGAAAAGAAGATACTTGGTCAAAAACAACACGTTCAAGAGTTTTAGATATGAATGGTAGGAGAGAGACAGGTCTGTAATTATCAACGAGTGATGCGTTCAATGTGGGTTTTTTGAGCAGTGGGGTTACCCGAGCCTGCTTGAACGCGGTGGGGAAGGATCCCGTGTGAAGGGATGTGTTGATGATGTGAGTAAGTGCTGGTAAGATTGTAGGAGAGATGGCTTGTAGAAGGTGTGAGGGGATTGGGTCTAAAGGGCAATGAGTGAGTGGAGAGAAGGTTGAGAGAGTGTTTCTGGTTTCAGAGGGCAGTGTAAATTCGTCTGTGAGTGGAGGTGAGAACTGGCTACTGATAGTTGCAGTTTTGTTAATAAAGAAATGGGCAAAATCATTTGCAGTTAAAGAGGTAGAGGGAGGTGGTGGAGGGGGAGAGAGTAGAGAGTTGAATGTTTTGAAAAGTGCATGCATGTTGGAAGTGCTGTTGATCTTGGTGTGGAAGTGTAAAGATTTAGCAGTATGGACGTCAGTAGAAAAGGTAGAGAGAAGAGATTTATACAAACTCAGGTCAGATGGGTCCTTTGACTTGCGCCATTTTCTCTCAGCTGCCCTTAGCTTGGCCCTGTGTTCACGAAGAACATCAGTTAGCCAGGGGCTAGAGGGAGTAGCACGTGATGACCTGGAAGAGAGTGGACAGATATTATCTAGGCAAGACGTTAGAGTAGAACATAAGGTATCTGTTGCTGTATTCGCATCCAGAGTTGAGAACTGTTTGTGAGAGGGAAGAGAGGATGAGACGATAGAGGAGAATTGAGAAGGAGAGAGAGAGCGCAGGTTACGCCTGAAAGTGACTGGAAGAGGGGTTGGTGTTGCAGGATTAGTAAGATGCATATGAAATGTAATGAAAGAGTGGTCAGAAACATGCAGTGGTTTAATTAGAGTGTTGTCTGTGGTGCAGTTGCGTGTGTAGATCAAGTCGAGTTGATTGCCCGACTTGTGAGTACCTGTGGTGATGAGTCGGTTGAGGTCAAATGAGGCTAGGAGAGAGAGGAAGTCTGTAGCGCAAGGCTTCTCCAAATGTATGTTGAAGTCACCAAAGACGACCAGCGGAGTGCCATCTTCAGGAAATGAGGACAGCAGCATGTCCATCTCCTCAACAAAGGTGCCCAGCTGACCTGGAGGGCGATAAGTTGCAGGCTCTGGCTCTGGTTGACGGGTCGTTGCAGGCTCTGGCTCTGGTTGACGGGTCGTTGCAGGCTCTGGCTCTGGTTGACGGGTCGTTGCAGGCTCTGGCTCTGGTTGACGGGTCGTGGCCGGCGTTGGCTGACAGGTTGTGGCAGGTTCTGGCGGCGCTGGCTGACTGGTCGTGGCAGGTTCTGGCGGCGCTGGCTGACTGGTCGTGGCAGGTTCTGGCGGCGCTGGCCGACTGGTCGTGGCAGGTTCTGGCGGCGCTGGCTGACTGGTTCGGAGCAGGACACTCACCTGACACTCATGAACGGCTTGCTGCCAACTCATGCTGGTAGTGTCAGGGAGGTCTATAAACTGGAGGTGGTTAGCCCCGAACCGAAACAGCATTTTCAGCATTTCATCATTTAAGGACAAGAAGATGGCAAACATCCTGAACTTAGCTGCATAGTCGTGGAAGTCTGGGTTATCCCTGGCTATCTGGAGGACCCTCCCCAGATATTCCAAGGTGCTAACACGTCCTTCTTGGGTGACGGGCTGAGACATGTTTGAACACAGGTCGGAAAGACAGCTGGATCTTTTGTCGGCGAAGTCTTCTGTAACAAAGGGGTGACTCACAGGCAGGGATCCAAACGCAATGTCTTTATTAAGAGTGGTCATAAACAGGCAGGAATCACAAAGGCGGGCAGACAGGATCAGAATCGTGGTACAGGCGGTGGTCAAGGCAGGCAGCTATCAATCATAAACGTAAATCCAGGCACAGGTCGGGGCAGGCAGAACAGGATCAAAAATAGGCAGACAGGCAAAAACAGCAACAGGCAAACAGGACAGGAATAAACGCTCAGACTGACAGCTATTGCAAATCAAGACTTCGCCCAGAGCTGTGGGCGAAGGAGTCTTTTATAGTGCAAGTAATGATACACAGGTGGTGTGGCAAACAATGATGATGGAGTCCAGCTGTGTAAGTGTAATCAGTGCAGTGTGATGGTTGCTGGGAAATGTAGTGTGTGGTGAAGTGTCAGTATATGTGTGAGCTCCATCTGGTGGCCATGGAGGGGAGCGCAGAGCTCATATCATAACAGGCAGTTTCTTCAGTGCATTTAGGGGTTGGTTGTGGTCAAGACAATCTCCTGAACTCCAAACTGAATGTCAGAATGCGAAAGAGAGGTGATTTAAGCAGTTTTTAGCGCGGCATGGTTGTTGGTGTTAAACGGGCCGGTCTGAGTTTTTCACAATCTGCTTAGTTACTGGGATTTTCACGCACAGCCATTTCTAGGGTTTACAAAGAATGGTGTGAAAAGGGAAAAACATCCAGTATGCGGCAGTCCTGTGGGAGAAAATACCTTGTTGATGCTAGAGGTCAGAGGAGAACGGGCCGACTGATTCAAGCTGATAGAAGAGCAACTCTGACTGAAATAACCACTCGTTATAACCGAGGTATGCAGCAAAGCATTTGTGAAGCCACAACACGCACAACCTTGAGGCGGATGGGCTACAACAGCAGAAGACCCCACCGGGTACCACTCATCTCCACTACAAATAGGTAAAAGAAGCCACAATTTGCACAAGCTCACCAAAATTGGACAGTTGAAGACTGGAAAAATGTTGTCTGGTCTGATGAGTCTCGATTTCTGTTGAGACATTCAGATGGTAGAGTCAGAATTTGGCGTAAACAGTATGCGAACATCATGCCTTGTTACCACTGTGCAGGCTGGTGGTGGTGGTGTAATGGTGTAGGGGATGTTTTCTTGGCACACTTTAGGCCCCTAAATGTCAATTGGGCATCGTTTAAATGCCACGGCCTACCTGAGCATTGTTTCTAAGCATGTCCATCCCTTTATGACCACCATGTACCCATCCTCTGATAATACTTCCAGCAGGAAAATGCACCATGCCACAAAGCTCAAATCATTTCAAATTGGTTTCTGGAACATGACAATGAGTTCACTGTACTAAAATGGCGCCACAGTCACCAGATCTCAACCCAATAGAGCATTTTTGGGATGTGGTGGAACAGGAGCTTCGTGCCCTGGATGTGCATCCCACAAATCTCCATCAACTGCAAAATGCTATCCTATCAATATGGGCCAACATTTCTAAAGAATGCTTTCAGCACCTTGTTGAATCAATGCCATGTAGAATTAAGGCAATTCTGAAGGTGAAAGGGGGTCAAACACAGTACTTTATGTATGGTGTTCCTAATAATCCTTTAGGTCAGGGGAGTCACTAGGCCCTTTTTAGGGGGGCTTCAGCCCCCCTAAACTTCTGCCCAGCCCCCCTAAAAAATATATTTGATTAATAAATTTTTGATCGCTTCAGTCCCCTTTAAAAAAAACTCATTTGAAACGGCGGCAAGCTGCGTCAAGTTTCGGCTCCTCCCCTTATCCGAGTCTGCTTGGTTTTAGCGCATTTTTAAATCTGCAGGGGCGCCGAGCAGAGTGAACATCAAGGTGTGTGTCGTGTGTGCGTGCATTTATTGATAGATTGCTAATGCTATGATATTACACCTGCATCTTGATGCTCCCAATGAAAGACCAGTAACTGGGCTGCAAGACTGCTGCTTCTCACCGGCTGCTTCTTCATTTTGGCTAGTTTTTCCATTACTTCTGATAGTTAACCACAGCCCCCACTTAATCCATTGTCCAGCCTCATACCTGTGTTGTTTATATTGCTGATATGGATGATCAAAGTTTATGGCTTTTATGTTTTTTTCTGGTTAAAATGTTATTTAATTTTGTCAGAAAAATTCCTATCTGAGGTTTGTATGTGAGCATAGAAATGCAAACAGTAAAATGTTGTGTTTGTACTGGAAACGTGTGCGTGTGTTTGTACAGTGAATGAATCAGGAGGTCTTCATTGTAAAAAAAAAAAATCAACATTCCCTATTTTCTAGTGGTCACATCCAATAATTATTTTTTTATTACAGTGTTGTATATGGCTCAGTCAGTACTCCTACTCCCATATATGAAATACAGGGAATACAATGGAATAGTGGATTGCAGTAAGGTTAGTAGCATACCACCCTACCCTAATAGTCAAATAATATTTTTTTAATCATACCCTTATTGGGGGCTGAGCCCCCCTAAAATCAAAATCCTAGAATCGCCCCTGCTTTAGGTGAGTGTATATCTGTCACGAATACGGTCTCTGTTAAGATCCACTGCCTTGCTCTGATTACCCTTACACCTGAAGACACTCTTGTGGACTTTAAATTCTCACATTCCCACCTCCTCTGTGCGAAGTCTTGTTCTGCCCCGGCAACCATTCTGAGCGTCTATCTTGTTACGACCATCACTGCCTGCCCTGAATTCTGCCTGCCTTATCGATTACGTCTCTGCCTAGTCTCTGCTATTCTTCTGCTGGTGATTTACCCCTGCCTGTTTTACTACAATTATTCTTGATAAAAGCTGCAAATGGATCCTATTTGTATAGACGAACACAAAAGATAAGTGCAAAAATATTTACAGAGTTTATTTACAGGGTTCTAGGAGTTAACAAAAGAATAGAGGCAACTGAAACATTTAAACGCCTTTAAGTCCAACAAAAGCCATGAGGATAGATGAAACCAAGACTGAGGATCACAATGGGTTAAATTCCAAGGGCACCTCTCACGAGCCCATTCCTCCAAAGACAAGACAAAAGAACATGGCAGTTCCACCAATCCCCCTCCTCTCTCACTGGTTAGTGAACTGGCCTTTTAAATCCCACAGCCTAATTAGACCAGGTGTTCTAAATTTCACATTAGTGAAACCCAATGAAAAAACAAACACGGTAAGACCGTGACAATATCTATACCCTTATACCCTTACACATATCTATATCTATACCCTTACATGTTGTTACAGGTGAGGCTTCCTCTCCGCCTCCTCCGGATCAGCAGAGGGAGCCCTCACCATAATATTGACTTGTTATTCGGACTACAATTCCCTCAGACACTCATACCTGGACTATCTGTGTGCGCACCTGCAGCTCTTCACACACACTCTATTAGCACGCCACACACACACCACCATTGCGAAGTCTTTGTATTTGCTATTGTGATCATTCTGAGTGTTTATTCCCTGGATTGTTATTCTGTTTTTGACCTTGGACTGTTTACTACTATTTGACCCGTTGCTACTGCCCTAATCATTGCCTGTATCTCTGGATTTTGCCTGTCTCGACCCTAGCCTGTCCCTGTTTATGATTCTGTTGTGTCAATCTCCTGTATTCTGCCTGTATACTGGAGCGATAGCGGACCAATCACGGATAGCGGGACCGCTGCTATAAGTTACGTGAAGGGGATGAAAGAGCCGCAGCACAGGGGTGAAATAGAGTCCTCTGGAGTCGCGGGTTGCCGAACCCTGATCTATACCCTTATATCCTCGCTACAGAAGACTTCACCAGACACCGATCCAGCAGCTATTATGCAGCTGCTGGCACAAGGTCACAAGTCTCGCTATGCATCAGCACCAGCTTGATCGCTTAACCCTCCTGACGGAGGAGCTCCTCAAGATGTTGCAAGGCCCACGCATTACACCCCAGAGGCCACAGCAGCGCCCGCACTGCCTCCCGTCGACACCCCGCCCAATCCTCCCATAAGGGTGAACCCGCGTTTAGCGTTGCCCGAAAAAGTTGACTGTGACTTTACAAAATTCAAGGGATTCTTGTTGCAATGCTCATTGTTCGTAAACCAGCAACCCACTTTGTATTCCATGGATTCGAGCAAGATATCTCTCGTCTGCTCACTATTGACTGGAAAGGCTTTAGAGTGGGCCACCTCGATGTGGGGAGATGACAGTACTGCTTTCCCTTCTTTCAAGGAAGTATTCGATCATCCGGCCGGAGGTAAGTGTGCGTGCTGCTCACGCTGAACCAAGGGAGAAGAACGGCAGCAGAATATGCATTATCTTTTCACACTCTCGCGGCTCAAACCAACTGGGTGTAGAACACTTTAAAGCTACTATACAGAAGGGGACTAAATCAGGATCTGCAAGCAGAGCTGGCATTTCACGACGAGGGAAAATCATTGAGTGAGGTTAATGAACTTTCAATACAGATCGACAACCTAATCCGCTCACGGCGTCCTATTCACACTATGTCCGTCGACGTTCACACCACACCCACTGAATCGATGCAGCTTGGCTACACACACCTAACCCCTGAGGAACGCGAACGATGTATTCAGCATCATCTGTCCATGTACTGCAGACAAGCTGGACACCTGAAGATGTCATGCCCTGTTCGTCCCACGTCCTCTAATCCCCAGACAGCGAGTGCATCCCAGCTAGATTATTCTTCATGGCTTAAGATACCAGTGAAGATAACCATTCAAAATCGGAACGTTTCCACATCAGCTTTGTTAGATTCTGGAGCTACTGGCAACTTTATGTCATATGAGTTCACTCAACAGCATAATCTCACCCTAACCCTATGCAACTCTTCTCTGGTAGCGGAGGCGTTAGATGGCCGTCCCATTGGAGAGGGGAGGGTCAGACACATTACAGAAGAAGTAACCATGCAGGTTACCAACCCAGCCTGCCATAAGAATTGAATGACTCACATTTCCCTCTACCCGTGCAGGTCGTTGAAATTAAAGAACACAACCCCTCTATTCCCTGAGTTGCCCAACGAATACTCTGATTTACCTGAGGCATTTAGTAAAACTAAAACATCTTAACTGCCACCTCATCGCCCCAAGTGACTGCCATTAAGTTACTACCTGGTGCAACACCCCCTAGGGGCAGAATATTTCTGTAACACAATTCATTGTTTGGGGAGGAAGGAGGCAGGAACCAGCAGATATTTAACAAACTTTAATATAAAATGAAACATAAATACAAAATAAACGTAATGTCCCTCACGGACGACTGCCGCCCACACAAACACAAAACACAACATAACCGATGTTGATATATAATATACAATTATATTATATATTATACAATAATACCCTCACATATTGTTATGAATATGGCCACCGGAGGGAGCTCACATATTTACTGACACTACACTACACACTACATTTCCCAGAAACTAACACATTGGACTGATTGTCACACCAGCTGGACACCATTACATGACTGATTGTCACACCATTACATGAACTTTAAAAGACTCACTTGCATGCACACACATCGCGAGGTCTCGATTTATTACGGTTATCATTCTGAGCGTTTATATCCCTGTCTGTTTGCCTGTTACCAATTCTGCCTGTTACCCGTGATTGATTCTGTTCTGCCTGCCCCAACCTGTGCCTGGATTAACACTTGTGAATGTTATCTGCCCGTCTTGAATTTCCCTGCCTGGATTAACGTACCTGATTCTGTCTGCCTGCCTTTCTGACTCTTGCCTGGAAAACCATTTATGTATGCTCTCTGTTTGCCCTGACCTTCTGCCAGTACGAACATTCTTAATAAAGAAATGCACTTGGATCTCTGCCTGTGAGTCCCCTCTGTTACTGTTACACTTATTTCATGTTTTGTTAGCTTGTCTTGTCTGAGTTAGAAGTAATTTGTTGTCATGGTGTCTAATTGGTTTGATTGTGTTCAGGTGTTCATGTTTAGCTCCCTCATTTCCTGTGTGTATATAGTCTGCCTGTTTAGTTCATTCCTTTGTCGGTTATTGTTTAATGTTACACGTTCCTGAGTGCTACCATTAAATGGGATTTATGTTTATCATCAGTTCTTGTCAGTTTCCTTCCGAGTTCCCGTGACAGAATAACCGTCCAAGGCTAAGTCGCCTACAAAGACTTTTTTTTTTTTTTTTTCTTCAATGGATCAACTCTATCCCCGGTCCGGACAGCAGAAGCCGGCCGCCACGTTTTGGCTCCCGAGCGCTGCGGCCACGCCATGGATCCCGGGCACCACGTCCACGCCATGGGTCCCGAGCGCCGCAGCCACGTCATGGCTCCCGAGCGCCGCATCCACGCCATGGATCCCGGGCACCGCGTCCACGCCATGGGTCTCGAGCGCCACATCCACGTCATGGCTCCCGAGCGCCGCGTCCAAGCCATGGGTCCCGAGTGCCGCGGCCACGTCATCACCCCGATCCAGACAGCAGAAGTCGGCTGATGAGTCCACCCCAGAGCCTGAGACGAAAGCTAATCTGAATCAATGGCCAACGGATTCAACTCCCACCCATATTCCCACCCCCATCTCCACGTTCTCCTCGCCGGTTCCGTCCGGGAATATGGATATTCCGGTTCCGTCCGGAAACCTCCTGTCTGACTCCCTGATCCCATCTTGCCCGCTGGTCATGGCCAAACCCCTGGATCCGTCTACTACAATGGTGTCATTGAAACCCTCAGCTCTGCCCTCACCGCCGGCTCTGTGCAGTTCGTCAGCTCCGCCTCAGGCTTCAATTCCACCAGCTCAGCGTGAGACCGAGTCCCCGGCTGCACATAGGACCTCCAGTCCCAGCTCCCCATCTCAACCCATCAGCCCATCGACCTCGCTTCGGCTCTGCATGTCCTCGTCGCCTCCGTGGTCCGTCTGCCCTGTGACTCCGCTGGACTCGCTCGTCTCTCCAGGTCGGCCTCCGACGATCGTCACTCAGCCTCCGCCACGGACTTCCGGGATTTCGGCGATGCCGAAACCCTCCACCCCTACAGCGTCATCGGGCTCCTCCCTTTCTCCGACCTCCCTGTCATCCTCACTCACCACAGCATCGTCCAGGTCATCCAAAACCCCGTCACCATCTCAGCCCTGCGACCCAGCAGCTCTGCCTCGGGCTTCAAGGCCGTCGAAGGTCCCCTGGTCCATCGGCCTCTCTGCTTCGCCGGTCCTTCCACACAGCCTGGATCCGTCCCCGTTGATTGGCTCCCGGGGTCTGCCCAAAGCTCCACCCTGGCTCCTCCCACCGGTGGCACCCCCATGGGGATCTTCCGTGACTCCTGGTTGTCCTTATCAACTTCCAGCGCTACGCCCACCTCCGAAGCCTCCTCCCTCAGTTGGAAATTGAATCGGTGCGAGGACGCACCTTGCCGAGGGGGGGTGTAATGTTACACTTATTTCATGTTTTGTTAGCTTGTCTTGTCTGAGTTAGAAGTAATTTGTTGTCATGGTGTCTAATTGGTTTGATTGTGTTCAGGTGTTCATGTTTAGCTCCCTCATTTCCTGTGTGTATATAGTCTGCCTGTTTAGTTCATTCCTTTGTCGGTTATTGTTTAATGTTACACGTTCCTGAGTGCTACCATTAAATGGGATTTATGTTTATCATCAGTTCTTGTCAGTTTCCTTCCGAGTTCCCGTGACTGTTACACATATATGTATACCATTATATATATCTATATCTATACCCTTTCATATATCTATATATATACCTGTACATATATCGATATCTATACCCTTATACCCTTTCAAATATCTATATCTATATCCTTATACCGTTTCAAATATCTATATCTATACCCTTATACCCTTTCAAATATCTATATATATATATACCCTTATACCCTTTCATATATCTATCTATATATATATATATACCCTTATACCCTTTCATATATTGATATCCTTATACCCTTACATATATCTATACCCTTATATCCTTTCATATATCTATATCTATATCCTTATACCGTTTCAAATATCTATATCTATACCCTTATACCCTTTCAAATATCTATATATATATATACCCTTATACCCTTTCATATATCTATATATATATACCCTTATACCCTTTCATATATCAATATCCTCATACCCTTACATATATGTATATCTATACCCTTATATCCTTTCATATATCTATATCTATACCCTTACATATATCTATATCTATACCCTTTCATATATCTATACCCTTACACAGCGCACAGCTTGAGAGAACAGCCTTGTGTGGAGAGTCTGAAATCATAGTGATCAAGCGCACTCGTTTAATCCCATAATGCACCACCACAATGAGTGTACATCCAGAAGACAGCGCCTTCAGCCCTCCATCTGTTTAACAAACCACTGGTCCAATTTCAGTACAGCATAATATTATACAGACCATAATCTACTTTTGAATTGATTATTGCATTGTTTGATTAAGGTTTTTAGTTTCCATGACAGAGTTCCAGATAAATGGTTTCAATACTTCTGGAGCAGCCAGTTTGCTAAGTTTCAAATGATTATTAAACAGCAAAAGCGACAGGTCTTCTGGACTCACTTGTTCTCATTCCCTCCGTCCAGTGAACTATATGAGTGACGCAGGGAAGCGGGAACTCAGCGGTGACTTAACAGAAACAAATTACACAAAAATAAAAGGTTAATCTTTATTTTAAGGTTTCCTTGTTACAGTATAATTATACAGTTAAGCTCTGAGTAATAATAATTAACCACATGTACTTTCATTAGTGTCATGTAATTATGCATAATTTATAGTTACTAATATAGTAACTACATGTAACAAGGACACAGTAAAATAGTGTTACCAAATAAAAAATATATAAATATGAATATATGATAAATAAAACTATTTAACTGTCTTTTCTCTTCCCCCCCCCCCCCCCAGCATTTTCTAATTGTATCTAATATATTTTCATTTTCACAAATGGAGAATATACTGTGTGATGTTCCTTTAAGTATGTGTTTGTGGAGGCTGTGTTGGATCTATCTAAGAGGGTCAAAACAACAGTACTTTCTCCGTTTATGACTGCAGGAAAAGTTGGTTTATTGGTCTTTCAGGACAGACCCGTAATGTCATAACAGCTGCAATTACACTGCTGATCTTCCCAAACCTGTCCCGAACTTTACCCACATCCCACCTCAACAGCAGCACAATCCGTACATTAAGCCTCACAATACTCTTGATGGAAGTACAATAGTAAAGACCCTTAATGTAGTGTGACCAGTGCCTAAATCTCCTTCAAAAGCAGACCAGCAAACACCTCAGTCTGGTTTTATTGTTTTCTAGTGAGGAAGTAATGCAAACAAAGATAGTTAAACCTAAAAAAATACATGTTCATCAGTATCAGGTTTCCTTGACACAGCAGAACTTTGTATGTTTTCTTATTTTATCGATGGAAGTGTTGTAATGACCAAACTCTTATTGTAGTAGCAATAGTTGGAGTATCTTTGGTATTTGGTGAACCAGTGTGTTAAAATTGAAAGGAAAAGTCCATGTTTCTTTTTTAATCCAAGAACGTTCATTGTAACATTTCAATGAAACACATAAAAGGTTCAAATAATCAGTCTCACACAGTATCAGGTAACAGATCATTCAAAGTGCCATTTTATTCCATACCGAAGGATAATTCAAAAATATCAAATTTGCGTCTGGTATCAAACCACAGAGATCGGCCACAATGTCATGCCTTCATAAACCATTTTAACATACGAAAGTGGAAATCAGATGTGACTCCTGCTCAGAACGGCCCTGACACTGCTAATAAATCAACTGTTGGGACAGTTTTTCAGACACACCGTTCCAGCCTGACGCTCGGTCTCTTTGTACAACACTCTTTAACTACAACTTTTACATCTTAATATAAAAATATGACTTGCTGGGAGAGGAGGGCTCTGTTTAAAACTGTACTGGAGAGCAGAATGGCGTAAAAGAATAAACTATTGCACATTCATCTAATCTTTGAGGAAAGACACCATGGGGAATATATAGAGAATTAAGAAACATTCATCCCTGCAATACTGCCGTGAATGTAGCGCAGACAGACACAGAACCCGTTCACAGTGAGACCCACACAGCCCTGCGTCCTCATCACACACACGACGGCTTGTGTTTGGCACGCGAGGAACACTTTACAAGAACCACCCAAAAGTCTGAGACCACCAGTGAAAGTGAATGCAATGTTAAGTATGCTTGTAGTTAGTGTTGTGTTACCTGTCTCCCAATGTACTGAACTAAATATTTTTATTTTATTTTTATTTTTTACAATTTGGATTTAAATTGCGGCAAAGCTCGAAGCATTTAGCCTGAAGTGGGCATGAAATGGGAGCTGCTGGATTTCGTCCTCTGGAACTGACTGGATCGGAGGAAGTTGGGAGTTTGATGTTTTTGGTTAAAGATTAAGCGGACGGATTCATAAGCAACATTCTGTGAGGAAATTAGGGAGGTAACATTTTTTGTATTTCTGTCATTTCTAAAAAACATAATTATCGATTTTGTCTTCATGGTGACATTAAAGTTCTGATATCATGGTATAATGTGACGTCCAACTTCAAAACAGGAAGAATTTTGAGTGTTTAAGCTTTCGAATGAAACCTATTTCAGGATGATTGCTAAAACATCTGATAGGATAAAAAGGTAACATGCTGTCAACAAGCTTTGTGTTATAGGATTCTTTCTGAAATCTGTAAAATCCTTGGGTTAAACTGAATAAAACCCATGATTCAATGTGGTCTCAGACTTTAGAGCTCAGTGTATATTTACTATAGATGGCTACAAAGTCAACAAATGAACAAAAAAGAGGTGACTATAGACTATAGAAATGCATGTCTACACACACACACACACACACACACACTTGCAAAGGCCGGTCGGTATGCTTTCCTATGCAGGCAATCATAGTAACTGTAAACAACATTCGGATGTATTTGGACATTCAGGGTAATCTTTAAATAAGAAAGGATTAAATAATAAAAGGATTGCAAATGAAAGAAGAACAAAAATAAGTTTCTTTGAGCAGCGCAGTGTGTAATATACAGTAGAGTTGATTGTATTCTGCGCGGTATGAGTTTAAAACCGCCTCTTCTCACACTGTTCATCACTTCAGCAGCCCATTAAAATCATTCAACTGTAGTTTCACTCATTCGCGTCTGTCACACTTTCACTTCTCATATACATAAACCAAAAGTCTGTCTTGTGTCCTGCCAAAACTTCTTTCCTCAGGATAATAAATAGAGAAAACACATCTGAAAGTACTAATTACTGGAGCACATGTACTCGGCAGAAGAGGTATGGCGTGAGGTGTGCGCGAGCATTTCAAAGAGTACGACAGAGTGTGTGTGTGTGTGTGTGTGTGTGAGAGTGCGTGTTGGTCAAGAGCTGTCCACCACTTGGTGCGGCAGGGTGACAAAAGAGCCATTAATGAAGGAGCCTTGTTTTTCACGTCCCTTTAAGAAATAGGTGAGCAGCTCTCCTTTCCCCTTGACAAATATCGGTCCCCTTCTCACGAAGCGGAAGCCGTAGTCCTTCAGGATGCAGTAGCAGTCCTCCACCACCTGGGGAAGCACACACTCTTCAGCTTTCAATGTTTATCAACTTGTTGTAGCTTCAAAACGATAGTTGTGTGTAGACTGAGGGACAGGAAGCTCCCAGATTTCATTAAAGAGATGTTTTCAAAGGTCTGGAATGATATGAGGGTGAGCAAATTACAGTCATACCTCGGTTTACGAGTTTAATTCGTTCCAAGAGCGAGATCGTAACCCAAAATGCTCATACACTAAAACAAATTTCCCCATAAGAATGCACTAAAAATCACTTGATTCGTGCCACACGACCACAAATGCCCATTTTAAATATTTTTTTGGTTTGAACCTATACATTTAAAATTATAACCATTAAGATCTCATATAAATGCTAATTAATAATTGACAATTAAACTCTAAAAATGCTTTACAATTTACTGTAATGCGCACTTTACCTGTCACTGCTGGCGTGATGGAGACGAGAGGAGACTCTAGTCCCCCTGAAACCCCGCCCTCTTAAAGTGACAAGACTGTTAACTTAACACACATCAGATTAACTAGTTCCTTCAACATTTGTAACAATATTACAACGTGAAGAATAGCGATCACAATTAATGCAACAACACAAGGTAAAACCGCTATAAATCACTTATGTAGATCATTGTGTCAAATGATCTGTACAGAGTTATAACTGTTATAGTATGCTGTTCTCTAAAAGTGTATGGCCCTTTAAGAACGTCATTACGCCCTGACTGAGAACACACGTGAGCCTCATTAGTGTGCAATGTGCCGTGTTGCCGTGTAACACATGCTCCGTTCAGTGTTGCCAGATTGGGCGGGTTCCCGCCTCCCGGCCAGTTGGGCTCCTTTTGCTCACGTCCGACCGGGGAAAAATGCATTGGGCTGGTTGATCCCCCCCTTCGGTTGACAAGACGTTCGCTCCGTAATTTTGGGATGGAACTTTTTTAAATGGGCGGGTTTTATGCTTTAGTTGGGCTGGAAATCTTCAGTCCAATCTGGCAACACTGGCTCCGTTAATAAAGTTTCATCATATTCACATGTAACAGTTGTTGTGATGATTAACGGAATGAACAACAACTTATAAAAGTATGCACTGTGGTGAATGATGCAACTAAACCGAGCGACGCTGAGAGAATGAACGAGTTAAGGGGTGATAAAGGGGTTGGAACCGTGTGACTTTTATGAGAGGCTGTCGTTAGGATATTTCCAGTAAAAATGCACGTGATGATGCTGAGCGTTCAATCTTTTCCACACAAAAATGCGTGTGGGCGATGGAATATTTTTCTCGCACTCCGATACAATGCTTGTACACCGATTTGCTCACATACAAAGTCACTCGTAAACTGAGGTATTACTGTATTACTTTTTGGGTGAAATAACATGTATTTTTGGGTAATAATCAGGGAAAATATGCAGACAAATGCAGTCTGATGCAGAATATTTCTATTTCTAAATGTAGGAAGTGTGTGTTCAGATCATTAATCCACAGTGAAGTGCGTCACCTGGATGTTTCCCATCACCCCTGTGGACTCCATGCGACTAGCCACATTCACAGTGTTTCCCCAGATGTCAAAATGAGGTTTACGGGCTCCAATTACGCCAGCTAACACACCGCCTTTATTCAACCCTGAGGAGAGAAGAGTTCAGAACGCAAACAGCATACATGTTGTGTCATTTGCACATACAGTAGTGGCCAGAAGTGATGGGTTTCGTTTTAATGAGCCTACCAGTTTAACCATCAAAATATGAGGAAAATACTATTTTAAATATAAGGGAAGAATAAAACACTTTTAAAACAGTTATTTAAAACAAGACAAACTACAGCTGCAGGTTTTATTTTAGTATGCAAAAAATGCATGGAAAAACAAAAAGCATATATTAACTGCATTAACATGATGTTTTTGAACGTGTTCATAATTTCGTCGTATGACAGCCTGACCACAAATAATTTGGCTGACATGAAAGTTTCATTGTGTTATTATTACAAGTACATCAAGCACAACTACACAATATGCTTATAAAATCTTGAATGAAGGGTGCGATGTCAGTCAGTACTGTGGATGGATGTCAGCGGACTAACCGATGCGGAGCATGAAGTTATTGAAGGACTGGTAATTGATGTTCATCAGCGTGACTTTCATGGCCAGAGCAAAATCAGCAAGATCTGCCAGGTGCTGCCACCTTTCCCGGTCGGAAATCTCCTCTTTCTGTTGGGAAGGACATTTTTACCATTGGATATATTGCTTCTAGATATATTCCATCTGCACCTCCTTTACCTTAATGCAAGCGTAGCCGTTAGTGTTGACGTCTGAAGTGACTCCTGACGCGGCCATGTACGTGCTGCCAATAGTCTTGATCTTGGTTATACAGCGAAACTGTGCCTCATCTAAAAGCTAAAGCAAACAAGCAATGGAATAAAATCTCGACTCGCAGTTTTAACTGGAAACAATTGCGTGAAATTGAAATAGTTAGAAAAACACTTCTTACACTATCAAAATCAGAAATGATTTCATTGAGGAACCGCAGACACTCAATCCCGCCGTTGTTGATGCTTTCCTCCGTATAGAAATCAGAGAAGTTTGGGATGGAGGCAAACATGACTCCGATCTCGTCGTAGGATTGGCTGTAGAGCTCCTGGAAAACCAACCAGAGAAGGTACTTGAGAAGGTGTGTAATCTGATCAGCACTTCAGGAGTTCATCTTACAGCCCTAGTAAAAAGGCATGAAGTGAGCAGGGTTTTCTCACCTCATCCCTCTTCTTGGAGCCCAGGAAGTGTCGGGCCACGTGCTCCGGGAGCATGTTAGTGACCAGAGCCTCGTTCCAGCGTCGCATCTCGTACACCTTCTCCTTCTGCTCATGCACCTCGATCTTCCACAGGAACAGTGTGCGCGCCAGCTTCTCCACCTGAGATTAAACGCCAGGAAGTGACCGGCGACGCATTTATAATGTTACAAAAGATGATTTCATTGTAAAAAATATGAATGTCTTTCTACTCCTGAACACAATATGGATAATCAAACAGTTGATGGGCCCCATTTATTTCCAGAGTATGAGGGAAAATACTATGGAAGTCAATGGATCATCAACTGTTTGATTATCTGTATTCATCAAAATATCTTCTTTTGTGCTCAGGATTAGAAAGAAATTCATACAGGTTTGAAGCAACTTGAGTGGGTCAATGACGACACAATTCAACTATCCCTTTAAGCTTAAGCCTATTCCTTTTTCAAAGCTATCATATGGCTTTAAATGAGACCGCTGGCACATGTGTGTCAGGGTTCTGTCCCTTCGCTCTTGTGTTCTAGTGTTTGTGTGGCAGAGATCTGGCACTGTCCTATCGTTGTGTCTTCATGGACGCGCATGGCTTTGAGTGTCTCGTGTTGAGTGCTCACTTGTCTGTGAAGCGTCTTGTGTGCGGGGCGTGTTGTTCGATCCCGACACATCGGTCTTGTACGGTTTTGGTTTTGTGTCAGGATTCAGACGTTCATGGCCCGTGTGGTCTCTATGTCACATGAGTGCGTGTGGTTTCGAGCTTTGCTTTCTCTTGTCCGCGTGTGTTGTGTTACATCGGCTGCGTGCTTTCATGGTGTGTAAACAATAAACAATTTGTAACAATACTTTTTTTGTCATTTTGGAGATTTCACTTTTAAGTGAAGTGTGCCTTCAGGAAGAGAGAGGAAGTGAAATCTTACATGTCGGGAGAAGTAGTAGAAGCTGACCATCATGACGAAGATCATCACACTCATCGTGTATTTGGATGGCACAAGATAAACTCTGTAAAAAAGAAGTAACGTAACCCACGTAAAGCCTGACGTATGAATTACCAGACAAAAACATCTAATGGAATAATGACATTTAGATGCTTAGTTTATGATCAAAACTGTAGCTTTAAAACATTTCAATCGATGCCACACATGACTGAGAGATGAAGAAATAAGCCTGATGTTCCTCAGACATTGTGATTATTTGATACTCACATTCGAACACTTTTCTAAAAACAAAATTATGTATGCATACTCAAGTAAACCTTAGCTGCTTCAGTCCGGTAAGTGTATTACTGACAATATAAAAGGTATTCTAATGTTTGCTTTATAAAAATCTGTAAAGATTGTACAGCTAAAAGGCGGCAGACGTTTTTGCAATCACACTGGTTAAATAAGCATGAACTATCAGTCAGACAACAAACGGCATGCAGGAAATAAGCAGGATTTTCAGCAAAGTTTTGATCATGTTGCTTCTTGTTAACTCTAATAAAAAGTGACTTGAAAGTAACACCCCATTGATCTCTGATATTCTGGTATGGGATCCAATTATATGTGGCAGAGGGTAAATGTTCTTTGTCCGTGTTCACTCCTGCTGTTGAGATGCGTTTGGGTCGATCGGATCACAAGTGAACAATGGCACTACGGCTGTAAATGGTTTAAGCTTGTCCACTGTTGACCACTTCCAGAGGTAGTGCAGCCGACCCTCTGCTCTCCACTGACTGACCTGATGCATTATGGGATGCGCTCTAGCCAGACGAGATTTTGCCGGGTGGAGAGCCAATCACAATGCTCTCTCTCTGTTCAAAAGACAGGGACTCAAACAGCAGAAGTGTGTGTCCCTCGTCCACTAGTGATCCGATCAGCCAAAACACATCTGATCCCAGCTGGAAACAGGGCCTAAACAATGCCATTTTATCATCCAATAGATCAACATTCGATTAAGAAAAGTTTAACACTGACAGTTAGTGGTTTGTCCCTAAAGCAGTAGTAATAGTGATGCTTGCCTTGATGAAATGACTCACCTGTATTCCTTAAAACGGGCCTGATCGTACAGGTCAAAGATGTCTCTCCAGCTGTAGATGTTGACCAGGCCAGTGGCCAGCGTGATCAGCAGCATGAGCGTGAGCTTGACCATGTGGCTGACCTGCACCAGCATGGTGGTGGCGATGAGCGCGAGCACGGCGATGTAGCTGTAGTACTTGGGGTTCTCCGAGCAGTCGCTGGCGGCCGTGGAGACCGAAGGGACTGCCGTCGTCTCGTCTGCGGAGGCTTGAGGAGGACGACAGCTTAACTGCACAACACAGAGCCAACACCTGAAGCACAGTCTGCAAAAACTGCTCCCTCCAATCATTTCAACTCATCAGCTTCAGAAAATACACTGCCGTTTAAAAGTCCGGGCTCTGTAAAGATAGCTGATGTTTGTGGAAGAAGTCTCTTCTGTTCACCAAGGCAGAAATACAGTAAAACTGCAATATTGTAAGTGATTTAACATCTGTTTTAAAGGCATTTTGTTCATAGGATGGCAAAGCTGAATTTCCAGATTTTTTTATTTATTATTACCAATGTTGAAAACTCTTTTGCTGCTTCATATTTCTGTGGAAACTGTGATCCTTTATATAAAGCAGTTCTGAAACAGAAATCCTCTGGAATATTATAAATGTCTTTACTGTTACTTTTGGTCACTTTAATGCATCCTTGAAGAATGAAACGGTTAATTTCTTACTGATCCCAAACTTCCACTTGGTGCTTCATTTGATCTACAGTTAAAAACTAGTATATTAATGGCATTTCATCATTTTACTCTCGCACTTAAATTACGGCTGTTGTTGGAGTTACATCAACATTTTTAAAAAGAACAATGATTAATCTTGGTCTTGAAGTATCAAGAAATCAATATTTTTAGACTAAAATGGAAGAATGTATACATTATATAACATTCATGCCGCCAAAGTGTCTTCTAGGAGTGACAGCGTTACACAACACTGATGAAACGCACACACATCTACCAGCTGATAATGCCGAATCGTTCTGCTTCTCTCCTTTCTCACCATATCCACAATGTCTGCAGTTGTGAGGATGAAGATGGCCGCCATGGCCCAGGTGTTGCGAGCCCAGCGCGTGTGATCAATCCAGCTGGAGAACGACACCAGTCTCTTCGGAAACACCTGAAAAACAGACGAAAAGCTGCTTACACTTCAAACTGACAGTAAGGTTCAGTCCGAGCAGAAGGTCGTAACCTTGTCTTCACATGGCAGCGCTCAGAGAGTCGATGATCTGCTACAGCCTGAGGATCTGCTCGCACAGCGCCGGTGGAAACATCGATCTCATCCGCAACAACATCATTTTTACAATCAATACATTTATATGTCCTTCGTCTGTTGCCTAGTGGACGAGCGCGTGACCGTCTGTCCTGTAAACGCACATTATCTCTGGGTGTGTGTGTGTGTGTGTTCAATACTGCTAACTTTATGTTGACTGAACTAATGAGTCTGAATCAGATATACTGGTGCATGCTGGGACAATCCCTGGAAGAGGATGAGCCTCAGCAACAGCACTGCACTCGTGCACATCACAGAAACAGCTGATCTAGACTCACTACAAACCAGGATCCTTCACACACAAACCAGACTCCATTAGTGCGGAGAAACGCACAACAATTATCAATTCCCCTCAGGATCGGGCTTTATAACTTGCAATTGCAAGTCAGAACTGTGAGATAAAGAGTCTCAATTATCGTTTAAATTGATTGCTCTTGAAGCTTCCATGATATCGTACTTTAAATCTCGCAAACATTTGTTTGGAAAAACGTCGAAGAAACAGTTTTAACACAAATAACTGTTTCAGAATCAGCGTTTATGCTAATGCTCAAACGTGCCTGAAATACTCTACTCTACTCTACTCTAAATAATTATTTTAATTGTACATAAATGTGTTGGTATATGGTAAGAATTACATCCACATTCATGCTTTTATCAGATGCTTTTATCATCGCATTCAAGAAACACAATGACATTCTAATCAGTTCTTGCTTTCCCTGCGAATCGAACCCATGACCTTGATGTTGCAAGCACTGCTTGGTGTTAGAGATAATTAGACGTGTTATCTTATCTTTTTATGTAATTAAACATTTTAATTTATGTCCTTGATTACTCATCGATGCACCTTTTTTATTTTGTAATGCTGGAAGTAAACATTTATTCTGATGAAAGAGTTAAATTGTATTCCGTACACTAAAAAAGAAAAATCTTTATATTTTCGTTACAGATGTAAATGGCAGGTTCTTCCACAGCGCTGCTCTTCTGTTGTGTGTGTGTGTTTTGTTCTCCTGCAGTCATATCAGCATCTCTGCCATCTAACATATTAAACATGTGAAGAGACAACTTCAGCTAATGTTGTGGTCAAGATCAGCTGAACTGAGACCAGACCTCCTCAAATTCCTTAAACAAATCAATATCTAGTCTAAGAAATGTCTCATATTTAATAATTTTCATAATTAATAATAAGACCCTATATAGTGCTGTTACCAATCAAATCACTAACAATACAGTTCATCTTTGTGTTGCATCTGAATTAATTCAATTACAGTTGCATAAATAATGTTGAGATTAAGGTTTTAAAAATAACATTTTGAATGGAAAATAAAATGTAAGGCCTAGTATTAAATATAAAACTGCAAACGCCAGTGAGAGACGACAAATCACTAAAGAGGGAGTCGTTGAATCCTTCACTCAACCGACTCGTTCAAAGCAGAGATTCATTTAGTAATGAAATTCCTCGCTGTTGCTGAAAGAGCAAAAACTCGTCTAACATTCTGTCTAAAATGTAAGTCACTTAATATTAACTTCTTGTTTATTGAGCTTTTGTATAAAATCAGCATTGCGCTGGCAAACGTTCTCATGTTCATCAAAACCTAACTGTGATGTTGCTTAATTATATACTATATTATAATAGAAACACAAGACAAAAGACACAAGACAAGTCAAACACTTTTTGCAATCATATCTTGAGTTTTGTGGCATTTGACATGTTTGAGAGAATCCGCCACTGATTTGAGCAGCAAAAGATTCACATTAATAATCAGAGAATGCAGCAGCAGTTCAGTGATGAACCCACAGTCGTGAGATTAAACACACATTCCTCTGAGACTTCAGAACGACAGCACTAACTACAGCTGGAGTGTGTACGTGTGTCAGGCTTGTCTGAACGGAGAGCGGTCAGCTGTTAATGCGGGCAGAATGTGTTCTTCACTCCTGACACTGTACATACAGAAGCAAACATGATCCCAGACGTTTGAGAACAGAAGCCTCTTCACCACTCGCGACTGAGAGACGGTCGAACAGGAAGTGTGTGTTTGTGTGTGTGAGTGTGTGTGTGTGACTGGTTAAGAGTCACTCACCCGGGGGAAAATGGCTGCGAGTGAACAGACAGTGAGGATGAGCAGCAGCACTTCTCCTACGGCCAGAGTCACGTAGTTTGCGACTAACCTGTGCAGAGCAAACGCAGACAGACAGACAGACAGACAGACAGGGGGAAACGACAAGACATGAGAAGATTACAGAACACAATGAAACACACACTCCTTCAAACTCTCGTTAAAAACTCAAGTGCTTAATCTGCACTTATTCTGTACTTTAAATGTTAAGCGTATAAAACTGTACTTGCACTTTAACCACATTTTAAAAGACAATATAAATAATTTTTAAAATGACATACATAAGCCCCATTTAAATCATAAAAACACTCTTAACTTCAGCGAATGACATTAATATAGACTTAATTACACACTGTTATTGTCTGAACACATTCAGTTCACACTTCAGTATATAGTTTTAAAGTTATTTCCACTACAAGTACTCTTTTTTTTAAACTATGCTGAAGTGTAGGATGAATTACACAGATGCATTAGAATCAGATCAAAATCCGTTTGATTCCCAGCCATAAATGAAGATGATAATTCAAAAGCAAACAGCGAGCAGAGCTTATTATCAGTGCGATAAACAGATGCTATAATATCTGTAAACAGATTACGGCTGGCCTGCGTTGGTGCAGCAGCAGACGGGGCCGAGCGTGTGTGTGTGTGTGAACTGACCGGGGGTCGATGAGGGCCTCCATGAGGGCCGTGCAGAGCAGCACCACACACGAGCAGCTGAACGCCGCGCCGCTCTGCTTCTCCTTCTCCACCGAGAAACGCGTCTCCAGCTCCGGGTCCGTGAAGCGCAGGGACAGCAGATTAGTGTACTTGCCTTTCAGTCTGAAGCACACACACACACACAAACACACACACACACACACACAGTTCAACACAACCAGTGGGAAAACACATCTACTTCAGAGCTCACGTTATTACTCTTTTAAACGGTAATATCATATGACTGGAATAAAAGCACACATCATGCTTTTAACACTCTTAAGTACTTTTAAGAAGTGAATATTTTAATAATATGCAAGTTTTACTCTGAAGTATATTTTAAATAATTACATTTAAAATAGTTTGTCATGCTTTAAAGAAGTACACTTATTTTGATGCTCCACTATCATTTTAACTGAAGTTTGATATTCCATATTAAACTTCATCATTACAAATGTGTAATTACACATATATTTGAATATATGACTCAAAAGCTTCAAAAGAAATTAGAATAATTGTGTTAATTGCTTAAATGCTGCAGTGAATCCGGCACTTCATAAACTGGCATTTAATATAAATGTAATTGATTATATATTTACACTTAACATGCAAATAAACTGTCCAAAAGCATTACATTCAGTTTAGATGTTCAGTTTACGCTTAATTATATTCTATTATTTCTATAGTAAGTTCTCTTTTTTAAAGTGCTAAAGTATACGTTACAGAACTGATTATGTCCTTTGTATTTCTGTTGTAAATGCCTTCCTGTAATCAAACACACACACACACACACTCATATATGGCACTCGCTTTATGTAATTTCTTTCCTAATCGATCTTAAAGATGTGTTAACGTGTGTGTGACGTGTGTCCTAACGCTATAGTGGTAATTTCATGTCATTTTGTTTAAGTGTTTGTTTTTCCTGCAGGTGAAAACAACACGCATCAGTTTGCACTCTCTCCACTCGTACCTACTTACAGATCAACAGCCACTCGTTATTGCATGTACAACATGTGTGTGTCTCCATTTAAATCAAACAGAGATACACTCGCACTTATACACGTGTTATCTGTCGTACTTGTCAGTCTCTCTGCCAAATTAACCATTTTGAATGCCGTACACCAGGGGTCTCAAACTCAAATGAGCCGGGGGCCGCAGGAGGCAGAGTTTGGGTGAGGCAGGGTAATAGTAGGGTAATAGTCAAGTATTCCACAAAAAAAATATTTTCTCAAACGTCATTATTGACAGTTCTTTAACTTCAATGGGTTCTTCTTCTATGTACTTGGACTTACTGAAGTTCAAGGTTGAGGAAAAAGTTACTAATTTTTTCGAGATACTAAGTCATTATTATGATAAACTCTCATTATTTTGAGATAAGTCAATATTATGAAACTTTCTCATTTTTTCCAGATATTAAGTCATTATTATGAGAAATTCTAATTTATTATAAGAAATTTTCTTATTATTTTGAGATATTAAATCATTATTATGAGAAACTCTCTCATTATTATGACTTAAATAATCCTTTTTTTTCTCAACTGTGGCGGAAACGGGCTTCCATACTTTCCTGATGACATGAACATCGTAATATTTTATATGGTAGAAAATACAGATATAGGCGACTGCTACCGGCTGTTAATTATTAGCTGGGACTGTGGGACACCATTAATAAATGTATATACAAACAATGGGATGCAGCCACGGAGGCGTTATTTACTGGATTTCATTTTCTATATTAACCGATGTCCCGCAAATCAGCTTATTTCAAATTATGGAAAAACAAATACAATCCGCATGACGCTAAATCCAACGCCGATAACAGTAACATTCACTTCGTCCAGCTCAAAGAAGAACATGCTCAATTTCAAACACAATAAGAAGTAATAATTCTATGACGGCTTTGACAAATGTGATGTCACACGGGCAGCTATGTTTCTCTGTCTGCCTCAAGCCCGGCTGATGCCCCGCCCCCGGGAGTCATTTACTCCACTGTGATTGGCCCCCGGGAGTCATGTACTCCACTGTGATTGGTTGGTTTGCACAGCTCCACCTCGCACGAAAAAGGAATCTTCCGCACACAACGCGGTAAAGCGCTATTCATTCAGTACTCGCGGGCCGCACTTACATTAAACTTTCAAATGGTCCCGCGGGCCACAAAATATCGTTTCGCGGGCCGCAACTGGCCCGCGGGCCGCATGTTTGAGACCCCTGCCGTACACACTCATACACACACTCAGACACTCTCACTCTCACTCTCTCACACACACAGACACACACATACGTACGCTTGTACGGTCTCTCTCTCCAGCAGAGCTTCATTGAGGAGCTTATTGAGCTCTTGTTCATTCTCCTGAGCGTCGATCACTCTCTCCGCCAGATCACGCAGACGTAACCGACGCCGTGGGTTTGGGAATGAGGGGTTCACCACCTGTGACCAAACACACACACACGTTCACATGCTGTCTATTCATTAGAACATATCTATGAAAACGGAAGTGATCTGCATGCTTATATATCCAAAACCATTATCATGCAACATACATTCACAGATAAGAGAGCGAGCAACTCGAGACACTGGAAGTCACGCGCTCCCACGAAGACAAAACTATAGTGCCGTGTCAGAGCTCTGCCACCCACACAAGACACAAGTAACAGAACCCTGACACCGCAAGTATTGAATGATTAGCCTAAGTTAAGATCATATGTGTCTTTAATGCACATTTGTAGAATTTAGAATTTTTAGAATGTCCAATTAAAGTGTTTTTTCATGTGATAGCCCAAAAGTGATACCCACAAAACCTCTATACAAATGGGTGGCTGGAAACCATAACGTGATGGGTGATCATGTTATACCCGTGTGTCCAGCTCCTCGGGGTCCTCCGGTGTGGTGCACGCCGTGTGCACACTCCCGTTACACTCCGTGGTGTTGATCAGCAAAGGAGAATTCCCATTCGATGACGTCACTGAAAGCTTCTGAAAGAAACATGGGTGAGGGCGTGAGAATGAGAGAGACACGCAGATATGGGAATGACAGTAAGAGGAAAATATAGCTACAAGCAGCCATCACGGGGCCAAGCACAAGGGGGGCATTACAAGCATTAGACCCAACGGCAGTAAGGAAGTAAAGACAATTTAACATGACTCTAGTCTAAATGGCTGAAAAAAATCCTCAAGACAATCACTAGTAATTGGCGGCGCTGTAACCAAACTGATGTGTCAAATTATGTGGTACGTTCAGAGTGAGGTGATAATGACACATGCAAAGTTTGGTGTCAATTGGGTAAAGCATTGCTGACATAGAGCATTAAAGTCGTGTGTTTGTTAAGCATAGCATTTCATGAGAAAATTCTAAATGGCCGACTCTCAAAATGGCCGATATGGGGAAATTTGGTATTGCACGACTCAACAAGATGCACTGAATCTAAAGAGACCAGTTTCAGGACTTTTGGCCAAAGTGTTCAGAAGTTATGAGCAAAAGCGTCACTTTTTAAATATCTAAAGACCACTAGAGGGCACTGTGTCAAAACCAAGCAGGTAGCCTCAGACCATGATTGACATAACGCACACCTAGTTTGGTCGGAATATACTAATGTGTTGTGGAGATATAGACTCAATTTCATTTTGGCCACCATTTTGTCGAATTCTTTCAATTGGCTAATCAAAAACTCTTAAGTGAATAAACTTGATTTTAATAACTTTTCGTCAGCATGGTCTGAAGATGATACGATTCAATTTTGGTGAAAATCGGACAAACGGTCTGGGAGGGGTTAGAAAAAGTAGGTTTTTAAAAGAAAAACAATATGGCAGACAGGAATTTTATCCAACTATGACATATTTGGTATCTGTGTTCTCAGCTTGAACCAAAAAACATATTACGACAATTTGTTTTGCCATAGGTTAACGTAATTAAAAGTTATTACCATATTTGTAAATTTGGTTACAACTTTTGACCACAAGGAGGCGCTGCCCCGAAACGTTTTGTGTCGTATCAGGCCAAGGAGCAGACACGTACAGAGTTTCGAAATGATACGCCAATGGGTTCATTAAATATAGTATTTTATGACAAAATTCAAAATGGCCGATGCTCAAAATGCTCAAAGAAAAAATTGGGTATAGCTTGACTCGGCATGATGCACTGAATCTAAAGAGACCAGTCTTATGATTTTTTGCCAAAGCGTTCAGGAGTTATAAGCAAAAATGTATTTTTTCCCATATCTCCTGACCACTCCTGACCAAGGGGCACAGCGCCAAAACTCGACATGTAGCCTCAGATCATGATTGCCATGACACGAATCAAGTTTGGTCAGAATACAGTAATACGTTCAATTTGATGGCCATTTTGTCAAATTAATTTGTAGTTAATCGAAAACAGTTTGACAAATCAACTTGATTTTAATAACTTTTTGTCAGCATTATCTGGAGGTAATGTGATTAAATTTTCATGAAAATCGGACAAACAGCCTAGGAGGAGTTCGAATCGTCTTGAGCCGAGGAGTCAGTGTTCATAAGAATTTTGTTTCTAGGCCTTGTGGTTCAAGAGTTATTAGCATAAACGTAAGTGCAACTTTGGACAGTTGGTGGCGCTAGAGGGATTGAGTTAGAGACTGTAATTTTGCTCTGTTGACAGATCAGAGTATCTTCTATTAGTGTGCCAATTTTCATAACTTTCCCGCAAGCAGTTCCATGGTCTTCCATAGATGTCCATGGCGGAATTTCTTTTTCGAGAACAAAAACAATAGGTGCCTACGCAACTACAGTGCTTGGCCTAATTATACTCACTACTCCATTGATGCCATTTTTGCCCACGGGGCCTTTGGGCACCACCACCAGGTGTGTTTCAATGCCCCTCTCCTTCAGGTACTCGCAGCGGTCCCCTCCGTTCCCCGGCTCCACGTCAAACTCCCCGTGCAGACACTCCAGGGTACTCTGGGAGATGTGCACTCGCCTGCCACACACAGTTCAGTTCAAGCAGAGCCGGTTTTATCAGTCCGTTACTGGCACACATAACCAGTTATTTTACTGATTACACAACACTTGCAGACAACATTCTGCTTGTCTGTAAAAAACACACCAGGTCTCTCAAACAGCAAGTGTATCTGCGCTGGAAGCGTTTTAATAACAAACAAATAGCAAACATACTAGTACTTGTATGAAAATAATAGACTTTAAAACACTATACTTAGTGCAAACTAAATGTACTGTTTTCTGACACTTAATTGCATGTTATTTGAAAATGTACTATTGTTTACTTTAAATTTATATTAAAGGGAATTGGCTGAACTTTTTGGCTCTCTAAGGCAGGACTAGTACATCTTTATATGTAAATGTCATGCTTATTGTCTTTGAAATATGGTTAAAGTGCACTTCCAAATGTACGGAGCATTTATGAACTTGAAATGTCATATATTTAAATATACGGTGGCGTGAAAAAGTGTTTGCCCCCTCCCTTTTTTTGCATGTTTGCCACACGTTTCTGGTTTGGATTTTGTTTTCCTTAAATAATAACAACCATTATTTCACAAAACTGCATTTTGTGTTACTTGTGTCATCTTTGACTAATATTTAAATTACATTGATGATCTGAAACACGGAAGTGTTATAAACATGCAAAAAAAATAAGAAATCAAGAAGGGAGCAAACTCTTTTCACACCACTGTTTTTGTAATTAGACATTTGGAATGATGAAGTCATAATTTAGTACATGTAAAATAAATCTAATATCAAATATTATTCATATATTATCTGCAAGTGCAGATGTTATTAAATGCAGGACACTACAAGTGCATATTAATACAATTAAGTGTACTTTTTTTCATTAGGGTTGGTCTCGTCAAAAGCTGACGATGGATAAGGGTCTAATAATCAAACATATATCCAGACGTGTCCCATCCATGAATGTTCATGTGGTTTGAAGAATGTGGGCGTAGTTCAGTTAGGGAGGAGTAAAGTTTAGTGGCCTGAACAACAGGAAGCATTTACTCATTTCTGAGTCACTTCTGCCGTCTGTCATCAGGGCATTTACACTGGATACACACATCAATGAATATATATATATATATATATATATATATATATATATATATATATATATATATATATATATATATATATATATATATATATATATATATATATATATATATGCAAACACATGCAAAAACAAGAGAGAACACAAAATATTATCTTTTTCCGATACCGTACAACCCTTCTGTCTGATCAGTAAAAACGTATGAAATAGCCAAATCTAGTAAATTGACTGTAACATTGTGAACCAAAGAAAAAAGCGGGTCTTTACCCTGGTATTCCTCCTGCCTCCATCTTGTTGGCCACCGTCACGTCAGTGGACCACACATCATACTGCCAGCGCTTCTGTCCGAGCACCCCGCCCAAGACCGTCCCAGAATGCACCCCGACACGCATGTCCACATCCGTCTGCGTCTTCTCTCGAACATATCTGAAATCCAGATGAATATGTCAATCCTTGTCATATTCAAGCATGCCCAACTTAAGCTATTTATAAATAACTGTTATGAACTGTCACTGATTTCCATGAACAATCCTTGTGACAGTTCACGAACAGTTCAGGAATTAGATTATTATGCGTCACATACGAAATGGCCTCAACCATAGCCAAGCCCATCATGATGGAGCAGGCCGCATGGTCATCACGGTAATCCGGAAGCCCACAAATACAGTAATAGCAGTCGCCAAGAATCTTGATCCTCAACTGGTGGTATTTCTGATGAGGAAAGAAAGTACAGCACCTTTAAATATCTTCCAGCTTTACCGGTCAAAAAAATTATCAGCCAACAGCCAAAAAAAAAAAAGAGTCAATAGAGTGCAACAGTTTCTTGGAGAGCTTAATCATAGCAATTAGAGACTATTAACAAACTATTAAATACTTTGTTTTTCTAATATAAAAGTGTCATTACAAATGTCTACAAATTTATAAAACCTTTAAAAAAAACACGGAAACTGGTTCACAGACGTCGCCCCCAGGGGTAAATTGTTGAAATTTCTAAATGTTTTGAAACTGTTATGATGTAACAAAGCTTTCTTTACTGAAATCACATGATTTTGGCAGATTGACATGTTGTCCGAATCACTGGTTCAAAACAAATCAATCACAAAGGTTTCAAAGCTTCACGAAGCGTGTGTCAAAAGCGCCCATCACTGTTGTCTGGTGATGTCCTCTATGGATGCTATGTGTGCAAGTTCTGTTTCTCCCATGTTTGGAATATCCTGTTTTCTGCTTGGATTTACTTTTGTTGTTTTGTTTAAAAAACATGTCTACTGCACTTAAATCCTCCCTCGGTTTTTCATCACAAACCACCACACCACACAACATGGAACCAGAAGTTTCATTTTTGAGATTAATCTGGGGCCATCAAGGCAATTGAACACTCGACCCAGTCTGCTCTACCATAGAGGTCTCCAGCTCCGATTCTGCCTGCTCTATCCTCTCCGCTCCACCATCCTCCCGCTACATGTATGTGGAGTATCTGGATCCTCATTATTATTAATTGGTATAATATTTATGATTTGCTGACTGATATTACTAAAAACAGCTGTGCTGCTTCATACTCTGGAAATATATATCTGGAAACACATTTTTTTTATTTGATGAATAGAAAAGAATGTCCAAACCCCAAGCTGAACTAGGCTTCTACAGAAGCCATAATAAAAGGTTTTATATGTCTAAAAACTCTACTGTTGCACTCTATATAAAAATAAATTAAAATCAGGAGACATAAAAAATGATTTATTCTCATAAACTTTCCTAAATGTGTATGAAAAAGCATGCAAAGAGATAACAGTAACTCACAGCTGCTAGCTTGTCGAAACGGGCAAACAGTTCGTTAAGCAACTTAACCAGTTCCTGCGCACTACAGGATGAGGACAACTGTGTGAAGCCCACGATGTCTGCGAACAGAATACTGCAACAGAAATACAGTAAAAGCCTTCTTTTAGAAACAATCCGCGTCAAGCTTTGCCCTCATTTACTGAAACGCTGCAACAAACTCACCTGACATTCTCATGCCGATACATGTACATCGTGTTGAACTGCTGCATCTCTTTCTGACTGGCTTCTTTCTTCATGTCCTGAAGCATCTCGTCTGCGATGTGCTTGGGCAAGATGGACAGCAGGAGACGCTCCTGTATGAGGAAGAACGACGACAGTCAACGATAGTCCAAAGACGCTACATACAATGTGCAAAAGGGTGCCTGCCTTAAACGGCATCAGATCTGAATTGTCTGAAGGACGACACAGGCATGCCCAAGGCATGGCAACGCAATGCTGCATCTTATTTATTTCTCAGGGAAACAGGGTTACGTACATAAACATAAGACATTCCCTTTTGAGGGAACTCAATGCTGTGTCAATTGCTAATGCTATGGGGACATTAATACCCACTACACCATGCTGACCAATGCCTGCCAGTGTCCTGTGTATGTCACCAAAAACAAACGTATCAAGCTTCAGTACTAAAGGACTCACTGGACCTGATCCACAGTAACCTGAATACATTAGCAACCAATTAGGCACAACCTGTGACATAATATCCCCTGTTTACTCTCTAAACAGTTCAGTGTTATAGGCACCAGGAAAAAGCCCCGAAGCCTCCAAGGTGAACCGTTTCTGAAATGGGGACTTTTGAATTCGAGCAGTCCGAGCACAGCTACAGGAGAGGCTGGAGCCCCTGCAAGAGCAGAGCAGGTTCACAGCACTATATCAGCGGCTGAACCAGGAGTCGCTCACAACAACTCTACATATAAATCTACCAGACCTGAACAAGTTAAGGGAGTAGTGTGCTTCCTCAGCTTGCAAGATGCAACAGAGAATGGGTCGCTAACTTTGATACAACCGTCCTGCAAAGCCCAGCTCCAGTCTTTGAGTAGCCTGGAGATCCTGGTGGATCCATTCATAAGGAGCACAGTGTCAGGGTTCTGCCACATTCGGTCTAGTCACCTCTTGGTGCTGTGGCAGAGCTCTGACACTACCGTAATGTCTCATGTTTTGTGGGAGTCCGTGACTTTGAGTGTCTTGAGTGCTTTCATGTTGTGTTTCGTGTCACTTGCAGTTTGTGTTGTACGAGCTGCGCGATCTTGTTTCTCTTGATTACTATGTGCATTCGCATTGGCTGTGTGTTCATGTCCTTTCATTGTGTAACCCCACCTGTCTTGTTTCCTTGTTAGTTTCATTTGCCCCAGCTGTTCCCTCTCATTATACTCCTCATGTGCTCCTTATTTAACCCCTTCATGTTTGCTGTCTTGTGCTCATTCGTCGTCATATCTTGGTTGTGTTGCTGTCTTGTTCCTGTCCTGTTTTTAGTCAAGTCAAGTCTAGTCTGTCGAGTTTTGTTTTTCCCTCTCGGGGTGTTTTTTGTTGTTTTCTGTTTAAATAACGTAAGTACATTGAGTGGCCTCATCCCCTTCCACACACCTGACACCTAGCCCTGTTTAAATACCCAATATAACAAATTGGGGATGACAACAAGTGAAAGAGTGGAAGATTCCAACTCGATCTCAGTTAACAAACTCTATTTGTCCAAAGAGCAACCAAACTGAAGAAAGCACATATTTAGGCATGTCGTCCTCTCAAACTCTGCTAACCCCAATTGCCCTGAAGGAGAAACAACAAAAGTGTTCAGGAGATCAGGCGAGAGAAACTCAAGAGTGGAGTGCTTGAGGCAGCTGATGCTCTCCATTGCTGATCATCATGTGCCTGTTTTAGCTTAGACTTAGAAGTTGGAGGAAGCCATAGGACATGAGCAGCAAGGAGCAGACGCTGGACTCACAGCATCTACTCAACAGCCAATGCGTCACAATAACTGCACTCAACTCCCGCAGGAGCTGAACACGCTTCATTCAAAGGCTCGATTACGTCCCTCGAGAGACAATCAAACGAGAACAGAGCTCTAGTCTTTAGATGCGCATACAAAGCAGCTTAATGCAGGCACATTTTTGTATGCTCTGGTGCTTCATGACATAAACGGACTGCACATGCCTCCTAATCATCCCCGTACACTGATGAACTTCATCGCTCTGTCTCCTCTCCACCAGTAAGCTGGTGTGTGGTGGGTGTTCTGGCACAATATGGCTGCCGTCGCATCATCCAGGTGATGGTGCACACTGGTGCTGGTTGAGGAGATTCCCCCCTTTGCAAATGTAATATAAATGTAACTACCTTCTTCTTCTCTGGAGTAATGATGCTGAAAATTCATCATTGCATCACTCAAATAAAACCCGCCATACTAAATTGAGCTCTCTTTTGCATCTTCTTACATTTCAACGGACAAATACACACACAATTATGTCAAAATATCCTTATAAACACAGTCAGTTGTAATAAGTGAATGTAAACATTTGAGAAAGAAAATGCATATGTAACAGAATAATGGATCAGTGCATTAGGTCTTAATTACTCACTGATCTAGACTGAATAACTTGATAACTTTAATAAACATACATATATATATATAAGTTATCAAGTTATTCAGTCTAGATCAGTGAGTAATTAAGACCTAATGCACTGATCCATTATTCTGTTACATATGCATTTTCTTTCTCAAATGTTTACATTCACTTATTACAACTGACTGTGTTTATAAGGATATTTTGACATAATTGTGTGTGTATTTGTCCGTTGAAATGTAAGATGCAAAAGAGAGCTCAATTTAGTATGGCGGGTTTTATTTGAGTGATGCAATGATGAATTTTCAGTATATATAGTATATATTCAGTATATTTCAGTGTATATATATATATATATATATATATATATATATATATATATATATATATATATATATATATATATATACACACACAGTGGAATCCGGTTATGTCGACAGCCTCGGGGGTTGCAAAAAAGCGTTGAGATAACCAATATAATCGAGATAACCAACAGACAATATGGCGATTTGTTTGTTGAAGCGATCAGCATGCTTTAAAAATGCTTGTTGTTTGCTAACAACAAAAGGCATATGTGCACCAACTAACAGCAGAGATTTACCAGTATACAATAAAAACACCTTCCATTCTCCCTACAAGCCTTTAATTATATTCTCCAACATTGCAAACACAATTTCACTCACAGTGTAAACAGTCTCAACATATTCGTGAGGTCATCACGCTGTACTAGATTGAATACTTTCTTGTGTTCTGTCTGTCTAATGTGCTTTCTCAACAAATTCAGCTTCGTCTCGTCTTTTAATAACCGGGTTCTTCAATCCGCAGCGGCGCTGAGCAGAGCTCACATCAGAACAGAAGCAGGGTGTGTGTGTTCATCTAAGCCTCATACTCATTGGTCGGTTACCGCTCATTGCGGACCAATGTCAAAATATTTGAGAAAACCAATCAAATCAGAGAAGCACACAGATGCTTTATGTGCACACAGAAGCGGATGAGGCTTTGGGATGGGGGTGGGACCCACAGCAGCACTCACTGCTCGTTGAGAAGCGTTAGAACGATATGTGCTTTCACTTCAGAGAGTCGCTGTGAGAAAAGCATCACTGACAGAGCAACTATATGGACCGCGATCCACGTGCAACGCAAACTCAGCGCATGCGCAGTGAACTAGGTACCATCATTAGTCACGAGATAACATGTGAAGTGGCAAATTTGTCCCTCTTTTGTGCTCAAGATATTAGTGTTCGGCGACATAAAAGAATCAACATTACAGAAAAGAAAATGCTGAGACAAATAGGGAGTTTGGCGGTTCCACTTCAAAAATGTCATCACAATAATAGGATTGGCAAGTTAACCGTGAGTCGAGATAAGTGAACTCCACTGTGTGTGTGTATACATATATATTATATTACATAGTATTTTTAAAAAGAAAACCAAGCAGTGTTATTTTAGATTTGATTTCCATTTCTGGACTTTTCGTTCAGTTGTAATTATTTGTGCTGTTCTGACTGTAAACTTGTTTTTAATAAGGCTTGAAATTTATATTAGTTAGTCTAGTAGTTTATTAGCTGCTGATTGATGGTATTCAACTGCAACAGAATGTTTTGTTTTAAATGAATAAGAATTGGAATTACGGTACTAAAATTCAAACTACACCCAACCCTATAATAGACACGGACTAAAAGCCACAAAACCTAATTCTGACAAAAACACATGTAAATTCAAAGCTAAAGGATGCTGATGAAACTTGAGTGGGGAAACCTAACACAAAATATATGGAAATGTACTTGTCAAATATTTTCCTTGACCAGGAACTGATACACCAGATGGCAACCTGTTAACATGCCGCTCACAGCAGGGGATTTCAGTCCAAACATATTTCCTATCTGATGACAATAGCGGCTTTGCTTTGACTCCAGTCAACCCTGAGGCATCGACACGACAAGCAGGACAACACAGAGCCACACACACACACAGCTCCTCCAACACATTCTACCACTCCTACACACACACCCATGAATAGAGGAGGCAGCTGACAACATATCAGGTCAGTATATTCACCAGAGAGTGTGACAATAAAAGAAGATAAAGGTTGGAAGAGATCAAGAGGAGGGAGTCGCTAGTGTGATTACAGCTGACATCGTCTCAGGAGGTTGGTCGCCATGGTAACCGGCTGTAGCCGGATGCTCCTTGATTGGCTGGCAGACCCCGTCTCCCAGCAGCCCCTTCTCCTCCATTAGTATTCAGGGAGTTTCTCCTCATATGCTTCTTATCGGCCTGCACTTTCTCCCTCGCGCACACACACACACACACACACACACACCTGTTTTCCTTCTCAACTTTCCTCTAACAGGAAGTGTTTGCTCTGTCACTGATGAACTGACTGCTGAATCTGTTCACACATACATGAAGCGGTTTTCTGTGCACTCCTGTATGACATCACACAATTGCAGCCAATCAGGAAACATCAGATGCTTGATTACAGTTTTGTAGGGTGGCCAATGAGATTTCACTGTGGGCGGGGCTACGTAGTATGACATCACAGGAAAACAACCTTTTATATAACGTTACGAAAATACGTTACAAAACCTTTTATTCATTGGTGCACAAGAAAGGTTTGTTTACAGTAAAAGTGACGCAATATACTCTAAGCGTTAAATTAAGATAAAGTTTAGTACTACACCAGAAACACAAACACATATGAACGCGCAGCAGTTATGATCACGTAACGTGAGTGACAGATCTAGAGTGAACAAACTCTCTCGTGGAAGAAAACACACAGCGCTCTTCCGATCACACAATTCAGAGGAACATCTACACAAATGCTATTCTGAGTACAGAAATATTCATGTAGACGTGAGAATAACTCTGATCTCAGATGCCAGTGACCTCAGGAACTCAACATCATGGCATTACATACGCTGTGCGCTCACGAATAACATGAACCTGTTAGGGAACTGCATGGGGACAAGCAAAATCACTGCGTTGACCAACAAAAAGCTGCTTGGTTTGAAGACTCTTCATTTTCTTCATTTTTTTGCTACGCTAATGATAATTGAGCTTTTTCCCTGAGAAATGATGCTAATGTGACTGAATCTCAAGACCAGGAATAGAGCTGCATGACTAATCAAAATAAAACTGAGTTTATGTTGCAAACAAGCAAAACAGGAAGTGGTGCCGAGCTCATCAGAAGAGCATCTCTATGGAAGGACGCGAGCGCTCAGCAGAAACTCATCCTGGTTCTGTGGTGTTGTCCCTCACCTGCTGCTGACTCTGCTCCTCCAGGTTCAGCTTGACCTCCAGCGACTGCCGGGCCTCCAGGAAGGCCTTGCGGTGTTTGCGGTCAGCCATGTAATAGGACATGATGCCCACTGTGATGGCACACGAGTAGATCACAATGTTGGCCAGCAGCTGCAGGACAGAACAGCACAATCATCAGTGTCTCACACAGCCCTTCTCCACCAGCCCGATAGTCAGGATATTCACATACATATAGAGAGAGTGTGTGTGTGTATCAATCTTATTTGAACAAAAATAAAGAAAAAACACTAATATTATTGCAATTTATAATAATGGAGCAATTTTCTGTGATTAAAGTTGTATTTTCAGCATCATTACTCCAGTCTTCAGTGTGACATGATCTTCACTAATCATTCTAACACGATGACTTGATCAACAAACACTTATAATCACTTAAATAATCATTATAATCAGGCTTGAAAA
This sequence comes from Rhodeus uyekii, assembly GCA_037043235.1. Classification (NCBI taxonomy): domain Eukaryota; kingdom Metazoa; phylum Chordata; class Actinopteri; order Cypriniformes; family Acheilognathidae; genus Rhodeus; species Rhodeus uyekii. Next base: position 366,877 of record JAWRVZ010000147.1, read on the forward strand.
CAGTTTCTTGTTAGCTTGAATGTTTCTTCATATTTTTAACCATTCCAAATACTGACCGCCAGTATAGAAAACATAAATAATTGTAAACATGTAAACAATAAAGAAGAAGTGACTTAAATTAATGTCTCAAAATAAGTATATAAAAACTCCAAAACTACCCTGACATAAATACTGTAAAATGAAGATCATTTAATTTTTCGCATTCCAGTAGAAAATCAAAAAACCATCATGTCCCAAAATATAATGTTTTTGATATTACGGTGAAACGAGCCCAACATAATGACATGTTTTGAGAGATTCCCAATCAAACAGAGGTCCTGCACAATAAGGCGGCTGTGACCGCTGAGCTTCGGGCTCTTGCTCTGCAATGCTTTCTGATCAGCTGCTTTCTGTCACGCGTCTCTCGGGGCTGCAGAACCAAAAACAGTCTTGCTGAGTAAGAAGAGCGAAGCATCAGCTGGACCCCCACCTGCCGGCCCTTCTGGCCTCTTCCACCATCTCAGGCCCGTAACGCCACACACACACACACACACACACGCACTCACATAAACACACACACATACACACATTAGATACTCGACACTCAATACACACACACAATCTCACATAAACACACACACACACACTTACATAAACACACATACACAAACTCATTACACAACTGTAAATTAGATTAATCTAATGTAATCTAGATTACTAAAGCATTCTGATTACTGTTGACGCTCAGGGGTCTCCAAGTAAATATTTTAGGTCAAAGGGGTTTGTCTGACAACAAAAATAAAAAAGGGAATCCCTGCATTACATTTTTTTTAAAATGAAAACAGCAGTGGCATTACACATTTAAAGTTTTAACTCTTGATTGTACAGATCAACAATGGGTGAATAGTCAGTGGATAAGAGAGTTTCACAGCCGTGCCTGAGCCGTGTTCAGTGATCAGTGTTCAGTGTTTGATGCTCTGTGATCAGTTTTCAGTATTCTGTGTTCAGTGTTGTTCAGGGTTCTGTGATCAGTGTTGTTCAGTGATCGGTGCTCAGTGTTGTTTAGTGTTTGGTGATAAGTGTTTAGTACTCAGTGTTCTGTGATCAGTGTTGTTCAGTGATCGGTGCTCAGTGTTGTTTAGTGTTTGGTGATAAGTGTTTAGTACTCAGTGTTCTGTGATCGGTGCTCACTATTGTTTAGTGTTTGGTGACCTTAGTGCTACATTTGATACAATCGACCACAAAATCCTTCTAAATAGACTTGAAAACTATGTTGGCATTAGTGGAGTTGCTTTAGCATGGTTCAAATCGTACTTATCTGACTGTTATCAGTTTGTAGCAGTAAATGAGGAGATATATCGATATCGATCACGGGTTCAGTATGGAGTTCCTCAAGGTTCAGTACTAGGACCATTGCTTTTCACCCTGTACATGCTTCCTTTGGGTGCATTTATTAGGAAGCATGGCATTAGCTTTCACTGTTACGCTGATGATACTCAGCTCTATATTTCTTCTCATCCTGATGAAACGTACCAATTCACTAAATCAACAGAATGCATAACTGATATTAAAAAATTGGATGACTAATAACTTTCTACTGCTTAATTCTGAAAAAACAGAGATTCTAATTATTAAACCAAAAAGTTCTGCACGTAATAATATAGACTACTGCCTAACACTCGATGGCTGTTCTGTCAAGTCTTCATCGTCAGTTAGAAACCTGGGTGTGTTCTTCGATACCAATCTTTCATTTGAAAGCCACGTTTCTAGCATCTGTAAAACGGCATTCTTCCATCTTAAAAATATATCTAAATTGTGACATATGCTCTCAAAGACAAATGCGGAAAAGTTAGTTCATGCGTTCAAGGCTAGATTATTGTAATGCTCTACTAGGTGGTTGCCCTGCATGCTTAATAAACAAATTCCAGCTGGTCCAAGATGCTGCAGCTCGAGTTCTTACTAGAACCAGGAAGTATGAGCATATTAGCCCAGTTCTGTCAAACCTGCACTGGCTTCCTATTAATCACCGAATACATTTTTAAATCTTGCTAATGACTTACAAAGCATTAAATGGTTTAGCTCCATCCCTAGTACTTGAGCAATCTCTTAACACATTATAGTCCTTCACGTCTATTGCGATCCCAAAATACTGACCAGCTTATAATACCTAGAATATCAAAGTCAACTGCTGGCGGTCGATCCTTTTCCTATTTAGCTCCTAAACACTGGAACAGTCTTCCTAATACATTTCGGGAAGCAGACACACTCTGTCAGTTTAAATGTAGACTAAAAACACATCTCTTCAACCTGGCATACACATAACACACTATACATAAATTTTTAATCCAAATCATGTAAAATGATTGTTAGGCTGCATAATTTAGGTCAGCCGGAACCGGGAACATTCTCATAACATCTGATGTACTCGATACACCAGAAGAAGAATGGCATCTACGCTGATATTATTCTCTGTTTATTCCGAGGTTACCGTGGTCAGCCGGATCCAGGCCGTATCCAGATCAGATGAAGGACCTGCACCTGGACACGAGCACAGCGTCTGCGGAGACCGTGACTCTGCTAAACCCTCCCCTGTGTATATAATAAACCCATCTCCAATCGGACCAAATTAGACTTAATATTAGACTTGAATTATCAATATAATAATCAAACTATCAATCAATCAAATCAATCAATAATCAAAACTTAACACTTAATATTCATCAATTGTATTAATTCGTCTGCTCTTTTAAGGCTGCTGTTCAGCCAAACAAACTTTGTTTATAATGTTTTCATGTGACCACTGTAAAGCTGCTTTGAAACAATCTGTATTGTAAAAAGCGCTATATAAGTAAAGGTGACTTGACTTGACTTGATAACTGTTTAGTGCTCAGTGTTGTTCAGTGATCAGTGTTCAGTGATCGGTGTTCAGTGTTGTTTAGTGTTCTGTGATCAGTGTTTAGTGTTCAGTGTTTAGTGCTCAGTGTTGTTCAGTGCTCAGTGTTCAGTGATTGGTGCTCAGTGTTGTTCAGTGCTCAGTGTTCAGTGATCGGTGCTCAGTGTTGTTTAGTGTTTCGTGATAAGTGTTTAGTACTCAGTGTTGTTCAGTGCTCAGTGTTCAGTGATCGGTGCTCAGTGTTGTTCAGTGGTCAGTGTTCAGTGATCGGTGCTCAGTGTTTTTCAGTGCTCAGTGATCGGTGCTCAGTGTTGTTTAGTGTTTAGTGCTCAGTGTTCAGTGATTGGTGCTCAGTGTTGTTTAGTGTTTCGTGATAAGTGTTTAGTACTCAGTGTTGTTCAGTGCTCAGTGTTCAGTGATCGGTGCTCAGTGTTGTTCAGTGCTCAGTGTTTTTCAGTGCTCAGTGATCGGTGCTCAGTGTTTTTCAGTGCTCAGTGATCGGTGCTCAGTGTTCAGTGACCGGTGTTCAGTGTTGTTTAGTGTTCAGTGCTCAGTGTTCAGTGATCGGTGCTCAGTGTTGTTTAGTGTTTCGTGATAAGTGTTTAGTACTCAGTGTTGTTCAGTGCTCAGTGTTTAGTGATCGGTGCTCAGTGTTGTTCAGTGCTCAGTGTTCAGTGATCGGTGCTCAGTGTTTTTCAGTGCTCAGTGATCGGTGCTCAGTGTTCAGTGACCGGTGTTCAGTGTTGTTTAGTGTTTAGTGCTCAGTGTTGTTCAGTGCTCAGTGTTCAGTGTTCAGTGTTGTTCAGTGATCAGTGTTCAGTGATCGGTGTTCATTGTTGTTTAGTGTTTGGTGATCAGTGTTTAGTGCTCAGTGTTCAGTTATCGGTGTTTAGTGTTTGGTGTTTAGTGTTCAGTGTTGTTCAGTGTTGTTCAGTGTTCGGTGATCAGTGTTTAGTGCTCAGTGTTGTTTAGTGCTCAGTGTTGTTCAGTGTTTATTGTTCAGTGTTGTTTAGTGCTCAGTGATCAGTGTTGTTCAGTGTTCAGTGATCAGTGTTGTTCAGTGTTTAGTGTTTTTCAGTGATCATTATTCAGAGTTGTTCAGTGCTCAGTGTTTAGTGACCGGTGTTGTTCTGTGATCAGTGTTTAGTGGCCGGTGTTGTTCTGTGATCAGTGTTTAGTGGCCAGTGTTGTTCTGTGATCAGTGTTTAGTGTTCAGTGTTGTTCAGTGATCAGTGTTTAGTGTTCAGTGTTGTTCAGTGATCAGTGTTTAGTGTTCAGTGTTGTTCACTGATCAGTGTTCAGAGTTGGTCATTGATCAGTGATTAGTGTTGTTCTTTGATCAATGTTCAGTGATGTGCAGTGCTCAGTGATCAATGTTCAGTGTTGTTCAGTGATCAGTGTTTAGTGTTCAGTGTTGCTCTGTGATCAGTGTTTAGTGTTCAGTGTTGCTCAGTGATCAGTGTTGTTCAGTGATCGGTTTTGTTCGGTGATCAGTGTTTAGTGTTCAGTGTTGTTCAGTGATCAGTGTTCAGAGTTGGTCAGTGATTGGTGTTGTTCTTTGATCAATGTTCAGTGATGTTCAGTGCTCAGTGATCAGTGTTTAGTGTTCAGTGTTGTTCTTTGATCAGTGTTCAGTGATGTTCAGTGTTGTTCAGTGATCAGTGTTGTTTACTGCTCAGTGTTGTTCAGTGATCAGTGTTGTTTAGTGCTCAGTGATCGATGTTCACAAACAGTGTACTTGAGACATGCTTTTGTTTCACGTCACTTTAAATTTGCATGCAATGCAGGAATTCCCCATTTTTTTACCTTAATATATTTCCTTGAAGTGCAGCCTGAGATTTCAAATGGAAAGTGAGGTCAGAATTGATAATAATAATAATAATAATAATGATAAAATAAAGTTCATGATTATCTGATATCAGTCAATGGTCACATGACATGCAGGTAAACAAATATTTAAAATCTATTTTAGTAGTGTTTTATTTATTTTAGAGCAATCATAATGTATGATTTATTCAACTCAATATGTATATTTATATGGTGCATATATTTTTGGTGATCCATTTATTACTTTTGACCAAACTAATTTATCACAATTTATAAATTGTGATTCATAAATGATTTTAATAATAATAATAAATGATTGAATAAATTATTTTTTCTGTATATACATAGAGAGAGAGAGAGACACACTAAAGTGCAAATATTTGTTGATAGGTGTCTCGGAGTCAGTTTGTCAGGTTTCAGAATCAAACTTTCATCAGGATCCTGAGAAGGAAGTGTGTGATAATGATACGGCACTTCATTTACACTTTTAAAAATAAAGATTCCCAAAGGGGGTTTTCGCAATAATGCCCAAACAACCATGTTTCTTAGTGCGACAAACATTTAATAAAAAAGTAAAGAACCCTATTCCCAATATAAAGAAAACTTTTAGGAACTTTGAGGCTCTATTCATCCCGCGAACATTTATGTTTTTCAAGAGAAGAGGAAAATAACTTTTCAGTGAACAGTACTTAAGAGAAAAAAGATTGTCCTTCTTTCCAGTAAAGGAACATTATCTAGTGTAGTGGAAAAAGTTATTTAAAGACTGAGGGGAAAAGAGGTTGTTTAAATCGTACGGTTCACTGGAAGTGAAAAGCACTGCGATCACTGCGAAAACCTGCTTTATTTTCAAGAGTGTGTAAAGAATCTTTAGAGGAACTTCCACAGAAGTTAACTCTGCCCCAGGGCCTCTCTGAGAGAGGGTGTCTGCTCTCACCTGTCTCCCGAGGGCCGGGCCCTGGATGTCCTCCTGCTGCTGCTGGGCGATGGTGACGCCCAGGACCAGCGTGTGGACGCCGCAGGACACGGCCGTGATCAGCACGATCGGGGTTAGACGCAGCGGCAGCGTCAGGAAGAAGGAGAAGCTGAAAAACGCCTGCCAGCCCACCGTGTCGCTGGGCTGATGGAAGCGGGCAAAGTTCAGTCCCAGGTAGCAGAAGATCTGGGCGGCGATGAGCACCCATAGGGCGTAGGGCACCAGCCGGCGGGTCACTCGGTCGGGCAGCAGGCCGAAGCGGCACAGCAGGTACAGCAGCACATCTGCCAGCAGCCCCACCGACGCCACGGCCAACGACGCCAGCTTCTCGCGGCTGTACAGCACGGCGCACATCACGATCACGTAGCAGTCGAACAGCGCCGCGAACACCACCAGCACCAGCAGCGTTTCGTGCCGCTGCCGCCGGAAGTACGTCTGGTACAGGTTCTCCAGAGAGTCCGGCGCAAAGGTCAGACGCATGAAGCGTGGCAGACACAGGCAGCAGCCGGAGCTGCGCACCGTCACCTCGTGCCCGCGGCCCACCGCCTGCCCGGGGTCAGAGGGCAGGGTCACCGAGCACTCGGCCGAATACTCCGCGGAGTACTCCGGCTCGGAGAACGCCCGGTTCCGAGGCATCCTGGCCATTGGGTTGTAAAAGTCGCTGGGAAAACTAGTACTCCTTGCGGGGTTCAACGCAGCAGAAACATTGGAGAGCAACGTTCAATCGCCCGATGGTCCCGCCTGGCACGTTTCGACACCGCATCAGATCTGGCATGCATGTCCGTGGCACTGGCGCCCGCGTTGGCACTTCTGGGATGCACAAATGCCCCCGGATGCACGCCTTTGTCTCTCTGATGTCTGTAAACACAAGCCTCAGCAAGTTGACATGAAGAAAAGCTGTTCACACATCTGCTCCAGGATCCAGCCTCGGTGTCCACCAGCGCTCACTGCGGCTTCCCATGCTGAAGCCTCGCATGGATGAAGGACATCAGGAAGGAAGCGACCATTGAACGAGATGTTTCGCCCCAGATCCACATGACACCCTGTGGGAAGGAGGAGAAGAAAGCGATTGGCAGCTTAAACAGACAGAGCAGAGCTGGTCGTGATCGCAGTGCGTATCGTGGCCTGAGTCGCGGTGTTATAATGCATTTCTCTGAGTCGCGGTGTTATAATGCATTTCTCTGAGTCGCCGTGTTATAAAGCATCAGGAAGGACATGTTGCGCTCCCGGATCACGGAGACGCATTTCCCGAAACACCGCTGCGCTTCTGCTGCGCTCAGAAACGACACATATCCTCACATCCACAGCAGTCAAAGCAGCACATGATGCGCACACAGGTCTCGCAAAGCTTCAGCGATGCAAACGTAGATTTATCTTACATCCGGAACATGTTCTCACAACACAGTCCGATCCTGCGAAGATGCGAAGCTCAAAATCACCGATTCGCAGGCTTTTTCCCACCTAAAGTCTTCAATGATCACGCGACTTCCAGGTTCATGGATGAAGACAGGAGATGCTGTGTCTCTTCTGCCCTTATGGAACAGACCTGGCAGTTTTCAGTGAGTCTGTGGATATATACAGAGAGATTCAGTCGTCCTCACTTTCCGAGCGCGAGCGAACATGATGTCCGACTCGCGGAGCAGCTGTTGTTTTGAGTCGGTTCTTATGAACGATTCGTGTGAACCGATTCACTGAGAGTTTGCGAATCATTCGAATGCAGAACGGTTTCTTATTGCTTGATGAACAATGACAAACACGAGAAACAAAACTTAATACCAATCCAAGACGTCCAAACGTTAAAAAAGATACGTAAAATATTACACAACGGGGATATAATAAAATAGCTTCAAAATATTACATAGTTAAAGGCTTTTTTTGTGCCTTAAATATTAGAAGATGTTTATCACATACATGTATTACATATTTCAAACTTAAAAAAACATAAAAGTCATCCCAGAATTGTTTTGAGAATGCGCATGAAATAAAATAAACCCAAATACACACATACATTTGCTTATGTCTGTTAAAGAGCTTCATCTGGAAAACATCTGCTGTGTTCAAACCACTGAGAAACGTCTGTAAGATGTCAGTTTTACATGCATTCATAAATCATAAACATATAAGACATGTCTATTTAATGTCTGGTAGGAGACATGAGCAAAACTACAATAAATAGAATAATATACAAATGTACACTTTTCAGCGATGACTCGATTGAATCGATACTTTAGATTTAGCCTTTAGAGCGAACCGATTCGCTTAAATGAACCAGATGTCAAAATCCACCAATCGTAGGTCTATGGCGAAGGCTTGCGACAGGAATATTCATGCAATTGTGTTGACGTGTCTCTGCAGGTGTCCAATCACGCGTCCTGTTTCATATGATCGAGTATATTAGGATGTCTGGTCGGATTGGGCACGGCCTGTGGCGCAGGGGTGCGGGCTGGTCGCGAGCAGCAGCTCGAACCATTCAGCTCATCTTATCACTAACTCAACAACCAATTTATATCAATCCATTGCCTAATGCAACGATGTTCACGTTTTTTTTTTTTTTTTTTACATTTAGGCTATTCTGTAAAAAACTGTAAACACTTTCAGCATAAATTAAGCTTTATTTGCATAACTGTAAAGAATAAGAATACTTTTATTCAAATGTAAAGCACAAGTAGCCTACATGTTTTTGGACTCAGTGTTAATTTAGTACCATTGCAATACTATTGTTTTGTTTTTATTGTTTTTTTTTTTACTTTAAGTGTCAATCATTTTTATTAGCCCTAGTTATTGTTTATATATATATATATACATATACATATACATATATATATATACACATTGGAATACGGTTATGTCGAAGGCCTAGGGGGTTGCAAAAAAGCATCGATATAACCGATGATCGAGATAACCAACAGCCAATATGGCGATTTGTTTGATGAAGCGATCGGCATGCTATAAAAATGTACATACACTGTATGTGTTTGCTAACAACAAAAGGCATATGAGCACCAACTAACAGCAGAGATTTACCAGTATACAATAAAAACACCTTCCATTCTCCATACAAACCTTTAATTATATTCTCCAACATTGCAAACACAATTTTGCTGACAGTGTAAACAGTCATAACATATTCGTGAGGTCATCACGCTGTACTAGATTGCATACTTTCTTGTGTTCTGCCTGTCTAATGTGCTTTCTCATCAAATATGCCCGCGTATTATCACCAATAAACAGTTTTTACCAGCCTTGTAACTCCTTCCTGTATTTTGGGTGTACAGTTTTGACTGAGACATAAGCAAGCCAGCTAGTTAGCTTTTGTCACAGACAGGCGCGCACAAAGTGGACGAGAGTACGTGACTGAGGCTGTGTGAGTCAAACAAATGCAGCGATTGATATTTAATCAGTGATTTAATTATCTTTTAGACAAAGAACATTTTACATCCCGTGCTGCCAGCGGCGGCTTCCCGCACATGTGCGATTCATTTGCACGTGGAGGAGTGAACATCTCCTGCTCTGCCTGCATCTGGGAGGACCGTACCGCCTGTGAGTGCTTTGGGATGAGGATGCGGCAGCAATCGCTGCTCCTTGAGAAGAGTAAGAACGATATGTGCTTTCACTTCAGAGAGTCTCCAAAAGTCTCCAATAACTCCAGATAAAGTCGTTAGATTTGTCGCTAGTCGCTTTTTTGAAAGTTTGTGCTAGAGTGGTCTGAAAACTTCCTAAATATAGCTACAAAGGCGCTATGTTGGCAACACTGACCGCGATCCACGTGCAACGCAAACTCAGCACATGCGCAAGTGAACTCTCAGTCACGAGATAACATGTGAAGTGGAGAATTTGTCCCTCTTTTGTGGTCGAGATACTAGTGTTTGGCGACATTAAGAAATCGACGTAACCGAAAAGAAAATGCTGAGACAAATAGGGAGTTTGGCGGTTCCACTTCAAAAACGTTGACATAATAGGATTGGCGAGTTAACCGTGAGTCGAGATAAATTAAGCAATTTTCAACTTATAAGTTATACAAGATTCAACTCATTTTTAAAAGTCAGTTTAAAGTTTTACAGTGTAAAATAAGCCTTGTTGGAGTGAGACAATATGTCACATGATACACTTTTAATATATAATATACAATACTCAGATCTCTCTGTCTCTTTCACACACACAATGTCCCAAGGACATAACCATCTTTGTGGGGACATTTCGTCCACATAATATAGGTATTACCTGAACCACACACACAAAGGGGAGTTGCTTTACCACAGTCAGTTTGTTTAGATTGCTGTAGGCCAGTATTTAGCAGCCGAACTGCCATGCATGTTCAAAAAGGGTTGGTTGAATTTGTATCAATAGCATTACATAAAATGACATGTTTCGCTACTGTTAAAGCGGACGCTGGCTGTGTGACACCAGATGCCTGAGCTGACATCACCTCAGGGCTGTAACGATTATTCCACTGAAACTCAGTATTGAACAAGTAATCAATAGTCAGACCGCTGACCTTTATAAAGCATATAGAACCCATCAACACCACATCATGCCTGACAAACGCATCACATCAGTGCACACTACTCAAGCATGAATGTGACATCACATTATCACCCACCAAACCTTCCCTGTGACTCTTCTGAGAGAGCAGGAGTCTCTGTGCATCTGAACACTGTTTGCGGTAATTAATATATATTCCCAGGCACTTGTTGCCAAGTACACAAAGAGAACCAGAGGGAGACAGGGAGCATGGTAATTATTAAATTCGCTGTGCCTCAGAGGTGCACAGGGGAACAATTATGGAATACTTCATTATACGTGAGGAAGTTTGAGACTTTAAAGCTTCAGGGAGAAGCAGAGTGAAGAAACTGACCTTTTAGCACCTTGTTAAGTCATTTACTCCCCTGCATCACTTTCAATACAAGCATTGTTCGATTCATATTAAAAACCTATTTGTTTGGTGCAGTGTGAAACGCTTCCTCGGAGGGAGATTGGGCTGATAGATCTTGTCTCTAACATTGTGCTTCTGGTTTGTTGTAAATAATGTTTCTTAAATGTTCTCTCTGTTATGAAAAGAAAAATGGCACTTACTTTACCAAATCAGAATTCCAGTTTTTACAGCTGATTATTACAGTTGATGAAAGTTAAAGCCTGCAGAGTAACTTTGAAAATGGGACAAATTAGAAAAAAGTACATATGCATATAAATAGATAAAGCATAAGTTCAATAAAATAATTGATTGCATAGTTTTGAAAGTACTCCTGAATATCTGACCAGAGCATAAAGCAATATAGTGTCACACTTCTGTCATGTCGTAGTTTACTTCCTGGTTCTTCCAGTGTTCTCCCAAATCCAGTCCACTCACCTGTCTCGTCATCTGTCTTGTCATCAATCGCCTCGTTACTCTCGTCACTTGTCATTAATAACCTCGTTACTCTTGTTACCTGTCTCGCCATCAATCACTTCATTATTATCGTTATCTCTCTCGTCATCAATCACCTCGCTACTCTCGTGACCTGTCTCGTCATAAATCACCCCGTTACTCTCGTCACCTGTCTCATCATAAATCACCTCGTTACTCTCGTCACCTGTCTCATCATGATAACCGCCTTACTCTCGTCACCTGTCTCATCATGAATCACATCTTTACTCTCGTCACTTGTCTTCATCAATCACCTCGTTACTCTCGTCACCTGTCTCGTCATAAATCACCTCGTTACTCTCGTCACCTGTCTCATCATGATAACCTCGTTACTCTCGTCACCTGTCTCATCATGATAACCTCTTTACTCTCGTCACCTGTCTCATCATGATAACCGCCTTACTCTTGTAGGGAATTAAATCTGTGGTTCTAATGTTCTGCAACTTTAAATGTGAGTGTGGATAGTATGACGAGATGTTCTCGCGATGATATCGCGAGAACAGCGTCGCGCGATTTAGATCGCAGGTGAAGACAGTCTGGGGAGTTGAGAACGCAGAGAGGGAGACGGGAGACGCACTTTGTAATCCGCGGCTTTAACGTCACGTTACAATCTTATTGTTGTTCAATAAAAAACTTCCTGCTCCTTTTTCTGGGGATGGTAAAGAGCCATTTAATGTGTGGACACAAAGATTCGAAGTGGCACTTAATGTCTCATCTGCACCACTGGATAAGGCCAAACTTCTCCCAGCAAAGCTTACTGGTCCAGCATTTGCATACTGGCAGTCTCTCTCCCCTATGGTGAAAGCTGACTATGACTTGACTAAAGCCAGTTTGAGCTCTGTTTTCGGACGTACAACTTTTCTGGCCACATTTCAGACATTTTTGAATGCTCGTCCCCGTAAACCTCAAGAACCTCTGGAAGTTTATGCTGCTGAGCTCACAAACTTAGTGACTGAAGCATTTCCGCAGTATGATGCAGCAGCACGGAATTGTGAAGTTTTTCGCAGATTTGTGACTGGCTTAGATCCAACACTCCAACTGAAAATCCATGAGCACGGTGCTGTGACTTTGGACAATGCTTTGAAAGTGGCTGCTCAATGTGAACGTGCTCAGTTGGCCATTAGTGTGGCTAACCCTTCAGCTGTCATGCCTGTGACGGTGAATCCACACCCATCATCTGCAACAGTGACATCATCTCACATCACTGAACTGGCATCAGCCATCGCAGACCTCCGAACCGACCTACACGCCTTACGTCAGACTCACCTGCGGCGAACTGATGAACGCATGGACCAGCTCTCGCAGCGGATTTCCAGCCTTCAGGACGAGGTGACATCTTCGACTCATTCTCCACATCGGACCTGTGCAGCTGTGGACTCGGACATCACAGCGCGACATCGCCAGCCTGATCGGGACGACCATCACTTCCACCGGGACTGCAGCTGTTCTTCACAACGTCCACAAAGAGGTCGACGGCAGTACCATGACTGCTGTCCTCCACGACACCACCATGATTATTCAGATAGCAGTCCAGCACCTCCACATGATGACTTCTGCCGTCAACGACGTTGCAGCTACTCCCCTTCCTCCCGCGGTCACTACTCACACACTTCCCATTACACACAGTCTGACCAATACACCCCCAACAGACATCATTATGGTAGCTCAAGCTCAGGTTACTCACCATCACGAGGCCGCCGACCTGATTTCGAATATGAACACAGAACCCGTTATGTCCGTTCACCTTCACCAAGCCGCCAGTATAGAAGCCCCAGTTATCGTAGACATAGCTCGCCATCGCCACCCCCCCATTCCCAAGGTCTGCCAAAATCCCCCACACGACATGTACATTTCTCCCCATCTCGCAAGGGGACAGCCCCTTTCTCACCGTCTCAGGGAAACGAGTAGAAGCTGTCATTAGGGACCAATTGCCAGCTTCATCCCCATCAATGGTCCACTCTGATTCAGTGGGTTTAGAAACTACTCCACCTACACCATTCATTCAAATTGCACTTGCCGGTACTGAACTTCATGCTTTGGTTGACACAGGGTCAGGGCTTTCTCTCATTACTGATGACTGTCGTAGATCAATTCCAGCTTTGTCTACTCAGTCTATTAGCAAATCATTTGTGTTAGCGTCATCGGTCACTGGACAGTTATTGGACATTCTTGGCTCTGTAACAGTTCCCATACACGTTGGAGAGGTAACATTTCCTCATGTATTCCATGTGATACGTGCAGCTACTCATCCTGTCTTAATAGGATGGGATTTCTTAATTGAACATTCAGTCACCATTGACATCCCACACGCACGTCTACAACTTTATAATACGTCAGTGCCTCTTTCACCGCCCCAGTCACTAATTCCAGTACAAAGTTCTGTCGTCAGTGTCACTCAGGTGTCTGTTCCACCGCTATCAGAGATGGCAATTCCCATTTTTGTCAAAGATAATGGTGTAGCAAATCCTTACACAGACACGTATGTGGGTATACTGGAACCTCAGCCCCCTCCAGTCGTGACTTTAGGGGTAGCTCGAACACTAATGTCGGTTCAGAATGGAAAGGGCATTGTTAGAGTTGTTAACCCGACTAACGAAACAGTCTCTCTTGAAGCCGGATGCCCATTAGGTCAACTATTCTCTGTAACTGGCAATACTCATGATGAGTATGCGTTAGTCTCAGCTGTGACGGCTTCTACAGAAGCTGTCTACCCAGTGCCTGATGTGCATCTTGGGGATACACACTTAAATGCGGAAGAACAAGTACAGCTCAAGAGCTTGCTGACAGAGTTCGCTATCATCTTTAGCTCTCATTCTCATGACTATGGCAAAACCAATTTGATCAGACATAGCATCAACACTGGTGACGCAAGTCCAATAAAACTGCGCCCCTATAGAACGTCACCAGCTACTCAATCTGTATTACAACAAGAGGTATCAAAACTCTTAGAACACAACATCATTGAGGAGTCTCACAGTCCGTGGTCAGCACCGGTTGTGCTGGTTCGGAAAAAGGACGGCACACACCGGTTCTGTGTAGATTACAGACGCCTCAATAATGTAACAATCAAAGATTCACACCCTCTTCCTCGGGTGGATGACACACTTGATAGACTTTCTGGTGCCAGAGTGTTTAGCACAATTGACTTGACTGCTGGTTACTGGCAAATACCCCTTAATCCAGATGACAAAGAGAAAACTGCTTTCTCCACTGGAACAGGACTATATCAATTTCGCATGATGCCAATGGGAATCTCTAATGCTCCGCCCAGTTTCCAGCGCTTAATGGAGCTTGTGCTTAGGGGTCTGCACTGGAGTATTTGTTTAATCTACTTAGATGATATTATTGTCTACAGTGCCGATTTCCCACAGCACCTTCAGCACTTGCGTGAAGTCTTCCAACGATTTCGTACTGCTGGACTTAAGCTTAAGCCGTCCAAATGCCATCTTGCACACTCTTCCGTTACTTTTCTGGGCCACCGGGTTTCTAGTGCCGGTGTTGAGCCAGACCCATCTAACATAGACAAGGTAAAGTCATGGCCAATCCCAACATCCGCCACACAGGTCCGGGCTTTTCTGGGCCTGTGCTCGTATTATCGTCGATTCATAAGACACTTTGCACGCACAGCTGAACCATTGTATCATCTCACACACAAGGGAGTATCATTTGCTTGGTCAGTTGAAGCAAATGAAGCTTTCAGCGTACTGAAGCAGGCACTGACGTCACCACCGATTATGGCATTTCCAAATCTTTCAATTCCTTTCTTACTTTACACTGATGCCTCCATCCATTCAGTGGGTTCTGTTCTTTCACAACAGGTGGAAGGAAAAGAGCATGTCATTGCATATGCTAGCCATACGCTCTCCGCTTCAGAAAGAAAATGGTCCACATTTGATAGGGAATTGTACGCCATTGTGTGGTCAGTTCGTCACTTCCGACACTATGTTGCTTGCCATCCATTCACTATCATCACTGATCACAAACCCTTGGTCGGTCTCAAGAAACTTCCTTTAGATCATGACCCTACTGGTAGACGAGCACGTTGGGCTATAGAATTGGACCTTTATGACTGGCGTGTTGTTCACCGTGATGGTGCTAAACATCTTAATGCGGACGCTATGTCTCGACGGCCAGAGACCAGTTCTCTGGAACTGGACAGTTGTCTTCTCAGTGATGCGTCTACTGTATCAGTGGCAACTCAGACGACATCAATGACTTCGCAAACACCACCGGTGTTAACACCTTCCCAAACACTACCCATGAACAAAAATGTGTCTTTGCCCACACGGGTTCCAAGCCACACAATGTTAAATCTTGTTGAAATCCAAAGTGATTGGAACGTTATGGAACAACAAAAGTCAGATCCAGATTTAGCCATTGTTTTCTCCTGGATAGAAACGGGACGAAAACCACCCGTATGGAGGCTACGTTCCTCTTCTTCTTACCTCAGAAAACTGTGGGCCCAGTTTAGTCGCCTTCTTGTTCATGACGGAGTGTTATACAGGCGCTTACGCAACACTTTTGGTGATAATGTTTTGCAAGTGGTCATTCCTACATCGTTAATTCCTGAGATCCTCAGTCATGTCCATGGTCACCCATCAGTGGGTCACTATGGCTTGGCCAAAACGTTGGACAGAGCCATGCGGTCCTTTTACTGGCCTTACATGTCATCAGAAATTGCCAAACATTGCTCCCAATGTGCTGCTTGTCAGTCAAGACGTTCTCCTGTGCCCCGCCCACAAGCACCACTCATTCCTATCTCTCCTGACCATCCATTTCAGATAGTGGCTGCAGACATAACAGAGTTACCTATTTCTACCAAGGGTAACCGTTACGTACTAGTAATGATGGACCTGTATACTAAATTTGTCAATCTTTATCCACTGAAAGATCAAACAGCTGTTTCCGTAGCAGGTTGCATCTTTGACCACTACATTCCACAACATGGTGTCCCTGAGGCCCTACACTCTGATCAGGGAAGACAATTTGAATCTGATCTCATAAAACACCTGTGTAACTTACTGTCAATCAAGAAGCTTCGCACGTCCCCATATCATGCTCAGTGCGACGGGGCCGTTGAGCGCTTTAACCGTACTCTAAAAGAAGAACTTTCCAAGTATCTTTTTGAAACGGGCTCAGAGTGGGACGAGCACCTCCCACAAGTTGCATTGGCTTATAACACCACTAAACACACTAGCACAGGATTGACACCTTTTCTGTTGGCTCATGGCCGTGAGGCCCGTATTCCCCTGGACACAGTGCTCAAGGATGATCATGTTTTTAGTTCATCGACACCAGGCACGCCAGCAGAGTATGCGAACAAGCTGCGCAAGAGATTGACCTCTGCCTACCATCTGGCAACTGCTCACCGTGACCGGGCACAAGACCAACAACGTTTGAACTATGATCGTCATTTGAAATACACTCCCTATAACTGTGGTGACTTGGTATTAGTGGATGATCCTGCCCACCGTCACAACAAACTGTGTCCACGTTGGGTAGGCCCATATGAGGTTTTGCAACCAATACGCCCCTCTGGTATTTCCACTCCTGTCAATTTTGAAGTTCGGGATGTAACTAGACCTCATGCGAAAGCAAAAATCATACATTATAATCGTATGAAACCTTACGTCACGGACTCAAGGAACACACACACCCTTACTCCCCCTAACCCCCCTGTTCCACCGAACACTCTGAATACTTTATCAGGACTCCTTCCACCCCACATCACACCATTGCCACCGGGACTCCCCACACCACAGGTCCCGTTGACACCATCATTGCCCCAGTTGCAACCTCACCAAGTACAACAACCTACCATCCCACAACCCTCCAGCTATACCGTAAATGCACAGGAAAACCATGGCACCCTGAACTCTGAACTGGTTCCTCCAACACGGTGCACACCTAAAACTGGACTACAAACAGTGGTTTCTGAGTTACCTGAAACTCCAGTGTCCACTCGGGAGATGCTCCCTAGGACACGTCGGTTACCTAATCGTTTGAAAGACTTTACTCTTTACTAATTGGCTAAATGTTCTTTAAATGCAAGGTTCTTTATTGTGTATGCAAAGTTGATGTATAACAATTGTGATTCGTAGCTTCCTGCGATATGGGTTCCCTTATGGGCCTATTTGATTTATTTTATTTCAGTATTGGTAACATGTTTTGTTAGTCAATGTTTTATATTTTTTTGGTTCAGATTGGGGACATGTTTTCTTCCTTGTGGGGAAGGATTGTTATAGAAATGAGGACATTTCTTATTGGGTAAGGGAGTATTATGTAGGGAATTAAATCTGTGGTTCTAATGTTCTGCAACTTTAAATGTGAGTGTGGATAGTATGACGAGATGTTCTCGCGATGATATCGCGAGAACAGCGTCGCGCGATTTAGATCGCAGGTGAAGACAGTCTGGGGAGTTGAGAACGCAGAGAGGGAGACGGGAGACGCACTTTGTAATCCGCGGCTTTAACGTCACGTTACAATCTTATTGTTGTTCAATAAAAAACAGTATTGAGTTCACTGGAGCTACTTGTGAGTGTCCTCCATATAACGAGTGAAACAGCATCTGAGAAGCCAAGAACCCACGACCAGCGCGGGGTGAGAACTGTTATAATAGTATAAACCCACGCGCGTTACACTCTCGTCACCTGTCTCATCATGAATCACCTCGTTACTCTCGTCACCTGTCTTCATCAATCACATCGTTACTCTCGTCACCTGTCTCGTCATCAATCATATCGTTACTCTCGTCACCTGTCTCGTCATCAATCACATCGTTACTCTCGTCACCTGTCTCGTCATCAATCACATCGTTACTCTCGTCACCTGTCTCGTCATCAATCACATCTCGTCACCTGTCTCATCATCATCACCTTGTTACTCTCGTCACCTGTCTCGTCATCAATCACATCGTTACTCTCGTCACCTCTCTCGTCATCAATCACCTCGTTACTCTCGTCACCTGTCTCATCATGAATCACCTCTTTACTCTCGTCACCTGTCTCGTCATCAATCACATCGTTACTCTCGTCACCTGTCTCGTCATCAATCACATCGTTACTCTCGTCACCTCTCTCGTCATCAATCACATCTCGTCACCTGTCTCATCATCATCACCTTGTTACTCTCATCACCTGTCTCGTCATCAATCACCTCGTTACTCTCGTCACCTCTCTCGTCATCAATCACCTCGTTACTCTCGTCACCTCTCTCATCATCATCACCTCGTTACTCTCGTCACCTGTCTCATCATCATTACCTTGTTACTCTCGTCACCTGTCTCATCATCATTACCTTGTTACTCTCGTCACCTGTCTCGTCATCAATCACCTCGTTACTCTCGTCACCTCTCTCGTCATCAATCACCTCGTTACTCTCGTCACCTCTCTCGTCATCAATCACCTCGTTACTCTTGTCACCTGTCTCATCATGATAACCGCCTTACTCTCGTCACCTGTCTTCATCAATCACATCGTTACTCTCGTCACCTGTCTCGTCATCAATCACATCGTTACTCTCGTCACCTGTCTCGTCATCAATCATATCGTTACTCTCGTCACCTCTCTCGTCATCAATCATATCGTTACTCTCGTCACCTGTCTCGTCATCAATCATATCGTTACTCTCGTCACCTGTCTCGTCATCAATCACATCGTTACTCTCGTCACCTGTCTCGTCATCAATCACATCGTTACTCTCGTCACCTGTCTCGTCATCAATCACATCTCGTCACCTGTCTCATCATCATCACCTCGTTACTCTCGTCACCTGTCTCATCATCATTACCTTGTTACTCTCGTCACCTGTCTCATCATCATCACCTTGTTACTCTCGTCACCTGTCTCATCATCATTACCTTGTTACTCTCGTCACCTGTCTCATCATCATTACCTTGTTACTCTCGTCACCTGTCTCGTCATCAATCACCTCGTTACTCTCGTCACCTCTCTCGTCATCAATCACCTCGTTACTCTCGTCACCTCTCTCGTCATCAATCACCTCGTTACTCTCGTCACCTGTCTCATCATGATAACCGCCTTACTCTCGTCACCTGTCTTCATCAATCACATCGTTACTCTCGTCACCTGTCTCGTCATCAATCACATCGTTACTCTCGTCACCTGTCTCGTCATCAATCATATCGTTACTCTCGTCACCTCTCTCGTCATCAATCATATCGTTACTCTCGTCACCTCTCTCGTCATCAATCATATCGTTACTCTCGTCACCTCTCTCGTCATCAATCACCTCGTTACTCTCGTCACCTGTCTCGTCATCAATCACATCGTTACTCTCGTCACCTGTCTCGTCATCAATCACATCGTTACTCTCGTCACCTCTCTCGTCATCAATCATATCGTTACTCTCGTCACCTGTCTCGTCATCAATCACATCGTTACTCTCGTCACCTGTCTCGTCATCAATCACATCGTTACTCTCGTCACCTCTCTCGTCATCAATCATATCGTTACTCTCGTCACCTCTCTCGTCATCAATCATATCGTTACTCTCGTCACCTCTCTCGTCATCAATCACCTCGTTACTCTCGTCACCTGTCTCCTCATCAATCACATCGTTACTCTCGTCACCTGTCTCGTCATCAATCATATCGTTACTCTCGTCACCTCTCTCGTCATCAATCACCTCGTTACTCTCGTCACCTGTCTCGTCATCAATCACATCGTTACTCTCGTCACCTGTCTCGTCATCAATCATATCGTTACTCTCGTCACCTCTCTCGTCATCAATCATATCGTTACTCTCGTCACCTGTCTCGTCATCAATCACATCGTTACTCTCGTCACCTGTCTCGTCATCAATCATATCGTTACTCTCGTCACCTGTCTCATCATGATAACCGCCTTACTCTCGTCACCTGTCTCATCATGAATCACCTCTTTACTCTCGTCACCTGTCTCGTCATCAATCACCTCGTTACTCTCATCACCTGTCTCGTCATCAATCACATCTCGTCACCTGTCTCGTCATCAATCATATCGTTACTCTCGTCACCTGTCTCGTCATCAATCACATCGTTACTCTCGTCACCTCTCTCGTCATCAATCACCTCGTTACTCTCGTCACCTGTCTCATCATGATAACCGCCTTACTCTCGTCACCTGTCTCATCATGAATCACCTCTTTACTCTCGTCACCTGTCTCGTCATCAATCACATCGTTACTCTCGTCACCTGTCTCGTCATCAATCACATCGTTACTCTCGTCACCTGTCTCGTCATCAATCACATCGTTACTCTCGTCACCTCTCTCGTCATCAATCACATCTCGTCACCTGTCTCATCATCATCACCTTGTTACTCTCGTCACCTCTCTCGTCATCAATCATATCGCTACTCTCGTCACCTCTCTCGTCATCAATCACCTCGTTACTCTCGTCACCTGTCTCATCATGAATCACCTCTTTACTCTCGTCACCTGTCTCGTCATCAATCACATCGTTACTCTCGTCACCTGTCTCGTCATCAATCACATCGTTACTCTCGTCACCTGTCTCGTCATCAATCACATCGTTACTCTCGTCACCTCTCTCGTCATCAATCACATCTCGTCACCTGTCTCATCATCATCACCTTGTTACTCTCGTCACCTCTCTCGTCATCAATCATATCGTTACTCTCGTCACCTCTCTCGTCATCAATCACCTCGTTACTCTCGTCACCTGTCTCATCATGAATCACATCTTTACTCTCGTCACCTGTCTCGTCATCAATCACCTTGTTACTCTCGTCACCTGTCTCGTCATCAATCACATCGTTACTCTCGTCACCTGTCTCGTCATCAATCACATCGTTACTCTCGTCACCTCTCTCGTCATCAATCACATCTCGTCACCTGTCTCATCATCATCACCTTGTTACTCTCGTCACCTCTCTCGTCATCAATCATATCGTTACTCTCGTCACCTCTCTCGTCATCAATCACCTCGTTACTCTCGTCACCTGTCTCATCATGAATCACCTCTTTACTCTCATCACCTGTCTCGTCATCAATCACATCTCGTCACCTGTCTCGTCATCAATCATATCGTTACTCTCGTCACCTGTCTCGTCATCAATCACATCGTTACTCTCGTCACCTCTCTCGTCATCAATCACCTCGTTACTCTCGTCACCTGTCTCATCATGATAACCGCCTTACTCTCGTCACCTGTCTCATCATGAATCACCTCTTTACTCTCGTCACCTGTCTCGTCATCAATCACCTCTTTACTCTCGTCACCTGTCTCGTCATCAATCACATCGTTACTCTCATCACCTGTCTCGTCATCAATCATATCGTTACTCTCGTCACCTGTCTCGTCATCAATCACCTCGTTACTCTCGTCACCTGTCTCATCATGATAACCGCCTTACTCTCGTCACCTGTCTTCATCAATCACCTCGTTACTCTCATCACCTGTCTCGTCATCAATCATATCGTTACTCTCGTCACCTGTCTCGTCATCAATCATATCGTTACTCTCGTCACCTGTCTCGTCATCAATCACCTCGTTACTCTCGTCACCTGTCTCATCATGATAACCGCCTTACTCTCGTCACCTGTCTTCATCAATCACCTCGTTACTCTCATCACCTGTCTCGTCATCAATCATATCGTTACTCTCGTCACCTCTCTCGTCATCAATCACCTCGTTACTCTCGTCACCTGTCTCATCATGATAACCGCCTTACTCTCGTCACCTGTCTCTTCATCAATCACCTCGTTACTCTCGTCACCTGTCTCGTCATCAATCACATCGTTACTCTCGTCACCTGTCTCGTCATCAATCACATCGTTACTCTCGTCACCTGTCTCGTCATCAATCACATCTCGTCACCTGTCTCATCATCATCACCTTGTTACTCTCGTCA
Organism: Rhodeus uyekii; assembly: GCA_037043235.1. Taxonomy (NCBI): domain Eukaryota; kingdom Metazoa; phylum Chordata; class Actinopteri; order Cypriniformes; family Acheilognathidae; genus Rhodeus; species Rhodeus uyekii. The sequence goes on from JAWRVZ010000147.1 coordinate 388,827, forward strand.
CCTGTCTCGTCATCAATCATATCGTTACTCTCGTCACCTGTCTCGTCATCAATCATATCGTTACTCTCGTCACCTGTCTCGTCATCAATCACATCGTTACTCTCGTCACCTCTCTCGTCATCAATCACCTCGTTACTCTCGTCACCTGTCTCATCATGATAACCGCCTTACTCTCGTCACCTGTCTCTTCATCAATCACCTCGTTACTCTCGTCACCTGTCTCGTCATCAATCACATCGTTACTCTCGTCACCTGTCTCGTCATCAATCACATCGTTACTCTCGTCACCTGTCTCGTCATCAATCACATCTCGTCACCTGTCTCATCATCATCACCTTGTTACTCTCGTCACCTGTCTCGTCATCAATCATATCGTTACTCTCGTCACCTGTCTCGTCATCAATCACCTACTCTCGTCACCTGTCTCATCATGATAACCGCCTTACTCTCGTCACTTGTCTCATCATGAATCACCTCTTTACTCTCGTCACCTGTCTTCATCAATCACCTCGTTACTCTCGTCACCTGTCTCGTCATCAATCATATCGTTACTCTCGTCACCTGTCTCGTCATCAATCACATCGTTACTCTTGTCACCTGTCTCGTCATCAATCACATCGTTACTCTCGTCACCTCTCTCGTCATCAATCACATCTCGTCACCTGTCTCATCATCATCACCTTGTTACTCTCGTCACCTGTCTCGTCATCAATCACTTCATTATTCTCGTCATCAATCGCCTCGTTACTCTTGTCACTTGTCACTTGTGTTTTGTTTAAGAAAAGTATATTTCTTTTGATCACCTTTATCGTCGTGCTCTTCTCTTTTCCACACAACCTATGACATATAGGAGCCGTTTTCCTATATTTATGAAAGTTTGCGACTACAGTGGAGTTTGGTTATGTCGACGGCATTGGGAAAAAGTGTTGAGATAACCGTTTAGTGAGATAACCCATATAACATATATTAACATATATTTTCCCACATATAACCCGCAGATGCAGATAATCCGCACGCTCATATAGCCAGCGGGTTTTGTGTTTTGTGTAAAAAATCGTTGGCATAACCCGCACCCATAGATTGATGAACTTTTTTGTGTAAAATCACATTTTGAATTTCAAATATTGCTCGCATGACATCAATTATCCATACATAGTGTCAATTATCCATACACAGGCTTGGTACACAGTGCCTGTGTGCGAAATTTACACAATAAAAAAGCAAACACAAGTCAAGTCAAGTCAAGTCACCTTTATTTATATAGCGCTTTTTACAATGTAGATTGTTTCAAAGCAGCTTTACAGGAAAAACAATATAAACAAAGTTTGTTTGGCTGAACAGAAGCCCCAAAAGTCAGAATCAGAACAGAAAAGCAGTCTCTCCCGCTGCACTGGGAGTATGCGCTTCTCTCCCTTTAAGAAGCATCTCATCCGACACGAGAAGAGCCCATCCTCATGGCAGCACAGCCAATCACGTCGTCTTGCATGATTGACAGGTCAGACAGCCTATCAGCGCCAGCTGTCAGAGTTATAGTGCAAGTGAAGCGCCCCAGCTGTCAGCTGTCAGCTGTCAGAGCGCCAAAGATAACAACCCTGGCAAGAAAGAAAAATGAAAATGTATTGATGTACATGATGTGATTTATTAAATGAGAACGTACATGCTCGAGTTTTTGGTATATTTTTACACAACAGTGTTGCCGCGATTTGTTTGATGAAGCGATCGGCATTCATCTAAAAATGTTTACAAATACACAGTACAGTGTATGTTTGCTAGCAACAACAAAAGGCATATGCAAAACCACCACAATAAAAACCACCTTTGACTCTTGATACAAACCTTTAATTATATTCTCCAACAATGCAAACACAAAGATTGCTCACAAAATCACAAAAAACGTGCGGGATGCTACAGTGTGTTATCCCTAAGACGAGGTCAACGACAGGGAGTGAACCATGAGCAGACCGCGATCCACGTGCAAGGCAAACTCAGCGCATGTGCAGTGAACTAGGTATGCTAATTAGTCAAGAAATAACCATGTGAAGTGGCGAATTTGTCCATTTTTTATGCTCGAGATATTAGATTAGATTTCACAGAGTGTGTCTGCTTCCCGAACTAATAGGAAGACTGTTCCAGAGTATAGGAGCTAAATAGGAAAAGGATCGACCGCCAGCAGTTGACTTTGATATTCTAGGTCTTATAAGCTGGTCAGTATTTTGGGATCGCAATAGACGTGAAGGACTATAATGCGTTAAGAGATCGTTCAAGTACTGGGGAGCTAAACCATTTAATGCTTTGTAAGTAATTAGCAAGATTTTAAAATGCATTCGGTGTTTAATAGGAAGCCAGTGCAGGTTTGACAGAACTGGGGTAATATGCTCATACTTCCTGGTTCTAGTAAGAACTCTAGCTGCTGCATTTTGGACCAGCTGGAATTTGTTTATTAAGCGTGCAAGGCAACCACCTAGTAAAGCATTTCAATAATCATTACAATAATATTACAATAGCCTTGAACTCATGAACGCATGAACTAACTTTTTCCGCATTTGTCTTAGAGAGCATATGTCGTAATTTAGATATATCTTATATTTTAAGATGGAAGAATGCCGTTTTACAGATGCTAGAAACATGTCTTTCAAATGAAAGATTGGTTTCAAAGAGCACACCCAGGTTTCTAACTGACGACGAAGACTTGACAGAGCAGTCATCGAGTGTTAGGCAGTAGTCTAGATATTACATGCTGAACATTCTGGTCTAATAATTAGAATCTCTGTTTTTTCAGAATTAAGCAGTAGAAAGTTATTAGTCATCCAATTTTTTATATCAGTTATGCATTCTCTTAATTTAGTGAATTTGTTCGTTTCATCAGGATGAGAAGAAATATAGAGCTGAGTATCATCAGTAATAGTAACAGTGAAAGCTAATGCCATGCTTCCTAATAACTGCACCCAAGCATGTACAGGGTGAAAAGCAATGGTCCTAGTACTGAACCTTGAGGAACTCCATACTGAACCTGTGATCGATATGACACCTCCTCATTTACTTTTACAAACTGATGACGGTCAGATAAGTATGATTTGAACCAGGCTAATGCAACTCCACTAATGCAAACATCATTTTCAAGTCTATTCAGAAGGATTTTGTGGTCGATTGTATCAAATGCAGCACTAAGGTCTAGTAACACTAACAGAGAGATACAACCACGATCGGATGATAAGAGCAAATCATTTGTAACTCTAATGAGAGCAGTCTCAGTACTATGATATGGTCTAAATCCTGACTGGAAATCCTCGTAGATGCTGTTTCTTTCTAGAAAGGAACATAGTTGTGAAGATATTGCCTTTTCTAGAATCTTTGACAAGAAAGGTAGTCAAAATCGGCCTGTAATTAACTAATTCTGTAGGATCAAGTTGTGTTTTTTTAATAAGCGGTTTAATTACGGCCAGCTTAAATGTTTTTGATACGTATCCTAATGACAAAGATGAAATAATATTAAGAAGAGGATCTATGATCTCTGGAAGCATCTCTTTCAGTACCTTAGTTGGTATTGGGTCTAGCATACATGTTGTTGATTTTGATGATTTAACGAGTTTAAACAATTCTTCCTCCCCAATAGCAATGAAGGAGTGGAATTTTCTTCAGGGACACAAAAATTTACTGTATTTTGTGATATTGTAGTAGACGGTTGCATGGTTATAATTTTCTCTCTAATATTGTGAATTTTGCAAGTAAAGAAGTCCATGAAGCATCTGGGGTTGAGGCTTTATTTCTTGGTAATTTAGTCACTGTATCAAATAAATACCTAGGGTTGTATTTGTTTTCTTCTAAGAGGGTAGAAAAGTAAGTAGATCTAGCTGATTTTAAGGCCTTTCTGAATGCAATAGAGCTGTCTTTACATGAAATGCCAAAAACCTCAAGCTTAGTTTTTTTCCAGCTCTGCTCCATTTTTCTGGCTGCTCTCTTGAGGGCCCGGGTGTGCTCGTTGTACCACGGTGTTGGACTATTTTCTTTAATCTTCTTTAAGCGCAACGGAGCAACAGTGTCTAAAGTGCTGGAAGAGAGAGAGTAAATATAAAAGAGAGAGAGAAATATATTGTAATATCGTCACAAATGTTTAAAGGAACTAGGTAATTTAATGTGTTCAAGTGGTTCTAGTTATTAGTCTTGTCACTTTAAGAGGGCGGGGTTTCAGGGGGGTCTAGAGAGAGAGTTGAGTTGTAAGGGTTTGCGAGAGAGTGCTCTGAGCAGAGAGTTTTCGCACTCCCACTATGACGTGAGGATGGAGAACGAAAACGAACATGGCGGCACCTACAGCGACTACCCCAGAGTCACACACGATTGCTATTAAAACACCACGGTTCTCTGGTAAAACGGATTGGGAGGAATTCAAAGCCCCGTTTGAACTGTTAGCTGCTGCTGCAGGATGGTCTGAAAATCATAAAGCTTTGCAGTTAGCACTGTGTCTCCATGATGATGCATCTGCCTGCCTGTTGTTGTTGAGTCCAGAGGAAAGGAAAGATTATAATGCATTGGTTGGGGCTCTTGATAGACGGTTTGGACAATGTAACCAGCCTGTCCTTTTAAAGACAGAATTTCATAACAGACACAGAAGAATGGGTGAACCCCTCCGCATTTTGGCCAATGACATTGAGTGTCTATGTAAGTGTGCCTATGCTGAAATGCCACTGTCCGTTCAGAATGAGCTCGCTAGAGACAGATTTATCAAGTCACTCAGTCCAAGAGAGCTCCATTTACGAGCACAGCTGGCTCACCCCGCCACACTGTGTGAAGCGCTTGAACTGGCTATGGAAAGGGAGATATTGGGGACTGATGTGGATGAAGTTACTCCAATAGTAAGAGCTGTAGAAATGACTGAATTGCCCCCGGGGGCACCCGCCTGGATGGATAATCATAAAACTGCTGCATTGCTGCAGCCAAGCCGCTCCACCTCAGAGCCCCGCCCACGCTGCCGACCTTCAGTTTGTGGTGGCTGTGGCCAGCCAGGCCATCTGATCAGACTGTGTCCTAGGATCAGTCAAATGCAGGGAAACGCCCAGGGGCCCGTGTAGATGGGGGGACACGGGCCCGTAAAAATATTTCCCATGCCGCACCCCTGGCTGAGGATGTGGGACAGCGGGTGGGGGAAAGGGTTATATCGCGACCTACAGATAATTTTATGGTAGTTGGCTGGTCTTTCTGCCATATACCCATTGTAGTGGCAGGAGTCACTTGCACTGCTCTTGTTGACACTGGCTCAAATGCAACCCTGGTTCGTCCTGACATTATTCCAGTGGGGACCGCTTTGGAACTGACATCTGCTCGTCTGAAAACTGTGACTGGTGACTTTACGCCAATTAAAGGTAAAGGACTCTTCCTGTTTGACATAGGAGGTCTGGCCGTGTCATTTCAGGCGTGGGTGGCCGATGTGCAGGATCCCTGCATTCTGGGACTGGATGGCTGTGTGCTGGACTTATCTAGAGACTCACTTATCCTCCCTGATGGACGTTCTGTTCCACTGACCCATCCTACTTCGAACCCGGCTCCATGGATCCTGCCTGTGTATTCGGCAGAGACATCCAGGCATGCCCTTGTCGCAGAAAACCCAGCCTTTGGGCCACTACCTAACTCTATGAAATGGAGTGGTTCACACAGTACAGCTCAGATTCTAGTCCTGCATTCCTTCCTCCCCTTTCCTCGTCAATGCAGAATGGCTCAGGCGTAGATGCTGGGATGTGTGATAACGAGAGAGAGGCTCAGATATCAGCGGTGAGGGAAATTTGGTCCAAAAATTTGTGATGCTTGAGTGAACAACAAAAAGGGCGCTTGTGGGAAGTCATGAAGGAATTCAAGGACATTTTTGCTCTCAATGAGAATGAGGTTGGCCTAACCCACTTAGTGCAGCATGTGATGCCGCCCATTAAGAGTAAGGCCACGTCGTCTCCCCCTGGCCCGACAGGAAGCTGCAGATAAGGAGGAAATGGAGGAAATGCTACAGGCAGGTATAGTTGAGCCCTCAGAGAGCCCGTGGGCTGCAGCAGTCGTCATGGTGCCACGGAAAAATAGTTTGAGATGGCGGTTCTGTATAGACTATAGGAAGCTCAGCAAAGTCACAAAAAAAGATTTGTATCCCCTGCCTATAGTGGATGAGTTCCTTGATTTAGTGGCTGGCTCGTCCTGGTTCTCCACCCTTGACTTGAGGAGTGGCAAGTGCCATTGTCTCCTGAGTCTGCTCCAAAAACAGCATTCCGCACAAATAGGGGTCTCTGGCAGTTCAAGGTCCTTCCATTTGGGCTTTGCAATGCTCCTGCCACGTTTGAAAGACTCATGGATAAAGTGTTAGTAGGAGTTCCTCGCTGTGAGTGTCTAGTATATCTGGAGGATCTCATAGTACATGGTGAGTCATTTGAACAAGCACTTGATTCTCTATGGCGGGTGCTGGGAAGAGTGGCTGCGGCAGGTCTGAAACTGCATCCAGATAAATGCCACTTTATGAAGTGTGAGGTCGAGTTCCTGGGACACAAGTTGGGGAGAGAAGGCATAGGCACCCTAGAGGACAAAATTCACACAATTAGAGACTGGTCAATCCCTACAGACCTTAGACAACTGAAGAGTTTCCTGGGGCTAGCTTCTAACTGTAGGAGGTTTGTAAGGGGGTTCTCATGCATGGGGGCACCGCTCTTCCGCCTCCAGCAGAAAGACCATCCTTTTGTCTGGACTGTCGAGTTCCAGAAGGCATTTGATACAGATGCAAGCAACGTTGGCATTGTGGCAGTGCTATCACAGGAAAGACCAGATGGGGAGAAGGTGATAGCGTATTTTAGCAAGGTCTTTAACAAGAGTGAGAGGCGCTATTGTGTCACCAGACGTGAACTCCTTGCGGTTGTAATGGCAGTGAGGCACTTTAAATACTACCTGTGTGGTGCACCGTTCACAATAAGGACAGACCATGCTGCGCTTCAGTGGTCAATGTCCTTCAAGGAGCCTGAAGGTCAAGTGGCTAGTTGCCTGGAAGAACTCCAGTCCTACGATTTCACAGTAATTCATAGACCTGGGTCCAGTCACACAAATGCAGATGATTTGTCACGTCGCCCCTGTGCTTGGGTTGTCGTCACTGTGAAAAGAAAGAAACACTGGAGAGTGAACTGTGTCCGGAGAACGAGCTAGCACAGCCTACAGTGGGGCACAGAGAGTGGTTGCCGCACCAGGATGGAAGTTGCAGCAGGAGCAGGATGAGGATTTGAGGCCTGTGATGCGTTGGCTGGTGTCAAAGCAGAGACCTGAGTGGGGGCTAAGATGTCCAAGATGGCGCCTGTGATTATGGCATGCCGTCTGTCGCTCTCTGTTATTTTCTGTATGTGGTTGTTAATTTGCTCTCTCTTACCGTCTAATTACGCTGTATCTCTCGTCTATGATCGCCAATCCCTTCTCGGCATCTGCAACAGCTACTTGGATATATTCAAAGCGAAAATAGAAACTTTCGCCGATTACTCACAAGAGAGTATTTTACGCGATATTCCGGATTTTCTTCGTCGACAGCCATTGGATATTATCCCGAGGAAACGCCGGAGACGGCGTGGGAAACGCAGCGGAGTGGTCGTCAGATTAAAGATCCACCTGCGCGCTGGCCTTCCACTCAGCCTCACTCAGGATCTGAGCCGCTTCGCGGTCTGGTACTCACCGACCCTGTCATCTCGGTGTCTCACATCCATTCCAGCTAACTATCCTGCTCCTCCCACGTCTCCAGCTGGACTTCTTCAGGACTATACTTCTCGTATTGTGATTCGACCTCGTCCGAAGGGAGTAAACACTGCAAATCTTCGCTTTCTGAGCAAAGCCCCGTCCTCGCACCGCACTCAAATGCTACACACTCCTAAAATGGCACTGATTAACGCGCAATCCCTGGTGAACAAGACTTTCATCCTCAATGATTTTATCTCCTCTCGCGACCTGGACTTCCTATTTATCACCGAAACTTGGGTGAAGGTAGGGGATTTGAGTCCTTTTTCAGAACTTGTTCCTACTGAGTACTGTTTCTATAACTCTCCCCGTCCTGTTGGAAGAGGCGGAGGACTCGCGATAATCACTAAGAAAAAGTTTAGTTCCCGGTGTCGGACGTTACCGTCCCCAAATTTCACGAGCTTTGAAGTCCAGCTATTACTACTTGACTGGTATGATCCCATTGTTTTAGCGCTGATATATCGGCCACCGCATTTAACTAAAGGCTTTATAGCAGAACTCACAGAGCTTATAGGGGATCTCATCACTAACTACGATCGCATCATTCTACTAGGTGATTTTAATGTCCATGTGTGCTGCCCATCGAAACAACTGCCGGCAGAGTTCTTGAACATCATTGACTCTTTCAATCTAAGACAATGGGGTACACTTCCTACACACAACCAAGGTCACACTCTGGACTTAATTTTATCTTTTGGCCTGTTGATTACTGACAATGAAGTGATTGAATCTCTCATATCTGATCACTTCCCTATCATATTTAAAATCTCTCTCCCTGCCATCTCCTATAAAGCAGTGTCTGACGCTAAACTGACCCGTGTTTACTCACCACTGTTCTGTGAGGATTTTACTAAGCATTATAATGAAGCTGGCTTTTCCATGTCACTTGAAACCTCATCAGCTGAACTTGATGCTGAAAATCATTATCAAGCTTTGAACACTGTATGGCTTGATGTATTGAATGTGGCTGCTCCTTTTAAGTCCTTTAAGCCTAAACCTAAATCTGAACCATGGGTAGATCAAAATATTCGCTCTCTAAGACAATCCTGTAGGCAAGCTGAACGAAAATGGAAAAAGGACAAACTAACAATCTCATTCGATATTCTGAAAAACAGTTTGACTCTGTATCAGTGTGCTGTAAAGAGTGCCAAGTCTCTCTACTTTAGTCAAGACTTCAAGTCTCTCTCTACCTTAAAACCCATCTTTTCTCCCTTGCGTTTGTTGATGTTTAATATGTAATTATTTGGGTTTTTTGTGTATATACAGTTGTTTATGCATGTATATATGTGTATACATATGTGTTTATGTGGATATGTGTACGGTTTGACTATGTCTCTATGTCTCTCAGTTTTTGCTTTTGGCTGTTTCTATTTTTGTTTTGTTTTCTATTTTCTATTTTTGCTTTTTATTTCTTATTTTGTTTTGTTTTCTTTCAACCTGTTTTACAGCACTTTGGTTGGCCTTTGGCCATTTTTAAATGTGCTTTACAAATAAACTGAACTTGAAACTGAACTTGAGGCACATTGGGGGGTCATGAAGGGACTGTGGTCCAAATTCAACTCCTAAGTAAGGGAGTAGGGGAGCGCGGGGACAAACGTAACACTTTTTGTTTTTAGCCAAATAATGAACAAAGTAATTGGGTTAGACAAACCATATTTTTACACAAACAACATACAAGCCTCTCCTACAAATGAGCACTGGTTTGATGTTCGTCGGACCTACCCTCTCTGCGCAGTATCACCAAAAGCGCAAGGAGTGAAATGTGACAACTTACCCCGTGTGCGGGGCTCGTTGTAACAGACGGAGGGTTAGTTGTAACGCATGCTGGGAGAGTCAGATTTCACACAATCATTTCATATCCAGTTTAGTTTAAATCGTAGTATATTGTACTCAACTCTACAATCTTTCTTCTACATAGCACAGAATGTCAATTTATTAATCTATTAAAACAATACTCTTCAGTGTAGACAAATGGATTTATTTGCAACATTAGCAAACTGGTTCAATAAAACAGATTTTTCTTATTACAATAGTAGATAATAAATAAATTGAAAACATGTCATTCTTAACATTTATCAAGACATTTCAACCTTTTCAACTGTGTGATTTAAGGTAGATGAGACATTAAATCATGTCACGTTTTATTTAACTTTAAAAACAGACCTGCATATTCAACTTAATGAACCGATAGGCTAACATTTCAAAATCATGTAGCTTTCTTTTATCACATTTAAACATTTGCTGTTATATTGCATATACTGTTTGTATAAATGTTTCAAGGTAAATATAAAAAAGTAAAACATCTTTTCACTCTGTAGGTATGCATCAACTTTTTTTATCAGTTATTAAACAAATGATAAGTCTAACAAATTGTTCATCTCACAGTAAGTGGAAACATTTTCAACATACCACTGCATGCACGACACGTAGAAACTGTACTTATTACTATAACTTATTCTTCACTACACATATGACAAATGTAAAGTTCATACCCTTCGGTGCATAACTCATGTGCCCAACCATCACAAAAAACACATTTAACCCATTTCTCTCCAGATGCAGAGGATGTAAAATCCTCATCACACACAAGACAGTTCTCTGATTTAATTGCTTTACTTGGCTTTTTCACACCAAGGCTTCTTTTCTTGGGGGCCGTTTTTTTGCTCTTTTTTTATCTCTTCCTCTTTAACAACTGGAATGTCTGTGAGGATGGTACTAGTTGCCCTCTTTCGGGGCTTGGCAACTGCTTTTTGTGGAGGAGCCTTGGGGAAGGGCCTGACTAAAGCAGGATTGAATTCAGGCACAGAGGAGCCCTGGTGGAGAGCGGAGGAGGAGGAGGAGCAGCCCTGGTGGAGAGCGGAGGAGCAGCCCTGGTGGAGAGCGGAGGAGGAGGAGGAGGAGCAGCCCTGGTGGAGAGCGGAGGAGCAGCCCTGGTGGAGAGCGGAGGAGCAGCCCTGGTGGAGAGCGGAGGAGCAGCCCTGGTGGAGAGCAGAGGAGGAGGAGGAGGAGCAGCCCTGGTGGAGAGCGGAGGAGCAGCCCTGGTGGAGAGCAGAGGAGGAGGAGGAGGAGGAGCAGCCCTGGTGGAGAGCGGAGGAGCAGCCCTGGTGGAGAGCGGAGGAGCAGCCCTGGTGGAGAGCGGAGGAGGAGGAGGGGCCCTGGTGGAGAGCGGAGGAGGAGGAGGGGCCCTGGTGGAGAGCGGAGGAACCTGAAGAGGATGAAGTTGGCTCTGGTCTGTCGGTTGCATCTGCAGGAGCAAAATCATCTTGTCCAAACACATCAGGGCTGTACGGCCAGATGCCAGTGCACCTAGATAGATATACAGATAATTTATTCATCCTGAAGTACACAAAGGATTTTTTTTTAAAATTTTAATAGATAGGTACCTGAAACCTGACATGATGTTCTCAGGTGTTGCTGCCTGAGGCAACGATTTTGCAACAATCCCAGGGAGGTCGTATATTGTGGCGTTCTTTCCAGGGTTAGCTTTCATCCAGTGGTCCAGGTGCGTGTTGACTCTCCCTTTGAAAGAGCGAAAAACCGTTCTGTCCAGAGGACAGAGCTTATGAGTGCAGTGTGGCGAAAAAGTAACTAGAACGATCCCCTTTTTCCTACAGAAATCCATGGCTGGGACAGACAGGTGGGACACATGATTGTCCAGCAAGAGAAGTACCTTGGAGTCCAGTGACGGCTTTGTATGGTTAGCAAAGTGTTGAAGGAACTGCAAAAATTCCTCTTCCTGCATCCAACCTGACCCATTTGCTGCTCCAGCTGATGCAGGTGGCCCTTCTCTGATGAAGTGTGAATGAAATCGCTTGCGGGGAAAAATAAAAAATGGAGGGATCGAATTCCCCAGGGCATTGATGGCCACTGCAACAGTGACAAGCTTACCCCTTTCTCCAGAGGTCATTGCTCCAATCTGGCGCATTCCTTTTGTGCCAATTATCTTCTCTGGGGCCTGCACTGTGGTCACACCAGTTTCATCCATATTCCACACATTATTTGGGGTGAAATTGTGTGCATTGTAGACAGTGTGTAAATTGTGGAAAAAAACTCTCACAGTGTGAGCATTAAAACTAGTGGCTCTCGCCACACTGGTGGCCTGTGGTTTTCTGATCGAAAGAGATCGGTTCCTTTTGAGGAAAGCAGAGAACCAATCTTTGCCAGCCATTTGCATTTTAGACCAGGATTCCGGGAATGTGCAGTGAAACTGGACAGCACATTGGAATGCGAGTTTTCTGACCTGAAAAACAGAAACATAAAAAGGAAAAAAAAAAAATAATAATAATAATAATAATGTCAACTACATGAATTGCCTACAATGTATATCTACTTGTGTGCATGTATAGAGCCTATGCATGTATTTATGTGTGTGTAGGTCTATTCATACATTAATTCATGTTAAGAATTCAATCAAACTGACCTACCATTTATAACAGAAACAGGATGTAGGAACAGAGCAATAATTATTATTTTAGTCTTATTTCCTAACTTAACCAGCCTACCTCCTTGGGGCTCAGCCCATAACACATTGCTGCTGCACGGGTCAAATAAGCAACAAGTTGCTCCTCCTGCTCTGATGTAAAGACCTTTCTGTGGGGCCTGTAGCCCACTGGAGGTAGTGGTGAATTTTTACCCTGATGCTGCTCCTGCAGTTTTCGTTTCCTGACAACAAAGCGGTGTAGAGTTACATGGCAGATGCCGTAAGCATTTGCCACACTCCGTATGGACCTGCCTATCTCCACCTCCCTGGCTGCTAGACTCAAAACTTCTTTAGTCACTCCCCTAGTTGTGGACCTTCTACGATTTCTCACCCTGTGAACAAAATAAATGCAACAAGTGTTTCCGCAAACTATTGGGGTCTCCTGCTGAGACCCTGCGTCCTCATATGAGGACATTATATTTTAGTGAATATCTGCACACAGTTTTAAATCTAGAGAGTAGAGAGCACATTCACGGCTTTTCAGAGATACCAAAAGTTTGGATGACTCTTATGGAATTTTTGTAATGATCAAATTAGATTTAGTTTATATATACACATTGTATATAATGAGACAATCAGTTTATGGCCATTTTACAGAAATAAAAAAAAGTATGTCAAATCATTGTTATAAGTTTGATTTAAAAAAATCTATTGTTTTTGCCTATGCATGCTCATTCATGTCTTTTTATTTCTTAAAAAGTTATCTACAGAGGACATAGCATAACTTATGAATGAAATATATTTATGCTCTGAACAATGTAATGATATGTAAGAAAAAAACGTTTCAATAGGTTAATACAATGCAAAATACATGATTATTGATGCAGCCTATCAATGTGCGGCTTAGTTGTAACACCGCGTTACATCTAACCCCGCGGTGTCGTGTTTACCTCAGGACCGGCTAGCAGTCACTGTGTGTTTTTCACATCTTTCAAAATGGTACCATCTTTTTAGCCAAGAAGTTGGTAATCATAACAATATAAGATTGGACTAACGTATTTTCACACATTCTTCGAAAATCAAAAAACAAACACTATAACAAAAAAAACTTACATGGTGTCAAAAGAGTTTTTCCTGTGGTTCTCATCCAAACTTGGCTGAAATTTCTCGAAAGATGGCGGGAAGATGTGTGTAAACATTGTGGTGAAAAGCCCGGAAGCACGTCACATTTAACCCTTTGCAACTATCTAAAAAGTCTGTGTTACTATTTACCCCGCGTTACTTTGTGCCCCGCGCTCCCCTACTCCAGCGAGCATGGAGGGAGCCTGCCACCGGGGAGGATGGATGGCAAATGGTAGTGCCCAAAAATCTGAGGGATACCGTCTTAGCAGCTTGTCACGGGAGTACAGGGTCTGAACATTTCGGGGTGTCGAAAATACTCTGCCGCCTTTGCCAAGGATTCTATTGGGCCCAGCATAGAAGGGATGTGGAGGATTTCTGCCGCAGATGTGATGCTTGTGCAGCCTATAAAGGCCCTCTTGACCAGTCCCATGCCAAACTTCAACAGCAGGCTGTAGGAGCGCCAATGGAGAGGGTAGCTGTGGACATTATGGGCCCCTTCCCCATCACAGATAGAGGTAACCGGTTTGTTTGGGAAACCCCTGGACACGCCGGCTGTTCTAGCTGGACCAGAGTATGCTAGGCAGTTGCAGGATTGGATGGAAAAAGCCCATGTATTTGCTAGGGATTAATTGCAAAAGGCGGGCATGAGACAGAAAAGGAATTAAGATGTTCGGAGCAAAGGAAGGGACTTTCAGAGTCGTGAGTCGGTTTGGGTGTGTAGCCCAAAAAGGAAAAGAGGACGCTCTCCAAAGCTTGACTGCCATTGGGTGGGCCCTTGCTTGGTTCTAGAGAGGGTGGGAGAGGTAGTGTACAGGGTGAAAATGCCGCCTAGAGGCAGGAAGGTTGCCCTACACCGAGATAGACTGGCCCCGTGCAGAGGTAACTTAACTGTCTCTTTTGAGAAGAGAAATACCAACCATCATGCCTCACAAAACAACACTGACTCTGTGCCTGTGGCCCACACCCCAGTTGTTCACGAGTCCCCAGTCCTAAACACCCATCCCCTGCCAGCCTGTTATGCGGCCAAAGAGACAGAGACGTTGTCCTGAGTACCTCAAAGACTTGTAATATCGTTACAAATGTTTAAAGGAACTAGGTAATTTAATGTGTTCAAGTGGTTCTAGTTATTAGTCTTGTCACTTTAAGAGGGCGGGGTTTCAGGGGGGTCTAGAGAGAGAGTTGAGTTGTAAGGGTTTGAGAGAGAGTGCTCTGAGCAGAGAGTTTGCTTGTTGTTCTGTTATGTACGGCGTGGGTTGCGGCCAGAACAGCAATCCGTTTGGTTCATAATAAAGTCTCTGAATGAGAAGGAACCTGTCTGGTTACTAAAAGTAGCAACGCTACAATATTTAATAGTTAAGTAGGCTATTACATTTTACATTTATGCATTTGGCAGACGCTTTTATCCAAAGCAACTTACATTGCATTCAAAACACATTGAATCGGGTCTTGCTTTCCCTGGGATCGAACCCATGACCTTGGCGTTGTAAACACCAATGCTGTACTGATTCAGCTACAGGAAACAAAAACAAATAGCTTTTTAATAGCTAAAACAATAAAATACTACATAAAAAAATTACCTAGGACTTCCTGAAATATGTATTCAAAATGTATTTTAATACTGTCATTCTTTATAGACCAGTGGTTCTTAACCTGGGTTCGTTCGAACCCCAGGGGTTCAGTGAATCAGTCTTAGGGGTTCGGCAGAGGACAATAATAATAATAATTCATTACCTTTATATAGCGCTTTAATTTTTTTCAATTAAGAAGGATTCGGTGAATATGCATATGAAACTGGTGGGGTTCAGTACCTCCAACAAGGTTAAGAACCACTGTTATAGAGGTAAATAAATGCTATAGTGTCAATGGTGAACTCACTAAATGAACAGAATGCATCTGGTTCATTTTTATAATGTTTTCACTTGCATACAAGTTGTTTATTTTTATTAATTCATTATATATTTATATTTATGAATCATTTAAATGTGTGAGATATCTGGTTTGCGCTCAACAGGCTTGATTAATGCACACACTCCCGTTGCGTCATCACCACAGTCATTACGGGTGCGCGCGTGACGTTCGAGGCGCGCCGGATATGACGCTGTGCTGACGTGTATCTCTGGAAACAGGAAGTGCGCGGTGGTTCTTTGACAATGCGGATGTTGTGAGAGATCCAGTGAGAAAAGACAAGTGGCATGTCCACTAACCAGTGGCGTTACTGGAGCAAGAGACTGGAGTGTTTCCGCAGATTCAGGTCAGATGCTCTGACACACTCACCCTTACACTCTCTCTCTCCTCCCTCCCTCCCTCCCTCCCACACACATATTTATTCCTGCATTTATCAGTCTCTTTTATCTAAAGTAACTTGCATTGCCTTCAAGAAACATTGACATTCTAATCAGTTCTTGCTTTCCCTGGGAATCGAACCCATGACCTTGATGTTGCAAGCACTGCTCTCTACTGTTAGACACATGAAAGAAACAGAGATGATATTAAAATGAGATGATAAAAGATGGATGATGTTAAGAAGATGTTGCTGGAGTTTTGGTTCCTTGCCGCTGTCGCCTATGGCTTGCTCAGTTGGGGAAACGTAACACTAAAAATTAATCAATTGTATTGTTTCGCCTGCTCTTTTAAGGCTGCTGTTCAGCCAAACAAACTTTGTTTATATTGTTTTTCCTGTGACCACTGTAAAGCTGCTTTGAAACAATCTACATTGTACAAAGCGCTATATAAATAAATGTGACTTGACTGATGATGTGTAATGTTTCAGACCGGAGTGCAGAGGTTTCAGGGCATCATGGGTAAGCGGCGAGCGCCTGAGCTGTACCGAGCTCCGTTCCCTCTCTACGCTGTGGCTATACACCGCGACACGGGCCTGAT
This sequence comes from Rhodeus uyekii, assembly GCA_037043235.1. Lineage (NCBI taxonomy): Eukaryota > Metazoa > Chordata > Actinopteri > Cypriniformes > Acheilognathidae > Rhodeus > Rhodeus uyekii. Next base: position 404,983 of record JAWRVZ010000147.1, read on the forward strand.
CATCACCGCCGGAGGAGGCGGCGCGTCCAAGACCGGCATCAAGAACGGCGTGGTACTGCCTTCATCCTTCATCCGCACCTTCACACGCCTCTGCGTCATCAACACACCTGTCACTGCACACAACACAACACACAGCTGCCTGACTGAGAGATTATACACTGCACGGCTTTATAACAATAACCTTCACATACATCAGATCCTTCAGGCGTTTAATTTATTCATCTCCCAATAATCATTTGCTTTGATCATGAAACTGAGCATTCACTACCATCTCACTAAGACATTATTGGGAGATTTAGAGTGGCGACTGATATTTATATGTATTTTATGGAAGTAGTCACTCTATGCTGTTATAAAGATCTCATGGACGTTCATTACAAGCATCAGAATTTCATCTTTCGTTTTGGACAATAAATAAATATAAGCGGCACAAAATTGTTTTTGCACAGTTTTAGCCAAGTGTTTTTATTCTTCTTTAATTGTATACTCTTCTTTAATTTATAAAAGCACAATATAGCAGGATAAAGCAGTGTGTATATATATACAGTCATGGCAGCCCTGAAATATCTCCAGAAAATCAACTATTGCTCACAGAAAAGTGTTGCTTTCACACGTTTTGCTACACACGTTTATTCCCTTTGTGTGTATTGGAACAGTTTTGAAGCAGCAGTTTTTGGATCTGTGTTTAGTTGGTGTGTGTGTGTGATTGCAGCATTTCCTGGGTCTGGAGCTTGTGGGTGGAGAGCACAGCGCCACCCTGCTGCATACGCACGAGACGGACACGCGCGCCACCATGAACATGTGTGTTGGGGGGGACGTGATCGCTGCGGGACAGGACGGCAGCTGCAGCTTGATGAAGTTCAGTCTGGACAAACGGACACAGAAACCTGCAGCTAAAGACGGTCAGTGAGGCTTATGGAGCCTTCTCACACGACCTGCCCTCAGTGAATCAAAACCACAACTAATATACCTTGAGATACGAGTGTCCTGACATACGAGCAAGCCTTTGAGCATCTTTGCTTTGAGATACGAGTAAATATTTGAGATACGAGCAGCTTACAGACGCTAGAGGTGTTCAGCACTCGCAGCAGCTCAAGCTCCTCATTTATGGGTAATTGCATATGATCTCCACTAGAGGCAGCTTGGTTTTACAGCGGGGGTTACCGGGGGCAACGAGTGATTCACCAGTATTAAGCTGGGAGTATTAAGTCTGAGTCTATCAATACACAACACGGGAAGAAACACTACACTTCTGTATTGTGTTTGCTTTATCTACATTATTTACATTATTTATATCACAGGAATCCTTATATACTATAATTGTGTGTGTGTGTCTCTATAGCAATTAAAAACATGTTTTTCCATTGTTATTAGCACTAATAAGGGAGTTTTTTTAGAGGGCTGGAACAAAATTTTTTTCTGTTATTTCTTATGAAAAAATGATTTGAGATACGAGTAACTCGAGTTACGAGCTTGTCCTGGAACAGATTATGCTCGTATCTCAAGACATCATTACAGTAATCCATTTTTATGTTGAAAACGATTCATTTAATTGTAATTTGTTTAATTTTCCTTTAATTTGTAATAACATTTCACAATATTACTGTTTTGAGTAAATGAACGAAGCCTTGATGAAAAGTAAAGTTTTCAAACATGAGCATCATGACGGTCTGTGGAAGTGTTCCTGCTCACGTCTCTCACCGTGACACTTGTTCACAGGAGCTGGAGATAAAGGCTCCGTCAGGAAGAGAGGAGGGAAAGGCCAGAACGGAGACGGAGGAGCAGGAGACGTGCTGAAGCAGGAGTGTCCTCAGATCTGCGTCGAGGACGTGGGAGCGGTGCAGGGCGACGGGAGCGCGCAGGACCCCTGTGTGAAGTGTGTGCGCTTCAGCGCTGACCTCACGCTGCTGCTGAGCGGCGGCGCCGACGGATGCGTGCGAGTGTGGGAGGTCAGCTTCTCCGTCAGTCTGTGCGCTGTCCTCCATCACTGCCCCGTCTCAACACCTCTCCTCTGTTCGCAGTTCCCCTCCCTGAAAGAGAAGCTGAACTTCAGCGCTCACAGAGATGAGCTGGAGGACATAGACATCAGTCCGGATCAAAAGGTGTGTTCTGTGACGAGCGGCTTCTCGATTGCACGATGTCTTCAAGCGTGGTTTGTGCAGTGTGTGTTGTTTTGTGTGTGTTGATGCAGCACATTGTGACGGTGGGCCGTGATTTCGCGTGCAGCGTGTGGAGCGGCGATCAGCTGGCCGTGGGCTTGTGCTGGCATGAAGGCATGCCGCAGATCTCAGAGAAGACGTACCGCTACAAGGCGTGCAGGCGAGTTCTGCTCACTTCCTCACGCTCACATCAATAGGCAAACAGCTAGAGACTAGCGAGCACAAACGCAGGGATGTCACGATTCTTCGCTGAAATTCGAGTACTCAATTAAAAGTCCTCGACTGCACTTCACCCTTGTTGAGTAACGGTGAAACGCAGGAAGTGGCTCCTGCCACGGATCAGCCGCATTATCAGAACGTTTTCTAATGCGTTAATTCTAATGGATTTGTAAACCTGCGCCAAAGCGCGTCTAAACACACACGAGTTCACAATAACAGTTAAACTCTTAAAAGTGGCTGTAGCATTTCTTTCGTAAACAAGTGGCAAGTATAAAAGATCAAGTGGACGTTTTATTTCAATGTGGTTTGGAAACATTAAACGCATTTGATTTGCTGTAAAGTCCAACAGGCTTTTGCTATAATACATAAGATTATATTTATATTACGTATTTTAAGTGTCGTTCGAAAGAACCACAAGATTATTTGAAACAAATATTATTGCTTCATTGCTATTATATATGTGTTTTAAGTCGTTTTAAAGGCTATTTTTGCTTAGGTCTGTTTTTATCACTACAGAAAAGTAGATTAATCTGCAAAGTAATGCACCGATTACCAAACTGCGGATTAGTGACGGCTCTTGATCATGCGCTTGTGGATATGTCATTGTGTTTTTGCTCGTTTGCTCAACAGGTTTGCAAAAGTAGAGGACCAGAAGGATGCTGTAAGACTCTATACGGTCCAAATCCCGCACAAATGGGAGCGCAGACCCCCGCCATGCTACATCACCAAATGGGACGGGCGCACGTTCCTGCCGCTGCTCACCAAGCCCTGTGGAAATGAAGCGGTGTCTTGTCTTGCAGTGAGGTAGAGGCAGTCTCTCATGCGTTGATCAGTGTTGTGTGGATGCTCATGTATTTCATGGATGTGTGTTTGTTCCTCAGTGACTCGGGAACGTTTCTGGGTCTGGGAACGGTGGCGGGATCTGTGGCCATCTATATCGCATTTTCCCTGCAGGTACGAGCAGCACAATCACGTCTCACATCCTAGTGTTACAAAACCTATTTAAAAACGTATAGGCATAATTATATGCTGTACTTTAAATGTATTCTGATGTATAATTACAATCCTAAACAGCTGTTTTCTATGTGAATTTATAGTGAAGTGTAATTTATTCCTGTGATTAAAGCTGAATTTATTAGATGATAAATACAGTAAAACAGTGTAATATTATATCAGTGTAAAACAGCTGTTTTCTATGTGAATATATAGTAAAGTGTCATTTATTCCTGTGATTAAAGCTGAATTTATTAGATGATAAATACAGTAAAACAGTGTAATATTATATCAATGTAAAACAGCTGTTTTCTATGTGAATATATAGTAAAGTGTCATTTATTCCTGTGATTAAAGCTGAATTTATTAGATGATAAATACAGTAAAACAGTGTAATATTATATCTGTGTAAAACAGCTGTTTTCTATGTGAATATACAGTAAAGTGTCATTTATTCCTGTGATTAAAGCTGAATTTATTAGATGATAAATACAGTAAAACAGTGTAATATTATATCTGTGTAAAACAGCTGTTTTCTATGTGAATATACAGTAAAGTGTCATTTATTCCTGTGATTAAAGCTGAATTTATTAGATGATAAATACAGTAAAACAGTGTAATATTATATCAATGTAAAACAGCTGTTTTCTATGTGAATATATAGTAAAGTGTCATTTATTCCTGTGATTAAAGCTGAATTTATTAGATGATAAATACAGTAAAACAGTGTAATATTATATCAGTGTAAAACAGCTGTTTTCTATGTGAATATATATAGTAAAGTGTCATTTATTCCTGTGATTAAAGCTGAATTTATTAGATGATAAATACAGTAAAACAGTGTAATATTATATCAGTGTAAAACAGCTGTTTTCTATGTGAATATATATATAGTAAAGTGTCATTTATTTCTGTGATTAAAGCTGAATTTATTAGATGATCAATACAGTAAAACAGTGTAATATTATATCAGTGTAAAACAGCTGTTTTCTATGTGAATATATAGTAAAGTGTCATTTATTCCTGTGATTAAAGCTGAATAACAGCTTTAACCGATTGTCTTAGCACTATTACCCCGGTTTCAAAGATAAGGCTTAAGATAGCAGTCTTTCACTGGCATATCTTACAATATCTTACAATAATAACAGTGTTTTGTCTCCAGATGCACACCAGTAATGGATAGCTTTCTAAATCCTGTCTATGAAACTAGCGTTAGTTTTATGCACACATCTGTTGCCTATTAAATCATCTCAGCTCTTATGAACTGCATAGACAGCACAGCAGCTCTTGGTCCTGAAACAGTGTTTTCGTTCTGACCTTCTCTTCTGATTGACCCTGCAGAAGTTGTACTACATCCAGGAATCTCATGGCATTGTTGTCACCGACCTGGCGTTCTTACCTGACGGTCCCAAGAGTAAAGCCATGAAGGGGGATAATGAGGTGGCCATGCTGAGCGTCGCTGTGGACAGCCGCTGTCAGGTGCATGCGGTGTCCAACCCGAGTAAGTGTGGCATGACTGGACCAAACTACAATAATGCCTTGAGATACGACAGGAATCCATTCCAGGACGAGCTCATAACTCGAGTTGATGTAATGCTGTGACCCAGTGTTGTTGAGTGTCCCTTTATGAGCGCAGTGAAACCTCTTCTGATGACTACCAGCAGGATAGCGCATGTTACGCGTCCGTCAGCCGGCGAAGACGAGACCGTCTGTCTTTTGTGGCTGTTCAAACACATTTGAGCACATGAGTGTCTACACTACGCAAGCAATCCAATGCGTTAACTACCTCTGCAAATTGTCGAAAGTGGGCAAACTCAACTGGTTTTACACGGGTGTATTAACCATCATTCACTTGTAATCCGATCGACCAAACGACACCAGCTGTGTGACGCCGTCATGTCAATGTGGACCATAATCTCTGAGGAAAGTCCAACACTTTGAGTCTCTGCCATGAAGAATAAGGCCGTTCTGAATGCAAATGTGGGTCCAACCGGCACTAGGAGGGTGTACCTAATAAACTGGCCGGTGTGTGTGCGCTACACAAATGCATCTGACTCCACTACTATACTCACTTCAATTGTGTTTGTAATTGGATTGGTCTTGTATTGATTGCAGGGGTTTCTTCAACTCTTCCTGTGTTTGTGGACGTTAACCCGCGCTGCTGTTGTGTTTCGGTGCTTGTGGACGTTAATCTGCGCTGCTCTTGTGTTTCAGGATGGTTTCCTCTGTGGCTGGTGCTGCTCTTCTGCGGGCTGATGGTGGTCGCAGTCCTCCTGCTCCTGCAGTCGCTCTTCCCAGGATTCATTTAGTGCTGTAGAGGAACATTTACATGCTAAAGTGACATGAAAACAAACCTGGATCTATGAAATTATTCAAATCATTTGGAGATAATAACGGAAATGAGAGTGACTGTGTTTAGCATCATGTTTTAACTGAAGTATCATCTCTGGCGTGCAAGTTTGAGATCTTATGAATCAGACTTGATGAAGAAAGAGGGCATTTCCTGCTGTGAGTGTGTGAATGTTACAGGATCGGTGGAGAAGTGGACTGGATTTCCTCATCAGGACGTCGTTCCTCGAGTCAAGAATGCCTTTTAATGTCATGGAGAAAAAACAACATATGCAGGGAATTATTCTGAATATTTAAAACCTTGTAAAAATATAAATATACATCTGAAATCATTTGCAATCTCTGTCCAGTTATTTGTCATGATCAGCGATGTCCCAGAACTATTATCCCAACAGTTTCCTAAGAGATCAGGATCAGATCAGACACATCCCAGCTTACTTCTATAATGCCAAATACTTCAGATTAAACTTATTTAGTGGGATAATCTATGCATATATTCATCAGGATTTGATTGTGTTGTGAAAATGAGTGTAGTCATGTGAAGAGGAATGCAGCTTCAGAAACCGCAGGAGAGTTTGCTGGAGTGACACATGACCAGAAGTGATGCTCGATGTTAATGACCTACAAGATTCATTAAACCATCAGGGATCGAGGAAATATTCAATGTGAGGGAAGAACTAAATACTAAGGAAAAAAATCAAGTTACAGGTTTATTTTACTGTGCAAAAAATTAATAGAGGAACAAAACTCGTGACAGGAAAAGTGTACATTAACTATGATCAGTTATTCATATACTTGTTCATACTTTCTTTGTATGACAGTCTGACCAAACGTTATTTCATTGCGTTATTACCTCAAATAAAGCAATCGGATGCGAGCACAACTCTCAATGTGCTTTTTATCTCAGTTCTCAGGTTTGTAGTGATATGTGAGGATGAAGGGTCAGGCGTCATGGCTGCTGTTGCTGCTGTTTAATTCTCTCCACTAGAGGACGCCATGCCTCTTTATTTACAACGGCTCTCCAGTGTTTGAGCCCTGAAAACACAGGAACACTGGCCTGAGACAGAGTCCAAGACCTGTGATTAATGCAATGCTGTAGTTTGATTGAACGCAAAAACAAAAATATATTGGAAGTCGATAAGCCCATTTGTTGATTTGATCCTAGCGATGCTCGATTGTTTGGTAAATTGCACTATATTATTTGTTTCCCCTGTTGTGAAACCGAAAGCTCTTGAATGTCACATTTTAAATACAGTTATACCTCGGTTTACGAGTTTAATTCGTTCCAAGAGCGAGCTCGTAAACCAAAATGCTCGTGCACCAAAACAAATTTCCCCACAAGAATGCACTAAAAATCAATTAATTCGTTCCACACGACCACAAATGCCCTTTTTAAATATTTTTTTGGTTTTACCATATTAATTGCAGTTAAAATTGTAACCGTTAAGATCTTATATAAATACTAATTAATAATTGACAATTAAACTCTAAAAATACTTGACAATTTACTGTAATACACTTCAGGTTTGAGCAGCCTGCTTGGAGGAGAGAGAGGAGGGCGAAGCGGGGAAAGCAAGGATGAGAGCAAATGAGTGAATTTATTATAATAGTGCAGAAAACAAAGAAGTATAGAAGAAGTATCCAGAGTTAAAGTTATGAAACATGGGAGCCGCTAACAAACGAACTCACGGGAGCTGCAAACGAACGAATTTGTGGGAACCGTGAACGAACGAATTCGCAGGAGCCTCGAACGAACGAACCCGCGGGACCCGAGAACGAATGAATGAAAGCGGGAGCCGCGAATGAAAGCGGGGAGAAAGGCAGATGATGTGAGAATCAGGTGTTCAGTGACCACACATACACAGGCAGAACTAGGAGACACTGAATTCATGAACCATGACAGTTATTGCTTAGAGGTACTGTACGTGTATATTTCACTACGTGAACAATAGTGATCACAATTAATTAATGTTAAGAATATGAGGTAAAAACTTCTGTAAATCACTTATAAAAGTATCACTGTGGTGAATGATGCAGCCAAACCAAGCGAAGCTGAGAGAATGAATGAGTGATAAAGGGGTTGGAACCTCATGACTGTGTTATGAGAGGCTGTCATTAGGATATTTCCTGTAAAAATGCGCAAAAGGATGCTGAGCGTTAGGACTTTTTCCACACAAAAATGCGCATGGGTGAGGGAATTTTTTTCTCGTACACCAATACAATGCTCGTACACCGATTTGCTCGTATACCAGGTCGATCATAAACCGAGGTATTACTGTATATATTTTTACAAAGCTGAACTTGCAGATCATATGGCATTAATGGAAGGCAGTGAGAGAATACACTTGCATAACTTGGTTTTTTAACACTTTTAAAGAGTGCATTTTGTCATAATGTCAAATTTTATTTAAAGTTTGTTTTAAATCATCATGTTTTGACAATCGTTGTTCGTTCTGTAAAGATCTGATGTGTTAAAACAGACGAAGGGTTAGTTCATCATTCCAGATGTGCAATTACAAATGCACTTGAGTACATGACACACAAGTTTTAACAGAAATGTGTATTTTAGTTTACAGCAAATGCGCGTCAGTACATTCGTCGTTACACTATAACCATATTTATATACTCTATAGATATATACCGGACACTATTTACTTGTACGTTCATGCATTTATCAGACATTTTCATCCAAAGCGATTTGCATTGCATTCAAGAAACACATTGATATTCTAATCAGTTCTTGCTTTCCCTGGGAATCGAACCCATGACCCTGATGTTGCAAGCGCTGCTATCTACTGTTAGACAATTTCTTCTCTTAGTTTTTCATTCAAAATATTCACCAACCTTTATTGAAGGTCAAATAGTTAAAAGAAAGAAATTCTTATCATAAAACCAAAAATAAATGTGTTGCACTTTTATTGGCACGCTATAACACTTTCACCCTCCCTTTGCCCAGATAACAGCTCTGGATCTTCTCCTGCATGTGTGGTAAGATTGATCTGGCAGGAGATCTGAGGCCGAATCCCGGCAGATGCTCCAGATTCAGAGACCTGTGTCTGTGCGCTCGCTTCTTCGGCTCGGCCCACGGGTTCGGGTCAGGCGACTGCTGTCTCCACCTTCATTCTGTGGGACCACTTTTGTGTTGATTTTAACGTGTGCATTTGATCACTGTCCTGCTGGAAGATCCAACTCCGGCCCAGTTTAAGCTTCCTGACAGGATCAGGTGTTGATTTAATATCTGCTGGTACCTGATGGACTTTATGATACCGTGAATCATCATCTGGAGGAAAGTTAGACCCGTGGCATTGCAGATCCACCACCACACGTCAGTGGGCATGAGCTATTTGTCTGTCGATGCCAAACCCATCTGTGGTGCTTCATGTTGGTCTCATCTGACCAGGAAACCCAGTCCCTCTGAAAGCCCCAGACAGAACCGCAGGTGCATGCGATCGCTGTTTGATGCCATCAAAGGCTTTTTATTGCTACCTTCCAGAACCAGTTGTGGTTATATAGATGAGGTATGAGGAGACTCTCTAACTCCACGACCCATCTGCCGTCTTCCAGCTTTGATCAACTTCTCATAGTGATGGATGGCTATAGGAATCTGGCCTGCATGTCACGTCATATTTAGAGGCCAGTGAAACAGGAAGTCATGACTGGTCCCTTAAACGGGACCTATTAGGCGCCTTTTTACGAGATGTAATATAAATCTCAGGTGTTTCCAGAATGTGTCTGGAAAATTTCAGCTGAAAATACTCCTCAAATCAATTATTATACCATGTTGTAAATGTCCATTTATGACTGGAGGGAAAAACATGCTGTTTTGGTGCATGTATCTTTAAATGCAAATGTGCTGCTGCTGTTGATCCCGCCCCCTTTTCCAGAAGAGGGCAGCGCTTTCCAGCTCGTGCCTCAGATGCCAAAAACGGAAGCATCTGTTTGGTTTTGGATCATTCTCTGCTCTCGACTGAATAACTTTAGCAGCTTTAATAAGAACGCGTTTCTTGAATGCTGCTGTTAATCGCTCTGGCGAGGAGATGATCATGACAGACTGTGTTCAGCATTACGAGGGAGCTATGCTAATAGGGCGGAGTCTGTCAGCAGTTGTGGGTGTGGCCTATGCATTTGTGATGTCACATTGCTGGAATCTGCAAGCTTATGATTTATGAGGATTAAAAAGAGGAGTGAGTGTATCTGTACCATAATAGTGTAGTTGTGTTTTCACACTGACATCATGTAAAAGTGTGTTTTCAATAATACGTCTCCATTAAGTGTTCCTGATCACTAAGATGAATTTAAAAACAAACCATGTGAATGGGAATTTATTTCATTTTTTACTCATTGTAATTTGTAGAGTTGCCAATAATTACAATTTAATTCCACATTTAGATTTTGTGTAAATTAACTTCAATTAAAGGTTATATTTTTGTGAATATTTTGAAGGAAAGAATAAGAGGAGGAATGACAAAAATAAAGTTTTGCTCATATTTACCAAGGGAATCAAAATCTGTGTAGCCCACTCAGTTAACACTCTGCTAACTGCATTTAAGATGCACTTAAACTATGATACACTATCACTGTATGTAAGGGTAAAAACCAGTTTGCACTTTATTTGATTATTCTCTTAAATAGATCAACATTTCAGCCAGTCAATCAGATCTCACGTTTAGAGTCAGGCTGGCCTTGAGGCTTCAACTGCATTTACTGTATGTCACCTGTTGATTTTAGGGTTGTTGAGTTTTTAGGGTTAGGACTGTGTCTTTGAAGGGATTCAGGAACACATGGACACTTCGCTCTGCGTGACGAAACGAGAAGAAAAACTGCACAACAAACGAAGGTAAAACAGACAGAAGGAACAAGTACAACAAAATGAGGCACAAATTGATTGCAATGACAAGAATCGAGTCAGCATGCAAGAACATTTCAATAACAGAGACAGCAGTAAACAGATGTGTCTTTAACTGAGCTTTAAACTTGGGAGGAGATGGGATTTCTCCGAGATGTTGGGAAAGTGAATTCCAGCCTCTAAAGGTCGTAGCCCTGCTAGACGCACCACCCAAGATGCCTGGCAATCACTGAGAACATGCACTGAAGGACTGAAGATCAGTCACACGCGGAGCTGGATCAGACAGGGCTTCACATGGTCATCAGTTTGAGTGTTTTGTGCATCTTAAAGTGTAGCAACATTATGCTGAACATCAGTGTGGGAAACTCCTCAAAACATCATCATTATGATGGACGGAGTCAGTTATTAGATGGAGCGTTGCACTTATGACATGAAATTATTATGTACCAAGTAATATTTTTTTAATTTTAGCATGACAAAAAGTTGAAATATACAAAGTCAGAACTATGACATGAAAAAAATTTAAACTTGAAATTATGACTTGCTAAATTGTCTTTGATTGTCGTTCCTGCCTTGCTTCCAGGTCGGTTTATGTTCATGTCGAGTGTATTGTTTTATGTCATGTTTTCCCCCTTGTGGGTATTTCTTTTGTATATTTGTTTATTTATTGTTAATAAATCCTTCACCCCTGCACTTAAGTCCTCCGCTTCCCATTCCGTGACATTATGAGAAAAGGGTGGAAATTCATACTGAGACATACTGAGTCTTAATTGATGACAAAAATTGAAATTATGACTTGATCATTTCTATTTATGATGAGAAGTAAAAAATAATGAGATGATTGTTAATTATGAGATGAAAGGATGAAATTGATGATGAATGAGGTCATTAATTATGACAGCTAATTCATGTTTATGAGACGAAAAGTCAAAATTATAGCATATAAGTCATGATTTGAATTTTTATGACAAAAACTTTGTTATGATGAGAATATATATAAAATTATGATTATTTTTTTAATTAGTGTCTCATCATTTTGACTTTACATCTCATGAAAATGACTTAGGTTGCCATAATTTAGACTTTAGACTTTTGACATATGATTCCTATTGGAATGACTGTATTTCTCCCGACTCTTCCCAGAGAAACAGTAAGCGTGGGCAAATCTTTACGGCAGAGCTCTGTTCCAAAGTTGGAACTTTTAAAACAAGAGATCTAAACAAACCCATCACCCTAATATGAGCACTAAAAATAATGATGCTTTCATGCAATAACTCTTCTCGTAAAACAACAAAACCCAACTCTTTCTCTCTCAACAATGTGGATTGCAAACCATTTTAAATGTTTAGTCCGTGTCGTTCAAAGAGTCACTTTGTTGTGGAAACTGACACATGAAAACTGTTAGTCCTTCAGGTGTTTGTAAAGATTCAAACAGTTTTCCACATTCCTCGTTTTGTGCCAACATGGAAAGATAGAAGAGAGAAGAGGATTTCAATAGCCAGTTTAGTAGCAGCCTTATAAAGAAAGGTGGATATGGAGCGGAAATAATGCAGAATCCTTTCCAAACTGAATACACCACCATTTAAACGAGGACAGCATGACACGGAAAGCCTCAAACCGTTTGGACACCGTTTATATGTTTTACAGCAGAGCTTTAAATATCTCAAGCTAAATAAGTTCTCTTATTTCCATCCAATTAAGCACTTTGTCTTAGTTTATATTTGCTGCTTAATGGCCTTTAAGTGAGCGACTTATATCCGTGTTCACTTTCATCCCGTCACATAAACTTGACTGTGGTCCCTGTAAGCACTGGCTGATTCACAGCAATGCTTTGCATTTTGACACACTAGCTGTGTTACAAAACCTAGCAATGTTTCTAGGCAGCATTTTAAGGGATCATCGGGATCAAAGATGCCAGGAAAACAATGCCAACTATTAAAGAATGATAATACTGACTAATGCAGGGATTCCCAACGTTTTAGTCCCCAAGAATATTTACTTTAAAGGGCTAGATCAGCCAAAAAGGAAACATTCTGTTATTAATTTCTCGCTGTCACGTAAGGTTGCAGGTGTGCGATGCAGAGACAAGCCAGGAGACTGGGAATCCAACTGAAATACTTTATTTAACAAACTTAAAACAAAAAACTGTAAACAGAAACATAAATGGTACTCAGTAGTGCAAAAACTAGGAGAGACTCAAAAGGAACACGGAAACAAGGAACACACTGAACACAACGTGAAACAGTTTCAACGATCAACAAGGACATGGGATGAGCTTTATTAATAAACATGGGATGGGAACCAGCTGACGAGACTTAGGTAAGTGATTAGACACGGACAGGTGCGTGAAGGACATGGAAGATACATCCCTCATTTATCGCAGTTAATGTGGACCAGAACCACGTTACCGATCTGCGAAGTAGGACTGATCCCCCTAGGACTTTCCGTATATGTATGTGTAGGTACCAGAATGTTTAAAATATGTATACAGTGGAATCCGGTTATGTCGACGGCCTCGGTTAGGTTGCAAAAAAGCATAGAGATAACCGAGGATCGAGATAACCAACAGCCAATATGGCAATTTGTTTGATGTAGCAATCGGCATGCTATAAAAATGTACATACACTGTATGTGTTTGCTAACAACAAAAGGCATATGTGCACCAACTAACAGCAGAGATTTACAAGTATACAATAAAAAACACTTTCGATTCTCGATACAAACCTTTAATCATATTCTCCAACATTGCAAACACAATTTCGCTCACAGTGTAAACAGTCATAACATATTCGTGAGGTCATCACGCTGTACTAGATTGAATACTTTCTTGTGTTCTGTCTGTCTAATGTGCTTTCTCAACAAATTCTGCTTCTTCCCGTCTTTTAATAACCGGCTTCTTCAATCCGCAGCGGCGCTGAACAGAGCTCACATCAGAACAAAAGCAGGTGTGTGTGTGTGTGTGTGTGTGTGTTTATCTAAGCCTCATACTCATTGTTCAGCGACATTAAGGAATCAACATTACCGAAAAGAAAACAAATAGGGAGTTTGTGGTTCCACTTTAAAAAAATCAACATGATAGGATTGGCGAGTAAACCGTGAGTCGAGATAAGTGAACTCCACTGTATTTATACTTTATATATATTTTAATGAAATCTATTTAATTATAAAACCTTAATATTTTTGATTTACTCTCTCTCTCTCATACGATATGTATTATGGTGCTCTACACTAATCAATGACAGTAGTATCATGAGACTCCAGTAATGATGACGATGACAGACCTGTGCGGTTCGATGATGATGAGATGATGGTGTTACTGCACTGGTATAATGAGGCCTTTAAATCAGTTCGAGAATCGTAAACATTTGCTTCTGAGAGAGATGAAGAGGCTCCCACTCCACTCCATCTCGCACTGGGAACCAATCACGTGTCTTGTCTGAGTGTGGTGGGCATGTACAAATCCTCTGAGAGAGTTTCTCTCTTTGTCTGGCATCCTGGGAAACCGTTTCTCTGGCATCACGATGAAGCAACGCTGCTTTCCGCAATACGGCTGCTGATGTGGCAGTATTATTATTATTTTTTTCGATGAATATTTTTGAAAAATCTGCGATGAACTGAGGCCGTGAGATTGCCGAGGGATTACTGTATATATATATATATATATATATAAACCTTCATGATTTCCCATGTCTTGGTCGATTGTTAACATTCCTATGTAATTTCTTTCTGACGCTGATGTTCCCGTGTGTGTTCTCCGTGTTCCGTGTTTTCCAAGAGCCTTGCACAAGTATGCTGTTTTCCGTTTGTATATAAAGTGTTTTCATTTTTATTTATTAAATAGAGTTTTCCGTTCATCCCTGCTTCTCTCTTGCCTTCGTCATTCCACAACACAACCCCGTCACACCCTGAGATAAACAATAAAATAACTGGAAGCGAATGACATCCCGACACATTTCAGTTACAGTAGTCGCTACACTTTTCCTTAAAAACAAGGTGAAATAGAGCAGAAGTGAAATGTATTGAGATCTGTACAGACAGAAGGCGTTGTGGATCAGACCTCAAGCTCCAGCTGTGCTGTTGACCTGACCTACACTTCCCAAGCAGAGAACAACCTTCCCACACACGCGCCTCAGAAGACGCACATCTTCTCAGTGATGTTGACCGTCTTTGTGAAGTGACCGCACTGTTGTTCAGCCACTGTCTGGTGCACGAAAAAGAGCAAAACCAGAAGTTGGTGTGTGCAGAAGCGCTGAGGCATAAGTCAAAAGGGCAAAATGATGTCGTAAAAGGTTGGCGGCTCATGTTTGCATAGGCCTTTGGAAATATCATCCTTCAGGCCACATTGAGGGATTCAGACGCTCTCTAAACACGCTCCACCCGACTCCAGCACGCAACACCCACCTCACACCTACACTGGAGCCCAGCAGGAAATGAACAGCCCAGACAGACCAGTGTCTCCAACGCACAGAGGAACAAACAGAATTCCTCAGCCTTTCTCATACAATAAAGGCCAATTCAGCCTGTTTGAGGAGCCTCGGTTTGTTTACAACATCAGTGTTAGCATGGCATGAAATCCCATAGATTTGTGTCAGGAGGGAGTGACCAATTCATTGACTATTTTTATCTCCTTGCTTATGTCGTTTTACGGCACTAGATGAACAGCTCTGGGTTTCTGCTCAACCCTGTACTATGTGACATACCCTCTTAAAATGAATTTCTTGATCTCTCTAGCATATTGGAGGGATTGACATCATAATGCTTCACCTACATCCTTTATCAGTTCTTCATTGTTTTTGAACTTATACTGTTCTCATCAGATCTGTTATGAGAAATAAAATCCCTATTATTTATTGATTTCAAATGGTAGCGCTTTTACGGTCCCATTCCACATCTGCATACTCCGTACATCATATAAGAATTGTAATAACTTGGTATTAACTCTGAAACTACACCGAAACCCATGGGATATGTAACCAGTACAGTAATACCTCGAGATACGAGCGTCTCTACATACGAGTATTCCAAGATACGAGCAAGCCTTCACGCAGATTTTTGCTTCTAGATACGAGTAAATATTCGAGATACGAGCACTCATACTGACGCCGATGCCGACACACATTCACTTCAGTGTACACTGACTTTTGTACGCATCGCATGCGAGTAGCTGATTTTCCCTCCATTTTGATCATTATTCTTTATATAAGCAATGAGCTCTAATAAAGTGAGTGGTAAGGATGGTAGTGAGAAGAAGCGCATGATGACCATGGAAATGAAGCATGATATTGTGGATAAATATGAGCGCGGTGCCCGCGTGAGTGATCAAGCAGCAGGAGCATCAGGAAGAACTGTCACTGAGGAGTTGATCGATCTACAGACAATACGCAGGTGTTGCAAGAGCTCAGCATTGAAAAGAAACACCCTGATAAATCATCTGCTGGTCGTGCTTCAGTGCTTTTTGATGTACCTTACTTATTCTGTGCCAAGTGAAAGTGAGGGTAGTCAGGCGAAAAAAGGGAAGAAGACAAGCAAAACAATAATATATAATAGAAAAGTTACAAAAAATACGTAAGCTGAGTTTAGTTATGTTAATTTAAGTTTATGTAAGTTATATAGTGTTGGTGTAAGGTACGATACGGAATCAAGTGTCTACGTACCAACCCCTCCCACCTCCGCACCTGCCGCTACTGTCTGTCTACTGACTTTAAAAACGTATAATTAAAATCACATTTTATTTGATATCACACAAATCCTAATACTGTATGTACTATAATTATGTATGAGTGTGTGTGTGTCTATACCAGAGGTTTTCAAAGTCTGAGACAGTGGGCCTCCCCTTTGACACAACCCACCCTTATGCCCGTATCTCGAGATATTACTGTCGTTTGTTTGTTATCGTGATCAGAACCATTGATCTGAAGCTCAATCCTGATGCTGCCATGTAATTAGTTTTCTAATCAGCAATAAATATAACGATTTCTGATCAACCCATATCAATTGCATGATTAAAAATAACATACCCGACCCATTTCCGGGTTAAATTCCGCCCACTTCCGGGTTAGGCCCCGCCCACTCCGAATACAGATACAGATCATTCTAATGGTTAACAGATACAGATAATGCTGTACTCGCTCATCCCTAGTGAGCAGGCACTGAAGATGAGCGATGGCAGGATCCTCACAGGTCCGTGGGCCTGAGCCCAGACGTCTGACTCTGGGACCAAATATTTGCACCTTTTATTTTTAAATAATTTAAATATTCTACTTTCTCTTTTCTGTGATGTAATTAATTACATTTCTGAACTCTACAAACGAATGATTTCTCAAACTGTGTACCTCGTTGAGGAATAAATGTATTTAATTTATTTTTGTTATTTTTTAACATATGATTACAAGGCAAACCAAATATGCGTAAAACAACCATTAAACCAGTCAAGTTAAAAATATATATTAGTGCTGTCAATCATAATTTTAATACATTTTTAAATTATTAATCAAAATTAAATTGTAATATTTATTTCCCATTTTCCAATTGTTTTACATTTAATTTCCAAATTAATGAAGAAAAACTGAATAACAAAAAAACTGTATATTTTGAATATTTGATCTAATAAGTATCCAAAATTGAATAAAGTTATCAAACAATCATCCTTATTAAAGTTATTAAAGTTTTTCAGTCTCTGATTGATTTTCTCTTTGTCTGTTGTTCTTTGAACAGGTTTATTAGGCTGCTGTCACTTTAAGAGCTTTTTCTCACAAAAAAGTGTATATTTGAGTGTTGAGTGTAAAAGTGTTTTTTGTGTATATTTGACAGTTTAAATGCAACAGGATGCAAAAGATCTGAGTGTGTTCAGAAAAGTGAATAGCAGCAAGGCTTTAAAACTCATTCAAATAATACACTTTTGTGATTGTTAATAACTGTAATTATTGCACATCCCTTTAGGTAACACATTTATGTACACACACAGGGTTCTGTCACGTCAGTTTGGGATTCTAGGGTTTTGGTTGACAGAGCTCTGACCCTGCTCCTTTGTCACGTCTGTTTGAGAGCGTGGGGCTTCTGTCACGCGCTCTTGTGTCTCGGTGCTTTCATGTCGTCCGTCGTTCACTACTGCACGCCGTCTCGTCTGTTCTTGTGAACACGTGGCGATACGCGTCTGGATCCGCTGTGTGTTCATGTCCTGGCAGCGTGTTTCCCGCCCCTTGTTATCTCGTTTCCCTAGAGTGTTTTCAGCTGTTCCCGGCTCGTTACCCTCTCTCCTGTGTCCTATTTAATCCCTGTTGTGTTTGCTGTCCGGTGTTGTCATTGTCCATTGTCATTCTATGTCTCTCCATGTCTGTTCTCCTGCAATGTTTCCTGGTTCTATGTATACTGTTCCATTCGGTTGTCTTGGTAATGTTCTGTGTTCAGTTGTTATGTTTAGTTATGTTTTCCCCCTCCTGGGTCGTTTCTTTTGTGTTTTGGTTTTATTTGTTGTAATAAATACTTTTTCACCCTGCATGTGAGTTCATCATCAGGGCAATAATTAACAAGTTCCAGTCAACTAAAGATTTTATTAAAGAGGACGTGTGTCTATATCGTCTTAATGTGTGGTGAGGAGGAAAGTTTGAGTGGCCAGAGACTCCAGGGATCACTGATGGAGAACTGCAGAGATTTTCATGTAATTGTTTCTACGTTTCATTTATATTTTACATTTATGCATTTGGCAGACGCTTTTATCCAAAGCAACTTACATTGCATTCAAGAAACACATTGAATCAAGGCTTTCCCTGGGATCAAACCCATGACCATGGTGTTGTAAACACCAACTCTACTGATTGAGCTACAGAAAAGGTAGCTCAATATTAGT
This sequence comes from Rhodeus uyekii, assembly GCA_037043235.1. Classification (NCBI taxonomy): domain Eukaryota; kingdom Metazoa; phylum Chordata; class Actinopteri; order Cypriniformes; family Acheilognathidae; genus Rhodeus; species Rhodeus uyekii. Next base: position 423,395 of record JAWRVZ010000147.1, read on the forward strand.
TATCTCAATATTATATTCATTAACACACCGTACTCATATGCTGGCCCCTCTGTCAATTTTTAGAAACCCTTGTGGCCCGCGAGTCAAACAGTTTGCCCAACCCTGCTGTAGAAGATGAGAGGCTGAACTGAAGAAAAGCTCCAACACGGATCTGGGAATCTGAAGGAATCTCATTCTGCATGAAGGAATGGTCTCGGATCTCCAAACTCATCAGGCGTTACAGGAAAAGCTGTTTTACAATGTATATATAATGAGTGATGTACATAACCTGGGCTTTTCTTTTGAAAGTGCCCGTTCCAGTTAAAACCATAAATCCGCTCTCTGAGTTGGAAGAGTTATGGGTTAAGTGAGCAGGCCTTATGACAGGATTTCAAAGGTGTGATTTAAAATATGGGAAACATGCACGTTTCCCCCATAAATACAGCCCTCTCTTGATGCCGCCTAACACGCACAGGAAGATCAAGCATTTCAAATTAAGGAGAGAAAAATGCATTCTGCCAGATGAAAAAGGTTTCCTGGGGTCAATTTCACATAAAAAATCCTCTTAAATGTAGAACAGTCAAGTAACCATGAAGGCTAATGTAAAACAGACAGAGCAGAGCAACATTACCTGCTTCTGCTGTAGTCAGCAGCACAAACAGCAGATTAACCTCTTCATGTACAGGCTCCAGATCAGCTTCAGTAGATTGGCCAGAGGAGAACGTCTCAGGTTACGTATGTAACCATAGTTCCCCGAAGAGGGAATGAGGCGCTGCGTCGAATGCTTTGGGGAATACTTGGACGATGTCTCGTGAAGCACTATGCAAACGATCGAACAATCAATCAATCAATCTCTCTCTCTCTCTCTCCCTGTGTATGTTATAGATTGGTTACTTCCTTAGTTAATCACTTGAAGACTGTGATTGGTCCTGCCAAACACCTGGGGTCTCATTTATAAAACTGTGTGTAGGATCCCTACTAAAAGTTTACGTATGCCTAAAAGTCAAAAATGGCATACGGCAAAAAAATTAATAAAATACATTAACCATCTGTGTTGCTAATTCCCTTTGTCTCCAGAATGTGCGAACGCACAGCTCAAAGTTTGCTTCAAGGTCCGCAAATTCTCCCATCAAGTTTGTTTTTTATAGATCACAACCTTTGCGTGGAAACTGGCGTACGTACGTTTCCAGCTCCGTTTTGTGCGTACGCACGGTTTTTAAATGAGACACCTGATCCGGATATAAGGACCGCCCCAAACATTCATTCACTGCTTCGTGCCATTTTGAGCCTAGTTGGTCTAGTGTTTGCTATCTTTGATTAATTCGCCTGTGTCATTATCGTTAAGTAGAGTGTCGTGCCAAAGAGATTGTGTGTGTTTAGTGAAACTGTGAGTGTGTTTGTTTGTTAGTGATCTTGTATCTGATAATTTTGTTTTCTGACCATTGCCTGTTTGACCACAGGCAATGGTTTTTGATTTGATTGCCGATTCTGAACAGTTTGCTGAAACTTTGTATATACTTGTAAATATATTTGTAAATACATTTTTGGAGTTCATTTGTCTCAAGTTTGTTGTATTTTTGTTTTCCTTTATTTTTGAGGTATTTTTAGTTTCTATAAAAGAGATTGGTTTTGTTTATTTTTTTGGCCTTGTACGCCCCCGGCGATTTACTCTTTGCTGTAAATAAAACATTCATTATTACTCATCTCTCTGGTGTTGTCACTTCTCCTTTTCCTGTTACGGTGGACGCCTAGTGGTCGTAACACCGGGATGGAATCGATGCGCATGGGGGAAAGCCGTGGAGACATCATAACCGAAACCCAACACCGCCGATGAGTTGCGTTTAGCGTTTAGCCTCAACCCCAACACTTTAAAGTACGCAAGAACATGATCTCAATGTTGAACCGCTAGCTGTAGTGACTGGGTAGAAAAGCCAGTCATCGATATAATTGAGAACTCTGATGCATTGGAGGTACAGCGGGGTTAGCGCTGCGACCATGCATATGATGAACGTGCAAGGTGAAAGAGCTAGGCCAAACGGAAGCACTCGATATTGGTAAGCTTTCCCCCCCAAAGGTGAACCTGACGGACGTCCTGTGTTGTGGAAGGATGGAATGAAAATATGTGTCCTTCAGGTCGATGTGGCAGACCAGTCCTCGGACCTGATCTGTCACGATCTAGTTCAAAGTCAACATTGATGACGAGTGATTTAGAAGGCACAAATTTAGGAGGGAGGTACATATTCAATGGCCCCTTGCCTCAACAGAGTGTCTATTTCTTGTTCTGTGACCAGAGCGTGCTCAGGGTTCACCACGGTGGGTAGACTGGCACTGGCACTGGATTGTGCACTGGCACTGGATCTGCCGGGTAAAGGCTGAGATAAGGCAACGCCTGTCTCACACTCCGCCGTCAGATCCATTTGCGAACCCCAGGACCTAGATCGCCGCAGAGCCTCGAATACAGCGGGACCCGAGCTCTGGGGAGCGCGAGCCTTGGCGGAGCCCTGGGGAGCACCTGCAGCGGTGGCTGGCTGCAGTGATTACAGTCAGCGCTCTGAAGCGCTGACCGGGCATGCTCTGCTCCCAGCATACACACAGTAAGTGACTGCAAAAATGTTTGATTCGCCATTCTGTAAAATTGGAGAGCCCTTTTTTTTTAAGTAGTCTAGGGAATAGTTCAGTCGAAGGAAACTCAAACAACCAGCTCGTACTCTCTAACACAACGCTTCCTGAAAACACTCAATGCTGCTGTCATCGGTTTCCAGCACCTATTTATCACCCTGGTTCGCCACGTCACCGACTTGCGACTGTCACTCGGTCGATTGATTGTTTGATCGTTTACATAATGCTTAATGAGATATCGTCCAAGTATTCCCCAAAGAGTTCGATGCAGAAAGGGAACTGGTCCCCTGACTGAGCCTGGTTTCTCCCAAGGTTTATTTTCTCCATTCTTTTCTTCACTCATTCCGTCACCTGCTGGAGTTTTGGTTCCTTGCCGCTTTCGCCTCTGCCTTGCTCAGTTGGGGACACTTAACACTTAATATTCATCAATTTTATTGATTCGCCTGCTCTTTTAGAGCTGCTGTTCAGCCAAAACAAACTTTGTTTTACTGTTTTCCTGTGACCACTGTAAAGCTGTTTTGAAACAATCTGTATTGTAAAAAGTGCTATATAAGTAAAGGTGACTTGACTGAAGATTGGAGTAATGATGCTGAAAATACAACTTTAATAACAGGGATACCAGTATATTTCTTGTTGATCATAAAACACTCTTTCAGAAAAATAAAAAAAATGACTGACCCCAAACGCTTGAATGCCATGCTATGATGCATGTCCTTATTTAGATCTAGGGAATCGTCCATATGTGAAATGTGGAATATAAGATATAGTTTTAGGACTACATGCTTGAAGTTCTGCTGGACCTGAAGTGTGTGTGTATGTGTGTGTGTGTGGGGGAGTATGTGCTCATGTGAGATGGAGGCGTCGCCAGAGTGGCACCAGGTACAGGCTTTATGAGAGATGGAACGCATTAGAGTATTATTGCTTCAGTATGTTTTAACCCACGCATTATTTCTGTCTCACTGACTCCTATCACAACCAGTGTGTACTGGATGAGTTAGAGGTTAGGTTTAAATTTCACAGATAAAGCTGTAAATTTATTGTGTGTGTGTGTTTGTGTATGTGTGTTTGATTGAATGAATGTGACCCTGCTGTGCACATGGAAACTCAAAATAAACAGAGAAATACCGCTAACGAGGTTGTTGGTGGTCGTGTGTACAGTAAAATGTGATCTGTGCGGTTTCGTTTTGTGGTGGGCAAAACCCTCACGAGCTTCTAAAAAGAGTTTGTTTTTGACTGAGGGCTGCAGGGCATGGCATGGAAGAAAATAGCAAAAATGTGTGTCAAGAACTTTAATTGCTGGGCCCCTAATCTGGCGTGATTCACCCCCGCGTCTGGGTGGCAGACAGTGACTGCGTCTGTAAACATGAAGCAAAGGCTCATCACTGTTACTCCGTAATCCCTGTTTGCTCTGCTGTGGTGAACTGTTTTTTATTGTATGTACATTTTTATAGCATGCCGATCGCTTCATCAAACAAATCGCCATATTGGCTGTTGGTTATCTCGACACTTTTTTTGCAACCCCCAAAGCCGCCGACATAACCGGATTCCACTGTATTTGGAATCAGCTTTTCCACTCCTTAGAGCTTAAGTGACTGATAGTAATGCAGTAATATATAATAGTAATAAAAAAATCCTCATTGTCTGCGCAGATTTGCCATTATTCTGTACTCTGTAACCTCTACTTATATGTAAAAAGAAAAAGTAAGCAAACTTTCACAAATGTCATGGTCTGGTTGTCTTTTGGTCATAAATATTATAGCTATAAATAAAATACTTTTAATGATTTGATTAGAAGATTTTTAAAATTATAATATTAGTCATGTGCTTGTCGAGACTGTTTTCTTCCTGTTTCCTCACATTCTCTCCTAGTGTCATGATTGTCACCTGTCTCATCATTATCAATTTTATTTTCATCTGTGAGCTAGTATTAGGGATTAGTTTGTTTGGACAGAAGTTTAAAATATCTAAAAATGTATAATTATTTATAAATATTTTAGTCACACTATGAACTAACTATTTACTTGGCCTCAACAATCTCCTAATCACTGCTCATTAACAGCTTTTGTTAAGTTCAGGGTGAGGATTAAGGGATGTACAATATGATCATGCAGAATAAGGCATGTGCTTTATAAGTTCTAATAAACAGACAATATCCTAGTAGGTTACACTTTATTTTACAGTGACTGTGTTCCATGTATTACAATAGTAATAACTATAAATTTTCATAATTACGTGCAACTAATTAATAGTTAATTCATATTTCTCAGTACTAAAATATATAATTACACTGTAACAAAAACCCCTTAAAATGAAGCGTAACCTTCTAATAATATGAGTGCTAATAAGCAACTACTTAACTGGGTGCTAAACTAAACATATTTTTAATTTTAAAAATACAGACAAACCAAATTTGTGCAATATGTCAACCCCTCAAACAATCAACCTCCAATCATCAAAAAAGATCTTACATTTCCACAAGCAAAAACATAAAAATAATCTGTTCTATGTTCCGTCCAGAAAAACAGCTTTCCCGGCTAAACTGTTTGACTAAGCCGTGTGCGGACAGACAGATGTGGCGTTTTCATGGGAGAACTGAAATATCCATGCTGTTTAATTACATCTGATATGGTACTGTTTCCGATTTTGGCCATTACAGCATATGAGGTCTGACCACAATAAAGCACTGAGCAGCGTTTAGTGGTTCTGACTGAGACTCGGGTGTTTTGCTGTTGTCTGACCACTCAGCCATGACCCAGCCCTTCGTCTCCCCACCGGCCGTCCTGCCCAGAGAGAGAGGGGCACGCTGTGGGCCTAAACCTCGCAATTTGTCTTCCACTGGCTTGTAGTGGCGCTAATGAGTCAGACTCGCGAAACCCCAAATCGTTGGGGGGAAAAAGAAGGACGTCACCACATTTGGCCTGGTTTATGTGAGCGTGGGAGAGAGAATTTTTAGATGATGACTTTAGTTAGGGTGCACACACGACCAGAGGGCAATCTGCCTTTTAAACGCAACTTCCAATAATACCAGGGAAAAAACAACACACTTCTATCAAGAGTGAGAGTTTCTCAGGTTCCTGGATGAAAATCACAGGCTTGAGCGGAACAATTGTGTCCCCGCGTCTGACTCGTTCACGTCACGTTTCCACTCTCTCCCCGCTCCCAGAAAGGTCTGGAAAGCGGGAAATATTGTCTGCCGAAGCCAGACAGTTGGAAAACTGATTTTGTGGGGTAACGGGATCACCATGCCACATCACAATTCAGACATGTCAAAGGATAGACACACTTCTCTTAAAGTCTTACAGAGCTGACATCACAAGCTTAGAAAGCTTGAAATATAGGACGCTGACAGGGAGAGGAGGATGAGTGATTACGCTAATGATAAAAATGATGGGTGTGTGTTAGAAGATGTAGGCTAAGATACCCCATTTGTAGAGACACCCAGAGACATACAGTCTGGCCCCTAATGCTCCCAATGATGAGGGAGATGTGCCTGACCTCAAAGGCAGCATGGAGCCAAAGCCATGTGTAACATTACATTTTAGGCTGCTGGCTTTGTGGTGGGGGCTCCTCTCGCGCTCATGACATCACTTTCCCTGCCGCCTGCGCGCACACTTTCGCAAATATAATGAAATTATACGTCTGGTTCGTAGCGCAAACATGTTGTGATTCAGTGTGGCATTCGCCCTCTTCCAGACGTGTGCTTTGGTGGGAGTTGCTAACTCGAGGTCGGTTGAGAAAACGAGGGCAGAGGTCACTTCGAGTGGTATGACGTGAAATAAATGGGCGCTCTGGTCCAGCTGCTCCAGATGTGGGCAGCCTCATTATCATGAGGTGAATTACAGTAAAACATTACCAATCTCCAGCCTGTAATGAGTTTCGCAGATGTGACTCAAACTCGTGGTCTTGTTTCCCCACTGAGCTCTCATTCCGAAAGCTCATTTTACCTGGTTAACATTCCCTCGGCCTCAGGCAGGGGAAGGACAGCGAGAGAAACCCTCCACAACAGCACTTAATGCAGCTAGCTCATGTTCATCCACAGTTCGTCTGAAATAAGTGAATTTAAAGCCTTCAAAGAGTTCACATGCACAGCCAGTAGTATCAGAGCTTGTGGTTAGTATTATTTCTATGAATGATTATCTGTCAATTCAGTTTCATCTCAGAGGTCACTGTCACCAGAGTTTTCACAAACTGTTCACACTTGTAGTTTGGTTCACTCGGTTCTTTTGACAATCCTGGTTCACTTAGGGTTCACACTGTTAGCTGTGTTCATTTGACGCATTGATGCTATTTCCCCCTCCTACTCTTCAATAAAGGTTCTTCATTGGAATCTATGAAGAACCTTTAACATCCATTGAACCTTTCCATTCCACAAACGGTTCTTTGTAGTACTTCTATGAAAGAATGGTTCTTCTACAGCATTTCTGGGAAAACATTTGTTTGTGGCATTCTGAATTGAATTTGACAGAAGCAATAGAAATGGAACTAAAAATCAGAGAGACATTCAAGAGAGATCTATTGTGCAATCCTAAAAATCTTTTAATCTTTTAAACTACAGGGCTGTTTAAAGCAGTTACATGTCCGCCGTGTCTTTCGGGCAGTTCCTGTTTCCTTCCGTGATTCCCTGTGTGTTTCCATTCACCTGTTTTGTCATCAGTCACCTCATTTGTCTTGTCACCTGCGTCTCATCCCCTCATTACCTCCTTTTGTATATACAGTGGAACCTGGTTATGTCGACGGCCTTGGGGGTTGCAAAAAAGCGTCGAGATAACCGTTAAGCGAGATAACCAACAGCCAATATGGCGATTTATTTGATGAAGCGATCGGCATGCTATAAAAATGTATATACACTGTGTATGTTTGCTAACAACAAAAGGCATATGTGCCCCAACCAACAGCAGAGATTTACCAGAATACAATAAAAAAACACCTTCCATTCTCCATACAAACCTTTATTTTCACCAACATTGCAAACACAATGATCGCTCACAGCGTAAACACAGGCACAACACACATGCGCTCATAACACACTAATTTCGCTCCGACACAGTTCTGAAAGTATTGCACACGCCGTTAATATGGTTTCTTTACAAACTCTAAAATGCTTTGTTGCTTTTTGCCTTTAATGGTCTGCTTGAAAACAAAAGCTTCTATCAGTAACGACGTCTTTGTCGATGTCAACGTAATCTGGGAATTCCTGGACAATGATGCTTCATTGAACACACACTCACTGCAGACGCGCTGAACTCACTGAACACACTCACGCACTCAAAGATGCACTCGACTCGGCTCAACTCCTGCACCTCCTCTTCCAAGATAGCATCTAGAAGGCTTTAAACTTCCGCGAGTCTTAAACACCCACCACTTCCGAGTTCTTCTGTGGCTGCTCGGCACTGTGAGTGAAGCGATCCACGTGTAACGCGAACTCCGCGCATGCGCAGTGAACTAGGTACCATCAGTCACGAGATAACCATGTAAAGTGGGGAATTTGTTTGAGATATTTGACATTTTAGGATTGGCGAGTTAACCGTGACTCGAGATAAGTGAACTCCACTGTATATACCTCATGTTTACCATCAGACTTTGTGGTTTGTCGTGGCATGAAGCAGGGGCGTAGCCAGATTTTGTTTTTTTGAGGGGGCCCAGCTTAAAATGAGGGGGCCAAACTGCGCGCGATTGTTGAAGGGAGGGGGGGGGGGGGTGCACGCAGCGTGCAATTGTTGACTTTGGGGGTGCGTTGCGATCGTCTTGTGCTTTTCACATATCACAGGCGATATGTGCTTTCACTTTCGTTTTCACAGTCGCCATGTTAACCGATTGAAAATCTGAGGGGGCCGGACATGTAAATGAGGGAGCCCAGGCCCACCCTGCCCCCCCCGTGTCTACTCCACTGGCATGAAGGTAGTGTTTCTTGTGTCTACATATTCGTGCTCCAAGTCTTCACACTTTAATTGCCTTGTTTTGGTTAGTTTTGATGAAGTGTTTCAGTTATACGTTTTGTTTAGAATATTTCAAGTGTTTTGTTTAGTTTGTTTATTAAAGTATTCTCCGTGTGCCTCCTCGTCTCCTCAGCCCCCTGCGATGTGACAAATGCATGATTCTGATTGGCCATTTAATGTGTGCACTTATTTTACAGCAAATGCACAGATGTCTGTGAACAGCATTACAGCTCCATATAATTCTGTCCAATTATTTCAGTTATTTCCAAGGTCCTACAACAGCAAACAAATAAAGGCTAAGCAAACAATGTCTTGAGGTGTGGATTAGGTTTTGCACTTAATACTATATTTGTATTACTGGATTATTGGTATCAGTGTATTTTAAGGTGACATAATTACATTGTACTTAAAACTCAATTGAGTAATATTAATGAACTACATGTACTTACTATAAAGTTTTGGTTAGGGTTTGGTTTAGGGTTAAGTACTTGTATAATTTACTGTTATTACTAAAGTAAGTACATGTCGTAACGTCACCTTAAAATAAATTGTTATCCTGGTCACAAGTTACATGTACTTACTGTACTATACCAATAATGGCACATTTTTGGCTGGTACATTCAACAACTTGCACCAATCTGATCTGTTTGTTCATTAATATCAATAGAACAGCAGAGTAAACGCAAAACATGCGCTTATATATGAGAGTATATATTTTTTCCATTAAATGTCAACCTTACTCTGCTATTTCTTGACACTACTGGCAGTCATCTGGCTTATAATATGTCACATTTGGTGGACTGAGAAGGATAACCAAGACAATGGGATTCAGCTAGGATTCAGCATGGATTTAGGATTGCAGATCAATGTGAGATCTTTCTGCTCTCAGAGAGTGGGGCTCTGGCTCACACACACACATTTTTCAAGTTCACTGACAGAGGATGTAACCAAATATGCATTGGGGGACTAAATGTAAAATTTTGAGAATTGGCTATTGAAAAACATATTCATCTATGCCACTAAATGCTGTGGTAGTTATCAAGGGGTCATTGTTAGGCTAGTTGTAATGGTCCAGTTAGCCCTGAAGGGGGATGGGATGTGGGGCTGCACCAGCCAAGCAGCTGCTATTGAGATGAATGGGAATGTTAGCTCTCTCCAGGAATTATAAACCGCCTTGGTGGTTCCAGGCTTGGCCAAAGGTCCTCATCTGAATCAAATGGTTCTGATTTGAAACTGTGACCCTTCCCTCGTGTCCCTTGTTCCCTATGCATTCACTGACATTGTCTTTGTACCTTTGTGATGTCTTGCCTTGCAAATTGTTACATTTAGAGTTTTTTTTACATTTAGTTGTTTTACATAAGACCCATATTGACGATGTTTGTTATGTGCAGTTTCCACTTTATTCTTTTGAAAGCTTGTATGGACTTTGTTATACGTTTATAGGCACACATGGTTGGTCACACCCTTCCTATATTACATTAGTAAAGATGTCAGTAATCATCTCTCAACATATGAAATGCATTAAATGGCTTTTCACTTTAAAATGGCTTAAACAACTGCTCCCTGTTAAGAATGTATTACATAACAGTTCAAGTTTTTATGACACTTCTATAAATAAAGCAAAAAGAAAAAAGAAAATGCTCTGGTAAAACCATCAGTGGTCTCATAAACAACACACCCCTGAACGCCCTGTGAATCTGGCTCAGAACGTCACAGCCCATAGAATCTGGCAAAGACGGCCTATCAAAAATCCATGACAAATACAAGAACAGTCTGTCTGTAATGCAATGCTGTGTGTCAACCACTGGCTGGGTTCAGACTGCTGGAATGCTCTCTAGAATGTCTACCACTATTGGCCAGATCACTCTGCTATTAGTCAGGCATTATATGATTGGCTAAAGACGTTATCCCAGCAGCACTTTGTATTTTTAACTCATTCTCAATAGGAGTGGCATTTCACAAATCTCCATGCGGTGTATTCTAATGTCTAATCTTTCGCTGTTCTTTCATTAATCAAGTCAAGTCAAGTCACATTTATTTATATAGTGCTTTCAGGGCTTGACATTAATACCCAGCAACCCGCCAAATGCGGGTGGATTTCAGCAGTAGCGTGCCACTTGGCAGGTCGAAATTTATATACAATATGCTTTTTTTCAATTATAGTCTTATAAAAAAGCGTCTGAAATAATAAACCAAGAGCAATGCAATGTTGTAAAAAATATTGATTTTTCAATACTCAATATCTGAAACTCTTCCAGTTCTCATTTTCCTCAGAGCAGAGACGATACCGGCTGTTGTTTCTCTCTGACGGTGAGTGACACACAAACCCGTCTCTCCTCACACACTTGTTTCATTTGCTCTGGATGAATATTGCTGCTGTTACAGGGCTTGAATTTCGGCGTGCGATAACGCATATTGCGCACAATTTAGATTTAAAATTTTTAAAGTTTGATACAAGACATACTTTAGAAGTTGGCTTGAGAATGTTGGACCAGACACTTTAAATCAGCATGTTGGTAGCACGATTTAATAATGATATAAACCAACCACAACACCATTTAGAACTGAAGATATCTTGCTTTGCATTTGGTTGCTAGGATACTCTGTTTGGTTGCTAGGGAGTGGCATGGTAGGTAGCAGTGGTTTTACTCCAAAGGTTTCTTGTGAATAATGTAAACCAACTACAATGCCTCTATGACATTCATAACTGAAGATATCTCGCTTTGCATTTGGTTGGTAGGGTGCTCAGCAATGGTTGCTAGGGCGTGGCTAGGAAGTGTTGAGGTTATTGGTGATTGGCAGATTGCTGTCCCGAGTTAAACAAGCCCACCCTCATGTTTCTATGATTTTTCTTTACAGATATAGGATTTGATCTCTCTCAATGGAAGTCTATGGGATCAGTTGCTATGGTTCTCTAAATGGTTGTTAGGGCATGGCTTTCTAAATAGATTTCTTTATTGATATATTTTTTATTTTTGATAAATAAATTGCTTTATTGCTAAATTGTGATTAAAATTGTAATCACAATTTGACTTATTCCCACAGACTCACACCCTGCACACATAGAGCCGCCTCTCAGGACTAAACTCGGATCTTTTGCACTGCTTATTGCGCTTTATCAGTCAAATACTCGCAAAATAATCTTACAAATGGTGGTGCTGGCGAGTATTAATGTAAACACAGTCAGTTATGTTTTAAGTACATGAAAACAGTTCCGAAAGGTGCATTCAAATATTGTTTGTTCAATAAATTAATTGTCTTTCAAAGCCCAACTGAGCAAGCCAGTGGCAACTCCATCAGGTGACAGTAATCAATGGAAATACACATTGCAGGGAAAATCAAGGTAGAATTACAGAGTGCTCTGTTCCCGTTGTGTAAATTCAGGCTATAAAAAAAGCTTGCCCGCATGACTTCACCTTACATTGGCAGCGAGATCAGAAGACTGTTTGTGTCAAGGTGAGAGGGGTGTGATCTTACTCAGCCATATGTTTAGCTTAGAAATGCATGTTGTAAAGAGAAAATAGTGCATGTGAGCTACAGATATACAAAAAAGGAGTGTTAAAAGAAAACAAGGGGAGTGAAATGAATGGCTGGTTAGATGAATGTGTGCACCACATCAAAGCTTTGCTGAAGTTTGGTTCTGCGGCATATGATCGCACTGGCTTTGTGTTATACCACAGGCCTTAAATGGGGGAAGGCCATCTATAGCATCTCTGAACACAGTGCAGGCACTGTGTCATGATAGCACAGACTGTAGAAAAATATGTGTTTTGGAGGAGTGCCCGGTGTCAAAGAACCTCCTTCAGGCACTAATGGAAACATTTGGGGACTTCTACCATCTTTTTGTGTCTGAAATAGAAACGCAGAAAGATTGTCTTCCATGAATTCCACGATAGCATGTTAATAAAGGGGGCATTCCGAGGCCAGTGGTTGTGTTTCAGGCTGGCCCGGCCGAGAGAGAAGCAAGATTAGAGCTAGAGCTGTCATTTTAGGCATCCCAAATTATGCCATTCATTGTATTGCCATTGGTCAATTTCAGCAGCAGGCCTATACAGTTTCAAGTTTTCCATTACATTTTGATGTATTTGACCCAAAATGATATCAAACTTATCTCAACAATGGTCTGCAACTCCAAAAACAGCCCAAATGAAACTTTTCTCTGCACACTGTTTTAGACTATCATCTAATAATTGACCTCATCGCCCATTACTGTGCTTCCAAAAACCAAAAAGTTATGAGCCACCTGCTATTGTAGCAGTCAAGACCAGCTCATGAAGACTCAGAGCCTTAACAGGCTGTGTGAGTCAAGACTGTGAGCAGAAGAGTCTGAGTCCGACTTTGAGCGATTCAGGCAGTGTAAATATGCTTCTGTTGGGGTGAATGAAGCCTGGTTTTGTATAAATGTCATGTGAACATATGATCTGCAGTGCTGGAGTCCTGTGTCAAGTATCGAACCTCGTCCATGACATGTGGGAAAAAAACTAAACATTCTGGCCACGAATTAAGGATTTGTTCCCATGACTTATTAATTTGTTCAAGTCAGACCAAGTCAAGTCACATTTATTTATATAGTTCATCATACAATACAGACTTTTTCAAAGCAGCCAGCTTTACAATGATAAACAGGAACATGTCATTTGTGGTAAAATTCATCAATTTTGAGACAAACTCCTCTGTAACCAATGCAACTCAGTGATGTCATTGGCTAAGGAGTGCCTATGAAATTTAACCGATCTGAAACCATAATTTCAAGAAATTTAAAGATCATTTAGATTCAGAAATGACTGAAAGTCATTGATGCCCTTCTTTAGACACATTAGAAAAGAGGAGTGTTTTACACACAATATTAGTGAGGCTTTGTTGTGTTGATTATTATCAGATAATAACTGAACCTCCTCCCTTCCGCCTGAGGGCTGCCATAGGGCACTACATTAAAAGTAATGAGTTCAGCCATTGGATCATACTTTGAAATGTTAATAGCGTGATATTTGAATGTGATCCGTCTTCAACATAAGCAGCATGTATTGTGATTGGAGAGAAGAGTGTTTACCCTTGTGATAAGCCACAGTCTCTGCAAGCAAGAGGTTTTCTCTGGCAGCGATGGCCCCACACAGCCCAAATAAAGCGGCAGATGAATAAAAAAAAGGTTGAGTAAGTTTCTGTCACCCTGAGTGCTCCAGCTGCCTGGCCCCCAAACACTGAACGAAAACATGAGCGCCCTCGCGGGGCTCTGAGTCAATATTGCCTCCTTCCGTTGGCGGACGCTTGCAGCTGCTTTTGTAATCACAGGAAAAACTATCAGCAGAGCTCTGGGTGGACCAACAGTCGCAAACACACACATAATCTCATGGCACTCCAGCAAATGCTCAATATTACCATCGGTGATGGAGAGCTACTAGCTAAAGGTGGACACACTGTCAGTGATTTGACAGTTCACAACCAATAAGCTTTTCCAAAAGCTAACTATGTTTTTCAAGTGAGCGATCTGAGGCATCATCAAACAATGAGGCCATGATCAAACACACTTCCATCAATGTCTAGACTGTGTTCCTCTATTGGGAAGTCTGGTTCATGTTCAGTGAGTCGATTTGTTTGGATGGTTCATTTGAATGAACTAGTTAAAAATGATAATAATAATTGAATCATCACTCCAGGTGTGTTCCTGGAAATCCTTGTGGAGCGTTTATTTTAACTTTCGTGTCCGTGTGTTTTACTTCCTGGTTCCCCCAAGTTAGACTTGTCATCTGTGTCTCATCTCTGTGATCGTTCCCTCTTTTCCCCTCAGTCCTGATCCGTTCTCATCCGTTTGTGCAACATCGTGCGGTCATCAATATCCCGAGATTTTGTCATTGCAAGATTATTATCTTATCTTCGTGCTTCTACATCACACGTTCCGTGACATTAATGAATATGTATGTATTTGATTCAGATATATAGCGTACATAGCAGATCAGGCATTACAAGTAACTCAAGTTATGGAATCAGATTACTTTTTTAAGTAATGAGTAAAGTCTGGCATCATCTTAAAATTTCTAACAAATCATCTGAGTTAGTTTTCCCATTTATTGACCGCCAACTCCATCATGTCATCATGTTGAGAGGAACTGACAGAGGCATGAACATAATGCTCATTGTAGTTCTATACTATGGGTGTGTTCACACTTGCAGTTCAGTTCTCTTGTTTCTTTTGGTCTGGACCATAAAATAAAGTCTTGTGAGCTAAATGTACTCACTGTATGAATACAGATCTTCTGCGAGGAGATGCTGACAAAACATTTGTTCATTCGTTCAATGCTCTACTAGGTGGTTGCCCTGCATGCTTAATAAACAAACTCCAGCTAGTCCAAAATGCAGCAGCTCGAGTTCTTCCTAGAACCAGGAAGTATGAGCATATTACCCCAGTTCTGTCAAACCTGCACTGGCTTCATATTAAACACAAATAAATACATACATAAATATATTTTAAAATCTTGCTAATTACTTACAAAGCATTAAATGGTTTAGCTCCACAGTACTTGAGCGATCTCTTAACACATTATAGTCCTTCACGTCTATTGCGATCCCAAAATACTGACCAGCTTATAATACCTAGAATATCAAAGTCAACTGCTGGCGGTCGATCCTTTTCCTACTTAGCTCCTAAACTCTGGAACAGTCTTCCTATTACAGTTCGGGAAGCAGACACACTCTGTCAGTTTAAATGTAGACTAAAAACACATCTCTTCAACCTGGCATACACATAACACATTATACATACTTTTTTAATCCAAATCATGTAAAATGATTGTTAGGCTGCATAATTTAGGTCAGCAGGAACCGGGAAATTTCCCATAACACCTGATGTACTCGATACATCAGAAGAAGAATGGCATCTATGCTGATATTAGTCTCTGTTTATTCCGAGGTTACCGTGGTCAGCCGGATCCAGGCCGTATCCAGATCAGATGAAGGACCTGCACTTGGACACGAGCACAGCACTGCCCTGAAGTGATCGTGACTCTACAAAAACCCTCTCCTGTGACGATCATGAACCCATCTCCAACCCGGACCAAATTGAACTTAATATTTTTCTTGAATTGTTGTATAATAATCATGCACTGTTTGGCTGTTGGCCAGAGGAGAACTGGTCCCCCGACTGTGCCTGGTTTCTCCCAAGGTTTTTCTCTCCATTCTGTTCTTCATTCATTCCGTCACTGTAACTTGAATGTGTCGAGGCTTCTGTTGTCGTCATTTTCCAGTTATTTTAGCTGTACAAGTTTAAATTCATTACCACAAGTGGAAACACACTGGTTTGTAGTGCAAATAGTTCTATCATTTACTGCACTTTGTTATAATTAGTTATTTACCTATAGCTAATGAATGAGGTAAATAACTTCAATATTTTTTAATCTACTTGTTTTTAAAATGTAGCTAAAAGAAAGTTAGTTGTTCAACACTAATTATTCACAGGTGACTGGCGGCGTAGACAAACAATCAGACTGCTGGACAATTACGTCCACGTAGACTAACGTGAGTCATCTGGTTACATGTGCTCATCAATTCCCCAAACTCTCACGATGACACGCACACTCGTGTTTATACTTTCATTATTTAAAGCAGCATATTCCCTGTCTCCCAGTAAAATCCAGAAGCACTGACACAGTGAGTGATTCACAAAACTATAATGATATCATTGAGTCTGAAAAAGGCAGCATGACTAATCTTCATAGACACCAGAGCCATAGTGTGTGACATCATCATCATCATTGTAAGAGCAGTCTGATCCGTTCAAGGTATTCACGTCTTAATTCCAAAATTGTATTCCATGTGTTGTCCGTCTCAAAGAAGGATGAGTGTTCTCCTGGCAAGTGCGAATGTTTTCCAGATAAAAACTCACATAAACACACACACAAAGGAGTGAGGGAACAAAAACAGACAGACAGACAGACAGACAGACAGACAGAACATGAGTCATTTAGTCGTGACATTACCACATCCGAGATATATGTGCTTTGACTAGTGAAATAGAACGGTCTCAAGGTAGATGCGAGTAAATTTGAGTGTGACATCATCATGTAAAGAACGTCTGCTGCTTTATCTCTGAAAACGTTCCTGAGCTGTTCGCTCACACAGGATCTCTAGTCATGGCAGGAAATAGATTGCACTAGCATTAAACCGTCACAACTAACAACAACTTTGATCTTTAGGCTCTTTAAAGGAATTTTCGATCATCAGCACAATGTTCATTAAAAAAAAAAAAAAAAAATTAATAAAAAAAGACCACTTATCAAAAAACAAAAATAAACTTAGGCATTTCCAATGGGAGTAAATTTGGCCACTTTATCAACATTAAAATACTCACTGTTTCAATAGTATGTCAAAAGACAAACAATATTTATACAATAAAAGTATAAGCAATGTTATTTTGTTTAGTTTTTTGCTTTTGACAGTTTTACTATCTTTTCCCCCCAGTATATTTATTTATTTATTTTAATTCGATTAGTGCTTATTTATTTCATTTTTTAATAATTTGTTTTATTTTTTCACCTTTATTTCAATGACTGAAAATTACTTTCAGTAGCTTTACTTAACAATAACAATACTGATTTATGATTGGAAATCCCTCCAAAATTGGCACCATTATGTCTACTGTAAGTGTACCACCGTAACCAGCCTTACCTCAAGATATTTTCTTTCACATGAGTCAATATTTATTTATTTATTATTCTAATCAGTATTAAGCCTCAGATGCTGTTGATTGAGTAGAAAATTCTGTCACAATTTAAAGAAAGTTTAAAACAAAGACTTTGGCACTATAAACATGTATATTATTAGGGGCTTCTTGATCTTCTTGATTCTTGATCCTGTTTTGAGCATTTCATCCTCCACAGAAGCCAGGGCACTGGTGGCCTAATGGTTAGATTGTCAGCCACGTAACCCAAAGGTTATTGGTTTAAGTCTCAGTACCGGCAGGAAATGTAGGCCGTGCTCTCTTCCACCATCATTGCCACAACTGAGGTGCACTTGAGCAACTTGGCTAAAAAAAGGAAGAACATAAGTCACACAGGTTGGAGGATGAGGGATGAGGGTAAGTAAAAAATGACAGTTATTCACTTTGAGTGAACTATCCCTTTAAGATCAGCATTTGGGTTTGTTTTCATTGTTTCTGTCCGCAGTAAAACAGTAATACTAGCCTCTTTATGTGGTTACCACTAAATGCATAATGGAACCAGCTAGTTTTTTAGAGCTTGTTAATGTTGTACTCACAGTTGTAAAGCCTATCCGTAAGAAACAGGAAAAGGCCAATTGAATTAGGACAATTATGATGAGCTAAGCTAAAGCTGTGTCCTAACGGCCTCGCGCAGTAGAGCTGGCGGGCGTTCGTATAGGGAGATAAGTCAGCGTGGAGGTCCACTTACAGCAGTTCTCAAACGCCCATGAGAGAGCAGGAGGTCATATGTTTTCATCATGTGCATGTACTGTACTCTATAACATACCCTACGGGAACTCCCGCTGCATTCATTTGAGAGGCCCTGTGAGCCCACTGACATACAGAGGTGGACAATTAAAAACATGGATGTCTTTGAGCTCAGGGGTGGCCTTCTTGTGCCAGCTATGCCTGGAACATGGGAAGTCCCAGGAACATCGTACAGCTCTGCTGTGTCGGCACTCAAGACTGTAAGAGCGTGAAAATTGAGCTATAATAGGAGGGCAAAGTCAGCACTGGGGGTTTGGAGAGCATGGGATCATGGGAAGAATAATTCGGGGTATGTGAACAGAATGTCAGTTACAGTAATTATGAGTGTGGAAGGACTACTGCTGGGCTTTTGCTCCAGTTTTGTTATGTGAATGCATGAATTGGTCAAGGCAAATTTATTTGTATAGCACTTTTTTATGATACAACTTGTTTCAAAGCAGCATTAGAGAAATTCATGATTTTAATCCTATATATATATATATATATATATATATATATATATATATATATATATATATATATATATATATATATATATATAAATAAAGGACTATATACTCAAGTTTCAATATATTGCTGAGTGAAAATATAGTTTTTGTGTGTAGGTGGAGAAAGTCGGTGAAATAATATACATACAACTTTATACATAAAGTCATATATAAATATAAATATACATACATATACTAAAGTTTAAATTTTTCCTTATATTGCTTTATTGAATATACTGTAACTATGCAGCTGATGTAGGATGGTCTGTAATCTATACTTATGGTGCAGACAAATTATTGTCTAGGGTAAAATCTGCTGGGAGGTGAAGATCAGGAAACCTGGGTCTCACACATTTAACGTCTTCATTCAGAAATCGTGATCCTCCATTCCAGACTAAAGGCTTGATTATTCACTGCCTGACAGATGATTTAAATAAGAAATACGTTTTGGCTTTCTAAGCTCTGGGTTTAGAAAAACACACAGTGTGCTTGTATTACTGTTCATTTGAACTCCGGACCTGCATGCTGTATTGGTACGGAAGTTAAGGTGAGCTGTCCAGCAGAGCCGTGACCCTCAAATGGGGGGCGTGGCCAAAGGGGCGATCTGGGATCCGTCAACACCTTTGTTCCCCAAACAGGCTTCTTCTGCCCGGAGCCTCTGGAGCGGCACCACATGGAAAGTAAATGCAGAGTGGAAACTGGCTGCCAAAAAGTCCAAGCTCTGCACCTCTTCCAGATTAGCATTCCTTCCATCTGACACATGTGCTGTGAAGCAGATTATCATTTAAGTGGACAAAGCACAATTTAGAGAAAGGTGGAAACCTCAAAAGCAGGGTGAGGAGGTACCTTATAACAACACCATTCACAGACGGTAATTGCACCATGGGAAAATGAGGCAGTTATGTGATTTGGGAAATGGTCACTGGGAGTTTCTGGAATGTAAATATTACACGTCATTCAAGTTGAAACTCAGGCCGGGAAATAAATTTTTTTTAAATACTGGAACCAAATTATTTTCATTTCCGTTAACAGTTCTGGAACGTCTGCATTCTTCCAACGCTGCGAACGTTACACCGCCCTTAAATATAATCTTTGTATCAGAGGAGGCTGAAGCCACTTTGGTTGGAGAGGGACAAGTAATATCCCAATGAGGCGGCATCCAATATGCTGTTATTAATATTTTGTAATATACTACAATACTCACTCACGCACAGAACACTGAGAAGAGAACAGCTAACTTTCTTTCTCTTTCGCTCTCAGTCACTCAGGTTCGCGGGTCTTTTCGTTAACGTTTAAGGTTTCTTCAGCTTCTGGTTTGTTTTTTATTTCGGTTTGTTTGTAGTACTTATTTACCAGTATAGTTCTGGTAAACGTGGGGTTTGTTCAGACATGGTGCTTTTTTTTACCGTCTTTTTTTATTGCTCTATTCAGTTTTTTAACTTCACGCACTGAGACACACACTATCTTGCAGAATTTCATACAAAATAAAGGAATGCAGATCTTAAAAACAGCACCAGACTATTTGATCCAGACTATTTGATCCCCCCCCCCCCCCCTCTTACTCCCTCACTCACACACACACACACACGCATACCTGGCATGGAAATAAAAATCACACTGATCATAAAAAAAATTAAAAGTTAAAAAAGAAAGTTATGTTAACATGAAAACTCTTGTTCTTTACATTTTTTCTGCATAATTGCAACCGCATGTATACATGTTATACATACAATATACAATGTTGCTATATAGTTTGATTGTTATCATGATCAAAACCATTGATCTGAAGCTCAATGCTGATGCTGTCATGTAAATAGTTTTCTAATTAGCAATAAATAAAACAATTTCTGATCGACCCATATCAATTGCATGATTAAAAATAACATAGCAGGTAAAGCCCCGCCCACTTCCCGGTTAGGCCCCGTCCAGTCCGAGTACAGATACAAATAATTCATATGGTTAACAGATACAGATAATGCTGTACTCGCTCATCCCTACTATTTGCCTCTGCCTTTATCTTATCTGTTCACAGAATCTTTTAAGTGCATAAGATGATATTGATATCATAAGTTGCCTCTGTACTTTGCATAGCTCACCGAAAACCTGAAAGCAAATTATGGGTTTATGTGAGAATATGTGAATATATGCAATCAACAGCTCAGCGGGAAAGCATGTGCCAGTTAGGTCATACTGATAGGTGATGTAACTACATCCTTATTTTGGCAAAAGGCATCTTTCTTTATTCTAAAGGAGCTGTATATTCTGAAGAATTGTTTTTTTTTTTTTTTTTTTGCAAGCAACATCTTGATCCCTTAATCCATTATGTTCGAGTAGATGTTTTACTAGTGATAGTCTCTTTATATGATACTTTATATGACCTTCAGGTCTTTAGGTAGGATAAAAGCAATAAAAAGCAATTCTGTTCAATAAACTGTTTGATCCAGACTATTTTTGTTTACAAATGTGACTATAGCTACAGAAGACTTGGAAAGTTGCTTGAATGTTCAAAAAAGAACACAATACCCCCATATTCTCATTGTTGCTCGTCTCTTCCCAGTCTGTCAGAAACGCTCTGTTTAGTTCCTGTCTCTATGAAGCTCCTCCTTCTGAAAGCACACTGTGCTCTGATTGGTCAGCTGGATCAGTGTGCTGTGATTGGTCGAGAGCATCCAGTGTGTTTGGTAAATGTCCCGCCCCTTCCCATAACTGCCAGTTTCAACACACGACTAACTCACTCAAGCCCCATATGTGTGTTAGACAAGGAGGCTTGTCTAACACAGCATATGAACACAGCATATGCTTGTCTAACACAGCACAGCATTACTCAGCATATGAAGGAGAAGTGATCGATTGTCTTTGGAGTTTGAAAGTTTTGTCCTTGGTTTTGTTCATTTTTGCATCGCAGTAGTTGTTAGCAAAGAGAAATTCTTTTGAATCTCTGTTTATTATTGTTTATTGTACTGTGTCGTGAGTTGGCATCTTAGTTTCGATATGCCTAGTTTACCTTGTGTGGTTTTGTATTTATGACTTATTTGGCATGTGTGCTGTCGCAGAAGCATCAGCGAAAGTGTTTCAGCCTCCTTGTGTGAAGACCGACGAGGGTAAAGACCTACGACTCTTTGACTGCGCGACTCCACCGAGCAACGACACCACCGGCAAGTCACTGTCATTTTTCTTCATCATCCCTTTCTCACTTTTACCCTACCCTTCTTTCTTCTACTCATCATGTGCTTTAAATACGTTCCTGTTGTTCCTGTCCTCTCAACATCGCTCTGTCATCAAATGCCAAAGACGGCATTTTGCTATGTGTGCGCTTCTAACACACATCCACTTTTCAAAACATTCAACTCTCTCCTCTGTCCCCCTCCACCACCACCCTCCACCTCTTTAACTGACAATGATTTTGCACATTATTAATCTGCTTCCTATTCCTTTTCTAATGCACCCCTCTCCATTTCTACAGGTCTCTAACTGTCAGTCAGCAGTCAATAAAGCTACCTTTATTCCAGTTTTTGCTACTAATTGTACTCTCAATATCTTAGGTTTGACTGAGACATGGATTCATCAAGAGGACTCTGCAAGGCCCGCTGCTCTCTCTAACAACTTCTTTCTCTCACACTCCTCGTCAGTCTGGGAGCGGTGGGGGTACAGGTCTTCTCATTTCCAAAAACTGGACATACTCTACTCACTCTTCACTATGTAAGTACAATTTGTTTTAATTTCATTCTATTACAGTTTTATCTCTTTCTCCTTCACATCTTCGCTCTGTTGTTTTTTATTGTTGGAACACTTTATGTTCCACTCAAGCATCTTGTCTAGACAAAATCTGTCCGCTCTCTTCCAGGTCATCGCGTGCTACTCCCTCCAACCCCTGGCTAACTGATGTTCTTCGTGAACACCGGACCAAACTACGGGCAACTGAGAGAAAATGGCACAAATCAGAAAACCTGTCTGACCTGAGTTTGTATCAATCTCTGCTCTCTACTTTTTCTACTGAGATCCATGCATTTCCAAAATCACATTTCCACACTAAGATCAACAGCGCTTCTAACACACATCCACTTTTCAAAACATTCAACTCTCTCCTCTGTCCCCCTCCACCACCACCCTCCACCTCTTTAACTGACAATGATTTTGCCCATATCTTTATTAACAAAACTGCAACTATCAGCAGTCAGTTCTCACCTCCACACACACAGGAACTTGGACCGACCACTGACGCAACCAGAAACTTTCTCTTAACCTTCTCTCCACTCACCGAAGTGGATATATCTAAACTTCTCCTTTCCAGCCATCCATCCACCTGCCCTTTAGACCCCATCGCCCTCACACCTTCTACAAGCCATCTCTCCAACCCTAACCCTTTTACTAACACTCACTCACTCCCCATCGCCCTCACATCAACACATCTCTTCACACAGGAACCTTCCCTACCCCATTCAAGCATACTCGGGTAACCCCACTGCTGAAGAAATCCACATTAAACACAACACTTGTTGATAATTACAGACCTGTCTTTCTCCTACCATTCATATCAAAAACTCTTGAATGTGATGTTTTTAACCAGGTATCATCCTTTCTCTCACAGAATAACCAGTTGGACATCAACCAGTCTTGCTTCAAGAAGGGCCATTCAACCGAGACTGCTCTACTATCTGTCACGGAAGCTCTAAGGAGTGCACAAGCTGATTCGACATCATCAGTTCTCATTCTCTTAGATCTATCGGCTGCATTTGACACTGTTAATCATCATATTCTCTTATCTACCCTCTCGTCACTAGGCATCACTTGAACTCCTCTTCAGTGGTTTGAATCATATCTCACAGATAGGTCCTTCAGGGTGGCATGGTGAGTGGAAATCTCCAAAGAATGTCAACTGATCACCGGTGTTCCACAGGGCTCAGTTCTTGGATCACTTCTCTTCTCCATGTAAACCACATCACTGGGTCCCTTCATAGAGGCACCTGGCTTCTCCTATCACTGCTACGCCGATGACACACAGCTACCTATCATTTCAACCAGATGATCCAACGGTGGCCGCGAGAAGTCACAAGGTGCCTAGCAGACATCTCGACATGGATGAAAGAGCATCATCTGCAGCTCAACCTGGCAAAGCTTCCATTCTTTCCAACTGATCCAACCCAAGAGTACGACTTCACCGTCCAGATCGGCCACCACGATTACCACATCAAGATCTGCCAGAAATCTTGGAGTGATCTTTGAGGACCAGCTGACAACTAACTTTAAAGATCACATCGCAAAGACGGCTTAATCATGCAGGTTTGCACTGTACAACATCAGGAAGATCAAGTCGTTCCTAACGGAATAACACAACTTCTGGTGCAGGCCATGGTCATTTCCAGACTTGATTACTGCAATGATCTTCTGTTTGGACTTCCTTCTAGTGCAATCAAACCCCTGCAACTGATCCAGAACGGCGCAGCTCGTCTGGTCTTCAACAAAGCCAAAAGGACTCATGTCACTCAACTCTTCATCTCTCTGCACTGGCTCCCACTTGCAGCACGCATTAAATTCAAAGCACTGACTCTTGCATACAGAACTTACACAAGCTCAGCACCTTCATACTTCCACTCACTGCTACAAATCTACACACCTACCAGAAACCTTCGATCGATCAACAAGCAACGACTTGTGGTTCCATCAAAGAGGCAAAAAAATCATTCTCAAGAACATTTTTGTTCACCGTTCCATGCTGGTGGAACGACCTCCCTGCCCTCACCCAGAACGTGGAATCCCTGTCAATATTAAAAAAACAGCTGAAAACTCATCTCTTCCGTGAGCACCTAACATGACACACACAAACCACCTCAACCACATTTATAAAAAAAAAAAAAAATTACAAAAACGTCCTCTCAGTTCCTCTATTCTCCAGGCTTGCACTACTAGTATGTGTAATGTTTGAAACTTTGTATTGTTGCACTCTTATGTACTTTTGCATCTTCAGAATGAATCGCTTTCTGTTTTCCTCAAATTGTAAGTTGCTTTGGATAAAATGAATAAATGTAAAATGTAAATATGAATTATTACAATGAGGAATATTGTGACATGTTTGTTCCCAGAAAGCTCAAGACTACAATGGAGAAGTTTCAGGGAGTTGATATATTACACAAAACCATGTTCAACTGAAAACGGAAAAACATTTTATGTATTTTGACCGATCAGTTACATGACAGCATTGTTTTGGGGGCCAAAAAAATTAAAGCTTTTGAAAACTATTGAACCTTTACTCCATGTAATTAACAAAAACGTAAATCTGTGAAAATAGTGCCATCATGTGCATAGGTATTTTGTTCACATTTTGTTACATGTTCGTGGGGTGTTTGTTGACAAAGCCACATTACAAACTATTGGCCTTGCAAAACTTTTTAGTCAAATAAAATAAATGTGTGAATGGGTATCGTTTTGATTTGTTTTTAGTACATCATTGTCGTGTAAACACCCATAGGGATTAATTCCCTTTGGAGTGACTAAAACTTTGCACACCATTTTCATGCTCAAACAGTAGCATTACACACTAAAGAAAGGTAAACCTAAAATCATAATACTGTAATAGTTTTTATATTAATCATTCATTAATAATAATTTAAACTTAAAACTTGTCTGCCATGATCGATGAGTCGTTGGACAAAACCATGAAGATTCTTAACAGCAAAGAAATTCATACCAGTTTTAACAAAGCTGAATAAATTATGACAAATTTTCATTTTGTGAGAACTGCTCTTTTAAAGACATCAAGTTTAATAGACAGGGATGAGTGTTCATTTCCTCACCTGATGTTACCTCATGAGGGGCAGACGGTGAGGAGCCGTCTTCATTACCGTCATCTATCCCTGCAGTTAAATCAAAAAATGCCTGAAGTGCAGTCTGGCTCCCGCACTGGATGAGGAGGAGCAGAGGGAGTGTGGGAGAGGGATGAGGGAGTGAGGCATGATGCAGGCCGGGGAAAGAGCTGTTGCAGGACGCCCTACTGTACCATTCTGTGTACACATCGCTGGAAGTGTGCGGGAGTGAGAAAGAGAGAGAGAGAAGTGACAAAAACAGAATAAAGAAAAGTTGAGAAAGTCAAAAGTGCGGATATTATGTGTCATAATAGGTTTAACCCTTTATGAATGCATTCACTCCAGTATAATTTCTTGAAATTAGCATACTGATTATTAGGGATGAGCGAGTACAGCATTATCTGTATCAGTATCTGCACTCGGACTGGCCGTTGCCTAACCCGGAGTGGGCGGGATTTAACCCAGAAGTGGTCGGGTTGTCTTAAAATGGGCGGGGCTTTAACCGGTATGTTATTTTTAATCATGCAGTTGATATGGGGTGATCAGAAATTGTTATATTTATTGCTAATTAGAAAACCATTTACATGTCAGCATCAGCTTTGAGCTTCAGACTGAGCGTTTGCAACAATGCAATTATGAAGAAAAATGTAATGAACAAGAGTTTTCATCTAAATATGACTTTCTTTTTTTACCTTTACATCTTTTTATGATCATTGTGATTTTTTTTGGTTCTTTTAAATAAAATGTTGTGTGTGTGTGTGTGTCTAGTTAATTTGTAATATAGTTTTTATACCACTACTTTATTTTTTGCGTCAAAAAACTGGTTAGTAGTAGTTAGTAGTAACCAGTAGATGGTTAAAAACATTTTTAAAAAAATCCAGAGACGCAACGCAAGTCGCATTCTACCAAGCACCACGTCTGAACAAACCCAGAACTCTTTACCAGAACTCTACTGGTTGATAGTAAATACTACAAACAAACCTGAAGCTGAAGAAACCCTAAACGTTAACGGAAAAGACCCGCAAACCTGAGTGACTGAGGGAGAGAGAGAGAGAGAGAGAAAGAGAGAAAGAGAGCTGTGTCTTCTCAGTGTTCTGTGTGAGAGTGAGCAGAGCAGGACACAGCAAATCTGTGTGTAGGGGAGGGGCTCTGTGACTAGCCTATCACACAAGGCAGACACAGTCAGCTGTCCAATGAGTATTTTCATTAAATCCAAGCACAGATATTGACTCGTATTTCTCGTATAATCGTACTCAACAAAAGTGCTTTATCTGTATCGGATACTCGTTTCAGCCGTGTATCCAGCTCAACTCTACTAATTATGCAAGTGAAAAAAACAACAACTCATTTTATATATGCATGGGCATTTTTAAGTTTTACTCTATAAAAATATGAGCCATAACAGCGTATGTTTTTAAATTACTTTAACTCATCAAAATAAGCAATTTTCAACTTTTTTGTTTTACAAGATTAAACACATTTTTTTACAACTACATCAATTCAGTTTAATGTAATGTAATTTGAAGTGGCATATACATGTAACTTGATTGTATTTAAAAATGTAAGGTACCAGTTTTTACTCCAAAATTTGAAGTACAATTTTTTTAATTGTCAATTTAAATACATTGGACAAATCAATTGGATAAGCAGTTTAATTTTAATGTTTATTATTGTTTTTTTTTTTAACATTTCTAAACATGCGGCTACTTCTTCGTCAGCAGAACCCCCAAACAACCACACCATGAATGGGCTCTTTATGCGAACAGTAAATATTAAAACACTGGCCACCACCAATACCCACTGTTGCATTTCTGCATTATTCAGAACAAATGTCTAGAGTGCCGGATGTTTTAGAGCAACTAACGCAGCTCTTAAACGCTACTGAACAGAACAGGATGTTACAGAAGTTTCAGAACTCAGATTTTACAAGTCTCACAGGCGGAGTAAGACATGGCCAAAATAACTGTGCTAAAGTATTTTGGATATACAATGTATGTGTTGGAATGAAAGTGGGGATATACAAGTAATGTAAATGTTTGCAAAAAGTTTGCTTTATGACTCTCCAACTCTTTCTCTTGTGCTCAGCTTATGTCTTTCTGTGTTGCTGTAATAGAGCAAAATATGGAAATCAAACGGTTATAAGTGGACTGACTGCCCAAAATCCAGCTGACTGTGCAAAGTGAGAACTGCAAGCTCTAAAACTGTCATGTGTGGAGGAAATTATGTAAAGAAGAAAAAGAAAAAAAGTACAGCGACATTTCAACCTTTACGCAAGAACAAAAACTCAGAAGTGAGCGCTTGCAGTCCAGCTGAACATAGAGCATTCTTGCCAACCAAGTTTAAGAAATGCACAGCCTTCCCTTGAACCCCCAATCCAACCCTGCCAAGGGATCTTTGCTTCAATCCCTCTCCTCCAACCAACAACAAATTTGCTTTCGCTTTTTTTGATGGTCTCTTGAACACATTCTGTAACATTGTATCTATGTCTACTAATTCTCTTCTCAGAGTATTATTAGTTGAGTAAGGCTTAGAATAAGGTTACATGCAGTGGCAAAGATACTCACAGTCAACAAAGGGACAAATACAGTTAAAAGTTACCAAAATTACCCAAAATGTGGAATTACTTGGCAAAATAAGTAGTAATTTTTAAATACTGAAATTAACTTGACACTTGACTGAATTAATATTTCTCCAACTCTTCATAATTTAAATTATTTTATGTATATGCTTCAAAATCAGAATTTGAAATTGGATTCTTTGACAAATCGAGAGTTAAAAAAACAGCATTTATTAGAAATCTTCTTTAGCATTATAAATGCTGAGTTTTCAGTCACTTTTAATAAATTCAAATGAACAGGCTCAGATTTGAGAAATCTGGTCACTACATAATTACCAAGCTTGCATTTGTGTAATTTCATACTTTTGATGACTACTATTACTCTAGCATGTGGAAAATAGTCATAATAAAGTGTGAGTGCATGCACTCTTGACTCATTGTGCCCATTGCAAATTATATTTGCAGTATCTTCGATGAATTAAGGCCATTTAGCATTGTCGGTAAGTCGATGTCCAGATGGCGCATGTTGGTACTGGCCTGCAGCCCCACTTACACAACCCAGGCAGAACATCTACAGAACTGTAGACCAGCTAACCACTTCCTTCCAATAACCATTAATGAAGCTACTGTTAGGGACTACTAAGTAAACCGAGCAAACCTCCAAACACATGTACAGCAGATTTCAGGGCGAGCAATAACGGTGTGGAGGGAAAAAGGGGGTTGCGCAGGAGTGAGAGATACCTCGCTCTACAGGAAACGGGAGGGTGCCAAACAGACCGGATTCCGGCTCCAAACCACAGAGTCGAGTGGCATTCCTCCCCTCCGGTGTGATGGCTCTACCTGCCGCTTCAGCCCGACCACAGGCTCCACGGGCCAAACCAGACTGCATGGAACAGCCATCGCGCCTGCAGAATGTGCTGCTCTGAACACTTTAAAGTGGTTAGCGCTACAGGCAATGAAATGTGCACAATGAGTCGAGTCTTTGTGAGGTGGAACACATGCGGGTGAATCAAGGTTTACGCAGCTACATTAACTCTGATTGAGCACGTGGACGGCTGGAAAAACTGCAGATTTTTTCACAGTAAACACAGTAGTACAGGTGCAATGGTTAAAGTCGGAAAACAACGGCGTTAAAGATTTAGCTATACTGTAGCTTACCAATAAAGCTGTCATTTACTCACCATTAAAACTTACACCGTACAGTGTACAAAGTGTGGCCTATAATCCCTCAAAATGCATATTCTAAGACCAACTCGAGCTGTTTTTTTACTTTAATGTTTACATTTTTTAATCAGCAACAATGCATTATATTGATCAAAAGTGACAGTAGACATTGTTGTTACAAAAGCAAATCATCATCATGCGAGTAATGATGCTGAAAATACAGCTTTGATCACAGGAATACATTAAATACATCCACACAGAAAACAGTTGTAATAAATGTCACATTTTTAATCAAAGATACATCTTTAGAAACATTGAATGACCTTACCAACCCCAAGTTTTTGAACAGTAGTGTTTCTGTTTCTTTGATGATGATTATAGATTGTAAAAGGGCGAGCAGCAGCCCTTTGTTCGCCATTAAAGATGCTCTAAAGGGAAAGTTTCTTCAGGATCCAGGAGCGCAGTAACTCCAGTTCTTGTCGACACAACTGATGGTTGAGGTCTGGGAAGGAATGGAAAGACGTGTTGAGGCCAGCGCTCTTCAACAGTGAGTTTGTCTCCTCGCCCCAGCTATGGAAAACCAGCTGATCCGCTGTGCCGTGGCACTGAAGGAGCTCAGGAAGCGGGCGCTGTGTTGCATTCTCTACCGCCTGTGCATAGGGCAAGAGAGATCCTCTTACTTCTGCCGTTTGACATGCATGCATGCATTCTGAAAAATATCAACTACCTGATATACGACTGAGTCTTTGTTAAGAAAGCTGGATAGAACGAAGAAGCCGGCGACATCCTGTTGGTACCTGGAGACCAGATGTAGTGCCATGGCACCGCCCATAGAGAAGCCCCCTCGAGTCAAACAGAGGTCTCAATCACATGATATTGAGATATTATCATTTATAGAAAGAAACAGAAATTGCAGATAGTGTGAAATAAATGAGCACATGAGTGATTTACGCAAAGACATGACTTAAGCCGGGCACAGACTAGAAGAGTTTCAGGACGATTTATGCCCGATTTACTTCTACCAACATGTGGAGAAAAAATATATAAACGGTCCGATCGTCTCCGATGTTCAAGCCAGATGATCTGGTAATGTGAGGTGTGTACAGATCTGAAACCTCGCGGATACATCGGGACCACCCCGACAATATCAAACAAATTGCGTCAGTAATTCCGCAACAGCCAATGAGAGATACATTTACAAAGAGACGGAAGTGAAGGAACTTTTAAAATGGACATTGTGAAACAACCAGCAGCCGTACGGGTCCGGCGGACGACGAATCGGAGGAATATCGGAGTCCTCGTATAATGTTTACAGCAAGTTTCCTTGACACAGAATTCATTTAGTTTACAGCCGCTTCCCCATGCAATCCCGCGAGGCGCTCTGGCATGATAATCCTGAGAAAAGCTTGTAGTCTGTGATGTGCCACGGTTTGAGATTTGGAAGAGATTCTCCTCATTTCCCAATGGGCTTTAAGCTCCTGTACTCGGAGCCTGGCGTTAAGTAAGGCGCTGTGAGGCTCTTTTTAAATGCATTTTAAATCATTGTCATAATTGTTACGTTGTTACGTGTTCTTTTGTCGTGCTTTAAAGAAATACACTTATTTTGATGTGTCGACTAACAGACTGAGACGAAGTACTTGATTATAATTTAAACTGTAATATTACATGTAAACTTAATATATTTGAAATGCACTCAATTGAAATCATATATTATTTAAATACATGACATAAGTTTCAATATAAAAAAGTCTATTTTTAAACCATATTTCAAACACAATAGAAATAATTGTTAAATTACATTTAAAGACATGCTTAAGTGGATCTAAAAAACACTCTAAAGTTCACATTCAAATACATTTTCATTTAAATGCAATTCCCAAATCAGTTTGCACTCAAGTATATTCCTTCAAACTTATAATTTATGTGTCCATAATAAGTACTCTATGTAAACTATGCTAAAGTTTTTCACAGGGAAAAGCCTCAAACTGAAAGACTATGGAAATATGAAATCCTAACACTTCATGATTAAGGAACTAAACTGCGTAGATGGAAAGATATCACTGTAATTGTAAATGTATAATGTGTTTCAGGGAGTTCAGCATGCAGCAAGCGGCCAATCGCAGGTGCTTGTGCTTCTAAACCTGTTCTGTGAGGAGCCATCTTTTCTTGTTTATTCGTGCAGTGGCATCTGTGATTTGTGAATGATTTATTCAACTACAACACATGCATGAAATGTTTTAAATTATATTTTCTTGTAAGAGTTCTGACTTCCATACAGGCATGTATATAATAATCATGTATATTTCTCTGTCTGAAAGAGAACCGTTCCTTTAGTTATGAAAACCTTTGCACTTTAAAGTCACGCGGGCATTAATAAGTGTGTGTAGTTCAAAGTGATCAACAGTAGCCCAGGACCCGCAGTCCAACCAAGCCAAAAAAGTAGTGAATTAAATATAAAAAAAGAAAAAGAAAAGAAAGCTAGCCTTGAGTTCCCCATCATCAAACCTACATTTTTCCTCGTTCATGCCTGTGCTTAATCTCACACATCTGGGCACTGCATCTGGGAAAGAGCACAAGTGCCCATCAGTCTGTCATGAGGACTCATCTATCCTCTGCCTCAACATGTTCTTTGAACCTCACGTAGAGATGGTGTGAGCGCTTATATCTCCAGCACTAATCAACAGGTCTACTCACGCTCCTCATCTACTCAAAGAGCCACAAACCGAAGAAATCCACACAGGACCTCTTAGCTGTTTGACTAAAAATGATCTGTGCAAGCATGTTTGACTCCCCATTAACTACGACACCTAAAAGATTGAAAAACGCAATCCGTATATGAGAGCGTTTTCCATGGAAAGTTCTGGTGCTTGTCAGTCCGTCAGCCTGGGAAGTGGACGCAGCGTACAGACCTCTTGGTTCCTCCAGTGTGCAGAGTGACTCCAATGAGTATTTATAGTTAATGACAAAATGTTATGATTTAGGAAGATAATATTTCAGCAGTCTCACAGGAACATGTGTTTTTTGAATCAGTTTCTTTGGAAGCGAGTTCAGGGGCTTTCTGTCCTTCCACACAGAGCCTTTTCACACAAAGACGCTTTTTTGTTGTTGCACTTTTCACAACTATTTGAGGGTATTTATGTGTTATTGGCCTGTCGGTTAACCCTTCCTCAACGGTTGCCATTGGGGTTAACCCTCGGAGCAAACTGTAAGCTCATTTATCGTCCATTCAGCCTACTTCACGCGCCCTGAGGGAATTTGCCTGAGCTCTGCTAAGATCCCTTTTTACTGAATGATCTTCAGCCACTTTTATCTCATTGTGATATATATGTGAACCCCATAACCCAAATATTTTGAGATAAAGCTTAGCAGAAACCCAAGAATCATCCAGAAATTCTTTTCGGCCCATTCTGGCAACAAATGAAAGGAACAAGTAACTTGATAAGTTTCATTCTTCATTTTACACAACGAGGGAGAGACTTATGAGCGGTGGTCTGAGACTTAATTTGGAACAAGTGGAGTGTGAGAGTGTGTAGGACAGAGAAAGCAATAAGGCAGGGAGAGATGGATGGATGGGGGAGAAGAGAGAGAGAGTTGTGGAGAGGATAGGGAAAGATAAGCCAGTAGCCATACCAATAACCATCCTGTCTTTAGGGATCCCCGCTCGCAGCTCATCCTGGACAACGGCGCTTAAATGATCACACATGGCATCTATAGACTCTAAGTGCTCAGGACAATGCGGGGAAATCTTGTGGCGATCAAACCAAACGTGAGACAGAGCCCCTCGCATGGGTGTGTAGGGCCTAAAAACAACCAGTCATAGCAGGAAAACAGAGTAACACGTAATAATTCATTTAAAACAAAGCTACAGAAGTGAATACGTTAATTACTGCATGCACACAGTTGGGACAAATGCTTTTGTAAATCTGAATTTCAACTTGAACTGCTCCGAACATGTGACCTTGCGATTTTCTGTCATTTATGACGCTTCTCCACCATTGACGAGATTTCCCAGTAGAGTTTTCACTGTTATACGGTAGGGGGCGCTATCACACATCTTCAGAAAGAATACAAAAACAAGCGAAATCCAGGAGCGTAGCTTACGCGTTGATGTGATCATCAAACATTCAACAGCATTTAAATCAACACTGCAAGCTTTAGGCGAGCTGACGAACCCCGCCTGCTCCACGTGTGATTTGATTTTGATTTCTTGATTTTCAAAAACATGATTTTCTCAGCTTTTTGTTTGAAATGCTAGTCCAAATGCTGGTGCTTAAAAATGAAATGAGCTGGGGAAAGAATTAAATTAAGATATAAAGTCAAATACAGTGCAAGTTTTACATGTACTCAGCACGAGTTATGAGTGTTCAATAATAACAAATATGAGCTTCTGAGTCTATACAATACACAACACAGGAAGAAACACTACACTTCTGTATTGTGTTTATCTATATTGTGTGTGTGTGTGTGTGTGTGTCTCTATAGCAATTAAAAACATGTTTTTCCATTGTTATTAGCACTAATAAGGGAGTTTTTTAGAGGGCCGGATTGGATACATTTTTTCTCTGTTATTATTATGGGAAAAACGATTGGAGATACGAGTGATTCGAGATACAAGCTCGTCCTGGAACAGATGATGCTCGTATCTCAAGGTATTACTGTAAATACATATAAATGGTTCAGTGAGTTTCTAGCTGAATGGGCTTATTGTTCACTTAACATAAAGAGGTGTTTTTAGGAATCATAATTGCATTACGTCTTTTCTTTTTCTGCTTCTACTGGATATCCCAAGTTGATTAATAACAGTTTTTATTTATTTTTGTTTTGTTGAGCGACTGCATCAATCAGAGTCCTGTATCCACTATAGACGCTCCAATAAAAGACCTGGTAGCAATGTCTACGGTTTTGACACTATACGACTAAGACATAAAGAGAAAAGTGTCACAAACATTTCCATTTTCTATTAAACAAATAAAAATAGTGATGTAAAGGTTCTTGGAGGAAAATGTAGGGGGGTTACCTGAATGGCGCAGTGGGATAAATCACCCGGATGTTTTCAAATGCCAGTTTTTGTCCCAAAACATCATGAACCCAGCTGAGCAAACCTTGCCCTGTGTCTCCTAAATTAAATTGATGAAGGTTATTACACGCCACCATACATTGTATTAAATGTCTAAAGTAAACTTGAGTTTAAACATATTCAAACAGTACAAACCTAACATTTGCTAGGGCTGGGTATCAAGAACCGGCTCCAAAATGACAGAAACCAGGGATTCGATAAGACACACATTTTGATTCCTCTTATCGATTCCTTTGTGTGCATTTAATATGAGTTCTAAGCATAAAGCGCTAGACTAGTGTTCTGTGCTGCACACACATGCAAAGCGCGCTCACAGCAACTGTGAATTTAAACCATTCAAGCGCAGGATGACTCGTGTCCTGTTTTCTACACTGTTCATGCTCTCAAAACATGCAATACCAAATCGGGTTCTCTTCTACCTCTTCTTGCACTTGAAATGGACAAATACACAATAAAATTTCAAAATATCCTCATAAACAGTCAGATTTTTTTCAAGTGAACTTAAACAGTTGTCAAAGAAAACACATGTTGGATCCGTGTAGCTCTTAAAGTGACAGCAGACTACTGCTGCCGTCTCTATAATAACATTTACAGTAATACCCTGAGATACGAGCATCCTGACATACGAGAATTCAGAGATAGCAAGCGTTCAAGCAAATTTTGCCTTGAAATATAAGTAAATATTTGAGATACAAGCACGCTTAGAGATGTGGAGCCCACTCTTTCATTTCACGTTCATTAACTTCCTTACACAACTTCCGCGAGTCTTCCTGTGGTGTGTGTTTTATACATTTATGGGTTAAATGCATATGATCTCCACTAGAGGCAGCTTGGTTTTACAGCAGTGGTTACCGGGGGCAACGAGTGATTCACAAGTATTAAGCTGGGAGCAGCATGAGTTATGAGTGTTCAATAATAATAAATATGAGCTTCTGAGGCACATTATTGTGTGCGTCTATCCAATACACAACACTTCCGTATTGTGTTTGCATTATCTACGTATTTTACCTACATTATCCCTCCCTCTTCCTCCTCCGCACATGCCGTCATTAGCCACTACTGTATTGTCTCGAAGGTGAGAACTCATAATTAAAACCACATTTTATCTCACAGGAATCCTTATAATTGTGTGTGTGCGTGGGTGCGTGGGTGCGTGCGTGCTTGCGTATCTATAGCAATTTTTTTCCATTGTTATTAGCACTGATAAGGGAGTTTTTTAATAAGGGAGGGCCGGAACAAATTAATTTTTTTCTGTTATTTCTTATGGGAGAAATTATTTGGGATACAAGCAATTTGAGTTTTGAGCTCATCCTGGAACGAAATTTGCTCGTATCTCAAGGTATTACTGTACGAAAGAAACAAAAAATATGTAATGCTCTGTCTGTAATTGTGTATACATACAGTTATTTTAATAATCGTTAGGACACATTTCTCAAACTTGGGTCACTTTTTCAAATCTCTTCACACAGTGATCAAACAGAAATATGATAATGATCCACCAAATGAGCTCACATAGCTTTCAATGAATTCTCCACCAAAACTAAATACAGCTACAGGCCAGTCAGCACATGATTACAAACTCTTCAAACCTGCTCAACATGCTCGAAACCCAACTTTGGAGCATCTGCAATACTATATTGAAATATTTTATGAATCTAAAAAATATTATCAAGAGTTTAACACCAGCACAGCTGTCATTACCATCCATTCAAAAGGAAAAACATAGGAATAATTGTGTACTGTATTGTAGACATGGATTCATGTAACATAAACTGCAGTGAATTACAAGCAGTAAAGAGTGTTTGATTTGTAAAGAAATTGATGTACCTGATAATGTGTTTTATGAGTGATAAAGTGTCTTTTAGTTGTTCTGGAAGAATGGCTTGACCGGTGAATGAGCGTTTAGGTAGTTTTGAGTGCGAAATGAACTACTGTCGCCTATGGCTTGCTCAGTTGGGGAAACTTAACACTTAAAATTCATCAATTGTATTGATTCGCCTGCTCTTTTGGGGCTTCTGTTCAGCCAAACAAACTTTGTTTATATTGTTTTTCCTGTAAAGCTGCTTTGAAACAATCTACATTGTAAAAAGCGCTATATAAATAAAGGTGACTTGACTTGACTGTACCAAGAAAAGAAAACGACCAAACTATTGAGAAATGTGTCGATTTACTGAGTGTGTCAGATCCAACTGAACGGGATATCAGTCTTTCTCTCTGTCAGGCGCTGCGTTTCTATAACTTCTCTTTTCAAAGGTGTGGGCGCAAAGCATCAACATGAGAAATACTTTAATAACGCTTCAAATCACCTGAGCCATGCAGAAAGATAACAGAAGCAGTGTGTTTTCCAGTCGGACTCACGACACTCTTCTGCAGTTTAACAGCTGCCATGTTCATCCCTGTTTCTCTCGCGAGATCCAACGTCACAGATCGCGCTCAACTTCCAGAAATGAAACTCCTCTCAAGTCAGAGATGTCTCGTCTTATGCAAGTGTAATAGACTCGTGTTTCTTATGCTGGCTAACGTTTGGAGAAGTGCTGCAGAAAAACTGATTGCGTTATGTCCTCAATATTGTATAATGGTAATTAACTGTGGTCTGTAATACA
Organism: Rhodeus uyekii; assembly: GCA_037043235.1. Classification (NCBI taxonomy): domain Eukaryota; kingdom Metazoa; phylum Chordata; class Actinopteri; order Cypriniformes; family Acheilognathidae; genus Rhodeus; species Rhodeus uyekii. Next base: position 460,075 of record JAWRVZ010000147.1, read on the forward strand.
ATACAGAACACAAGCAAATATAATAAACAAACAGTAGAAGTTAGATGCAACAAACCCCTTAATTTAAGAAGACCATTAGGTCTAATTGCAATGTGATCATAAGTTAGGGTGTTCCAACTGGCTGCAGAAAATGAAAAAAAGAAGAAAAAAAAAGAAATCCTAAATTAATAAATGTGAGATAAAATTACTTGCGCAACTGTCATAGTCTTTTTGCATCATTAAATGTCAACACTGATACATTTTTAATTTTTCTCCCTGTTTTGAGTGCTTGTCTTATGATGCTTTGGTTAGCATTGGTTAGCCACAGCTATATAACTAGTGCTATAGAAATAAACTGACTTTGATTGAGTGAAGAAACAAGAAATCATGTCTGTTATTAACATTAGCTATAGTCTCCCCCATATGCACAAGTGAGCGCTTCAAAGCAGCTGCCGACAGAGAGCGGTAAGATAGGCTAGTGATTTGAGTCAGTAAATTGTACTTCCAATAGGCTATTGCAGTGAAATTAATACTCTTTTTATTTATTTTTTGTATCGACTTGGTTATGAAGGACTGATACTTCTGACATCCATACATCGAGGAATCTTGAAGTCATTTTAATTAAGGGAGACATTTTAAATGGTGAAAAAGCCATCTGGCTTAAAAAATCTGAATGTCTATTTAAGAGTAATGTTGTTCTCAATGCTAATCCTGCCACCTCGTGTCAGAGGTCTCCAGTGAGTTTTAGTCTCAGTGTCCGCCCAGAAAAGTTGCGACGTAGGCATGTCTGTCTCCTGCTCATATTTATTTGACTTTCTCAGCTGTAAATGGGCTAAAGCTAGTTCAGTTCCTCACTGTCAAACTACTTTAAGACAGTTGGGTCTCATGGCTGCGACGTTCAACGAGCTACCTTTTGGCCTATTGCGCATGAGGGAGTGGTGCCAGTTTTGGGGAAACCCACATTGTTTGATCAAGGTCATGTGGCAATGCCTTAGTTGTGTGGAGCAAAAAAACTAGTTTTTTTCCCAAGGCCCTGCTGGGGGCTCCTTGTCATCAAGTAATGCTAATGACTGATGCATCCCTCACGAGCTGTGGTGCGATCACGAGTGGTCGCTGTGCTCTTGTTCTGTGGCAGGGCCATCATCTCTCTTGGCACAACAGAGAGGACGTTTATATTCCTGAGCAACATAACCAGGGAGCAGACATCCTGCTGAGACAGGGACTGAGGCCTGGAGAATGGAGATTCCACCCTGAAGGAGTGGATCTCCTATGGGAGAAGACTGGAAGTAGAACTGTTTAAATTTCAACTATACATCTCATCTTAGTCTTGATGTTATGGTGCAGACATGGCGGAGGCTGTGTTTGTACGGATTTCATCTGGTCACTCTGCTCCCAGGAGTTGTGGAGAGAGTTTGCCTTGATGAGGTTCAAGGCATCCAGAGTTATGGAAACTTTCAGGGGGCTCAGTTCATAGACTCAGGATGGTCCTCTCCCCACAGTCTTGTCAGGTTTTACAACTTGGATCTGGACTCCCCTCCAGGGTCCGTGGTTCTTGCCCCAAGTCTGTGCAATGATTTCAGGTGGCGTGGACATAGGGTTCCCACAGAGTCTCGACACAGCTCAGGTTCCCTGAAAGGGAGAGTCTCAGGCTACAGCTGTAACTCTGGTGTCCTGAAAAGGGAACGAGATGCTGTGTCTTTCTTCCATACTCCATGTATACCTGTCAGGATTCTGTCAGTCAGTTTCGGTTTCGACAGAACCCTGACACTGCTCTCTCTTCATGTCGTGTGAGGGCGCGTGACGTTTCGTGCACGCTCTCGTGTCCATGTGATTTCATGTTGTCCTTGTCGAGCACAGTTGGTTGTAACCAATTGGGCGCTGTCTCTTCTGCCTTGTCAACACACGGTGATGTGCGCTTGCATTCGCCGCGTGTTTGTCTCGTTAGCGTCTGCCCCGCCTCCTTGTTTCCTTTTTTATTTTCCATTTATTGTTAATAAATACCCCTTCACCTGCATTTTTGAGTCCTCCTTTAAGTATTCCGTGACAATACCTGCAATCGACTTATTTCAGCCTATCAGAAGCTACCGCTGTTTGGTCCGGGTGTCCTTTATAGTTTCTTGGTCATGATGCTATGATGGACTGACTTCACAAGTGCTTCACGACGCAATCAAGCAGAGTTGTTCCCACAGCATCTCGACACGGCATCTCATTCCCTCTTCGGGGAGCCAGGGTTACAATCGTGACCTGAGATGTTTTTACAATACAGATAATTTCAAAGCAGCTTTACAGTGATGGTAGAAAAGTAATACAAGCTTTTGAAAGCAATACCACTATCATCTCCATGCACTTTTTTTTATCATCGTTAATGTACTCCTAAGTTAAAAAACTCCAAATGTTAATAAAAATGACCTTGGCCAGTACATTGAACATTGCTGGCAAGTTATTAACAATATTTGGACCCATTCCCAATTTTTTGACTGGTGAATAATTCTGTTCTTACAATAATAATACAATAGAGCATATAATAAAATAATGCAGAATATAGTTAAATGGCGGTTAAGAAATATTTATAGTCAGTCACTTTCTCAGTTCTCTCCCATTAAAAAATGTAAATTCTCGACTTGCTCAGGACCCTTTAGCTGAAGAAGAAAGCACTACGTACTTGCAAAAAAATCCCTGTCTAATAAAAAGTTCTACAGTTCTGTTACATTGAACATCATTGTTTGCTCAAAGAGATTTAGGGGATGTCTACAAGTTACTTTAAACACATACTGGGGTCTTATCTTTCATAAACTAAGTGTCGTTTCACTTTGATTCTGGTACATTTAATTTGCTTTGAATGCTCAGACCACACATTCTGTGTCCTAAATCTCACCTCCTTCTACCTTTTCTCTCACTGTGTGGGAGGGATGGGCTACATTTGTGTATAAAACAGTGTCTCTGTTTCCAATACTGACAAATGACCGGAGTAGATCCACAAATCAATCCTGAATAGCACTGTCTGTTTGTGCCTGCCCTCTATAGGCAGCCTGATAGTGAATCTGGTACATTTGAAACGTGAGCCATTTGTTTCTTTTTGTCATAATGTCTGAACAGAATGCTTTCGCAAGTGACAAGTACTGTAAGAAAACATGTTCATACTGAGAATATACTTCATACTTTAACTGAGACAAAATATTTAATCTCAATTGCACCGAAAATTGAAGGAAAATTGTCATGTATGATTGTTTATTGTTTATTTTGTTGGCTAAAGAAGTTGTTTTATATTTGACATCACAGTATAGGATAACATAATGAGACTATTTATTCTAAAAGTGGAAATAAAATACTGATATAACTGATGTGAGAATGTTACAAAGATATACAAATTTCAATTTCATATACAAAACATATACCTTCATTTAATTTCTCTCTTAAAAAAAGACTCTTGGATTCAATGCCAGTGAAGTTTTGCTGTTGTTGATGTTTCCTCCTGACTGTGTTTTAGCGAGTGGCTGTGGTTATTGTGTGTTTGAGCTTGGCACTTGAGGTTATAGCATTTGCCCTTTCTCTGCGGGCTGGCATGGATTGCTTCATTGCTCCAGCAGGGATAGTTTGTTTGGAATGTTTAATTGCAATGGTTGAACTGTGATGAACTGCAATATAGTGGCCCTATTTCATCTTTTACTATAGCTGCTAATCCTAAACTCTTAATTTAGGGTACCGTCCATCTGGGTGATGTTTTGATTTCCACAGACTTGACAACCAACCCCCCCAAAAAGTGTCCTGGCTTCCCAAGGTAGGCAGAGTAGATTGGCAAAGCTCCAGGAGAAGGTTGAAGCATTGAAGAAATTCAATTTAGTTTAGTTCAGATTCAGAGGTTTAGTTATGTCAATTTCTTTTGTCTGACACGGGTCATAGGGAATACTGGCCCAGAGAAATCATCTTTCATTCTGTTTTCTAGGTCCGCTACCAGAACAAAATAACTGCAAGAAAAACTTTTCCTCAATACTTGCCTAAAACTTAACTCCTATAGAGCCACAGGGAAGCTTCAGCTCTACTAGCCCAGTCCAATCGAGGGAAAGCGCTCAAGCCCTGCCTAGACTCATCAAGGACACAAATACTCCCAACATTCCCAAAGGTTCCCAGTAACAAGAAGGGTATGCTATTTGGTCAATTACCTCTTTTTAGGTTCTGGGAGCGATGCTGACCAATAGGAGAGCAGGATGCTGCAGCGAAAGCTAGCGTCCGAGGCGGGAGACAGCCGATGAGAGAGCGGGACGATTGGTACGAGTTTACGGGTCAGTGGAGAGCGAATTTCATAACAAAACTCGTAAATCGTCGCCTCGGTCGAGACTTCGCTTTTCGCATCTCGAGCATTTTGTCGTTACTCGGGCGAAAAACCCCCAAAATCTTTTATTGTATGTCGAACTTTTCATACTTAGAGCGTTTCGTAAGTCCGGGTTCTGCTGTATATCATTATATTATTAGGCAATCTTTTCATCTGAATTGTTGTCAATAAAATAATCATGCAGTGTTTAGCTGTTGGCCAGAGGAGAACTGATTGCCCGACTGAGCCTGGTTTCTCCCAAGGTTTTTTCTCCATTCCGTTCTTCATTCATTCCGTCACCTGCTGGAGTTTTGGGCTCTTGCCGCTGTCGCCTCTGGCTGTCAAGGTTCTGCCACATTCGATCTAGTCATTTCTTGGTTGTGTGGCAGAGCTCTGACACTACCGTAATGTCTCGAGTTTTTTGTGTGCGGCTTCGGGGGTTTGAGTCGCGCGCACTCTTGTCTGTGTGGGGTCTTATGCGCGGGGCATGATGTCTGATCCCGAGATTGATCTTGTTCAGTTTCGTGTTTACATCGGCTGCGTGCTTTCAGTTCGGTTTTCACCGTTCAGTCTTTGTGTTTTCATGAAGATGCAGCGATGCGCATCCGCATTGGCTACGTGTTCGTGTCTTGTCATTGAGAACCCCACCCACCTTATTCTCCTGCTTAACTTTGATTTATCCCAGCTGTTCCCTGTTCAAATACCCTTCCTCCTGTCTATTTAATCCCTCCGTGTTTGCTGTCTTGTGCTGTTTCATCATCATTTCACGGCTGTGCCTTCCTGTGTCTTGTCTGGCAGTTCCCTACTCAAGTCGAGTTTTGTTTTTCCCCCTCTGGGTTGTTTTTGTTGAGTTTTTATTTGCCTTTTGTTAAAATAAAATCCTCATCCACTGCAACATTGAGTCCTCGCCTCATCTCCTTCCACTAGCTTGATTAGTTGGGGACACATAACACTTAATATTCATCAATATTATTGATGGGTTCTTCTAGAGCTGCTGCACAGCCAAAACAAACTTTGTTGCATTATTTTCCTGTTATCTCTGAAAGCTGCTTTGAGAAAATCTGTATTGTAAAACGTGCTATATAAATAAAGCTGACTTGGCTTGAAAAATAAGAAGGTAAGGAACTGTTTATATATCTTTACGTTGTGATTGGTAGGGATAGCACATAGCAAGAGCGCCACACAGCACCAGTGATATTAATGTACAGTATCCGTGGCTAAAAGTGACAAGGGTTTCAATTAAAAGGCACAAATCACCTTCAGATGTGCTTTAGAAATGCTATTTGTTCTTTCTGGTGGACTATTTTACCACACCACATTATTTTTGACTACATTTTACACTGCAGGTCTTCATGCCCAATATTTTTTGACATTTTCTTTTAAATTTGACTTATGTTCCAATATCTGCATTTACACTTTACACTTGACAACCCAAGGTAGAAGTACTGAATAGAAAACCTTAGGCCGAAAAGTAAGTAAAAATGGCATGATTTGCAATGGATGTAGACAACATGGTAATACAAGCTTTTGCTTTCCACACAATCTTTAAAAGGTCAATTGCATTCTTGAGGTGGAGAAAAAAGAGAAGAGAAAAGAGTGTGATCGTGGTTGATGTCTTTACAACATGGCAGAAACAAATGCATGCTTTCGATTTCTCAGATTTATTTCCTCATATGAATGCATTTACACTTGTCAACATTAAGCTGCTTCTGTATCTGGATAACTGATAGGATCTCGGTTTCATGCACAATATTTAAAAAGTCTGTAATAAAAAAATGGCCCCAGTGCAAAGATGACCTGAAGTGTTGGGGTTTCTTTTAAAAACTAATTTTAGTTGTGGGGCTGTGTGTTTTAAATCTCATAACATGAGGAGAAAGAGGTTGCAAATAAATAATACATTGCAGATGCCGCAATCAAAATACTAAAAAGAGACATATGAGTCTGAAAACGTTTTCAGATTTGGTGGTGCATCCTTTCCAGACAGTAATCATGGCATGTCATAAAAAGGTCAAATTTCTTAAATGACAGCATTGACCTTGATGCAGTCATAAACATATATATATATATATATATATATATATATATATATATATATATATATATATATATATATATATATATATATATATCCAATACAAACACCTATTTTTAACAATAAATTACACCTTGGCCATGCAATAAAGCAAGTCACGTCAACTAGTTAAATACCTTTCTCTGCTTTTATCATATTGAAAAGTTTAAGAGGGGAGGAACTGCACTCTTGACGGCTGTGATTTTTCATAACATTGTTTTTCTTTGAGTTTTCTTTTCATGTTCTTTTTTTAAATGTGATCTCACTGGTTCATCCCCCACGAGACTCTCATGGCGCACCACTTAGTGCTCATCAGTCAGTGTTGATGAAAGACTTGCCACATTCATACTAAGCATAGCGATGACTAAAACAACTGACCACTCTGAGTCAGCCCATTCTGAGGTGATTTAAATTTACAGTGCGAAGAGGGATGATGGCCTCCAGATGAGTTCTCAACGTTTCTGTTCCAGAGAGACAGAGCTCACAGGTCATCATTGGTTCAATCATACATTAGACGTCTCTCTTCAAGCGAAGTGCGCGTAATCACAATGTATTATGACTTTCAAGGAGGAATTCACTAAGTAGTTATGGATTGTGTCTTTTATTTGTATATGCTTTCTGCACTGATTTAGTAGGCGATTCAGCGAAAGAATTATGGAAATCAGGTAATGGTGAAAACGTGACCAAAAATATTCTTCAAGCTCAATCTTCCCCTCCATTTGATGAATAACTGCCAATAAGCAACACTTTTTTTACAGTATTAATCTTTGTTAACCCTAGTTTATAAAAATGCAAGTATTCTTTATTAGATAATGTTCATAAAATAAATGTATCAGATACAATATTTGACTTTAATAACGCATTAGTAAATGTTGAAATCAACATACCTTGAAGTTAACTTGATTTCATGTTAACTAATACTAATGAATGGAACCTAATTGTAAAGCTTTACTGTTTCTTTTCAGGAAATGTCTGTTGACTGACCGCATTCTAAGTGTGAAAGAAGTGCAGTTACATTGCGCAAACCAAATTTTCATGTAAAACTAATCATGCACTAAACCCATAAAAACACCTGCTAATATGTAAACAGAGCGCATGTTTCAAAGCAGTTCCCAGAGTGATTATTCCACCTGTCTTTCATTTCGATGTTAGTGGTCCAGATCAAACTCTTGCGCGGAACAGTGTGCCTCACTCCTTGAGCGGCGTTCTGGCGTGGCTAAAAAGTGCGTTCGACTTTCATCTCTCATGTGGTCTGCAAACGCTTGGAGTTCAGCTGGTGATATCAGGACGGCTTTAACACTCTTCTCCCCCCCACTGACTGCTCAAACCAGTGTCCTGCTTCCACCTCTACAGCAGCATGCAATGTTGGCCGCGCACTCGTAGCATTTATGGCTCCACTTCAAAGCTCCTACAGTAACTCTGCCAGAGAGCACCACATAACTCAGCCAACATGAAAGTAAAGCCTGTCGTAAATTTTGTGAAAAATTTAAACAAACATACCGAAGCCAAACACGTTTATTAAGTAGGAGAACAATGCCGCTGCCTTGCGGGTTGTATATTTGGTACGTGCTGTCAGCTGTTGCAAGCTTCACTCACTGTGTTTAGCAGCATTTTCCCTATATATGCCACGGTCATAATTCCATAAACTTTCAGCTATGACGAGATATTGGGTTTTTAGGAATGCATATGGAGGAGCCAAGGAATTTTTTTGCCAATGTGATTTTATTGTTTAGTTTGACTTTGATGTTGGTCAGCGTTTTCTCTGTTCATTCTTTTATAGAGGAAAACTGGAAGAGTGCCTGTCAGCACAAAGGTCAAAGAAGAAAGTGAGCAGTTACTACAAAGTATTGTTTAATAAGAGGGTTTAACCCATAAAACAATAACTATGAGCAAATATTGAAGTAACTAGAGATGCACCTTCTCTTTCTTTGGATTAAAGTGTTAGTTCACCCAAAACTCTGTCATCATTTACTCCTCCCATTCAGTCCTAACCTGCAACACTCTCATTCATCTTCGAAACACAGATGAAGAAATCTTTTATACAATTTCTCTCCCTCCATTGACAGTCTGAGCAACTCCCACTTTGGTTACACTACCACATATAACCACTGATCAGTGAACATCAACAAAAGCTTTGTGGATTTGGAAAGACATGAGGGTGACTACATGAATACAGAATTAACTAACCCACTAAATATCATAATCTACTAATATTTGATTTCATAAAGCTGATTAATTTGAATACTTGGCAAGACAACAGTGCAGAGGCCATTTCAAGTAAGCTGTTTTATGGAAGACATTGGTACATCTATTGACTGGCCTCATATAGGACTTGATCATTTACATTTATGCATTTGGCAGATGCTATTATCCAAAGCGACTTAGATTGCATTCAAGAAACACAATGAATCAGTTTTTGCTTTCCCTGGGATCGAACCCATGACCTTGGCGTCGTGAGCACCAATGCTCTACTGACTGAGCTACAGGAAAGCTATCACAATCCACTTCTCATTGGCATTCCCAAAAATAATTGCACCTCTGCTCTAGCTTGTGTCCTAGTCTAGCTTTCCAATAAACCTGCCTTTGCACACGATGAATATTGCTTAGCTCTTCGACAAACTGCTTATGCTCCGTTGTAGCTTAAAACGGGAAATGAAAATATTGCATCTGGTTGTAATATTAGCATTATTGAACTTGCGTTCATTATAATAATTCATATTTCATTACATTTATATAGCGCTTTCATGACAGAAAGGCATTGCACAGTCAGCAGTTTGGAGAAATCAATTGAACGAACTTAGTTGAACTTAACATGTCAACAGGTTAAAAGAATATTTGCTTTCCTTCATGTTATTCCACACCCATGTGTTGTTATTTTTCAGTGCGACGCAACAGTTACAATGGGGGGTGGGAACCCATGTTTCCTAAACACTTCATCTCTCTCACATTTGCTAATGTAACTCTATTTTTGGAAAATGAGGGTAAAAGAAAAAACATTACAGAAATATTTGCATGAGAGAGTCATACACTTTAGAGTTGACTTTGGAGTGCCGTGGCACTCTGGATTCGATCTTCACACTTTGTTTTCACAGACCTGCAATTAGGAAAGAAACAAAGTAAGAAAAACAGCAGGAATTCAATGGATAGGTCAAGGAAAATGGATAAAAAAGAAAGAATAGAAGTGAAGCATTTCAAAGCTTGAGACACGTCCAGGTCTGCATCCCTTTGTTGGGGTTTAAGTTGTGAAGATGAGTGGCTGACATATATGGACCAAACCTGTAGAGTCTTTCTTTAATTGTTTTCTGCATTTATTTTTATTTAACTGTTGTTCATTTATTTATTCTTTCCTTCATTGTTTATGTATTTTTTTATGTTTATGCGTTCATTTATTTCCAGATTTTGATTTTTTTTTTGTTTCGGTTCAGCTCCAGTGTTTGCATGATTAATTTAGCATGACAGCTTTGCTTTACTAACAGGATTATTTATAGCTTAAACAGGATTTTTCTTTCATGAATTATATTTTGTTTTATAAAGTGATTTATTCCTGTTGTCAGGCTCCGGGTGCAGGTGTGCGAAGTAGAGACGCCAGGAGACGAGAATACAAACAACTTGTCTTCTGGTCATTATAATTTACCTTTAGTCAATTTCATTAAACGCATCTTCTGGATAAATGGTTTTGATTTTGTTGTAAAAAAAAGGACAAATGCAAAAGCAAATGCAATCCACGAGTCCCCTCCAGAGATTGCATTCAACGAGTCCCCTACAGAGAGTACAGTGCCCGAATACACTCCAGAGAGTACAATCCTCTAGTTCCCTTCAGAGAGTACAATCCTCGAGTCCCCTACAGAGTGTGCAGTTCCCGAATCCACTCCAGAGAGTGCAGTCCACAAATCCACTCCAGAGAGTGCAATCCACGAGTCCCCTCAAGAGAGTGCAATCCACGAGTCCCCTCCAGAGAGTGCAGTTCCCGAATCCAGTCCAGAGAGTGCAGTCCACGAATCCACTCCAGAGAGTGCAGTTCCCGAATCCACTCCAGAGAGTGCAGTCCACGAATCCACTCCAGAGAGTGCAGTCCACGAGTCCCCTCCAGAGAGTGCAATCCACGAGTCCCCTCCAGAGAGTGCAGTCCACGAATCCACTCCAGAGAGTGCAGTTCCCGAATCCACTCCAGAGAGTGCAGTCCACGAATCCACTCCAGAGAGTGCAGTTCCCGAATCCACTCCAGAGAGTGCAGTCCACGAATCCACTCCAGAGAGTGCAATCCACGAGTCCCCTCAAGAGAGTGCAATCCACGAGTCCCCTCAAGAGAGTGCAATCCACGAATCCACTCCAGAGAGTGCAATCCACGAATCCACTCCAGAGAGTGCAATCCACGAGTCCCCTCCAGAGAGTGCAATCCACGAGTCCCCTCCAGAGAGTGCAATCCACGAGTCCCCTCCAGAGAGTGCAGTCCACGAATCCACTCCAGAGAGTGCAGTTCCCGAATCCACTCCAGAGAGTGCAGTCCACGAATCCACTCCAGAGAGTGCAATCCACGAGTCCCCTCAAGAGAGTGCAATCCACGAGTCCCCTCAAGAGAGTGCAATCCACGAGTCCCCTCCAGAGAGTGCAGTCCACGAATCCACTCCAGAGAGTGCAGTCCACGAATCCACTCCAGAGAGTGCAGTCCACGAATCCACTCCAGAGAGTGCAATCCACGAGTCCCCTCAAGAGAGTGCAATCCACGAGTCCCCTCCAGAGAGTGCAGTCCACGAATCCACTCCAGAGAGTGCAATCCACGAGTCCCCTCCAGAGAGTGCAGTCCACGAATCCACTCCAGAGAGTGCAGTCCCCGAATCCACTCCAGAGAGTGCAGTCCATGAATCCACTCCAGAGAGTGCAGTTCCCGAATCCACTCCAGAGAGTGCAGTCCACGAATCCACTCCAGAGAGTGCAGTCCACGAGTCCCCTCCAGAGAGTGCAATCCACGAGTCCCCTCCAGAGATTGCATTCAACGAGTCCCCTACAGAGAGTACAGTGCCCGAATACACTCCAGAGAGTACAATCCTCTAGTTCCCTTCAGAGAGTACAATCCTCGAGTCCCCTACAGAGTGTGCAGTTCCCGAATCCACTCCAGAGAGTGCAGTCCACGAATCCACTCCAGAGAGTGCAATCCACGAGTCCCCTCAAGAGAGTGCAATCCACGAGTCCCCTCCAGAGAGTGCAATCCACGAGTCCCCTCCAGAGAGTGCAGTCCACGAATCCACTCCAGAGAGTGCAGTTCCCGAATCCACTCCAGAGAGTGCAGTCCACGAATCCACTCCAGAGAGTGCAGTTCCCGAATCCACTCCAGAGAGCGCAGTCCACGAATCCACTCCAGAGAGTGCAGTCCACGAGTCCCCTCCAGAGAGTGCAATCCACGAGTCCCCTCCAGAGAGTGCAGTCCACGAATCCACTCCAGAGAGTGCAGTGCCCGAATACACTCCAGAGAGTACAATCCTCTAGTTCCCTTCAGAGAGTACAATCCTCGAGTCCCCTACAGAGTGTGCAGTTCCCGAATCCACTCCAGAGAGTGCAGTCCACGAATCCACTCCAGAGAGTGCAATCCACGAGTCCCCTCAAGAGAGTGCAATCCACGAGTCCCCTCCAGAGAGTGCAATCCACGAGTCCCCTCCAGAGAGTGCAGTCCACGAATCCACTCCAGAGAGTACAATCCTCGAGTCCCCTACAGAGTGTGCAGTTCCCGAATCCACTCCAGAGAGTGCAGTCCACAAATCCACTCCAGAGAGTGCAATCCACGAGTCCCCTCAAGAGAGTGCAATCCACGAGTCCCCTCCAGAGAGTGCAGTTCCCGAATCCACTCCAGAGAGTGCAGTCCACGAATCCACTCCAGAGAGTGCAGTTCCCGAATCCACTCCAGAGAGTGCAGTCCACGAATCCACTCCAGAGAGTGCAGTCCACGAGTCCCCTCCAGAGAGTGCAATCCACGAGTCCCCTCCAGAGAGTGCAGTCCACGAATCCACTCCAGAGAGTGCAGTTCCCGAATCCACTCCAGAGAGTGCAGTCCACGAATCCACTCCAGAGAGTGCAGTTCCCGAATCCACTCCAGAGAGTGCAGTCCACGAATCCACTCCAGAGAGTGCAATCCACGAGTCCCCTCAAGAGAGTGCAATCCACGAGTCCCCTCAAGAGAGTGCAATCCACGAGTCCCCTCCAGAGAGTGCAGTCCACGAATCCACTCCAGAGAGTGCAGTCCACGAATCCACTCCAGAGAGTGCAGTCCACGAATCCACTCCAGAGAGTGCAATCCACGAGTCCCCTCAAGAGAGTGCAATCCACGAGTCCCCTCCAGAGAGTGCAGTCCACGAATCCACTCCAGAGAGTGCAATCCACGAGTCCCCTCCAGAGAGTGCAGTCCACGAATCCACTCCAGAGAGTGCAGTCCCCGAATCCACTCCAGAGAGTGCAGTCCATGAATCCACTCCAGAGAGTGCAGTTCCCGAATCCACTCCAGAGAGTGCAGTCCACGAATCCACTCCAGAGAGTGCAGTCCACGAGTCCCCTCCAGAGAGTGCAATCCACGAGTCCCCTCCAGAGATTGCATTCAACGAGTCCCCTACAGAGAGTACAGTGCCCGAATACACTCCAGAGAGTACAATCCTCTAGTTCCCTTCAGAGAGTACAATCCTCGAGTCCCCTACAGAGTGTGCAGTTCCCGAATCCACTCCAGAGAGTGCAGTCCACGAGTCCCCTCCAGAGAGTGCAATCCACGAGTCCCCTCCAGAGAGTGCAGTCCACGAATCCACTCCAGAGAGTGCAGTTCCCGAATCCACTCCAGAGAGTGCAGTCCACGAATCCACTCCAGAGAGTGCAGTTCCCGAATCCACTCCAGAGAGTGCAGTCCACGAATCCACTCCAGAGAGTGCAATCCACGAGTCCCCTCAAGAGAGTGCAATCCACGAGTCCCCTCAAGAGAGTGCAATCCACGAGTCCCCTCAAGAGAGTGCAATCCACGAATCCACTCCAGAGAGTGCAGTCCACGAATCCACTCCAGAGAGTGCAGTTCCCGAATCCACTCCAGAGAGTGCAGTCCACGAATCCACTCCAGAGAGTGCAGTTCCCGAATCCACTCCAGAGAGTGCAGTCCACGAATCCACTCCAGAGAGTGCAGTTCCCGAATCCACTCCAGAGAGTGCAGTCCACGAATCCACTCCAGAGAGTGCAATCCACGAGTCCCCTCAAGAGAGTGCAATCCACGAGTCCCCTCAAGAGAGTGCAATCCACGAGTCCCCTCAAGAGAGTGCAATCCACGAATCCACTCCAGAGAGTGCAATCCACGAATCCACTCCAGAGAGTGCAATCCACGAGTCCCCTCCAGAGAGTGCAATCCACGAGTCCCCTCAAGAGAGTGCAATCCACGAGTCCCCTCCAGAGAGTGCAATCCACGAGTCCCCTCCAGAGAGTGCAGTCCACGAATCCACTCCAGAGAGTGCAGTTCCCGAATCCACTCCAGAGAGTGCAGTCCACGAATCCACTCCAGAGAGTGCAATCCACGAGTCCCCTCAAGAGAGTGCAATCCACGACTCCCCTCAAGAGAGTGCAATCCACGAGTCCCCTCCAGAGAGTGCAGTCCACAAATCCACTCCAGAGAGTGCAGTCCACGAATCCACTCCAGAGAGTGCAATCCACGAGTCCCCTCAAGAGAGTGCAATCCACGAGTCCCCTCAAGAGAGTGCAATCCACGAGTCCCCTCCAGAGAGTGCAGTCCACAAATCCACTCCAGAGAGTGCAGTCCACGAATCCACTCCAGAGAGTGCAATCCACGAGTCCCCTCAAGAGAGTGCAATCCACGAGTCCCCTCAAGAGAGTGCAATCCACGAGTCCCCTACAGAGTGTGCAGTTCCCGAATCCACTCCAGAGAGTGCAGTCCACGAATCCACTCCAGAGAGTGCAATCCACGAGTCCCCTCAAGAGAGTGCAATCCACGAGTCCCCTCCAGAGAGTGCAATCCACGAGTCCCCTCCAGAGAGTGCAGTTCACGAATCCACTCCAGAGAGTACAATCCTCGAGTCCCCTACAGAGTGTGCAGTTCCCGAATCCACTCCAGAGAGTGCAGTCCACAAATCCACTCCAGAGAGTGCAATCCACGAGTCCCCTCAAGAGAGTGCAATCCACGAGTCCCCTCCAGAGAGTGCAGTTCCCGAATCCACTCCAGAGAGTGCAGTCCACGAATCCACTCCAGAGAGTGCAGTTCCCGAATCCACTCCAGAGAGTGCAGTCCACGAATCCACTCCAGAGAGTGCAGTCCACGAGTCCCCTCCAGAGAGTGCAATCCACGAGTCCCCTCCAGAGAGTGCAGTCCACGAATCCACTCCAGAGAGTGCAGTTCCCGAATCCACTCCAGAGAGTGCAATCCACGAGTCCCCTCAAGAGAGTGCAATCCACGAGTCCCCTCCAGAGAGTGCAGTCCACGAATCCACTCCAGAGAGTGCAATCCACGAGTCCCCTCCAGAGAGTGCAGTCCACGAATCCACTCCAGAGAGTGCAGTCCCCGAATCCACTCCAGAGAGTGCAGTCCATGAATCCACTCCAGAGAGTGCAGTTCCCGAATCCACTCCAGAGAGTGCAGTCCACGAATCCACTCCAGAGAGTGCAGTCCACGAGTCCCCTCCAGAGAGTGCAATCCACGAGTCCCCTCCAGAGATTGCATTCAACGAGTCCCCTACAGAGAGTACAGTGCCCGAATACACTCCAGAGAGTACAATCCTCTAGTTCCCTTCAGAGAGTACAATCCTCGAGTCCCCTACAGAGTGTGCAGTTCCCGAATCCACTCCAGAGAGTGCAGTCCACGAATCCACTCCAGAGAGTGCAATCCACGAGTCCCCTCAAGAGAGTGCAATCCACGAGTCCCCTCCAGAGAGTGCAATATTTATTCAATAGGATTCATGTCCGGACTTACTTGGCCAACTGTGACTAAAAAGCTTACAGATTCCGGTGGATTAACCATTACAGAAACCTAAAAAAAATATTTTGGTTATCACCGATATTGTCCGTTTAGGGCAGCTGTGGCACAAATCTTACATTGGGTGATGGTTTAATAAATATGATAACCACTGTATAAAGATGTGTATTGCATTAAGCCATGAAAAAAAAATATTTTTTATTTTTTTGCCATATTTTGCCAACAAACACATTTTTACCAGTACGTTTTTAGGAATAAGATTTATAAAACGAATCAAACGATGCATGAACAAACACCTCTACTAAACCTTCAGAAGTGTGTGTGTGTCAGTGTGACTGAAGAGAACATTGTTGTCTCTGACTGTCATTTTGAGAAATCAGATTTATTAGATTAGATTTAATTTAATCTAAATCTGTAGACACAAATATATAAAGTTAAGCATAAAAACAGTACATTCAGTTCACACTCAAATATATTATTTTAAAGGCACATTTTATTTTATTTTCCTCTAAACCACTAGACGGCTCAAAAACTTTCTGTATCACATCGCAAAACATTTGCTTTTGACAGTGTATGTGGAATTTTGGCTGATTCTTGACGCGATCATGGGCAGCAGCACAAAGTTAATTTTATGCTACTTTTCTAATATTTGATCCCTTTTCCCCATGTTGGTTTTATCCCGTGCGTGGTGTAAAAGGCCCACCTTCCCGCTTATATTTATAGCTGCTTTATTTTAATATGTTAACGTTTACGCCTTTGGCAGACGTTTATCCAACTACTTACATTGCATGTAAGACATTCTACACATTTACGTTCTATTCAGTTCTTGCTTTCCCTTTGAATTGAGCCCATGACTTTGGCATGGCAAGTGCCACTCTCTACTGTTAGACACACAGAAAAGTACCATTTATAGTGCATATTATGTTGTGATAGTGTTGTAGCCTCAGAAAAGGCATGATTTACCTTTTAAACACCATTTATTCATATATATATATACACAAAATGTATCATCCTCCCCTCCTCTCTCAAGTTCACTGCCGGTAGAAAGGCTTTGTCCTCATCTGAAATGTTATAGTCTCCAGGAGAGGAAAGGCTGGGTGGCTCTAGAGCTAATTTGCAAGGCCCATTCCACACCATGCTCACTTTTGGGGTCCCAGATCATTAGATGGCTCTTCCCAGGGGTCCACCTCTACTTCCTTCATTGAATCCCGACCCTGCCTTTCACCTCTCTTTGAAATGAGACACTGGAATGATGAAGTTATTTATTATTCTCATTCCTCCCCACTCATTCTCCTCTGGAGGAAAAGGAAAGGGGGAGTGAAGAGTGAGAAGAAAAGAGGCTTTTGGTGGAAAAGGGAGTTATTGAAATCTCCTCCCCTCTCTCTCTCTGTCAACATGATATTCGTTCTTCCCCTCGATAAGTATCCAAGCCTAGCTACCGAACGCACAGTGGCCAAATCTCGACTTGGCGGCTATGCAAAGTAAAGGCATGAAGAAAGCATAGAGACCTACTTGTTCCCACAGAAGCAGACCTTGAAGTAAGGCCTGTGTTATTTTATACTGCCATACTTTCAACAACGATGTCACATATCCAGACCTCTTTGAGATCATCCAATTTCTGCTACCACATGACCCTTTGAAACTTTGAGAGTTTCAAGTATACATCGAGCCAGCTTTGTTTAATTAAATCTCAAGTTTCAGGGATTTCTGTGGCTGGCCTCCTTATAGCAAAGCAAAATCGCAAATGGGATCTCTTTAATATCTCTGTTGTTTCCCCTTGCTAAGGTCTCCTTCTTCCTAAATGTTTCTCCTGAGAAAAAGACTCCAGCAATCTCACGTGTCTGCTCTAGAGTTTCCAAAGAGATTTCCAAGACAACAAAGTCTGCAATCAAAAGTCAGTTAGTAAGGGTGATGCAAATCCCATTCATTTTATAGCTCCATACACTCACTGGATGCCAAGAATTTTCTCAAATGTATCTATTTTTATTTCTTCCGTGGATATTTAGGAAAATTGAATGAATTACAACTGAGGACTCCATTCATTCTCCTGAGCTTTGAAAGAGCAACCTCTGAAGAGTGCAGTTTTCCTCTCCTAAGTCAATAAGATTGTGTGGTTTGTATTTTGTAATTGCATATGAGTTGTATGTTGTTGATCCATCTTCTATGGTGGTAAAGCAGTTATTGTGGCTTGGCACAAACTAACTTGATGACTTTGGCCATGGTTTTCCAGTAATGTCAGAGCAGCAGCTGTTGTCAAAAATGACATAGCGTATGGATCTGAAGGGCATTTCAAGGATTCGCCACCAACCAAAGTGGCAAAAGATTTTACATAATGAAGTTTGTGTGCAGTTTAGTCAACCCAGGCTCATTGGAAATCATATTTCAACATAATATATTATTATGTTGCTTCTTGCACATGTTGTGAGAATTTAAAAGTGAGCCGTTTAATTTTATCTTAAAAGACGAACATGAATTTCGGGAATGAAATATCCGGTGACACTGAAATGTTTAATGTTCTATTTCATTTGTAAGTAGTAATACCACCTTCCCTAAACCTAACCAATAGTGTTAAAAAAAAGCAAACGTGAGATAGAAACGCATTTGCTGAAGCAACTATGCCATTTCATGTTTCTTTTACAAGTCTCAAGCTCAAGGACTCGTTCCCGAGGTACCAGGTGAGCTACAGAGCAAGTTTACTTAGTAAAAGTATTTTAAGATCATAACATGCTGTAGTATTGTGCAAGGAATCACACTAAAAATAAGTCTTAATTGCTACAATGCCCAAAGGGATAAAAGTCGTTCTGTCGTGACAAGTCTCAGAGTGTTTGGCATGGTTATGGGTATGACAGTGTTGGTGTGTTTGGTCTTGGTGGGATAGATCTGCTACGCTGGTATTATTGATGCTGCTGCAGATCAAGCACAGGACTTTCTACTGCCAATGCATACACATCATGCTTCTGTGAGCGGGTAAGATATGCTGCTGCTGTACAATACAACATACATGAATTACCCATAGTAGATACATACAGGTGGAGCTGGGGAATGAGAGGGGTTTCTGAAAGCGCAGCACCGCTAACCAAATATTTGAAGGTTGACCACCCAAGCTCATTGGTTACTGATACAGGAAGAACCAATCCGATGTGCCCTCTAGATGACAATGTAGTTGCAGGCAGGTTGAGTTAAGGACCTATTAACTTGCTCCATTCAGAGTTTCATGACAGAACTTTGAATTTGGGGTTTTACTGTCACTACTGGCCATTTTGGGAACCATAGTTTTCAAGATTACTGCTCAAGTAAACAGACTCAACATCCACCAATTTACCTGTGGAAATCCATATGATAGAAGAGATCTGTGAGACCAGTTTAGGCAAAGCGGTGTGACTCAAAATCACATTGAAGAAAGAATGTTCTATCTAAACTATAATGTTAATCTAATATAATTAAATGAAACTGACACTCTGAGTGGGTAACATAGATTAAACCGCTCTCGTCAAGATCTGCCTCGTGTTCTGTCAGATATGAAGGTTTGTGCTCTCAGGTTACTGACTCACATGTGATGTGCTTTAACTTAAGACAGGAGATTTCAAGTTAATTGAATCCATTTCTATTGGAGCAAGGTGTTTTTTTGGGGGTTTTAGCAATTCTTTTATCACTCACCCTCATTCTGACCATGTATTATTTACTTTCTTCAGTGCAGCACACAATGCTTAAAATAAAATTTAGTTTTAAATGCAAAAAAAGTGGATTTAAAATGACAAGGGCAAAAAGGGCAAAAAGTCCCACTGAAGTGCCTTGAAACGCTCATTCAATGTGTTGATGTCATTTCCACTGAAACAGGAATACAGAACGGGACACATCGAACAGCTCCTCGCCCTTTTTAAAATAGCCAATCATGTTTTGTTTACAGCACAGCTGGGCAATGCTTGACATCCACAGGCGAATAGATTCGCCTTTTAGATTTTAGATATGAAACTGTTACTAAAGCAAAACAGTGAATATAATCAAGCAGTTTGAAAAGGGTGTCCTTTTTCTTAACTAAAAAACTATTTTTATTTGTCTTATTTGTTTATTTGTTTCTAAAGCGAAGTCTAATCGTTTCTCTTCCTAATCTCCTCAATATCGACTTGTTCATGATCCGCTCTGGTCTCTCGTGTCTCTGACATTAACGTCAGTGACTATGGGCCATTCCTCATGTAGAAAACAATAAATGTGTGAACGAGTGACTGATTTCAGCTGCAGTTTCAGCACCTTTTTATAATCTAAGGGCAGGGCTTCAGATTCTAGAGCGCTTTGGGTTAGATGGAAAATATGATGTGAAGCTGAAGTGCAGAGTGATGTCATCAAAATCACTGATCTATATTGAGAAACTGTACGTTTTGAATGCTTAAATCTTCTAAATGCGAATTTTGTCATTGTTTTGGAGCACACTAGCTTAATGCTAATACATGTATTGCTAAACTATTGTATGATTATCAAATACTTTGAATATTGTGCTCAACTTGTATGGGCATTTGTTCTTTATTGACCAATCCACTTTCGTTGTGTGGAAAAAAGCAAAGAGCAACCTTTTCTCCAAGATCTGTTTTGGAATTTATTGACAAAATATTCACCATTCTTTTAAACCATTAGCACAGTTGTGAACTGAAGTGTGCTCACAAGAGATGATGTTGAAAGATCAGCTGGCCTTTGCCAGTGAAATGATGAACCTCTTTGTAAAGGAGTACCAGGCTTATAAACGTCCTCCCTGCTTCATGGGAGGCTGGAGGGGGAAGGGGGCTTAGGGGCGAAGGCTCGTAAATCTCTGTTATTGATGCGTCACTGACATATGAGATCCCTGGGGAAGAACCACTCTCATATATTCAAGTTCAAGTTCAGCACATTTTTTCATGGGGCATAAAGCAGGGGTCAAGTGTCAAAGAGCCTGTCAAGACGAAGGGGACAGGGACATTTAACCAAGCTGCTTCAGGACAATGTGATCTATTGGTCACACAAATGTGTTACAATATGGAGCTTTCGAAACCTTGCTCTATTCGTTTAAACTGTCTGACATGTAAATTTGGCCAGGATTTGTTGCGGGACTACCTGTTTATCTGACCGATAAAAGATTTGGAAGCATATTTTTCCAGTTCAGTTTCATGCTTCTAGTGATGCAGGATTTATGCGCAGAATTTTTCACATATTTTCTTCACATAAAAAGGACGTTAATAAAAAAGGAGGTAATATCGTGCAAGCATATCTTAAAAAATCACACTGCAAAATATTAATGTTTAAGGGAGCAGAAAGCAAAAAATAAGCAAGTATATTAACAATGGAGGAAAGGATTGGGAACAACAACACTAAAGACAATCTCTGACAGGTTTGAAAGCTTCAACCATCAATGCATCATAAAAATACATCCGTATTATACTGTGCATAAATAAATAAATCTATTGTCACAGAACTGTGATGTTTATTTTTCTTCCTGGTGTCCCATGTGCTCGTCCGGCGTCATTCTAGCCTCCTGTCGTGTCATCGATCACCTTGTTAGCCTTGTCAGCTGTGTCTCGTTTTTGTTATCATCCCCAGTGTATTTAGTCCTTGTGTTCTCGCACACCAGAGTTTAGCGCTCGCTCTCGTCCCAGATGAGGGTGAGCTGAGGATTAAAGCAGCCCTTTATATTTTGAATTAGATTATATTTTTATGTTTTGTTTTCAGGGGGGAGGGGGGTTAGTTCAAGTTTTCAGTTTTGTTGTTTATATCTTATTTTATTTCAATTCATGTATATTTTATTTCATGTAATTGTTTTAAACAATTATATCCCTGTTGGTATATTTGGTATAGAGAAAGGATGAAAAGTTATACGAGTGGGAAAGTAGTAAGTAGAAATTGCAGATGTGGGTTGAATGGGTGAAATCAGCTGCAGATATTGCAGAAGTGTGTGCTGCGTGTGTCTTTATGGGATAGCAAAGGAAAGGAAGAAGGTTTTAGTGCAGTGACATTATTTTGCTCTTACTGTGTGTGCTTTTGCACATTGTAGAAAAAGAAGAGAGAGACAATGATTTAATAATGGCTCAATAAAAAATCCCATACTACAGTTGTTCTTGAGATTACTGTGCCTTCAAAAAGAAAGAAAGAAAAGAACCACAGCAGCTTCCACAGTTGTCATGATGGGGATTTAGGATGAGATCAAACGCAAAGAGCAAACAAATCTTGATCAGATTATTCCAGTCCTGGACCTGGACAAGGAAAAGTGATAGGTATTATAGTGTGATGAATGGTGATACTGTACTTCCCAGCTAACAAACAACATATGCTTTCACTTTACATTGGAGTGAAACATGATTTGGCAAAGATGGGGAAAAGGTTTTTGGTGGTAATGAATATTCCTGTGTGAACAAGGCACTGACTGACTTCAATTTCAGCTCCGTTATTTTCCAGCTTTTAGGAATCAGGGAATGTGTAAAAGCCATTTTGACTGTGTGGAAAAAGTGTGCACTAAGTGAAGAAACAGGCGTTGGTGCCGATCCAAAGTCATATAGAACATGATCCTAAATAAAGGATGTGAGGGGCTCATTCGGTCTGTGTTCTTGTGCATTGTGCACGTGCATGATGAGGATGATGATGGTATTTGTGCGTTCGCACATGTTCTGCTACCATCACTTGACGCATTCTGCATTTTTTGATGGCCGAGTCTCTGCGAACAATCGGACCTGCAGTGCTCCCAGCATAAGTCCTGCTTCCACAGCGCTGGTGTTCTCCAAACCTCTGAGAGTCAAGGTCTTCTAACTTATCCCTGTGGTCACAGAGAACTAGTGGCTGTGGATAATAAAGGTCCGCAGGAGTAGAGGTGGATTTGCTGAATGGCCACCCATGTGAAATTCACGAGAAGAGCTATTGCATCTTGATGGGAAATTATTCATATCATAAACTCACTTGACATAAATTACAATCATGTTCTGAACAACTATTTTTGTGTCATTCTGTGGAATTGGTTCATTTTTTTGTGCTTGATACAGTTATTTTTAAAGTAAATTTCAATCATATTTGAAACATTTCATTCAAGAAATAAGGAATACTTCACAGATTTTGAAACTACAAATAACGTACTGAATTAAACATGAAGTTTTGAAGTAGAAAGATTGATCCTCTGCTGATCCTGCAGCCATTGATATTACTTGCTCAGCATTTAATATTCTGGTCATGCAGTGTGCTATCGGTTCCTCTGAAACTCTCCACCTCCCCCAGCTCCACCTGCCTTGATCTGCTGTTTCTATTTTACATACAGTGGTGTGTTTGTTTATATTTTAGCTGTAGCAAGTACATACTCGCTCTGCAGCAACAGCATAGCAGATCCGCTCTGCCAAGACCAAATGCATTAACATGTGAAGATTATTCAAGTTCACTTAAATGTTGTTTTATTATTTAAAACTTTTTATATAGTATATTATTATAGATGCAATTATATGAAATGTTGAATGGCTATAATTAATGGCTAAAATTGAGAAAGATATTGAGATATTAATCAGTATTAGGATTGGTCAGTAAAACTGGCCTTCGTTCATATAAAGATGTAATTAAACAAATATATTTAAGATACAACATACGGTTGTGTATGTGGAAAATCACAGGGATGAAGGAGAATTTGAAGGGTGTACAACCATGTTACGTAGATGAGAACTGTCACGGTTTATGAATGCACTGACTCTCTGTCTGCTGGTGTGTGTGTGTGTGTGTGTGTGTGTGATTATATGGAGTGAATGTGGGAGGCGTGGCTACTGATCACCCACTCATTCATTCATCATCAACACCTGCTGCACTTCATTACCCGGACTATATCTAGCCTTGCTAACCACTTTGTGTTTGCCATATCGTTGTTTGTATCCCTTGTTCCTATATCGTCAGCTTCCTGTGCTTCCCCATGTCTCAACCCCTATGGTTTTTTATCATTCACATGGATTCGTCACTCATCGCGCACCCATTGCATCCCTGCGCCACCTGGGTTCACTTGGACTCATCACCTGAACATTATCCATTTGCTACTTGTTGTGTATTCTACACTTCTCTGGACAATAAATCTTTTTACTCGCTATTGGATCCATCTCGTTCCTTATTCTTATTATTCGGTAGGAGGATCAAATGGCGGCGACGAGTTGCGCTGTACAGACTTTGGTGCAGGTGTCCGAGCTCACCAACAGGATACAAGAACTTCCTGTTCTCACTGCGTCAGCCCCACCGTCCATTGTATGAACCACACTTACCTCCACCAGAAGGCTGCTCAGGTGAGGATAATGATTGCTGATCCTTTCTGACTAAGTGTTCAGTATTTTTTTCACTTCAGTCACGGACTTACGCCACGGAGCGATCCAAAGTGGCACTTGTCATTACACTCCTTTCAGGTCATGCAGCTCTTTGGGGAATGACGTGAGGGAGAATCAACATCAATCCTGCTCCTATGGCGATGAGACTGCAATGAGATGGGTCTTCGATCGGTCGGCGGTTGCGAAGCGGCGCGGAAACTAGCCAATCTCCACCAAGGCAATCGATCCGTTTCTGACTATTCGATCGATTTCCGCACCCTCGTCCGCACTTTATCACTGACTCTCCCTCAGCTCCCATCGTTCTTGGCCAACCCTGGCTGTAGAAACACAATCCCAGGGTCGACTGGGGACAGAACGTCATCCTGAGTCAGAGTGATCAGTGCTATGCCTCTTTTCTTGTGTATGCCCGTACGTCAGTGTCTAGTTCTGTGTTGCAGGAGGAGTCGGTGGATTTGTCTAATGTGCCCCTGGAATACCTCGACCTGAAGGAAGTGTTCAGTAAGTCTCGGCCAGCTTCTCTACCTCCACATCGTCCCTACGACTGTGCTATAGATCCATTGCCAGGTACGTCTCCGCCTGAGGGCAAGTTATACTAACTTTCTGCTCCAGAGAGGGAGGCCATGGAGAAATACATTTCTGATTCTCTAGCAGCTGGGTTCATTCGCCCCTCTTCTTCTCCAGCGGGGGCGGGATTGTTTTTTACACCAGCTACCCATTGCATCCCTGCGCCACCTGGATTCACGTGGACTCATCACCTGGACATTATTCATTTGCTACTTGTTGTTCATTCTACACTTCTCTGGACAATAAATCTTTTTACTCGCTATTGGATCCATCTCGTTCCTTATTCCCCATGACAAGAATGGCCCAGGTCTGAGGTAAAACACTGGGAGGAGATACACAGGGAAGAGATTAACAATGAGACACAGCTGGACATGGTAATAATGACAGTGATGATGATGATGGGGATGATTACTGTCTTGATGTTGTTTCTACATTTATAATTGAAAAATTTATTAATACGTTAATGTTAGGTGCAAGTAAATACAGAAAATTTGTTGATTTCATTTTAATCAATTAACAGCAGATTTTTTTTTTTTTCGGTCCACACAAAACCTTTTTCTCCTCTAATCCTATCTGCTTATCCATTCCTAACGTCCTAGTGTTCCACGGGACACCTGCTTTCTGTGTAAACTTACACTGACTTGTGCTGATGACCTTTTACACAGGAAACAGTTCAAGTTGCAGTGTATTTAACAGCAGTTCAGGAGGTCACCATAATCAGCGTGGGACAATCAATCCTGGAACAGCTCACTTCTGCTCCAAACGGCAGTTCCTTTTACTGCTCCTCTTTTATCAAGCCCTCTCTTCATTCTCTGTGACTGCAGTTCTCTCAGCAGATAAAATGGATGAACATATGATATTTCAATAGAGCTCACTCATTATGCATGTGTATGTGTGTGCATGTGCAGGATGTAAATTTGAGTGAAAGGAATTTTGTTGCGGAAGATTGCATTTACACAGTCATGCTATTCCATAATGTGGATATGATGTGTTTTCACAGCCGCTGTGAGGCACAGTAGGATATCCTGGTATATATGCGTGAAGCCTCGAAATCCTTTATACGCCTGGTTCTACTTAGCTGTTTTACATCGATCCTGATGAGGTCTAGAGTCATTTTCACCAGGTCTTCTCTCTGGACATGCTGCATTTGGTCACCACCATCAGATTGGAATCACACTTTCTGTGCGGATTTTCACAAATGATTTACAGGAATTGACATTAGGTACATTTTAATCTGCTCATAAAACACACAGACCACACAGGTGGGAATTAATATAACTTATATGTGAACTACATAGTTGTGAAAACAAGTCAAATGGAGGTGAGAGTGCTGATATCATAATCATATAATATTTAGAAAAGTGACACATATAGAGCATATTGTCTGGAATTGTTTGTGCTATGTTTTGAGTGTACTTAACCTGTGTTACTTTGTTTAAAAAAAATACGCTTCTATTTTGAAACACTTGTATTCACGCTGTTGAAACACGCTGTATTCATCATTCATCAATATCCTTTCATTTCATTTCTATTGAAACCTGTATGTCATGTATTTAAATAAATGTATAATTACACATCTGTAACGAGGAAATTTCAATTTACTACACCTAAGATAGTTCAATATTAACTGTAAACAGTGAATAACAGTGTCGGAGCACAGCAATATTATAAACATAAATTATTTTAAATATTTTAATTTAACTTCATTATGTCTTTTCTCTATCTGTTTTCTCATGTGCTATCTTTGTATATTTCCACTCACCTGTCTCATAATCAATCACCTCATTAGTCTTGTCACCTGTGTCTTGTTCCCTCAGCAGTCCTTGTGTATATCAACCCTGTGTTGTCTTTCAGTCGTTGTCCGTTGTTGTCATTAGTGTCATTGTTCTGTCCCCGTCTAGTTCTATTCTCTCTTATTACTACATTTTGCACAATACAGGCTTTTTTTTTGGTGGTAGAAAGTGGTTTGTTTTGAGTTTTCATTATTAAAGTTTATTTGAGTTCATTCAGTGTCTTCCTTTACTCTACACAACCATAACAAGGTGCACTTTTTAAAAGTGAGGAAAAAGTCATGAAAGTGCAATTTTGGGGATAAGTGTTACCTTTTAAAGTCCCAGCTAAATAGAGAATGGACCGCTTAAGTAATTCATTATTATTTACCATATTTGGTAACTTCATGTACACACATATACAGAGATTATTGCTCTGTTCCAAGACTGTTTTACTAGCATTTAATGCATTACATATTTTCACAACTAATTGTAACCAAGTTATAATTTTTGTAGATTCCTTTTTAGATCTGAAATTGGTTGTTAGTCTCCTCCTCTTTATGGTCACGATGAGATCACTCCTGAGCTGACATAACTTTAAATGTACTGAGTGTTGCTGCTCACCACCTGGTTTGTCCCCGTGAGCCCGAGCAAGCCACACGTGCTGGAAGCCACCTCTCACCCTGGACACAACCATTGAAATCTTTCCCAGCTTTATTAGGTCATCGCCTGTGCCATGGTCCAAAGCTTCTCCGGAGAGGAGGCTCTTCTTCCAAGTTATCATTGGAATGTTGGAATTGTGTACAGAGCCATGAACAGCAGCACAGATATCAGAATCAGAGATCATACATCAGTTCACTGTGCTGTCAGATTACAGTGGACATGCTGCATGCATCATGTATTTCTACACACAGGGTAGTCAACCATCCAAAAAGAGATTATGTATTCAGTTATGTAGCTGTGTAAATGCAGGGCAAATGATGAGTTCAGGTAAAAACTGGAAACTGTCTCCCAGGCCTTGTGACAAGGTATTTTTGCGCATAGCCTTGTAATTGAGTCTGGGGGCTAGAAAAAAATATCCCAGGCCTGTGATACAGTGGAATACGGTTATGTTGACGGCCTCGGGGGTTGCAAAAAAGCATTGAGGTAACCGTTTAGCGAGATAACCAACAGCCAATATGGCGATTTATTAGATGAAGTGATCGGCATGCTATAAAAATGTACATACACTGTATATGTTTGTTAACAACAAAAGGCATATGTGCAGCAACTAACCTGATACTGATATTTACCAGTATACAATAAAAAACACCTTCCATTCTCCATATAAACCTTTAATTATATTGTCCAACATTGCAAACACAATGATCGCTCACAGCGTAAACAGTCAATACATATTCGTGAGGTCATCACGCTGTACTAGATTGCATACTTTCTTGCATTCTGCCTGTCTAATGTGCTTTCTCAACAAATTCAGCTTCATCCCGTCTTTTAACAACCTCCGCAGCGTCGCTGAGCAGACCGCGTGTCAGAACCAGAAACAGGGATGTGTTTGTGTTTGTGTGTGTGTCAGTGGCGGCTTCCCGCACATGTGCGATTCATTTCCACGTGGAGGAGTGAACATCTGCTCTCCCTGTATCTGGGAGCGGTTGCTGCGCAAGGCCGTCTGTGAGTGGTTTGGGATGAGGATGCGACAGCACTCGCTTTCACTTCAGACTCTCCGAAAGTCTCCAATAACTCCAGATAAAGTCATTAGATTTGTTGAAAATGTGTGCCAGAGTGGTCTGAAAACTTGCTAAATATAGCGACAAAGGCACTAAGTTGGCAACACTGACTGCGATCCACGTGCAACGTAAACCCAGTGCATGCGCAGTGAACTATCAGTCACGAGATAACCATGTGACGTGGCGAATTTGTCCCTGTTTTGTTCTCGAGATATTAGATTTCGCCGACGTAAAATAATCTACATTACCCATAAGAAAATGCTAAGACAATTAGGGAGTTTGGCGGTTCCACTTCAAAAACGTTGACATAATAGTATTGGCGAGTTAACCGTGAGTCGAGATAAGTGAACTCCACTGTATTTAGGTACAACAATAAGTGAATGTAGGGCACCAAAGAGATTTGGAGTTTTAGTGAATGACAGTCGCTCTTGTAAAACATGACACACAAAAATACAGGGAGAAAACAATGTTTTTCATAACTTTTTTTATTAGAATTTACGTGTTTATTGTACAGTTAGAAAGGATAATATGTGTCAGTACAGGCTAACATTCTAAAGGCCCTGATATATGAGCGCAGGGTGAAGTTTCTTCCCCTTTTCTTCATCATTTGGATTTGCCGTTACTGTTCTAAAGGACGAGGCATATGGGCATATGTCTCCGCTTTACCTCTTCCCACCATGCCATCAGAATATTCCCCCCCTCCTCTTGTTAGTGTTATGCTCAGGTGAACGTGACCTGTGTAATCATGTAATTCTCAAAGTACAGAATATTTTCCTCCAATGAATAAAAGGAAAGCTGTTGATATGACATGATGATGACTTTCTGAAGACAATCGGCTATGATGAGATGCTGGTCATTGCAACATGAGAAGTTGAAATCTGAAGGACTGTTGTACACAAAATGCTTGGCAAATGCTTCCATCCAACCTCGCCCCTATTGCTTGAATTGAATTTATCTGCAATCAGGATCTCCATCAGGGAGCCCATTGTGAAAGTTCTGGAACACATCCACAGAAAAACCAGCCACAGAGATGCTCCCCCCATCACAGTGCCTTCCAATACCCGATCCGCCCCTTACACAGAACGGACAAATAACTACCATCATCCTTTGAGAGAGCTCAGTGAGGGGGAAGGAAAAACTTCACAGTCCCCAGCAGAGAAGTTTCATCAGCACTGATGAGATTCATTGGAACAGGAAGTCCTTTCGAAATCTATGCAACAAAGCAACAAATTAGATTGTGACACCCTTATGAAATGATGAAGATGTTTAATTGTGTTGTTTTGTATTTTTTAATGATTACATTTGAGCCAATATACATATTTCTGTCATGTGAACATGATGGGTTATGACAATAGATACTTGCTACTGCCATTACACACAAGTCACCTAACCCTAACTTTGATAAAAGCATCTGCCAAGTTCATAAATGTAAATTATATATATATATATATATATATATATATATATATATATATATATATACAGTGAAACCCACTTATCTTGAGCACGGTTAACTCACCAACCCTATTATGTCAACGTTTTTGAAGTGGAACCGCCAAATTCCCTCATTGGCTTAGCATTTTCTTATCGGTTACGTCACCAAACCCTGATATTTCGAGCACAAAAGAGGGACAAATTCGCCACTTCACATCAGTTATCTCGATCCCCGTGACTAATGATAGTACCGAGTTCACTGCACATGCGCTGAGTTTGCGTTACATGTGGATCATGGTCTGTATAGTCGCTCACTCCAATGACACTCACTTGCCATCACTGTCCAGGAATTCCCAGATTACACTGACATTGACAAAGACGTCGTTACTGATAGAAGCTTAGAAGCATTTGTTTTCAAGCAGACCGTTAAAGGCAAAAAGCAACAAAGCATTTTAGAGTTTGTAAAGAAACCATAGTAACTGCGTGTGCAATACTATCAGAACTGTGTCCGAGCGAAATGACTGTGTTATGAGCGAATGTGTTTAAATGTTGGAGAATATGATTCAAGTTTTGTTTTGAGAATCAGAGGTGGTTTTTATCGTATACTGGTAAATCTTGTAATGGCTGTCAGAGTGGTTGACGACTGCCCAGATGTTAAATGGAAACGAAAGAAAACTCGAGGCGATTAAACTGGTCACACAAGCTTTATAGATGGGTTTCGTACCAACACACTCTTCTCAAACATGTAAAGAGCGTAAATACAAACCAGGAAAAATAAAACAACTCAGAAAAACATCACAAATAAAAGAAGGAAGAAGGAACAGTAGATTATGCTATATAACAGTCAGCGGTAGAGCGGCCATCTCTCTCCTCCCTGCGCGGGCTCACTCCAGAACAACACACACACACCAGCATACACCGTCTTAAAGATATATTCCCAACATGAACATAAAGTAGCCGTTACAATCTCTGCTGTTAGTTGGTGCACATATGCCTTTTGTTGTTAGCAAACATATACAGTGTATGTACATTTTTATAGCATTCCGATCGCTTCATCAAATAAATCACCATATTGGGTGTTGGTTTTCTCGATCCTCGGTTTTCTCAATGCTTTTTTGCAATCCCCGAGGCAGTCGACATAACCGGGTTCCACTGTATATGCTTTACCCATAGCGGATACAGGTGTATACAGGCGGAGCTAGGGAAGATGAATAGTTACTGAAAGCATGCTGAACTGCTAATGTAAATGCTAACCAAGTACTTGAAGGTTGAACACCCCAGCTACCGTAATTGGCTACTGAGACAGCAGGAACTACTCACAACGCCTGTTGGAAAAACAGTATTTGGAGTTTTCTAATCAAACATGAAATGCAACCAACTGTTCGGTTTACTTTAAATTAAAACCAAGACCTGTTTCATCAACCCAATCTCACAGGAAAACATAAATATTTAACAAGATGAACAAGAATTACGTATGAATTTGTACAATGTCAAAAAAAAGTAATCTTAGAGGTCCACCCTTAACTTCGCCCAAATATATCCATTACTGTGTGTAAGCGGATCATAAGAAAACATATTGAATGAGATTGCACGAATTCAAACAAATAATTCATAAAACCGTAAATTAGTTCTGAATTGCCATGAGAATCTCTGCACACATATACAGACCAAATATGGCTGCACAATCCACAAACACAAACTTCATACCTCATTAAATTAATTGGTGAATCAACAAATTAACAAACATCAAGTTTCAGCTTCAAGCCACTTGTTTGATGTAGTCTGTGTATTGTGATGATGCTGTATCAGAAGACTTAAAATATAACAGTCAAATCACTGTCCTTGTTAAGCCCTTTTGGGAGCTTAAAAGTTTCCTATTGAATTTATTGTATATAAAACTATGAACAAAAACCTTCATCTTTAGGATCACACACACACACACACACACACACACACACACACACACACACACACACACACACACACACACACACACACACACACACACACACATATATATATATAAATAACCAAACTTAAACTAACAACATAATGGTAGATCTCTTGAGCGCAGCTTGAGTAATCAAGAATTTTCCAACGTACACATAACATCTCCTTCGATTCCGTCGTCATCATTTTCTTTCTTTGCATCCTAAGGGGGGTGGAGTTTGGAAGTGAGGATGCACGAATAAGCAATGAGAAGCACCTAGTCTGTCTGAAATAAACACACACAAGTTGAGTGAGATAAGTGGGGAAAAGTCCCTAAGCAATTGTTCTCTCAGAGCATTGCTCAGCCAATTAGATTCCAGGCCCAAAACTAACTATTGTTTAAAGTAAAGTGTGGTTCTGACCAGCTCTGGCTAGCAGATTATGACAATATCTTATTACAGTTTGGAAGAAATATATGTAACAGTACCTGAGGCCATTCTTTCTGATCCACTGTATGTATTTCCTTTGTTTAAAGTAGCTCTTAAATCAAAACATCTCTACAACCTTGCTGAAATGCCCACACACTGACCAACAATAACAAACAGCTCCATTAGTAGCTTTTAAAATGTTCCTTTCACACTAATGATCGGATTAATAAATCATGAGCAACACAAGTGGGCTTCAAACTCAGTAATTGTTTCTTTTTTCCTTCTATTTTTTCTAAATCGATTGCCTCAGTCTCATCTGATCTGATGTACACTGTGAGGAATGAAGACAACATGGAGCACTGTGATATCTTTACATCATCCCCTTGTGTTTTTCTTCCCTCCCTCGCTCAGGATTTGGAAGAAAAGAGAACCTTTGTGATGCAATGTTTCTCTGTGCGTTTATACGTGTGTTTTTGCCAAAGAGATTCAGCTGTGGAGAAGGGAAAAGGGCACATCTGCTAACATCAACAACACAACCCTTTAGAGAGACTGTCAGTTTATTTACCACGGGACAATATGTGTGGAGCAACTTTCAGCATTGTATCTCAACAGGGTCTGCAAAATTCAACCCCCACAGTAAAGATTGTCCTCCCTCTCTGGTGGTTTCCTCCCTCTTTCCCCCGATGCCCTGAAGGCAGAGTGAACGAGTGCCTTGCTGCTCTGCAAAACAGTCCTGATCTCTGTGTCACTGGCCAGTGATGTAATTTCTCTGTTTATGTTTGAAAGATATAGAGCAGAGATGCACAGGGCAAGCAGTGTCTTCTGTGAATGGTGCAGAACATCCCGGAAAGGCCTTTGGAAAGCTGTTCCAAACAAAGGAAGGACAGAATTAAATATCATGCCAGTTTGTCATTAATCTGCTTCGTTTGGATTAAGCAGAAGAAAGCTGATAAGAATAAAAGCACATTTTGTTTAATACACATTTATACATTTAATTTTTAAAGAACAGAATATTTCTCACAAATGCTTTTACAGCAACCACTTGTGTTTAGGGACTGTTTGTCACAGCATGTGCAATGATGTCCATGTCCATGCCAGGCTCACTAGATGACAGTGGCAACTTTTCTTCAAATGATATTACGTTGCCCAGCAAGTGGAATAGACCCACTGCTTTTTTCTCCCCAAAGATGGCAGTAAATTGCGCGTGGTAAGCAGCTATGACTATGGATAGACCTGAAGAAAAAAAGATCCTAAAGGAACTCCAGCATTGAACTAACTGAGCAGTTAACTCTTTCTCCACCATTGACGGAAATTTCCATAATTTGTGAGAAAATGCTGCCCAGAATGTTTTCTGTGTTTTCACTTTTATACAGTAGGGGGCACTATGGCATCTTCTGACAGAGTACTAAATCTCCCGATCAAAAAGCATATGAAGAAGAAGCAAAAACAAGCAATGTCACATGTAGTCATATGCATATGTAAATTAATGTAATCATTAACATTAAACAGCACAGAAGTCACACTTTCCTGAATGAAATGTCAAACCAAGACGAGTTAATGGACTGTGAAGCTTTGGGAGTGTTGATTGACTTGATCTACTCCATCTATGTTTTGATTTGTTTTGAATCTGATCTGGATGCAGTCTCTGACAAAAACCTGAAAAATTACTTTTTCATGAAACTTGGCCATATTCAAGTGTTGATTAAAATGAATGCATGAAGCTAGAATAAAACCGTTATTAAGTTTAAAAACAGTGGGTCTGTTCTCTCTTTTGATATATTGCATGTTCAGATATTCTTACAACAAAATATTCTGGTGTCCATGAACATTTTGTGAAATTGATAAAAAAACAAAAACGCTAGCTGTGACAGGTAAAACGCTGGTGGGGTAAGAGTTAACTGGGTCCAACTAAAGACCCACTTTAGGGTGTAAAGTTTCCTCATGCAGGGAGCTGTAGAGTTTAAGATGATCTCAACTATCTCAGTTAAGAGGCCAGAGTTCACAAGTTTGTCCACCTCAGGTGCCAACCCACAGTTTCCATTTCTCTGACCAAGGGTGATATGGTGTGCCCCTGGCCTATGATAGAAGGACCAAACTGACTGGTATCTCCCAAGACGAGCCATATAGGAGAGATAAGAGGTCCTAAAACCAAACTCGGGCTTGGTTACTAACAATAGACAAGTCCCATCTTAGCAAACTCTCTGTCGCACTCCCAGGAGCAGAGTGATCGACCTTTGCCACATCTGCACCTTGACATCCAACCCTAGAACTAGATGCATGAGCAAGTCCACTTCTATCTGGCCACCTTCCAAATCCCCTCCACCACCCCAGGGAGAGTCAGAGAAAGATTCCCAAACTACTCCTAGAAAAGTGGTCCTCTGTAGTGGAGAAATCACCTTCTTTTTGGAGGTCAGTCTAAACCCCAGACACCTCATGTGGGTGAGGACGACATTTCGGTGCCAAACTGCCATCGCTCATTTCCAACTGAGCTGGAATCAGACAGTCGCATATGTATTTGAGAATACGGATGCCATAGTGTCGCAATGGAGCAAGAGCTGCATCCATGCACTTTGTAAAGGTGCAGCTTGACAATGCTTGGCCGAAAGGAAAAACCTCTCCTGGTTATGAGCCTGACCACTGTCCTCAGAAGACATTGCAGTGTGTACTGTTAACCCCCTCAAGAGCTGACCGTGCATGCTCCCCTCCTAAGCAGAGATTGTGCCACTGAACGGGAAGCGGGAGGACTCACGTGCAAGTAAAAAGGAATTTAATGACAATACAAACATACAACAGAAACACCCACAAAGGGGAAAAACATAACATAACCAAAGAATGGAACTTGAACATAAAACAAACCGGGGAATCAGAGCAAGGAAGCATGACACGTACACAATCAGGGAGCCGGAAGCTGGAAGACCAGTAACGAGCAGAGACAGATTGGATCATTTAGGGGAAACGAGGGAACAAGATGGGCGGGGTTTCACAATACAACACAGCAAAGTGTCAGTGTAAGAGCTCTGTCAACTAATACACTAGAAACCCAAACTGAAGTGACAGAACCCTGACACTACGCCACCTGGCATCCCTACAAGAGACAATGGGAACATGACAAGACCGAACATACCACAGAAAACCAATCAATGAAGGACAGGGAAAAATAATGACTCACATGAAACAGGAGAGGGAGAGAGGCAGGGAGAACAGGCCAACCAAAGAGCAAAAACAACAAAAAAGCCCACAACATCATGAGAGAAAAAATATTAAAAAATCAAGTTCACAAAAATCAAGAAAATCAAAAGTCCAGGGGGAGGAACAGGAGGGATGAGCCAGGGTGGCTCCAGGGGATATGGGGTACCGACAGGCAGCTAGGGTGGTGCGGGAGGTGTGAGCCAGGAGGGCTCCAGCCAGTCAGAGGATCCGGCAGACAGCCAGGGTGGCGCCGGGGGAACCAGCCAGGCAGAGTCTGGCAGGGCAGAAATGGTCGGCGGATCTTGCAGGTCGAGCCAGGTGGGCTCTGGCAGAGACGGTAGGTTTAGCCAGATGGGCTCCCATAGGGCCGGCGGATCAGGCAGATCAGGCGGGGCCGGCAGGGCGAACAATGTGGTCGGCGCCGGCAGGTCAGGCCGCAAGAGTTCAGGGTCCGGCCGAAAGAGTTCAGGGTCGATTTGGTGGCACCGGCGTGTCAGGGCACAAGGGTTCCTGCGGGTCAGGCCAGGAGGGCTCTGGGTCGGCCGGCGGGTCAGGCAGCGAGGGCTCTGGCAGGGTGAGACGCTGGGGGCGATGCGGTGGGCGGGGTGATGAG
Source organism: Rhodeus uyekii (assembly GCA_037043235.1). Classification (NCBI taxonomy): domain Eukaryota; kingdom Metazoa; phylum Chordata; class Actinopteri; order Cypriniformes; family Acheilognathidae; genus Rhodeus; species Rhodeus uyekii. Next base: position 495,322 of record JAWRVZ010000147.1, read on the forward strand.
AGCATCCACGAATCCCCAGAAGCTCAGGTGGTCTAGATCATCCATCGTCCTCCAGCTTTGGGGCATATCGAGAGCCAAGTTAAAAAGGTCCTTTAGGTACTGCCGCATCATTATAACCCAGCATGGCTGAACACCTGGGCAAACATTCTTAAATCCGCCCCGCGTTGGCGAAGGGAGCACAGTTTCTTGACCTGCAGTCCCCGTAGAAAGTGTGGACTGGAGTACATGGTGGGCGGTGGCAGAACAGAAATCCTTCACCGCTGAGTCCTCAGTTGGTCGTGTCGTTCTGTCATTCTGGATGTTTCTTTGTTCATTATCTCCATGGTTCCTGATTCCCTGCCTTGCTCTCCGAATTGTTTGTGTTCATGTCGAATGTCTTGTCGTCTTGTTTAGTTATCATTTTCACCCATCATGGGTATTTCTTTTATGAGTTTTGATTTTTGTTCCTTTTGTTATTATAATATTCTCACCCTGCACTTGAGTCCTCCCTGTTCATTCCGTGACAGTTCCTAAGGGATGTAAAAAACATAAAAAATAAAGGGCATAGAGACATAGAGAATTTGCTGAAGGCCCAGAAGCTGATGCCGTGTTGGACTTGTGCTTCAGACACACTCATGCAGGATTGTTCCCACAGCATTATCAAAACAGATGCATGAAATTATCCTTACATATTCTTGAATTATATCTTACATAGGGAGTCTGACTCTATATCATTCACAGTGCTTTATAAGAATGGGTAGACCCTAAAGAGTTCTTTTTGGTGCAACTTGCCTGTTTCAGTTGTCTGATTGGTGTCGATTTCTTGCAGAATTATGGATAATGAACACAATAAAAAATACAAGTTGAAATGTCTTCAACAAGTATATCATTGATAATGGTTACAGTTGGTCTGAACACTTTCTGAACACAAGAAAAAGAAACCAGTTTTGCAATACACAACGCAGCGATGAGCAGGCAGGGCATTTACTCATGGTGTGAGGTCTTGTTCAGGAGACTTAAAGGAATGAGAAGGAGCTCGTAGGATGCGCAAAACAGCAGTAATGGCCTGGTTTCAAAGACAGGGCTTAGATTAAACCAGGATTTGGCCTTAGTTCAATTTTTAAATTGATGTATCTTATGAAAATGCTTTGGGAAAAAAAACATGACTGGTGTGCATCTTGAGACAATGCAATGATTTAGACATATTTTAAGTTTTTTTCCTTCATTTAAAGGGACAGTTCACCCAAAAACGGTGAACGGTGAAAATTCTGTCATAATTTATTCACCCTCAGCTTTCTGTTTATCTTCAGATCTTTTTGATTAAATCAGAGAACTTTCTATCCCTCAATAGACAGCTATGCAACTGAAACTTTGCCGCTTCAAAAAGTTCATAAAGAGTCATAAAACGAATCCATATGAATTGAGCAGTTTAGAGACTTGATCGCTTTATGTGATGAACATAATTAATTTAAGCTTTTATTCACTTACAAATATTAATCAGCGAACATAAACAGAAGCTCAATCAAACGTGCTTGTTGCCCAAGAACAATCCTCTTGCTGAAATTTAAAAGTGCTGTGTAACACATGAGTATTGGTTCTCGCACGTCAAGTAAAAATGCTTCCATTTGTACTTTAACACAACAAGTTGATGAATGTTTATGTGAATAAAAACCAAATTCAATCTTTTCATCCCAAAGTTGTACTGGTCAATGGAGGGACAAAAAATGTAGATAGTTGAAATGTATATTACAGATCACTATCATTTTAACAATTCTGAGCAAATATGAAAGGAAGTGTATTTTATAATAGGTGGTGTCATTGAGTTTATTGAACTCCACAACATTTGGAGATATATTTAAACAGCTATTAGGCTACTAATTTTAATGTTCTTGTTCCATCAAGTTTTCATAAATTCTATCTTAATGTATTCTGATAATGTTGTGTGTGAAAATACACACACACACACACACACTAGTTAGGCTGCATAATTTAGATAAGCCGGAACCGGGAACATTCCCATAACACCTGATGTACTCGATACATCAGAAGAAGAATGGCATCTACGCTGATATTGGTCTCTGTTTATTCCGAGGTTACCGTGGTCAGCTGGATCCAGGCCGTATCCAGATCAGATGAAGGACCTGGACACGAGCACAGCACTGCCCTGAAGTGTCTGCGGAGACCATGACTCTACTAGACCCTCCCCTGTGACGATCATGAACCCATCTCTAACCGGACCAAATTGGACTTCATATTGGACTTGAATTGTTGTATAATAATCATGCACTGTTTGGCTGTTGGCCAGAGGAGAACTGGTCCCCCGACTGAGCCTGGTTTCTCCCAAGGTTTTTTCTCCATTCTTTTCTTCATTCGTTACATCACCTGCCGGAGTTTTGGTTCCTTGCCGCTGTCGCCTATGGCTTGCTCAGTTGGGGAACTTAACACTTAAAATTCATCAATTGTATTGATTCAGCTGCTCTTTTGGGGCTTCTGTTCAGCCAAACAAACTTTGTTTATATTGTTTTTCCTGTAAAGCTGCTTTGAAACAATCTACATTGTAAAAAGCACTATATAAATAAAGGTGACTTGACTTGACTTGACACACACACACATACACATATATATATATACTTTTTTTTTTCTTTTACATTAACAGTTAAAAATATATGGCCAAACAGCCAGTGAAATTAAAATATTGACGTTTTTAGGAAAGTCACTTAAAAAAAAAGAAAGGAATGAGAAAAGAAAGAAAGTTTCCTGCTCTTATCAAGAGTGGATGAGATTAAAAGATCAGGTAACTCAGAGTTAAAAACTAGGGATTTCTTTTTCTTTTTTTGCTACCAGACTTTTCAAGTTTAGTTCAATTTAATCATTTCCGACATGTTATATTCATTATAGCTGAAATAAGAATTTAGAGAGAAAGAGCAATCAGTTTTTCCATTCTCTCACTCTCACTGATGAAATTGGACTGGGCAAACAAGGGGGCACGGGATGCTGAGGAAATGAGGCAAAGAGGGAAGCTAGAAAGTAAAAGGGGAAAGAGAACTTAACCACAGCTTGAGGTTTTTTCCTCATGTTCCAGATGACTCAAATGGCAGAATCCTATGCTTTCAAAGGATTAACATCTTCAATTCAACACATTAAGCAAGTGTGCGGTTTACAGTAGTTAAACTATATGCTAAATACAATATTTAAAATGCAAAAAAATTACTTAACATTTTGAGAATATTTAAATATCTTTAAAATAATGATTAAGACATTATTTGTACTTAATGTTCACCCCAAAGGTCATTTTCAAAGTTTAAATTTAGTTTTTGCCTGAAAATAGTCTTAAAGAAATTTGAAATCTAGTGAAAACCAAAAGAATAGACCTACAAAAATATCTTTAAGAGCGTAGCACAAGTCTTTTAAATTAGATTTGTAAAAGATTTTTCTTCACTCTGCATCTGTAGTCTTTTTTGTCATTGACCCACATACCTAACACATCTAGTTCTGAAATGTGAGAAGTTTCTGCACTGTAAATAATCAATAAATATATTTTAAATGAACTGAAGGCTTGGCTTGGCTTAAAACACCACACTGCAAAAACATCTCAGGTTACATATGTAACCATAGTTCCCTGAAGAGGGAACAAGACGCTGCGTCAAAAGCACTAGGGGAATAAACGATCGAACAATCGATTGAAATCAAAAGCGCTAGAGGAACGAAATACCAACACCACCTCAGTGACGAATGCCGACGAGTGTCTCGCAACTCACTACGAGAGGACCCGTGTTCCCAGAGCGGAGTTGAGGTCGAGCTGATGTCGAAGTGAAAAGCACACACACAGACGTAGCCTCAGCCACCTCTGAACCATGGCATCCAGCCTGAGAGGGGCTGGATGGGATAGAGAAACCTTAGAGGACAATGGGTCATTTCTGCGGATGTGAACAGGTCTACTTGTGCTCGGCTGTATCTCAACCTTATTTACATTTACATTTTTACCTTTATGCATTTGGCAGACGCTTTTATCCAAAGCAACTTACATTGCATTCAAGGAACACATTGAATCAGTTCTTGCTTTCCCTGGGATTGAACCCATGACCGTAAACACCAATGCTCTACTAATTGAGCTACAGGAAAACTCCACCACATCTGGGTGGAGCCTCCACTCCTCGGGCCGTGGCCCCTGCCTCAACAGGGTGTCTGCTTCCACTCTGGGTCCCAGGGATATGAACTGCCCCTAGAGAGAGCAGTCTCCATTAAGACCAAAGGAGGATCTGTTGCGCCAGTTTGTATAGTGGTCACGAGCGCAGACCCCAGATGATTTATATAGGAGACCGCTGTTGTGTTGTCGGTTTGGACAACCACATGGTGGCCCCTGAGGTCTGGGAGGAACGCCTGAAGTGGCCATACCTCCAAGCAGCCATCATCTCTAGCAGGTTTCTGTGCCAGGATAACTGATAAGTGTGCTCGTAACTTTGGGTCTTTCTCTCAAGACTTCCTCTAAAGACCGCTCCCCAGCCCGTCAGGGACGCATCCGTCGATAGCATTATGCATCGACAAGGAGCTTGGTTATTGGTACGATTCGCACCTCAAATCTAACCTCAGGAATTTCCTGTGTTCCTTAAGGATGGAAATATGGAAGTACATGTCCCTTACATAGATCATGATAAAACCTGATTTGACTCAAAATAAGCAGAATCATCAGCATCTTGAAACCTGAATCTCCTCAGAGAATGGTTCAGGTGATGCAGATCTATGGTATCATCCCCCATCCTTTTTTCTGAACAATTAACCCCAGCATTTTTCTCTGAAGGAAAAATACATTCTATGGCCTCCTTTAACAAACAACACTGAACTTCCTGTTCTCTCACCTGAGATTGCTTGAGGCACACTACCCACTAAGGCCTCTCAAGGCTGACTTTGGATATACTTGGATATACTCAAAATACTGATGATGGCTGGCAGGGAACAACTGAGCAGATTTTTCTACAACCCTCCTCGGACGGGATAAATTCTGCAGGGCCTCAACAAACCTGTTTGTGCAAACGGTGCACCATGAAGTGCCGAAGCTGGCGGGGTTAACAATTCTGTTTCCCGAGGGTTCACTGGAGGTGTGAACACATTGCTTACCTCCAGTGGGACTGCCTGCAGATGCCTTCACTTATCATCAGGACCTCTTTCCCAAAACAATCCTTGAGACAATAACATTCCTTAGAAATATTTTATCTTTAGGCAGCTTCAGCCAAGAGAGCAGCACTCTCCTTTTGATCCATTACCAGAGCCTACTGAGGGTCGACAACTGAGTAAAGTACTAATTCAGGTGTACAAGAACTATCCCCACAGTCTGCAGTATCCATTCAGACATGTTTGGCAGATGTTTCCATGCTGCCAGATTGTCTAACAAAGAAGCCGGTCTCTTGTATTGCGAGTAGTCAACTGTGTGTCCTGAAGTGGATGACTGGCAAGGGAGCAACCAAACTTGCTCTTCTAGTAACCTCCTCAAAGGATGTAAGCATACAAGTTTTGCAACATTCCCGGGGGTACAATGAGACCAGAATTCACTGGAAACCAGTGTGCCCCTAAGAACCAAGAGTGGCAAGGTTGGCAGAATGGTCCCCTGGTACCAAGGAACTACTGGCACCATACAAAGAGGTCAATGAATTTCTCTCTCTTTCCCTGAAACAGCTTGCCAGAAGGTGAAAATACCTCCCTCAGAAGGAGTGAACCCCCAAGTTCTGCCACATTGTTTGGTAGAGACTGGACCACACTCATTGTAAACCACTGCTACCCACCAGAGGTGGCATGATTGGCAAAACATTTCCCTTCATATCTAGCTATTCATCATTTAATTTCTCAAAATTAAATCCATCCCAAGAACAACCAGGCGAGTGAACACAGTCTGGATGAAAGGCTGAAAAAAATAATAGAATTATCAAAGCTGGATGACTATTACAGTATTTAATTCCTCAGAATTAAAAGCAGCCCAAGAACAGCTAGACGAGTGAACACAGTCTGAATGAAAGGCTGAATATATAATACATTACCAGGCATCTAACTTCTCAACATCGGATGAGCATTTATCGTTTAATTTCTCAAAATTAAATGCAGCCAAAGACCAACCAGACCAACCAGGCCAACCAGGCCAAAGACCATCTGGATAAGCTGAATACCATATTAGAATAGTTTCAAAATACAAAAAAATAAATAAAACATTTGTTTACACACATATAGATTGTTTGTGCGTGGTCTATAATCTACACATTGCCTCGGGAAATGCGAGATCCAAGCCATTCGACTGTTTATTGCATAAGACTTTCTTCCCTTGAGGAGAAAGTCTACAGGAGCAGAGTTAAAACGTTTTCCCTCTGTACACGTTGGGAATTTATGAATGAACACAGCCAGCCCTGTCAAGAGCAGACTGTGCTTACTCTTTTGTTTAAGCAGCCACACACAGATAGCTTGTCACCTACTGTAATGTAGAGTCAGGCAGAGAGACACACAGATCAAAGTTGCTTATCCGTTCCTTATGGGACACACAACACCAAATAAGACCGAGTACTTGCTGAAGACAGAAAGCTGATGTTGTGTTGCCAGCTTCCGGCATACACCAGCACACGTCACAAGGTGACGCAGCTCCAATCAAGATTGGACTAGCTGCACACATGCTTTAGACACAGTCACGCTGAAAGTGTTCGTCAGCTGGGATGCATCTCGAGTTCCCTTGAAGGGGAACTTTTTTTCCCTTTAAATTAAGTTCACTAAATTAAATTTGATTAAAAAAAATGTTTAGGGGAAACACAATCCAAACCTACATGGCCCTGTGTGAAAAAGTGACCACAGCTGAGCAAAAAGAACATTAAGGCTCGTCTCATTTTTGTCAGAAAACATCTTGATGATCCTTTTGCGAAAAATACTCTGTGGACTGATGAGACAAAAGTTGAACTTTTTGGAAGGTGTGTGTCCCATCTCATCTGGTGTGAAAGTAACACTGCGTTTCAGAAAAAGAACACCATTCTACAGTAAAATATGGCGGTGGTAGTGTGATAGTAGGTGCTCTTTTGCTGCTTCAGGACCTGGAAGACTGTGTTAAGCTGTGATAAATGAAACCATGAATTCTGCTGTCTACCAAAACATCCTGAAGGAGAATGTCAGGCCATTTGTTTGTGAGATGGTCGGAAACACAAGCAAGTCCACCAAAAACTTTGTAGTGGTCTAGTCAAAGTCCTGACCTGAATCCTATTGAGATGCTGTGGCAGGACCTTAAAAAGGCAGTTCATGCTTGAAAACCCTCCAATTTGGCTGAATTACAACAATTCTGCAAAGATGAATGGGACAAAATTCCTCCACAGCTGTAAAAGACTACTTTAGCAAGTTATCACAAACACTTGATTGCAGTTGTTGCTGCTAAAGGACAAACCAGTTATTAAATTTAAGGGGCAATCACTTTTTCACGCAGGAACATGTAGGTTTGGATTCAGAGTGTCGAAAGTCAAGAGTGATTTAATCGAAGAACAAATTAAGGAATTGCTTCGATTAAAAATCATCAGACCTTCTACGTCACCATGGGCCTCACCGGTGGAGGTAGTAGATAAAAAAGATAAGCGTTCGAGGTGATCACAGATCATGCTTCCCTGGTCTGACTTTTCCAGCATCCCAAACCAACATCAAGACTGGAAAGATGGACTATAAGGCTGCAGGGGTATCATTTTACAGTAAGGTACAGAAGAGGACAATGTAATGTCGTACCTGACGTGTTGTCCAGAAGGTATGCAGATGAGTCCCCAGCTGCGTTATTGAGTAATGCTAGGAGTGCTAGGACAGTGGTCCCCAACCCCAACCCCCGATTTCGCGGACGGGTCCGTCGGTGAAATGGTACCGGGCTGCGGAGCGCATTCGCGGAAGCGGCTGCAAGCGGCTGTGGCGATGTGACTATGGAGACGTTTGAACAGTCTCCGCTCCTCCCCCACCCCCACCCCCCCGTCAACAATCTCGCGGAGACCCAGCATCCGTCTCACTCGCACCCCCGTCCCCGTCCCCGTCCCCCCCCCCCCCCCCCCCCATCAACAATCTCGAGCGGGCACCGGTCCGCGGCAAAATTATCACACGTTTACCGGTCCGTGGCACAAAAAAGGTTGGGGACCACTGTGCTAGGAGATGCTAGGAGCCCCAGACGCTAAGAGTGATGGTAATCCAGTCACGTGATCTGCCAGTGGATTTGTCACAAATTGCTGCAGATCAGAAACTAGACCCAGAGTGCCAAGAGTTAATGGGTAAAGTAGAGAATCAGAAATCCTCTGAGTGGTCACTTGGGCAAATTTAAGATACTTTTAGAGTTTTTTTTACTTGAGACTTTTAGAGTTTGCGTATTGGCCCTCCATTCGCACTTTGCCACCAAATTGTGGTGGCAAAATATTTTATCAGTTCTGAATAAGAGACAAATATCCCAATTGTAATTTAAAAAGGTTTATTTTCTTGCAAGAAAAGGCCACAGTCCTCACAGTCCGTAATTCCGTTAGCAGCCATTAAAGAAAAAACTATATACACACGTAACATTCTCTAGTGTTACAACTTAATAAAAACTTCATTTAAAAACTGCATTTTGTGTTTACTTTTGTTATCTTTGACTAATATTTAAATAATTTTATTGATCTGAAAAAATGCAAAAATAGAAGAAATCAGGGAGGGGGCAAACTCTTTTTCACACGCCTGTATATAATTTTTTTTTTTTCATTGTCTTCCTCTTAAATTTTACATTCATTCTCCCTCTCCATCTTTCTTCTATTTAGAGACCCAACAAAGCTTCTTCTTCATCATCCCAATCTAGAGCCTGGTCTCCTCCCACTGCCCTCTCTTTTACCTCTCTCTCCATCCTGGTCCCACACTCTCTGGCCGTAGTTCCCATCTGCATGCCTCTAATACTTGCTCCATGTGCTTTTATATGGCCTTATTAGAATTTATATCTAACAACTGCTTCCCGATGTTATGATTCATCCCCTGCTGCATGCTGGATCTGCTGCCTGAAGCTGCTAGAATGGATTCTGGGAATCTCCACACACAATAACACCGTCTCTAATGCAAGCATGCAAATTAGATGTCGTCCATTATAATCAACAGAGCTGTGTAGTGGTGCTCAGTTTACATGTAAAGTGGCAAGATTCCAGTGATTTTTCAGTCCACAACAAATGCAAAAATGCTGCTTGACGAAACTAAATAACAGATAATCAGAGCAGTGTGTGAATTAAAGTTCAGAGAGCAAAACTAAACACATATAGAACCTTCTTTGTATTTTCTGTATTTCTGATTTCTATGATGCTACTTTAGATGGTGTTTATTGTGAAACTTGAGGGATTTGTTAAATCATATTGGATGTTTCTCAATTCCCACAGGACATTTCTCCTCTCTCCAATCTAAGTTCATTGTTGTTTGAAGAGCTGGTTAACTCCCTCCAAACCACCCAACATTATGTCATCATTTACTCATCTTCATGACCCAAACCTTATATGCATTTTATTATTCTATGGAATTGTCTGTGGCTTATCTCCTCGCCACACCATTTTGCAGCAGCATTCAAACAAGAAATGTGTTCTTATTAACACTACCACAGTTATTCAGTCAAGTTTATTTGTTGTTTGATTCATATGAACAGCACATATAGCAGTAGATTCTGTATATTACACTGCTTTCACTTCAATACACAGATCTAATTATAAACATGCAGTATTTTTCCCGGCTGTTTACGTTCACAGAATCAACTTTGTGTGAATTTTATGTGTTTTCACATAAATAATAAGATCTGAAAGAGAACTAAGTTTAATCCTCACGGGACGCTCCATCTTATAAGAAGTTTAGACTGACATGGCTCAAAAGCATATGCAGATAATAAACTTTCATGATGATGAACTGCAATGAAACCTGAGCGTGACCACGATATAGATTATAATAAAAACCAAAAAGATGTTTTAAATCCTTTAGTTTTCATGGCACGAGTTGTAAAGGCTCCACCCTCTTCTGGAAGGAGAGCAGCAGCTAATTTGCATTTAAAGATGCCTGCATGAAAAGCTCAATTTTCAGCATAATTAATTTAGTCCTCGGTGTCACATGACCGTTCAAAAATCTTTCTAATATGATGATTTGCTGATCAAGATACATTTTGTATTGTTATTATTGTTCCAAACTGCTTCATATTTTTTGTGAATTGTGTGTTTCTCACTGTCAGTGTGAAGAGGGTGTAAGGGGAACCTCAAGAAATGGAGCACAGATAACATTGCTCCATTCAGAGGGAATGAAAAATGTGCAAAAAATAAAAATGTGTGGGGAACAACTGTAATGTTACATCGTTATTGTTTGACAGTGAGAATCCCTAGAGCAAAACAGTCAAATTTTCCACAGTTTGGGAAAGAGGGTTGGAGGAGGGGGTGAGGGGTTATTTGGAAGAGAAACGCCATTGACTCTGAGGCCACTGAGGCACGTCCTGTGTCCACATATACACACAGAATGGGAGAATGTTAGAGAGACCCTGCTCCGAAAACCAATGTACTGACTTGGGTAGCATTTTAAGGCATTGTAGAAAAATGCAATTTCAAAAGATAGGCAGATATCTGGCTTCTAAAATGTGATGACATATGCATTTGTGATGATATTCAAAAGATATGACATATGCTGGCTCCTAAAATGCCATTTTCTGACCAAATGTTATATATCTAATTTTATTTTTTGGCCCACAATGAGGACAGGAGGGTTGTGATGAGATACTGTGTCAGAAATAGGCAAGACCAAGGTTAGACTCAAATCTGTGTCCAAATGCAGATAAAACTAATTGAAAATTACGTTACCTAATTTGTCAACATACAAAATGTTGAGTAATGCCCTCTAAAAACAAATGGTCTGACTCAACAACAGAAGAAATAAAATCAACACAAAGGTTTGCATTAATCTTTTGACTAACTTCTAATGAAATTATGCTCAAGCAGCAAACTACTTTGAGCTGATAACAAAACAATTAAGTGGTGCACTGGAACCAACTAATCTTAAGTAATTTAACTTAGTTGGGAATGAGAACATAGTGGTCCTTCATTGAGCGATCCTGCTTGAGGCACATCCTCTGAACAGTGAGAAAGTGCATTGTGAGCGAGAGGGGGAGAAAAACTAATGCAGAAAAAACAAAACTCTCTGGGGTTCGGCCTTTTATCACTGTTGAGAGGCTGCAAAGAAAGTGCATGACAATCCAATCCAACTAGAATAATCTTTAAATACAAATCTTCAGAAAAACAGAAGAACTCTCAAGGAAAACAATAGAGATACAATAAGGAAGAACAATGAGGTAAGGTGAACAAGCTTACCAGTGATTTATTTATTTGCATGTTATTCTGAGATGGGACTGTTAGTCTTCATTCACACTGCACGTCTTAATGCTCAATTCTGATTTACTGCTCAGATATGTTTTTATTTTGTTTGGCTGTACATGGTGGTGGAAAAATGTTCTCATAATTATATAATCGGGTAACTACTGTATATTGTAAATAATTTCCGGGCATCAGGTAGCCACTATCAAAATGTGTGGTGTGGAATTAGCTCGCTTTTTACGTTCTCATTTTGCAATCTTTCATGAACACTCATGTATACGCATACTTTCTGTGACAACACGTCTTCAAGATCAATTATTCATATATCTGTGCATCAAATCCTCCAATATGATTTCAAATGACAGTGAGATGACATGAAGGCCAAGTATGATAACCAATACTCGAAATTAGTCCTCTGCATTTAACCCATCCAAGCTAGTGCACGTACATGAGTAGTGAACTCACACACACACACACACACACACACACAGAGATCATAAGCCGTGGATGCACAATGCAGTGAGCAGAAATGTTTCTGTGATTGGGGGTCAGGTGCCTTGCTTGAGAATCAAACCAATCTGACTCTCTATCAATCCCTAACTCTCCTTACGATCTTCACAGGATACGTAAATTCTGGTGTACTATAATGTAACCAAACACCACAGCAAGCCTAACTGTGTACCTTTAGAGTCTTGGTAGAATGCGTTATACAGTTTCTGCACCTTTCTGAAAGCGATTCAGTGTACCATCAGAATGTTTTAAAAAAAAAAAAAAAGAGGAAAGTTGCTGAAACAGAAGTAGTACACAACAAGGCTCTTTACTATGCTTTGCAACGGAGCCAAAGAGATGTGCTAAAGTTATAGTTAGACTGGGATAGAGGAAATACCAAAGCATTCATAGAGCTTTTAGGAAATAGCTGTCAAACATACCTAAAACATGCACACTGTCACAGGTCTGTCATATCTCCGTCTACTTCCTGTTTCCTCCTGTGATCCATCACCTCGTCAGTCTTTTCACCTGCATCTAATCAACCCCTTATGTATGTATTCCTTTGTGTTTCATTTCGGTATTCATCCGTCGATGTCTATGTTAGATGTAAAGTGTGTACATTTTCTGCTGGACCTTCTACTATTTTTGCACAAGATGTGCCCTTTTGTTTGTTATATTGGAAATTGTTTGTTTTGGGGTTTTCCATTAAAGTGATATTCAATTTATTCCTTGTTCTGGCCTTCATCATCCTCCTGCACTACACACCTAACACACACATAATAACACCCAAACAGAATTCAAATGTTAAGTAATGCCGGGTATCATTTTGTAGTCACTTAGTCATCAAATGCACAAAAAACCATAACATAATAAGGGCCAGACTGGTTCTGAGTGTAGAGTTCTCTAGTGCACCAATTATAGCATTTGTACATATTTCATGCAAAATATGGCAAAATATGGCTTCTTATGTAATGGTGTTTATGCATAAAAAGAAACCGTTTGTCCAGGATTATGTGCAACTAAAGTATCAGATGGCGGCCAAGGTGTAAGGGAGACAGTGTGCGTGTGTTAGGACTGCTGGGTGGGACGGCAGCAGGTGCCTGCACGTCGAAAAGCTCGTTTAGAAGAGGCGATTGCCTCTCAGATTTGGCACATGGATCTACCAGCTTCACACGCTACAGACAGATCCTCTTTCAGCACAGACACCTCTGACACCCTTCCTCGCTGTCTCTCAATGTCTGTCTTCTCGACTCTTTACAGCTTCTGTCTGTCTGAAGAGACAATAGCTTACAAATAGAATTGAGTAACACGGCCCTTTGTCTCTGTACTGCAAAAACAAGTTTCTTAATCAATATTTGTTTCGGTTTCCAATAACAATTTTAATAAACTTTGCTACTACATGTTGAATAACTCATTCATTTGCATCTACTTGTAAACTAGTTCTCATTAGAATTGTCTAATTCTCTCATTAGAATTGTCTAATTCTCTCATTAGAATTGTAAAGCTGGTTGTAGTTAGTAAAATGTCTAAAGCAGACTATTGAAATAAATTGTTACATAATAAACATCTCTAACTCTCTGGCAATCTAATGTAAAAAAAATGGTATAATTTATACATTTTAGTTCTATAGATTTGTTCTGGGGAACATCTGGCCTTCTCTCAGAAATTATGGCTAAAGACCGAGCCATGAGAGATTTTGCAGTGACTAGCTATGTCAGCAAACTGTTAAGGTTTAAGTAGATGAGAATCTCAGACTTCCGACAGGAAACAGCCGTTAATAAAACAAGACTTTATTGTTCTAGGGCAGCGCAGGGTTGATTTGTGTGTTATGTTATTTGTGACCCCGGATGAATCTTTGAGCTGCAAAAGTAAACATGCTAGAGACCCAGAATTATATTGAGCCCTGAGATTCACAACGCACAACAAACAAGTGTTTTACCACAATGAAATCATGACTAGAATCTACACACAACTTAATGACATTATACACCCACAATCAAACCTTTTCCAGTGACATGCTAGTTGTTCACAGTCTGAAAAGATAATTGAACCTAAGATGTAGGATGACAGCATCTAAAGTTGTAATAAAAACAAAGATTTAATCTGGCTACATTGACACACACATATAAATCTTGTCTGCATAAATCTAGATCACTCTTCTTAGGTGTAATGATACATTGACAATGCTTGGTCAATCGGAATGAATCCAATCCAACTGCAGAAACTTTCCTGAAAGTTTTGTTTATGTGATTCTTAAATGTTAAAGTCCGATTCACATATTTCTTTACATGTGCTTTCTAAACAAAACATCAGCATATACCTGGTCAGCTGGAAAAAGCCACTGTGATTATGTCAGTGGACATTTAGTACATTTTCACTCTCATTCACTGACAAGTTTGTAAGTGTAACAAACAATAGCAAGAGAGTGTTAGGGCTCAAGTCAAAAGGCCCAAAATAAAGTCTCAAATACAAGATGACCAAGGAAAGGATCAATCAGTAGTTTAACTTGAATCCAATTGAGAATGTGAGATGATATCAAAAAATGTCAAGGGACAACATGAGGGATTGAATACACAGGATAATGGGACACACCTGACACGACTAACAATGGGAGTGTGCAAACCAGACGGAAACACAAAGGATCATACAGGAGGTAACAGGAAGTGACGAGACATGACATGACTGTGACACAGATATCATTCCCCTTTTCTTTTCTTTTTTTGTATAAATTTATATTTATATATATATATATATATATATATATATATATATATATATATATATATATATACAGTGGAGTTCACTTATCTCGACTCATGGTTAACTCGCCAATCCTATTATGTCGATGTTTTTGATGTGGAACCGCCAAACTCCCTTTCTTAGCATTTTCTTTTCTGTAATGCCGATTCCTTAATGTCGACGAACACTAATATCTCAAGCACAAAAGAGGGACAAATTCTCCACTTCACATGGTTATCTCGTGTCTCATGAGTGTGCCTAGTTCACCACGCAGCACTCTCTGAAGTGAAGGCACATATCGTTCCTACGCACTGAGCAGAGCGCGTGTCAGAACAAAAGCAGTTGTGTGTGTTTATCTAAGCCTCATACTTTGTTCTGACACACGCGCTGCTTAGCGCCGCTTCGGATTGAAATACGTGGTTGTTAAAAGACAGGACGAAGCCGAATTTGTTGAGAAAGCACATTAGACAGGCAGAACACAAGAAAGTATGCAGTCTAGTACAGCGTGATGACCTCACAAATATGTTATGACTGTTTATGCTTTAAGCAAAATTGTGTTTGCAATGTTGGGGAATATAATTAAAGGTTTGTATCGAGAATGGAAGGTGTGTTTTATTGTATTCTGGTAAATATCTGCTGTTAGTTGGTGCACATATGCCTTTTGTTGTTAGCAAACATATACAGTGTGTGTACATTTTTATAGCATGCCGATTGCTTCATCAAACAAATCACCATATTGGCTGTTGGTTATCTCGTTGCTTTTTTACAACCCCTGAGGCCGTCGGCATAACCATATTCCACTGTATGTATATATATATATATATATATATACTTTAAAGAACTGTCACTGTTCATCCAGTTTCCCCATGTACTCCTTTGACGTTATTTTAGTCTTGTCAGCTGTGTCTCATTTCTTTGATTAGTTCCAATGCATATATTCTCTGTGTTCTCCCTCATTCTTGTCAGTCTAGCATCATCTCCATTATCTCCATGCTCCTACATCTCTGTGCTGTTTCTACACACAACATTGAAGAACGGACTCAATACAAGACGTGAAGATGGATCTAGCAGAGAGTAGAAAGCTGGCAGAGGATCATCTCCTTCTCTCCCTGTGCTAGAACATATGTCGACTGGAGCATTTAATGGGGGAATTCCTGGAGCTCATCTGGTGAGCTGGAGCAATGCAATGCCCAATTCATGCTTTCGGATGGTACTGGATGACAAGCTTTTTTGACTTCTGTCTCCTGGGGATTATTATGTACCCTTAGTTGATTTCATTTCATTTTCATCATTACGTTCCAACTGGAAAAAGTTGGGTGCTCCAGGTCACCCCAGATCTTCCACCTAGTGTGCTCCAGCGAGACAATTTCCCCAGTCTGCTCCATCAAGAAGAGTACCTGAATGCTTTCCCGCTCTCAAACTAGAGCATAACTCAGCACCTGCTCTCATCCCAGAGTTTAACCCAGCACCAAGCTCTCATTCCAGAGGGTCCTGCAGGCGAGTTTTTGGCAGTGGCAGTTTTTGTGTGTGGGCAGCACACATGGCCATTTTTTGGGCGTAGGCTATGCCCTCATCATGGCTGAGCACATCTGGATAATCCGATCTCTTGTCATGACCAAAGAGGCCGTCCTGATCTCCTGTTCAGTCGACCATAGCCAAGAAGGCCATCCTGATCTCTGGTACTCTTGTCACGGCTGCAGAGGTTCAAGAGTGACCAGTGCTACCCTGATCACCTGAGCCACCGGTACAGCCCTGGCTCCCTGGTAGGACTCCTATTTGTGCAAGGTCACACCTTCTGGGAGGGGGAAGCAATGTAAGACAACTGTCACAGTTTATGTTCATCCAGTTTCTCCATGTACTCTTTGTTGTTATCTTCGTCACACGTCTTGTAATTAATCACCTAGTTAGACTTAAAATTTTCACTCTTTGTTATATTGCAGCCATTTACTAAAATCCTTTTTTTATTTTCCCCTCTCATTAATGTACACACAGCACCCCTTATTGCCAGAAAAAAAAGAATTATTGACATTTTTGCAGATTTATTCAAAAAGAAAAACTGAAATATCACTTGGTCCTAAGTATTCAGACCCTTTGCTGTGACAGTCATATATTTAAATGTCCATTTCCTCTTATCATACGTGAGATGGTCCTACACCTTCATTTGCTGCACTTAAGGTGGTTAAGAGCACAATGTCCTCCATAATCCTTAAATAGAAGACATTTGGCACTTCCTAGAGCATGCCGTTTGGCCATCTGAGCTATCGGGGGAGAAGAGCCTTGGTGAGAGAGGTAAAGAAGAACCCAAAGATCACTTTGGCTGAGCTCCAGAGATGCAGTCGGGAGTTGGGAGAAAATTGTAGAAAGTCAACCATCACTGCAGCCTTCCACCGGTTTTATGGCAGAGTGTCCAACGGAAGCCTCTCCTCAGTGCAAGCCTGCATGGAGTTTGCTGAAAAACACTTGAAGGACTCCAAGACTTTTTGGCTTTAATTCTAAGCGGTATGTGTGGAGAAAACCAGGCACTGCTAATCACCTGTCCAATACAGTCCCAACAGTGAAGCATGTAGCGCAGCATCAGCTGTGGGTATTTTTCAGCTGCAGGATGACTGGTTGTAATCAAGGGAAAGATGAATCAAGTTTAGGGATATCCTGGATGAAAACCTTCTCCAGAGTGCTCAGGATCTCAGACTGGGCCGAAGTTTACCTTCCAACAAGACAATGACCCTAAACACACAGCTAAAATAACAAAGGAGTGGCTTCACAACAACTCTGTGACTGCTCTTGAACGGCCCAGCCAGAGCCCTGACTTAAACCCAATTGATCATCTCTGGAGAACGTTTACCATCCAACCTGACAGAACTGGAGAGGATCTGCAAGGAGGAATGGCAGAGGATCCCAAAATCCAAGTCTGAAAAACTTGTTGCGTGTTTCCCAAAAAGACTGATGGCTGTATTAGAATAAAAGGTGCTTCTACTAAATACTGAGCAAAGGGTCTGAATACTTAGGACCATGAGATATTTCAGTTTGTCTTTTTTTTTTTTTTATAAATATGCAAAAATGTCAACAATTCTGTGTTTTTCTATCAATATGGGGAGCTGTTTGTACATTAATGAGTAAAAAAAACCTCATGAACTTAAATGATTTTAGCAAATGGCTAAACTCCCATATAACAAAGAGTAAATAATTTAAGGGGGTCTAAATACTTTCTGTACCCACTCCTTGTGTTCTCCCTCATTTTTTGTCTGTTCTTGTCAGTGTAATATTGTGCTAACATCTATGTAGCAGCCGTGAAATGGATATATATATTCATTAGACAACATTTTTTGTGAGAATGTGTATTAATATGTATATTATTATTTATAGTATTCAGAGTGATCAACAGGAAATAATTAAGCATGTTAACGTCTGAAGAATCCAATTGTTAAATTATACTCAATAAATGTCCTGGAGCCTCAACTTGATGCAACAGGATGGAAGTGTGAGATGTACATGTACATTTCCCACTCCATTTCTCATTAAGTGATGTATCAATGTTACCTTGATACTTTGACCATTATCAGCGGCTTTAAACTGAAGATGTACAATGCTTTAGGTTTGAAAACTCACTTATGATGGCGAAATACCCTGTGGACCTATGATCCGACAAATATGACTGACAACCACTGATCTAAAGGGATCTTCTCTCTCAAGCTCATCAACTCTTGCTGTGTGTCCCATCACCAGATCACAACGTTTCATGATCTGATTCGGATCAAAACATCTACCAACTACCTCCAGACTCAGAGACAATGCACTCCATGAGTTACAGCACCTCTTACACCCACTTCAGAATGTGCATACTGTGGATTCCTCTGCAGCAGTTCACTTCAGCTGTCCTCCACCCCCATCATACCTGGGAGATTATTCTCTTTGGCCAAAATGCTGTGAATTTTTCACATTCTTTCCCCATTTTCATAATGCTCCGGAAAAGTGAGATGAGAGCTGACTGAGAGAGCCAGGAACTGCCTCTGAAGTTACAGGGTTCATCCCTGGTTCACTTGTGTTTGGTTGCAGATGTGTGTTTTAAATTGTGTGGGAATGTAGGAATGAGCAACTTAGAGTTGCTTTTTTCTACATGGGAGGGTCAAGAGGACAGGCTTGTCAGAAGAGTGTGTTAATTGCCTTTCTCTGTGCATATAAAATCATGATGCATGATTATTAGCCATTTTCCAAACTGTTTTTGCAATGCTTAGTGAGAGACTTTCTTAAAGGCATGTCATGTCACAGCTGAAGAGTGGGATCCCATTCAGTGGTGTCCAGGTAAATGTTATCAGTTAACAGCTGGCTGGGAGATGACATCAGATAAAGTCAAAAATGTGTTTTGGAGGGAATCTCAGGTCACAGAGACTGGGAAGAAACAAGAGGAGAAAGGGGGTAATGAGAAACAACTGTGTGTCAAAGTAGCAGGCTGTCTTACATCTTCTACACTGCCGAGAGATAACCTACAACCCTGGTTTCCTGCTTCCAGAGTAACTTGACCGCCTTCGACCTTACTGAAAAGTCCAGCATGAATTCCCCTTCTGGATGATGGGTAGTCAAAGCTGGTTTAGTGCTGGTCGAACTAGTGGACCAGCAAAGCTCAGCTTTGCCACATATTGAAACTGACCCATTGCATTCAGGTTAGAACACAATTGTTGCCAATGACGTCATAGCTGGCAATGCTTTTCAGCATACCATTTTCAACCTGATCTCACAGGAAAACATAACTGTTTTATGAGGTGGTGATTTGTGTTATGTGAGTCACACAAAAACCATCAGTGGGGCTTAAGCAAATTGTACAAAAACCTTCAAACGAGATGTTCCAGATGTTCCCTAGTTTAAACAAATTGGCCAACAATTCACCAAAGCATAAAATAGTTATACATTTCCATGAGATTTTATTGGTCATTTTTAACACATGAATGCAGATGGAAGCAATTTCAGTAGTTTCAGTTGATGGAAAGATTTACAGTCATTAACTAGTGATGCACTGTATGTCATCTTGGAAGACTCAACACAGACGTTAGATGGAACAGGTTTTATTTCGGCAGGACACAAAGACAGTAAGCGGTTGCAGGACAGTGATGGCAACGGCAATGAAAGGTAACAGGCTTATCTGAATGAGGCATGGAAGGTGGATGGCTGGTGAAGACTTGAATGAATAGGAGAGTTCATGCAATGCTCGGGAGGAGAGTTCAAGGTAGCTCAGTAGCGCAGGTAGAGTCCGGGTAGCAATGATGAGACCAGTGCTGGTTATATAGTGAGGGTGTGATTGACTGCAGGTGCTCAGTACTCAGGTGAAGTGGAACAAGTGGGCGGAGTTTGGTGCGTGGGGTGGGGGGGGGGGGGTAAGAGGAGAGTCTATGAGGGGAGTGGGGTCAGCAAGGGTTAGAGTTCAGTAAAGAGACTGCTCTGGGGAAGAAACTGTTCTTTAGTCTGCTGGTTCTCGTCCGGAGGCACCTGAAATGCCTGCCGGAGGGAGAACAGTCTGTGGGCAGGGTGAGAGGAGTCCTTAAGGATGCTGCGAGCTCGATGCAGACAGCGTGTCCTCTGGATGTTCTTGATATCAGGAAGTGGAGTCCCTGTGATGCGCTGGGCAGTTTTCACCACCCGCTGCAATGACTTGCGCTCCGCGACAAATCAGCACCCATACCAAACTGTGACACAGTTCATCAGTATGCTTTCTATTGCATAGCGGTAGAAGTTCACCAGGATAGCCAAGGAGAGCTGATTCTTCCTCAGTGTCCTCAGGAAGAAGAGGCGCTGGTGAGCCTTCTTGACCAGGCTGGAGGTGTTGGTTGTCCAGGTCATGTCAGCCGAGATATGGATCCCCAGAAACTTGAAACTGGAGACACGTTCAACGGCCATTCCATTGATGTGGATGGTGTCGTGTGTGCCTCTTGACTCTTTCCTGAAGTCCAGGATGAGCTCCTTCGTTTTGGTGGTGTTGAGGAGCAGGTTATTTTCGCTGCACCATGTGGCCAGGTGCTGGATCTCTTCCCTGTAGGCAGTCTCATCATTGTTGCTGATGAGACCAATCACCGTAGTGTCGTCCGCAAACTTGATGATGGCATTAGATCCAAACACAGGCTTGCAATCGGAGGTGAAGAGGGTGTAGAGAAACTGGATTAGCACAACGCCCTGTGGTACACCAGTGTTAAGTGTGATTGATATGGAGCAGGTGGATCCAGATCGGACATTCTGGGGTCTGTTGGTCAGGAAATCCAGAATCCAGTTACAGAGTGAGGTATTGATGCTCAAGTCTCCAAGTTTGGCTATTAACTTGGTTGGGATGATAGTGTTGAATGCTGAGCTGAAGTCAACAAACAGCATCCGTGCATAAGAGTTCTTATTGTCCAGGTGTGTGAGCACAGAGTGCAGTGCCATGGCAACAGCATCCTCTGTGCTCCTATTGCTGCGGTAAGCAAACTGATGTGAGTCCAATGTGGATGGTATAGAGTCTTTTAGGTGTTCCAGGACTAGCCACTCAAAGCACTTCATGATGATGGGTGTGAGTGCTACAGGGCGGTAGTCGTTAGGGCACCTCGGACTAGAGTGTTTTGGCACTGGCACAATAGAAGTGCATTTGAAGCATGTTGGCACAGCTGCTTGGGCAAGAGACAATTTGAAAATGTCTGTAAAAACCCCAGTGAGCTGCTCCGCACATGCCCTAAGGACACGTCCAGGGATGTTGTCTGGTCCAGCAGCCTTGTGCGTGCTGATCCGGCTCAGTGCCTTGCAGATGTCTGTGGATGAGAGTGTGATTGGAGGGTGGTCAACTGAGGGTTTGAGCTTGGTTGCAGTTTCTCTGTTGTCTCTTTCAAAGCGAGCATAAAAGTAATTTAGCTCGTTCAGGAAGTTGACATTAGTGGCTGCAGGAGTGGAGTGGGTGGGTTTGTAGTCACTGATGGCCTGGATGCCCTGCCACATGCATCGAGGGTCAGAGTTGGAAAAGTGTCCCTATATCTTCAGCTTGTAACAGTGCTTGGCCTTTTTGATGCCCCTCTTCAGGTTTACTCTGCATGTGCTGTAGGCTTGTGCATCTCCTGATCTGAAGGCAGTGTTGCGTGTCTTCAACAGGAGTCGCACTTCCTTGTTCATCCATGGCTTCTGATTTGGGTATGTGGTGATCTGTTTCTGGATTGTAACACTGTCAATGGTGGTATTAATATAATCCAATACAGAGGAGGTGTAGCAGTCAATGTCAATGTCAATGTCTGTGTGAGCGCCACTGGTAGCTTCGGAAGCAAACATACTCTAGTCTGTGTGTAGTACAGTATGCTAATGTGGCATTTGTGGCTGAGTCATGTACCCACTTCGGGAAGATAACCATCTCAGTGTTGCGGTTGACAGTCCAATATCTCTAGTTGAGAATGCTGGTCTTTCACACAGGGACCAAAGGTTTTATTTTGGGCTCTTGTGGAGTATCAGATTGTTGTCGCTTTATCGAAGGATGGGCATTGGAGTCTTCTGAGGATTAAAACTCGACTGAGTTGATCCCTCTGGGGAGAGTAGTGTTGGTTGAGTCTTATTCTGTGAACAATAAAGCAGTAATTTTATCCAATATTATCATCGAAAAAAAAACTGGACTTGGTCTACTTAACAGAAACATGACACAAGCAGGGCGATGGATTTCTGTTTAACGAACTTACTCCCTCTGGCTACGTTTTTTTTTTATGCGGCAGGGTTGGGGGCATCATTGTGCTGTATAATCAAAGATTCACATTAAGTCCAGTAGTCATCCCCTATTTTAATTCTCTTGAGTGTCTTGTTTTGAGTGTCTCTGCACCTATCACTACTGCAGAGTATGGACGGTGCTCATGAATGATCGATCAGATTCATTATTTGATGGGAAAGTTGATATTCACAAATGGCTCCGGCCAGTCTGCAAAAGTGACAGCTTAACGCCTTTAAAACACAAACCATTCCTCCTCCAATCTAAGGGCCTGTCCACACGGGAACGCAAATCACTGTAACCGCATACATTTCGTATCGGATCCGGCGTTCTGGGTGACTAAATCCGCTCTCTTTGGAGAACGGGTCCTAAAGTGGATAGATCTGAGAACGACACCCTTGTGGTCTCGTGTGGACGGCCAATCCGTATCTTTTGTGAGAACGGCTGCGTCACATGTAACAGCAACAACAGTAATGGCGGACTACATGATTGTGCTCATGCTGCAGAAGCTACTAAGCCTACAAGCTTCATTTCAGCAAAATCTATTGCTTTTAGCTTTATTACAGAGAACAGATTTCTCTTTTAGGGATCATATTAGGTTTTTTAGTCCATAGCTCTGCAATGTGTTAAAAATTACAACAAATCTGACTTTGACTACATATATTTAAGATTTTTATTTCAAACAAGGGTGTTCAAACTTGGCAGGTTTGATTCAAATAAAACAAACTCTAGTGTGATTGCTCTGTTAGTGCGGTTAATTTGACAGTATTTACCTTTTTGAAAATGTACTAATGATTATTTTGAAAGTGAAAGTAAACTAATGAAAGTGTTGTATTGAATAAGTCTAGTGAAAATAAATGAGAGCAAAAATTCAAGAACTGGTTGTAATGGAGTTAAAAGTTTAGGGAGGAAGGAGGCGGAAACCGGAAGACATTTAAAGAATTTAATAAAACATAAATCCAAATAAACATAATGGCGGCAGCCCCTCGTGGCCGACTGCCGCCCACACAAACACAGACCAAAACATAAACTCCAGGCCTGGTCCTCTCTTTCACTGTCTCCGCTCCTCCGTGAGGAGAGACACTGGTGGCTTCGCAGGTAACGCTCAATATCAAACACGCCACCGGCTCTCGTGATGTTCTCACGGTCCCTCGACCCCGCCCTGCTCGCCACACTAGTTTTTATTGGAAAATAGAACAATTGGAAATAACCTGAAAAAACAGGTATAAAGTGCAGCAGTGCGCAAAACACAACATGTAGTGCAGGGCAAACAATATAAAATCAAGAATTACAATGCAACAGGGCAGTCACTCCGAGTCATCTTGCAGCAGTGCACGTCTGTAAAAATTCAGTGCATTCAGGTATAGTGTATATCTGTGGCAGAATTACAGCGCCCCATACTGGTCTGGCATTTATTCTACACCGTTCTCAGTTGGTTTCAGTGTTCTCGTGTGGACGCTGACATTTCTTGCGCCGAAGGCGTGTTTACGGCATTTTTTTTTTTGTACGAAGAAAAAAAAAAGAGCGGTTAGGGAATGCACCGGCCTCGTGTGGACGTGGCCTAAATCCCTTCTGCATTTCAAAGGACCCCATCATAAAATGAAGACCCAGAGACACTCATTTACACTTTAAGCACAAAAACACATAAGAACTTGCCATGTGACTTTAACTTACAGTTATCTGTCATTTTAGATGTGCTATGTTTACCTATATGTATGCATGCTTTTTGTTATAACCATTTTAGATGTGTTTGATAATTTAGAAGCTTATAATCAGTAATTACTTGTGTATAACCAAGCCAATCTTTACCTTGCCTTCATTTTAAGAGTTAGTATAGCCATGATTGGTCTTGAAATGTTTGTCTCTCAATATGTAGACCGTCTATAGTGTGAGACCTCTGTTTAGTGGTACTACGATGCATCAAACTCTTTCTTTTATGCCAAAAACCAAAAGTCTGCATTTTTAAGAGGGCCATAAAAAATGTTAATCCGATGAGACCCAAGAACAAAGCAAAGGTTCCCGCTTCTTAGTTCCTTCGCTCTGATTGGCTGTCCCAACAAAAAGAGGTGTGCTTCGGAAATTCCTTCCATTTTCCACAAAGGACATTACAAGACAAGGAACCAAATTTGAACTAACCGCGGATTCCAACGGACCCGCCCAGCAAGACTCAAAACACGGACCAGATCGCGGAATTCCTCACACGAATTCTGACCAGCCACAAACTAATCATATGCAAGTATCCCTCGTTAGAGAGTTTTTGAGTTATACCAATAAGTTGGTCTGATTTCTTGCTTGTTCTCAATAGGTTCTTTTCTGTAATACTACCTTTCTTTGTCCCTCTCTCTCCTACTCTCTCTCTTATTCTCTCTTCTTCCCTTTTTCAATTAATCTGTGTAGTAAGTAACTTGAACATGAGTAACTTGAAGTTTTATTGAAGACAGCACACAGGGTTTGGCAATTGTGGCAAAGGCTGGAATAGAGCTGAGGAAGGTTCACGGAGGCTGAGATGCGAGGAAAACGCTGGAGCACGGGAGACTTGAGACTGGATTATCAGAAGGCGATCACTAGGGCGACTATACAGCGAGCGAGAGTCTGTGAGGCATGCGCTGGGTAGCGAGTTCTAAGACCAGACGCCGAGCACTTGTTACTGGCTGGATTTATAGGGAGATGCTGATGATGAACAGGTGCGAATGATTAGAATTCAGGAGATTGGGAACGAGTAGGTGGAGTGTAGGAGTCTGGTGTGAGGGGTGTGACCGAGTCCATGACAATTGCCTCTGAACTGCTCATCCATAATTCACTTTAACGGTGAAACCGATCCTTGTTACAAATTAACGGAAAGATCCTTCTTTGTGGCCAAAAGAAACCTTTCCAGAGTTTTATAAGGTAAATAATTGCTGGACGTTTATGCTTCCTTTTGAACTCAATTCTAGAATTAAAAGAAATTCTACAAGCCGAATCAAGCCATATATATTAATAATTGTTATAATCCGTTATAATTAATTGTTAATATCCAAATTCCCCTTTGTGCAGATTTATGTATGTTTGATCATAACACGATTCACGCACACATAGATCCCGCACCATTTCCCTTGAGGCTTAGATTCGCTACACTGCCATTATAGTTACAGTCTACAGACCTCCTAAGACAACTGAACACATTTTATCTGAATTTGCAGAACTATTTTATGACTCAAGTTTGAGAGAACTCTTATCCTGGGGGACTTTAACATCCATGTAGACAAAAAAGAATCTGCAATGACTAAGGACTTTCTATCTTTGCTGGAATGTTTTGATTTGAAGCAGTTTGTGGACTGCTCCACACGTATCAAGGGTCACACCCTTGATCTCCTCATTGCAAATGGATTATTCTTGCCTCAGCTTACCACCGCTGACTTAGGATTGTCTGATCACTTTTTAATATGGAACTGTCACATCCTAACACTGTCTCATCCCGTATTGTAAATTACCGCAAATGGAAATCCATTGATCTACCTGACTTCTCTGCTTATATTGAGTCCTCATTAAGTGCTTCTTCTCTATCTAACCCTCTTTAGGACAAAATCTCTCTGTTAAATACTGTTCTTATGTCTGGTCTGGACTCATTTGCACCTATGACATCCCGGTCTGTGGCCTTTGTGCGTTCGGCTCCATGGTATATTATGCTGCGCTCTATGAAGGCAGCTTGTCGTAAGATGGATCGAAGGTGGCGTCTGTCTGGCCTGACTGTGCATCACCAAGCTTGGAAAGACCATATACTGGAAAATAAGGCAGATATTGTTTCCGTCAGGTCTCAATATTTCTCTCAGATAATTAACACTAACCAAAACAACCCCAGACAACTGTTTCATACCATTAACAAACTCCTTAAAGGAAACAGCTCTTCTTGTGTAACTACCTCAGTTCCTCTTTGTAAAAGGTTTCTTGATCACTTCAGTTCTAAGATTGCCAATGCTCGCAAATGCATTACTTCTGTTTCGTCTGATTCGGCTTTTAGGATCTCACCTTTTTCTGGTTCCTTTCTCTCTAATTTTTTCCTTACATGATTTAGTTCCCCTTGGAAAGGAAGTTTCAAAATTGAAACTTCCATAATGGAACCCATACCTTGTGATTTGTTTAAATCATGTTTTGTTTCTTTACGGCCTGTTGTCCTGAGTATAGTAAATGACTCACTGTGCATGGATGTTGTGCCTGCTCACTTAAAACTGCTGCTGTTACACATATACCAAAAAAGACCAACGCAGACCGGGACAACCTCAATAATTTTCGTCCCATCTCAAATCTCCCCTTTCTTGCTATATTGCTTGAGTGAACTATGGCTTCTCAATTAAATGTTCACCTCTTTGTCAATAACCTTTTTGAGCACCTCCAATCAGGCTTCCGCAAAATACATAGAAAATACACAGAAAAAGCATTAGTTAAGGTTACAAATGACCTGTTAATCGCTGCAGACTCTGGCTGTCTTTCAATTCTAATTCTCCTCAATCTTAGCGCAGCTTTTGACACAATGGATCACTTTACTTTACTCAATCAAACACAAAGTGTTGCCATCTCGTGGGGTGATCTGTGTCTCCCATCCAAGACCTGTAAGTTATTTTTCATCCGTATGTCTTACAGAGCCCTTTGACAGGTGTCTCTCATTAAAAGACATCGCACCCAAAAAACCTTGGGGACTACCAACCAGTAGCACTGACCTTGCATCTGATGAAAACATTGGAGAGGTTGGTGCTATCTCATCTGCGACCTCTGGTGAGTACTTCAATTTGCCTACCAACCTGGCATTGGAGTGGAAGACGTTGTCATCTTTCTCCGGAATCAGGCTCTTTCACACCTTGAAAAGGCTGGGAGCACAGTGAGAGTCATGTTTTTTTTTACTTCTCCAGTGCCTTTAACACCATCAAACCTGTGCTTCTGAGGGATAAGATGGTGGGCATGGAAGTGGACCATCAACTGTGTACTTGGACATTAGATTACCTCACAGAACAACCACAGTATGTGAACTTGTGACTGTGAGTCTGACATGATTTTCAGCAACACTGGAGCCCCGCAGGGAACAGTTCTGGCCCCGTTCCTTTTCACCATCTACACTTCAGACTTCATGTTCAGCTCAGCAACTTGTCACCTACAGATGTTCTCTGACGACACTGCCATTGTTGGTCTGGTCACAGATGATGATCACAGGGTGTACAGAGGACTTATCCAGAACTTTGTGGACTGGTGCCAACAGAGCTGCCTCCAGTTAAATGTTGGAAAACCAAAGAATTGGTGGAGGATTTCCGTAGGCGCAAACCAACTTCTTTACCACCAGTGAATATTCAGGGAAAGGACATTGTGAGAGTGGACTCTTACAAATTCCTTGGTCTTCATCTGAGCAGCAAACTGGACTGGTCGGACAACACTGAGGCAATCTACAGGAAAGGGCAGAGCAGACTCTTTCTGCTGAGGAGGTCTTTTGGAGTGCAAGGAGAGCTATTGAAGACCTTTTTGACTCTGTTGTTACCTCAACCATTTTCTATGGTGTGGTATTCTGGTGCAGCAGAATCTCTAATGCATAAAGGAAGAGACTGGACAAGCTGATCAGGAAGGCCAGCTCAGTCCTGTGGATTCCTCTGGATGCTGTGCAGGAGTGTCAGGGTTTTGCAGAGAGAGGACCCAAACGCAGAATGATAAGTGATGGGGTTTTATTGACACAACTGAAGACAAGGCACAATAGTGGTAGTGAGGTGTGAGAGTTCAACAAGCAGGGCAGGGTTGATGACAAAGACAGGCAAGGGATTATGACCACTGAGACCAGTCCAGGATGACAACAGACTGAGGAGTTTAGGAGAGGCAGCACCAACAGAGAGACCAAGCAGGAGATCTCAGACTAGGCCCCAGACTAGCGTACAGATTCTAGGACGAAACAGGACCATATACCACAACATACACAAAATGAACCAGCACGG
Source organism: Rhodeus uyekii (assembly GCA_037043235.1). Lineage (NCBI taxonomy): Eukaryota > Metazoa > Chordata > Actinopteri > Cypriniformes > Acheilognathidae > Rhodeus > Rhodeus uyekii. The sequence continues at coordinate 523,494 of JAWRVZ010000147.1, forward strand.
ACATGAGGGAAAGGAGCACAATATAAAGGGAGCAGAGCACATGAGGGACAGGTGAAAACACTCAGCGAACGAGAACTAGACAAGGGGGTGTGGTAACTGGAAATGAGGAGGTTGGGACAAGGGGGACCACATGGCAAACATGAACAAAGACAAAGCCATGTGCCCAAGCACAAAACAAACAGGCAAACATTAAACAAAGACAAAACAGACAAGATAGTCTGGGAAGGATCCTGACAAGGAGGTGGGAGAAAGGAGGATGGTGGCAAAACTGTCATCATTGCTGGAGAACGGCTCTCACCCCATGTATGAAACGGTTTCAGTTCTGAGCAGCTCCTTCAGTGACAGACTGTTACATCCGAAGTGTCTGAAGGAACGATATAGATGCTTGTTTCTCCCTGCTGCTATTAGACTTTATAATCAGAGCTGCTCCCAGTGAACGAGTCACCATAATACTCATTGCTCATTGCTTATCTTATCTTATCTTATCTTATCTTATCTTATCTTATCTTATCTTATCTTATCTTATCTTATCTTGTTTGTGGGACAAGATTCATGTATGACGTAACATCTCCATTTCCTTATTCAGGGAAAGGGTGTTACAATAGTAACCTAGACATTTACAGTTGCTAAAACAGTTGAATTTTTTCAAATTTTGTTGTAAAACTGCATGTTTACCTGTTGGAGCTTATCCATAATGTGTGCACAAAAAAGATGCTGATGCAGTCAACATTTTGATCAGTGATTTTGATTCTAACCAGGGCCGTTAGTAGGCCCAATTTAATCGAAATATTTTTGATTAACATGATATGTAAACTCCTGCATATGTAAAGTCCTGTTTGCCTTATTCCCCTTTAAAACTCAAATGAAAAGGCATCAGGCTTCAGCTCATTTGCTTTCGGTGTCATTCAGCGTGTTCTTCAGTCCATTCTTTCAATGTCAAAAATTCAGGACAACATGTGTGCATTTATTGATAGTGTCACAGACTCAGCTAATGCTATTCAGACTGCATCGTGACTCTGCGCTACTCCTGGCTTTCCATAGACCTGCTTCCAAGATTCCAAGTATTTTCAAGACTCTCCGTGATATTCTCCATATTCACCATTCAAGTTAAGCCTCTCACTATTCCCTGTGTGTTCACCTGTTCACCAGTTCACTTTTTCGTGTCCTGACTCCAATAAACCTATTTCTGATTGCTAACCTCTGTGTCCTCAAGTCTATCATGACAGATAGACACCTACACCTACCTGTGTAGTTCTTTTTACATTCTTTGTACATCAACCTGTATATTTCTCCCTGCTTCTGTACAATCTCTCCATCACTCTACCTTCCCCTCACTTAAAACGAACATTTGGTAAGGCATCAAAGCATTTAACTACATGTTGTACTGTGTATGATTTGCATGTGACAAATAAAACTTGAACTTGAACGTCTTTGTCATAAATGCAGTTTACAGATTATGATGTGGGAGCAATTACAGATAGTTTACTCTTCAATGTAAAATCTGGGCCTATTTATTTATATAAAATTCCTTTCATCTTAAAGGAAAGAACCCTTTTATGCCTTTTCATACTCATACTTCAGAGCAAAAGAATCATAAAGCAATTGTTATGGTATTAATTTTCTAATAAGTCCAAAATACACATAAAAAAATAATCGGTGGTCCTCTGCATAAAACCTACTGTATTCTTCATGATTACTTTAATATACAAAAAATACATTAATTTTCTTTTTAAATCATACCCTCACAATTAACAGTCACGTCATACTCCTCCTGTGTGTCCATCCCGTGTTCCGGTAGCCACCCATGTAATGTATACCACCTGTTTATTATTATCCGGCCTATTTATACCGTCATGTTTCCCATTGTCTTTGTCTATCGTTAACGTTCCTATGTGTTAGTGTGTGGATGCACACTCTCCGAGTTTTGCACTCCCATGTGCCGTTTTGTTTTTGAGTTGGATTAAAGTGTTTTCTGTTTGCTATCTCCGAGTTTCTCCGCATCACACGCAGCTCCGTGACTAACACACTGAGCCCTCTTAATTTTGAAACCCTAGAATCACACCTACATTTTATTATTTATTTACATATTTATCATCAGTAAGTCAAAATGTTTTCTCATTTTTTGTTGTTTCACAGCAAGCCAAATTTGAATAATGTTCAGACTTTTTAACCGAATACATTTCACAGATTCAGTCATTCAATGTGAATGAATTCAATGTTCAATCCTGATCCTAGACGGCTACCCTCCTGCAAAGTTCAAGCACAAGTTCAAGCCCTAATTAAGCACACCTGAATGAGCTTCTCAAGGTCTTTCAGAAACTAAAAACTTGCATGCAGGGGCACTGAACATCAGAAGATTGGCCCTATGAGATCAGGATTGTACCCCTTGATTAGAAAGCTCGCTAGAAAAGAAGGCCTTTTGAATGCTTCTGTGTGTTTGAATTTGGGATGCAACGAGTTTGACAAAGAGATGTTCCCATGCCACTCTGACTCACTAGCCAGTGACAGGAAGTGCTTAGACCTTCACTGAGGAAAGCACCAGCACATGCTGACAGTGCAGCAGACACACACCAGCCCTGCTCAAACACACAGCCCTACATACAGTCCATCACACCCTCGGCTTCTCTCTCTTCTGTCTGCCTCCCACACACAGTCTGTCTAAAAAACTGGCCACAGACACAGAGAATCGCACGGAGCTCGCTGTGTTTGGATAAGATATGGTGGAGAGGGGCTTTCCCTGCTGGAGTGAAGAACATCAGATGCCCTTTGTCAGACTAGCGGCCTTCTGTTCTGCTCTCTGGTAAAACACACAGAGCTCTAAGATTCCCACAGGAAAGAAAATAACCAGAAGTTCTCTTTAATAGCTCAATTGTTTCTCCTAGACAACAATAAAACTAAACAGACAAAACCCGAGTAGCACACAAATGAATAGGTGTCCATTTGCTGTTTAATTTGTTACATACTCTGTTATTTCTCATAAAAGCTTCAGATGAAATCTCAACAAGATAATCCAAATAAAAGTTACGTCTCTTTTGAATGCTCTGTTTGCTGTTTAACATCTTTGCATATGAAATAAGTATTACATTTGGAACTCTCTCAAAAACGTTTACTACATTTTTGCTATTACAGCTGTCAAGACTAAATAATCATGAAAAATGTTGATCATAGCATTATATTTAGATCATGACATGAAAGGTTGCAGTGATGAGCATTGCAGCCGATCACAGACATGTTGAGCACATGAATGCAGTGATCTCATCCTTGTAACTCAATTTCCGCACTCTCAAGAATGCTTTCATCATAACCAACAGTGCAAACACAATGTCTATAAAAGATTTGTTGATTATAATAGGAGTTTTGGCGAGAGCCCAAAAAAACAGTCACTGATAAACTCGCGCTGTTTGATTGACAGCTCCAGCGATTACAGAGGGTGCTGTCTTTGATCGCTTTCTCTACATAATTTAAAAGGTAATCACAATGCTTATTTTCATGCTATTAAGAGAAACAATGTAACACTGACAGTGTTTAGTTACACTGCTTTGATTTACTGATGGATAAATAGCAATAAATTATTTTGAGACATCTGACTGTAAATGAATCATTACAAATCAGAAATCAATTAAATCAGACAATGCATTAGAAAAAGACAGTTACTACCATGGCGTGGCATTACTGTTGGGCCCGTATCTTACAGTAAAAGACTCCCAGCAGTGCATTTGCAACTGATTTACCAAAGAACCCACATGCCATTTATTTTGTTGAAAATAAAGAACCATTTTCTTAGCATTAGGAACCTTTTGAAAAGTGTTTTTTAACTCCAGTCCTCAGGACCCACTGCTCTGCACTGCTCTCTGAGGAGAGTGTATCAGACAAGAGAGACATACAAAATGTGCCGACCAGTGGATCCTGAGGACTGGAGTTGAGAGTCACTGCTATTGTAATGTTATTTGTAGTCCAATGACCCTGTTTGTGATTAGGTAGAAGTGGGTGTTGATCTGATTCTGCAGAGGCCTTCTTTCATCACACTATTATGTCACAATGCGACATGAGTCATATAATGACAATGAGTCATATAATGAGCTTGGTTTCAATGCAAAATCTATTTTTGGACTAACAAGGAAGTTTTGTGTTTTGAAACTACTAGATCCCTCCTCAAGTTCAATCAAAAAGTGTAAAAGTTTTAAATGGAGTCATTGTTACGAAGAGGATGAAGATGAAAGTTCTAAAGATGATGAATCGTCAGAAAGTTTCCAAGTACTAAGTATTTTAATGATAAAAAACTCAGAATTATCCAGCAAATGCAACAGTGTGCTCTCAGTACAAACAAACATCCGACCAACGTGAGGGGGATGAACAGAAATGACAGTTGTGATGATGATCAGTCCATGCCGACTGATGAGTGGCAGGAAACACAAACAACGGAACACATGATCTAAAGGTTTGTGTGGTGTGAGAGTGTGACAGAACAACTCTGGCTCCAGGGCGATGTTCGGTACTGTCCCTTCTTCTTCATGCTGTGGCTCAGTCATCGTGGTGGGCAGTCGCCCTCCATCTGCAGGGGGAGTCTCCATGGTTCAAGGGTTTTAGGGTTAAAAAAAAAACTTAAAGTCTGTGTTGTGTGAGAGTTTGACAGTCATGTAGTCAGATTATAATTTTTTTAATGTTATTGTGGTTGTTATGATCAGATTTTGTAGAAAAGTTGTCAACAACACTTCCAGGTCAACCTCAATACGATTTTACAATAAGGTCCCAATTGAGCGATTCAATTAATATACCATTTTGTCTTTGTTAAAATTAACTTTTTAAAATACAGTTCTTTTTAACAAAATACAGCTGAAATAACCATAATCATAAATAATATTAATATACAATCTTTGGTTTTAATAAAGTATTAGTAAATGTTGATTAATAATCAAAGATTAATAAATCCTTTAGAAGTATTCCTCAGTATCTTTTTTCCATCCACCTATTTTTTGGGATATCGCACTAATAATGCTGGAGAGAAACACATCATCTGTACATTTCCTCACTGTTGTGTCACCTGTGCACTTCCTGTCCGTAAGGTAATTTGTCACTTCCTGTCTGTCGTGTCATCTGTGCACTTCCTGTCTCAGTCATGTTATTTTTCACATTCCCAAGCCCCTTCTGTGTATCCTCTTGTGCCCTCCCTACACCTGTCTTGTCATCACTTACATTGTTAGTCTACCTAGGTGTTTGTCAGTGTATAAAACCCTCTTGTGTTTCCCTTGTCGGTTGTTGATGTTGTTATGCTGTCTGTGTTGACATTGTCACGGTCCTGTCGCTGTGTGTGGATGCCGTCTCCATGTTTTCTCCTCAAGTTTCTAAGATTCTCCAAGTTTCGCACAATAAGTGCCGTTTTCTGTTTATATAAGTGTTTTTGTTTTCCGGTTTAAATAAAGTGGATTTCTGTTGGGAACCAGCTTTTCCTCGTTATTCCTCCACATTGCACACATCCCCAAGTTGAGACACTAAGAAGACATCTGCATATGGAAACACATTTATCAAATAAATCTCTCGATGCACAAAAAAACACCTTGTGACTTTCCCTCAGCAGTGGATGTGATTTGATACTGGACTAACCAGCAGAACAGTTTCATTACACAGCATCTCAAGGTTTGGTTTGATCACTTTTAAAAGCCTGAGTCAAAGTCTGTCATCAGAATTATTTGGTATAATGAATCTGCCAGAATCGTCTCACACGATTGTGTTCCTAAATATCAGATATCGAAATACAACACAGCATGCGTTATGAAGTTTGGTCTGCGCAGTCATTTATGATCTAGGTAAAAAGAGCCACACTGGCTTCCCCAAAAGCAGCCAGTTGCAATTTTATCACAGATATTTTGCACAAATACCCCAGGAAGTAAAGATTTTGTTCACTTGAACACATGGGAATGAAACGCAACTTTATTTGCAAATGTTTCATGCTAAATTCCAACTTTTCACATAAGTTAAATTTTTTTCGACTGTGTATGTAAACATTGCTTAGTTAATCTTCAATGTTGCAGTTTACGATTGTTAACACTTTACAATACGGTTCTATTTATTACCATTATATCTCCTTTGTGTTCAAAGAAAGAAGGAAAGAAAGAAAGTAAATGATGACAGACTTTATATTTTGGGGTAAACTATCCCTTAAAGGGTGTTTTTTCATATCTCCTCATCTTCATTTGAAAGCTACTGTGACACAAAATAGAATTTAGCTGAAAGGGGAGAATCGGTGGTGTCAGTCACGGCTCAGGAGTCAACCTGTGTGAAGTCATGAGTCCCATGAGTTCCTCCTCTCTTTCTTTGTCCTGTGAAAGCATTATCTTGTTTTATTTTTTCGCACGATCCTGCCAGCCTCACATTCAATAGCGCTTCCCCCATCGCTCACACCTGTGTCTGGGAGGCGTTCTCTCCATGTCAGTCACTGCAGCCTGAGGGGGAGTTCGGGAGTTCACCATCTCAAACCACCCAGCGAGACATACAGGTACCGTACATCATTGAGAGGAGAGATAGTGTCAGCTCCAGCAGGCAGTGAAGGCAGCCAGCAGGTACTACACCCTCAGCAAACCACCCAGGATGCACCACTAACGTCTGTCAGCGCTGGAGCCGGCCAGTCTCACAGTGTGAGAGTTATGAGACTAGGGCGGAAACAGAGAATATGTGCTAATGTGGAAGTTTTTAATAACATTTACCACCAAATATAGCAGTGAAAAATACTGAGTGCAGAATAATAATATTATCATTTTGTGCATGTGTGGCAATACAAGTTTTGTGGTGTGTCTGTGTTTAAATGAATGCACCAAATTGTGGGAACTTTATTCTACAATATCTAGTGAATAGCTAGTTTTTTAAACATTAAAATACAATACACAATATAGGACCTCAGTTTAGGACAGTCTAGTTGAGCAATGCATTTGAATGTGAAACGGAAGTAGGACATTTGTAGTAGGTGTAGCATCAGCTGTGCAATGGACTGGCCATTCAGAGTGGATTGGTGAAATTAAAGAAAATTCATATAAGTGTAATGAATGTTTTTAATGTTTTAAATGCCACTAGTTGACGTTTTATTTTATATTTATTTAAATACAGTACTGCAAGCAGGGTGGAAGTACACTTCATTTCCCAGAATGCATTACAAATGTTGAATTTCTTTGAATTTGAAGTAGTAAAATCCTACATTTCAGATTAAATTTCAGTGTAACTTTCTTTTAGACTATGGCTAAAGCACAAATGTACATTTGTAATTAAAAAACTGTAATTTCATATAATATTTAATGAAAATAAAAGGCACTTAAGTGCAGAGAGTACACTTTCATGACTTTTTCATAACTTAATCACACTTTTAAAAGTGCAATATAACAGTCAATTTCATAGTTTTACTAAAAATAGTATACTTTTATAGTGAATAGATTTACTTTAAGAAGTACACATTTAATTTATTCTATATTACATTTTATATTTTAAATACAAACTTCATCATTACAAATGTATTAAATATATGAGATGCGAGTTTCAATTGAAATGACATGATGTTGTCATTATTAATAATAATTAATTATGTTATAATAACATAATTGTCATTATGTTGTGATATTGTGAGAACATTCGGCAGTGCACTTGAGATCATACCTTAAAGACAACTGTGGCTAGTGGGATGTGATTTAGAGGTTCTGCTGCAGGTGGAGAAGGAGTTTGGGAGAGGTAATGGTTAAGGGACATGCCTCTTATTAATACAATCAGGTGTTCTCATTTTGCAGTGAGTCGAGAGACAGGTTAAAAGCCGGGAGCTTGGAGAAAGCGAGTGAGCTGCCCTGGGAGTGTCATGAGCCGACCAGTCCGTGCCATACATGAGCCCCGTTGTTTAGACTGAAAATCATGCTGTTTATTTCTATTACAAAGCCCTCGTGCTTATTCCTTTGTTTTATTGCCTCCTTAATTTTCTACACTGATGGTTGAAAAACTGTCACAACAATAGAAATAATTATGAAATTACATAATGATGTCCTTTAGTCCAACTTCGAATAAGTGGGTAAAAAAAAACATTCCATATAGTATCATTTTAAACTATTGATATGTTTTCTTTTAGTTGTCAGTAACATGCGTGGTAGCACTTTATTTTATGGTGATGTAGTTACAGTGTCACAGCACTACTCACCCGGGACTCTTAGTTTGCCTTGTTGTCACATGTTTCTGTCAGTCACTCATCAGTTACCATGGACACTAATCATCACGGCTGTTTTTCATTTGTTCATTACCACTCCTGTATTGAAGTTCTTTCGTATCACGTTTCCTCGTCCGCGCTCCTGCCTTGCCTTGACTTTTCGTGACAGAAGAACCGAACGAGTTAGTTGGTTTAGTTAACTTTTTTTCAAAATGGATTACCGTATCACCCCAGCCATGGCCAAAAGGGTGGGGAATTTGTTCTATGCCGTGGCAGCTGTGCGAGCCTGGAGGCTGCACAGAGATGCCCCCTAGAGGCCGTGACAACCCGTAAGTCAGCGCCTGAGCCCATGAAGAACTGTCAGTCCACGCCTAAGATATGTCTTCCCACCCTAGCCCACCCTCAAGTTCCTGCATCCGCCAGTCCTCTAGCCCTGCCTCTACGTGAAGTCGTCAGTCCTGCGCCGCCACTGGATGAGTCCTGCTGGGAGGTGATTTCATAGGTCCTGCCACCTCCTGGGCTTCGCCTTCGGCCTTGGACCCCTTCTCTCGACACCAGCCCGTTGACCTGTCAGCCACACCCTGGCTCCACCCACCCTCAGCTCCACCCGTGACCCTCGACCTGGCGGCTCCACCGGGTTCCCTCGTTCCAGCAGCTCCTCCTTGGTAAGTCATTGCTCCACCTTTGCCGCAGACTTACGGGACGTTCGCTGCGCTCCATCCCTCCACCCCTTCGGCTGCAGTGGGCTCCTCTTCCCTGCGTCATCACCTTGGGCCTCCGTCACACCGGTTCCGCCCCAGTCCTCAGGCACACTTGCTCCACCTTAGGAGGTTGTCGCCACGCCTTTGCCTTGGGCTCCTAGGCCAGCGGTGTTGCTCGGGTCCGTTGGCTCTCCGCCTGGGTCCAGGGATTCATCGGTTCTGTCCCCATCGGTCATCGTCAAGATGCATCCGGCCATCACTACATCCTGCTTTCTTCCTCAGTCAACTCCCCGTGGGCTGGCAGCGAGCTTTGGGTCGGCCGCTTGGACCATCCACCTCAGTGGCCACCGGATCTTCGTCCTGCACTCACCATCTGGTAATCTCCTCCCAGTGTCCGTCACCCTCCAGAACCTCCTCCTACTACCGTCTAGACTGCTTCACATCTTTACGGTGCGAGGTCGCGCCTTTTCGGGAGGGGCGTCATGTCACAGCACTACTCACCCGAGACTCTTAGCCTTGTTGTCACATATTTCTGTTTGTCGCTCATCAGTTACCATGGACACTAATAATCACATCTGTTTTTCATTTGTTCATTACCACTCATGTTTTCCCACTGTTCACTCCTCAGTTGTCGGTTCTTGAGTTTGTGTCTACACTTGTTATATATGGTCTTCTGTTACGATCTCATTGCTACGATTAAACTTCCGTTGGATCACGTTTCCTTGTCCTCGTCCTTGCCTTGCCTTGCCTTTCCGTGACATACACGTTATTAAATGTACTTACTATAGTAATAACAATAATTTATGCATAATTACAAGTTACTAACCCAAACCAAAACACTATAGTAAGTACATGAAGTTAATTAATATTACTTAATTTGAGTAAGTAGGGGTTAGAGTTAGGCAACAACTTCACCTTAAAATAAAATGTAAACACATGCATTTAAATGTCAGAAAACATTGCATTCAGTTTGTCTTTGAGTATTCTTTTAAGAATTTTAAGTATATTATTTAAGTGCTCCTTTTAAAATAATGGTGAGTTTACATCATTTCCGTATGTAAACAGAAGTAATAGTGTAATAGTAGTAATAGTGATTTTTACCTTATCAAACACCACTAATAAGCAAATACAATGGACAAATGTCATTTTTGATACAGCCAAAACAAACACAAAACACCATAAAAACCTAACCTGGACCATCATGCACCATCACATCTAACCTCAGATGTAAGGTTACTGGATGATTTGATAAACAGTTCGAAGGAGTGTGTATTTGTCTCTGTGTGTGCTGAGTTACAAGACCACCAGTGCTCTAAGCTTGTGCAGTGGTCTGTTTTGATCTTGTTCTTGTAGAGTATTAGGGTGGTATCAGTGCACACAGCCTGTGGCATTGAGACGCCTGCTATAGTGTATCCATGTTGGCAGAGAGAATGGCAGCACATTGTTTAGTATAAGAGGGAGGGCTGCTTCAGAGGGAACTCGGCACACACACACACACACACACACACATGCTCATGGGCAGGTTGGCAGGTTTAACCTCGATTAAACCCGTACGACTGATGGACAGGGACAGTTGGGTTTCTTGGCTGCAAATCAAGAAATGCTTTATTCAATTAAAATCACATTTCACATGGAGGCTCAAGCATTCAATTTTTTTTCATGTGCTTGACCTCACCGAATAAATTGTGGACTAGAGTGTGTCAAGCATGTGCATGCATGTAATGTCGGTGTTTCTGCATGCTGTAATTGCATGAACCTCCATGAATGGATTGGTGTATTTGGTTCGCAGGGTTGTGTTTTTCGTCTTTGTTTGAGCTTGCGTGCCGGAGCTCGTAATGCCAGCCGGCAGGAACGGATTGTCTGCAATCCCTCCTAAAAGTTTTTCAGCTGATTTCCATATATGTAACAGCCAGAGCTATTGAACGTGAGCCGAGTTGTAGTTTATGGGATGGAGATAAACCTTTGGTAAACAGCAGACTCATGGCAGCTATAACCGGGTCTGTCTATTTGTGTGGAGCGGATGCAAAGAGATCAAGGAGAAGAATACTTTACTTGGGAGGTCATTTGCAGCCAGCACCTTTTTTCTGCCTCTCTTTTTTCCACAAAATGGCAAACAGTGAGATATCCTCTGCTTGCTTTCGTAGCCTAAAGTTCATGTACACAAATGTGTTATTGTGTTTTTAGAAGTTTGATTTAACAGCATTGGACGCTGTTTGAATTGAATTTTGATTTAAATTCTTAAAGATAAAGGTACTTTATTAACCTTGATGGTTAACCTTTAGCGTCCATTAAATCTTTCTATTCCATATTTTTATTGTGTAAAAGGTTCTTTAGATTATTAATAAAACATTCTTTTATGAACTGTTTATTGAAAGTTTCTCTGTGAACCAAAAATAGTATTTTCATGGCATCATTGTGAGAAATGTCTTTTGGAACCTTTGTTTTAATTGTGTACAGAAACAAAATGTCAGAGTGGGTGTCCTAAAAATATGTGCAAGATTAACAGCACACACTCAAACACACAGCAGGAAAGACTGAAGGTCTTGAAGCTCTTGAGACACCGCAGAGGTGCACCAGTTCCCCGGAGGCCTGGCAAACTTGGGAGTTATCAAAGCTGTGTAGGACTTTTTAGGGACATGTGAAAAATGATGTTGGCTCTGCAATTCCTCTAAGTCACCCCTGACAGCTCGATTACGCCCAGCAATGCAAACCATCATGTGCCATTAATCTTGGAGGCTGGCGCGAGTCACTATAAGTTATTAATCTCAGCAAGCTGGGTGCGACTCATTATACACCTTTAATCTTTGGAAGCGGGGTGCAGCGTTCATAACCACAAGCTGAGCTGGTTCCTCGGGTCACACTCAGATCCCTACTGGTTCCTGAGTACAGAGTATTCATCACCACCAAAGATTGAGTGCCTTTTAATTGCTTCCTTACACAGACAAGGTACAACAGGCTTAAAAGGAGTGATGGTTATTGTTACCTTGCTTTGACCTTGCTGCCCTCCACCAATACATCCACAGGAACTGATAGATGTGCTCAGACACTTTTACGAGTCTAACTATATATAGACTATATATATATATATACTATATATATATACTATATACTATATATATACTATAACTATATATATATATATATACACACACAGTATATATACATACATATAGCAAGATATACCTAATAAAGTGGCAGGTGAGTGTTTATATATATATATATATATATATATATATATATATATATATATATATATATATATATATATATATAAACACTCACCTGCCACTTTATTAGGTACATCTTGCTAAGTCTTCTTTGGACCCTCTGTTACCTTCAGAACTACCTTAAATAAGGTGCTGGAAATATTTCTCAGAGATTTTGGTCCAAATTGACATGATGGCATCATGCATTTTCTGCAGATTTATCATCTGCACATGCATGATGCAAATTTCCCATTGCACCAAATCCCGAAGGGGCTCTTTTAGATCGAACAGTGTGTCTTCTGCTGCTGTAGTATTTGCTCACAGAACTGCCACTCACTGTATATTTTCTCTTTTTATTATTATATTATTATAATATATTATTATTTATTACACATCCCAAAGCCTCATCCGCTTTTGTGTGCACATAAAGCCCGCCTTCTCTGATTTGATTGGTTTTCTCAAATATTTTGACGTTGGTCGGTAACCACTCGTTAGTATGAGGCTTGAGTATGAACACACTGCTTCTGTTCTGACGCGTGCTCTGCTCAGCGCCGCTGCGGATTGAAGAACCAGAGACGGGAAAAAGACGTTAAAAGACGGGACAAAGCCAAATTTGTTGAGAAAGCACATTAGACAGACAGAACGCAAAAAAGTATGCTATCTAGTACAGCGTGATGACCTCAGTAGGTGCGTTACGGATATTCAGGGGCAGTTTAATCCATAGTTTGGGGCCAGTAACGCTAAAAGCCCTTCCACCCACAGTAGAGCATTTAACCTTGGGGATGACAAGCAGGTTTTCGCTGCTAGATCTGAGAGTCGGGGCAGGAACATATGGGTGGACTAAATCAGTAAGGTATTCAGGTGCATAAGTGAGGGCAGAAGGGTTTTTAGAAGGTATGCTGGAATAGGATCAAGAGTGCAGGTGGTAGAATTAGATTTGATAATCAGTTGCAGGTGCAGGGCCATGACTGGCTTTATAGACTAAAACCAAGAGTTTAAACTGGATACGACTGACAACAGGAAACCAGTGAAGTTGGTTGAGGATGGGAGTGATGTGTGCTGATTTTTTATTAAATGTTGGGGCTCGAGCAGCAGAGTTTTGCACCAACTGGAGACGGTGTATTGATTTGATAGGTAAGCCGCTATATAAGGCATTACAGTAGTCCAATCTAGATGTCACAAAAGCATGAATAAAAGTCTCAGCATTGCTAAAGTTAAGGGAGCGGCAGATACGAACAATATTTTGCAAGTGGAAAAAGCAAGATTTCACTGTCATACCAATATGTGAGTCGAAAGACAATGTAGAGTCAAGCAGTACTGTCAAGTTTTGACAGTCTAATCTGGATGCCATCAATATCAATGAAAAAGTCGTCTTGTGTCAAATTCTTTTTGATTCAGGGCCAATCAACAGGATTTCTGTTTTATCAGTATTTAGCTTTAAGTTATCAGTCATCACGGTTTTAAGTTTCTGAAGGCAAGAGGAAACAGAAACTGGTAGACAAGCTGAGTTTGGTTTAACCGTGAAATAAATTTGAGTATCCTCAGCATAACTATGAAAGTTAAGACCATGCTGTCTGATTATCTGACCTAGTGGCAACACATATTTGAGAAATAAGAGAGGATCAAGTACAGAAACTTGAGGCACACCATGAGTGATAGTAATGGTACCTGATAGATCCTTGCCTGATGAGGTCAACCACTGAAAAGCAGCACCAGTGATGCCTATCGAAGATAGTCATGAAAGCAGCGTGGAGTGGCAAACAGTGTCAAAGGCTGCACTGAGATCGAGTATAACTAGGATACTATGTGCACCAGAATCAGAAACCAGAAGGAGATCGTTTAGCACTTTTAAAAGTGCTGTTTCTGTACTGTGATTGGGACGAAAACCTGATTGAAGTCGTTCAAAAAGGTTATTTTGCTCTAGATGCGATTGCAGTTGTTTTACGACTACCTTCTCAAGCAATTTGGCAACAAATGGGAGGTTTTTTATTGGTCTTTAGATGTTCTTAATGGTGTTATCAATGGCGGATTTCTTTAGTATTGGAGTGACAGCTGCTACTTTTAGATCCTGCGGAACATAACCAGTGGCAAGAGATCTATTTATAATATGAGTAATAGGTTGAATAAGTGAGGGCAGAAGGGTTTTTAGAAGGTATGCTGGAATAGGATCAAGAGTGCAGGTGGTAGAATTAGATTTGATAATCAGTTGTTCAACCACAAATGTATCTGTAAATGAAAAAGTGTCGAGTGCACGACCTATCAGACATGGAGTTAAATAGGTAGAGGAAGTTGGAGAAAACGTTCAATAAATGTTATACATTTTTTGTAGAAAAAATGACTGAAAACTTTCACAAAGATCAACAGTGCCAGTAATAGCTACGGATGAGGGTTTAACCAGTTCATTTATTTCAGGAAAAAAGAGGGCATAAGAAACTCATTTTGAGTTTATTTTAAGCTGTGAACAATGTATTACGTGTCTTTTGTGTCTCTGTTTACATCCTGGTTCTTCCGGAACACACAAAGTGTTTTACTCTCATCAATCACCTCGTTAGTCTTGTCTGCTGTGTCTTGTTCCCTCATTCAACCCTTATGTATATCAACCCTGTGTTTTCAATCAGTCTTGTTCTGTCGATGACAATGTTTGATTGTATGTCAGTGTATTTTGTATTTTGAAGTGGTCATCGGAGTTTTATTACTGAAAGTCATTTCAGCTAATCCTTTTGCTTCCGTGCCTTCATCCTCTTCCATGCAACCCATGATACAATGCTTCCACAAACTCTTTTATACATGATCTATATTCTATAACTGAAATATTAGTTGTGCCATCTCTTCTTTCCTGTCCTTGGAGGGTGTATGTTGGTATAGCTCATTAAGGTAGAATTTACTTGCAACAGACTGAACAAGCCTTTGTGAAAATGAAATACACTTCAGCTTACGTAAAAAAATTATACTTATTAAGGAACTAATGTACTTAAAAGGAAATTAAATATGTATTGTAATTTAAATTATATTAAATGCTATTAGCTGAGTGATTTTTGACCCAATTAAGTTGGATTTAAGTACATCTTATACATTTTTGAAATATGGATGATGTCACAGTTACGCACTCTTACTTTAATATTCTGTTTAGTTTCTGTTGCCTGGTTTTCTTATGGTCCTTGGTCCCTGGTCCTTGTTTGTTTCAGTGTTTTGTCTAATTCTTGTCCAAGCAGTATCTTGTCTAATTTTCACTGTGTTTATACGCTATCCTTTGTTAGTTATTTGGCTTAATTTACGTGCATAATGTGATATATTTTCCTGAGTGTTCTCCTTTATTATTGTGGCGAGCAGAGTAGTGTGTCACATGAGTCTGGGCATCATCATGCACCAGGAGGAACCCATGACTACTGCACCCCCTAACGTTTCCAATGGCATCTCCAGACGCTGTCATGTCTGTCACAGTTGCTCAGCATGAACCTGCTCTCATCTGTGAAGAGAACGTGGTACCAGTGTCTAACTTGCCAATTATAGCTATCTCTGGCAAATGGCAATCTAGCTGCAAGGTGCTGAGCTGTGAGCACAGTTCCTACTAGAGCAGGGGTGTTCAATACGTCGATCGCGATCTACCAGTCGATCTCCAAGGTACTATTGGTAGATGGTAGATTGGGGGAGCTGGACCAAGTAAGAAGAAAAAAACGTATCACTTTCATACGGAATGGGAGGATGACATTTTCAAAGTGCGTTTGTCTCGTCTGCCAGTCTACTGTTGCAATACCAAAGAAGGGAAATGTGGAGCGGCATTTTCGGACTCTTCATGGAAAATACGACGCTGAATTCCCACCGAAAAGCGAGCTGAGAAAGACAAAGGTGAAGGAGCTAAAATCCCAGTTGATGGGATGTACAAAAATTTTACATAATTATGTTGTGTTGTGCAACATATGTGGTTATACATCAACATAAGTTGTAAGAATCCTCAATATATTTCTCAATAAATATAATGGGTAGATCATTTTGACTTGGTCATTTCAAAAGTAGCTCCCATGCTGAAAAAGTGTGAGCACCCCTGCACTAGAGGATGTCGGGTCCTCATGCCACCCTCATGAAATCCATTTCTGACAGCTTGGTCAGCAACATGCACACCAGTAGCCTGCTAGAGTTAATTTTTAGGGCTCTGTCAGGGCTTTTGGGTTGTTGCCGTGTCCAGCTCTCCTGGTGTAACGGTCTGTCTTCCTCCATGTTCTATGTATTTCCTCCATGCTCTTGAAACTGTGCAGGGAGACACATCAAACCTCTTTGCAAAAGCATGTATGCCATCCTGGAGAAGCAAGACTGACTATGCAACCTGATTGGGTTGCAGGAACGGCCTCATGCTGCAGAGAGTGCCAAGTATCCTAGCAAAACAAAACTAAAGACATATCAGTTGGAAAGAATAAGAAGAGAACAATTGTCTATATCCACCCCCTGCAAAATCATTCCATTTTTGGTGTTGTCTTTCAGATGCTTCTTTGGTGCACCTGTCGCCACTTTCATTTGCACTGTAGCAAGATTGCTATCCCTGAAGAGACTAGCTAAACTAAGTTAAAGCTTGCTAAAACTTGACCTCGTTGAACCAGCATCATCTGAAAGATCATGCCAGCTGACCAGATTCACCATCTATTCTTTCTGATGGTGCACAATCTAGGCCAGGACCTAAATAATACTGACCTGTAAGTTTGAGAAGCAATTTTAACTGAATGAAACCTTTCTCACGCACAGAGCTTCATTCTTGTGAGGTGATGAAACACACTGGTTGCTTATATGCTGAATAAGCTAATGGTTACCGACACAACTATGAGGAATGTCTCACCTGGGATGGTCCAAATAAACCTACTCGTAACATTCAGAGGAGAGACAAACTAGCAGCAGATAGGAGTTAGCCTGAGATAAATGTTCCTAAAGTAATAAGCTGCATGTGAAAAGTTCACATATACTAGTAACTGTTGGCGTTCTCATTAATGTCAGAGGCAGCTTGGGTACATCTGGAAAATGTGTCTCTGATCTATGATCTGTATGCAGTCTTCATGTACAAGACAATAAGCTGTCTTTTGGTAAGCAGGCTTGCAGATATCAGGCTCCCTTTAAAAACAAATCCAGAATACTGTTAGTAGAACTAACATGAATTATCACCATACATCCAAAACACATTGAGCTTCTTTTCCAGTAACTCCAATGAGAAGCTGGATTACTTCCAGGGGTTCCTGCGTTTTAATTGTTATTTTATACTGTGGTGGGTCATATTTTATATGTAAAGCTGGAATGCTCCACAGGGATCCTAAACTTCCCCTCACTCAGCGGCAGGCAATGATTCTCACAGCAGCAGAGAGAGGCTTTGAGTTCCCACGTAGAATTGTATCTAATGCACCCCCTAATGTAGAACATTCATCAAAGCAGATGTCAGTGTTTAGCAATCTACAGATAACCTCACAATGATGATCATACATTCAGAAGAAATAGCTACCAGTTTGTTGATTTTGTAATCCATACTCCATGTTTCATCATTATGTTTTTGATAAATATGATTAGGGTTGTCTAAACTATTGTTAACATACAGTTTAAATATTTTGTAGCTGTGAAAGTACATACTTCTACCAAAATTTGATTTGGACCATACAGTGGTGTGAAATGTTTTCCACCGCCCTGATTTTATTATTATTATTTTTGTAATCACACTGAAATGTTTCAGATTAAACTAATTTAAATATTAGTCAAAGACAACCAAAGTAAACACAAAATGCAGTTTTTAAATGAAGGTTGTTATTATTAAGGGTGCAAGGCTGGCTTGCTCGGTCCAACAACGGTTTCCAGGGAGCGGGTGAAGGATCACTGCGCATTCTGTATTTTCAGTCATGGCAAATTCCCATTCGTTTCCGATTTGACTTCATATTGAATTATGACCGAGAATTTAGTTTGGAAAGCCAATTAGTCGTTTTTCATCTGTATAATAATTTGGCAAATAGACATTTGATTGTTCTACCTAATTCATATTCATTTATTACACTTGTTCATTCGGTTCTCAGTGTCACTCAGAGTCTCACACCGGCAGGTGTGCGGATCTCACTGTCACAAACTCTCCAGTCTGAATATTAGAGTGTCTCTTGGGAAACTCAGCATTTTGAATGAATCTGGCCACCATGAGAAAAAGCCTTGAGCATCTTGAAACTTTCCTTTAAGTACCCAGACCAGCACAGGAACCTATTTGAACCCATCCCCATAAGACAGATATTTCTAAACTCTTTAACATGTTTCGGTTTGCTTCTTGTGGGAAATAAGACCTTGTACCAGTCACACTTAGATATTTAAAATGATATCAAACATGTATAACATTTTCTGATACACTTTTTCCACATTAAACCATATGGACTGTTGTGTGTTTGAGACCTGTGGCGAACAGGGCGGGGTCGAGGGACCATGAGAGCGTCACGAGAGCCGGTGGTGTGACTTATAATGAGCGACACCTGCAAGCCATCTGTCTCACGGAGGAGCGGAGGCATAAAAGAAGGAGCGACGACAGTGAAAGCGAAAGAGGACCAGGCCTGGATTTATGTTATGTTTGTGTGGGCGGCAATTGACCGTGAGGAACTGCCGCCATTATGTTTATTTTGGATTTATGTTTTATTTCATCATTTATTTCACCGGTTCCTGCCTCCTTCCTCCCTGAACGTTCAACATTGTTTCAAGACCATTTCATCATTTGAAGAGAAGAGGGGGTGAACGGAGATAATGCAAAGTGAGGGTGAGGTTCTTTGCCCAGCATCTTGTGTCTCTGGAGATGTGTATTAAAACAATTCTAAGACAATTCGTCAAAGCTTGATGTGTATTGTGATGCCTGGTGTGAATAGTCAATCTTATCACCTTTCAAGGGAAAACAAAATCCAAACCTACATGACCCTGTGTGAAAAAGCGCTTTCCCCCTAAACCTAATAACTGGTTTTGGCCACCCTTAGCAGCAACAACTGCAATCAAGTGTTTAGCTTAAAGGCGAACCGGATTCTTATAGATGGTGAGGGATCTTTATTGGTTACTCAATTTGGAACGTCATCGCCCGTAGGTCAAATGAACGCTGGAAAACAGAAACAGAACACCCACATAAACACACAATTCGTACTTCGTGCATAACACTTCCCCCCATAAAGTCTAAAGCAGATCCTTTTTTGTGTTTGACGTTTAAATTATAGTTTTGCACAATTAATGCCCAACGCTTAAGTCTCTAATTATGGTTATACATTCTTGACAAAAACACTAATGGGTTGTGATCAGTATACA
Source organism: Rhodeus uyekii (assembly GCA_037043235.1). Taxonomy (NCBI): domain Eukaryota; kingdom Metazoa; phylum Chordata; class Actinopteri; order Cypriniformes; family Acheilognathidae; genus Rhodeus; species Rhodeus uyekii. Next base: position 542,852 of record JAWRVZ010000147.1, read on the forward strand.
CAGTCACAGGTAACACAGACGATCCAACATAAACCTCAAAGAATTGCAAAGCTAAAAGAAGACCTAAGGCTTCCTTCTCTATGGTCGAGTAATTGAGCTGATGTTTGTTAAATTTTCGAGAAAAATGACAAATAGGATGGTCGAGACCAAAATCATCTTCTTGAAGTAACACAGCGCCAGTGCCCAATGCACTCGCGTCCACTTCTAACTTAAATGACCGTACGAAATCAGAAGCAGCACGGACAGGTGCAATACTTAACAAGATCTTAATGTTCTCAAATGCATTCTGGCAAGAATCAGACCAGACAAAATTGTTGGCAGGACTCAACAAACTAGTAAGGGGCTGTGCAATAGTGGAAAAGTTTAGGCAAAAACCCGATAGTACCCCGCCATACCTAAAAAAACGGCGTAATTCTCGTCGTATTGGTAGGCACCGGAAACTCAGCAATAGCAGAAACTTTTGCATCTACAGGACGGACTTGACCTTGACCAACTACTTTGCCCAAGTATGTAATTGTGGCCTTACCAAACTCACACTTTGCCAGATTTACAGTTAAAGATGCACTGGCTAAACGTTCAAACACTGTTCTTAAGAGAGACATGTTCAGACCAATCAGAAGAATAGATAACAAGATCATCAAGATAAGCATTACAGTTTACTACACCTGATAACACAACATTTATCAGGCACTGAAATGTTGCTGGAGCGTTGCGCATCCCAAACACCATAACCTTGTATTGTAAAAAGTTATCAGGAGTGACAAACGCAGATATCTTTGCAGCCTCTGGAGCAAGGGGAACTTGCCAGTAACCCTTAAGAAGGTCCAGCTTGGTTACAAATTTCGAAGAACCCAAGTTGTCAATACAATTCTTCATTCGAGGTAGAGGATAACTATCTGGAACTTTAACAGAATTTACTTTTCGATAATCCGTACAGAACCGGAATGTTCCATCTGGTTTTGGGACCAGAAGACACGGAGAACTCCATGGACTAAAACTGGGTTCTGCTAAACCATGTTTTTGCAAGTATTCTACTTCAGTCTTCATCACTGATCGTTTCATACTATTTACTAGATAAGCATGTTGCTTAATTGGAAAATCACAAGTAATCTGAATGTCATGGTGTAATACATTCGTTTTAGAAGGTACATCACCGAACAACATATGAAAATCATCAATTGAATTGATAATATCCTGCTTCTGGGTTTCAGATAAATTAATCAAAAACGTGGACAATGTTTCCAAAATTTCTGAGTTTGAAAATCTTGCACACACCTGAGCATTGTGAAAACAAACAATATCTTCAGCCTTGCGATAACACTTCAACATTCTCAGAGGAAGTTGAAACAACGGCAGCAGGTATAGCAGCAAATTTTATGTTCTCTTTTGTTGTCTCCGCTGAATCTTTGGAACAATACAGCTTTAACATATTGACATGACAGACTCGAAAGTTCTGTTTGTAATACATAATTTGTCTTGCTCAATTTTTTAGACACCACATATGGACCTACAAAGCAGAAGCAGGAATTGCTAAAAGTACCAAGACTTTATCTCCAGGTTTAAAGTACCAAGACTTTATCTCCAGGTCTTTATCTCCAGGTTTTTTTTTCCTGACAGACCGGCAACAGCGAGTGAGACTGGGGAAACTCACAACCAGGACTCTCACTACCAGCATTGGCGCCCCCCAGGGGTGTGTTCTCTCCCCACTGCTCTTCTCCCTGTACACCAATGACTGCACTTCTAAAGACCCTTCTGTGAAGCTCCTGAAATTTGCAGACGACACCACCGCCATCGGCCTCATCCGAAACGGATGGTCCAATTGCCCCCTTACAGACTAGAGGTTGAACAACTGGCTGTCTGGTGCAGTTATAACAACCTTGAGCTCAACATGCTCAAAACGGTGGAGATGATAGTGGACTTCAGGAGGAACAGCCCTGCTCTACCTCCACTCACCATCATGAACAGCACAGTGGCAGCAGTGGAGTCATTCAGGTTCCTGGGCACCACCATCTCTCAGGACCTGAAGTGGAACAATCACATTGACTCCATTGTAAAAAAGACCCAGCAGAGACTGTACTTCCTTCGTCAGCTGAGGAAGCTCAACCTCCCACAGGAGCTGCTGATACAGTTTTACTCGGCCGTCATTGAGTCTGTTTTGTGCACCTCCATCACTGTCTGGTTTAGCTACCAAATCTGATATCGGGAGACTACATCGCACAATCCAGACCGCAGAGAGGATTATTGGTGCTTCCCTGCCAGCCCTCCAGGACCTGTACTCTTCCAGAGTGAAAAACAGAGCAGGTAAAATCATCACAGACTCTGCTCACCCTGGAAACACCCTGTTTGAACTGTTACCGTCAGGACGGCGACTACGATTACTGGCCACTAGAACATCTAGGCATAGGAACAGTTTCTTTCCACAGGCCATTTCCCTCTTGAACAGTTGAATTAATAAGAGATAAGATGCTGGGCAGAGCGCAGGGAAAGAAAAACAATGCAGACGGATGTTATGGCTGACAATCTATCCCCTCTCCCACTCCATACAAAAAATCCCAGCATGTGACCACATGTACTGTGTATGTTATGTATTGTTATTGTTATTTGCTATGCAAACTCATGTTGTGTTGTATATGTGCACTGGAAGCTTCAATACCAAGACAAATTCCTTGTGTGTGCAAGCACACTTGGCAATAAAGCTCTTTCTGATTCTGATTCTGATTCTAATTTCGCAACAAACAGACTTTCTGTCAAAAAGCTTTTCATGCCCTTCTGAGCTACAGCCAGAGACTCTTTTGCAAACGTGCATGCACTATGCAGGCGCTCCTTAAATTTGCAAACATAATCCAGTATGTTTTCCTTAGGTGTTACAGGCTCACTCAGAATTTCTTCTTTTAACACTTTAAGTGGACCACGAACTGTATGTCCAAACACTAGATTGACAGGACTAAAACCAAGGGATTCTTGAACAGTTTCACGAATGCCAAATAAAACTAACGGAACCCTTTCGTCCCACTCATTACCAGAACTCAAGCAATATTTGCGCAGCATTGATTTCAACGTTTGATGAAAACGCTCAATTGCCCCCTGACTTTCAGGATGGTACGCACTAGAAACTCGGTTTTTTAACACCTCTTTAAATAGTCTGGAGAGAAAGTTTGTTCCTTGATCAGTTTGTAGAATTTTCGGTAGTCCAAATGTGGAAAAGAATTTTATCAGCGACTTCCCTATAACAACAGAAGTAATTTTCCTCAACGAAATTGCTTCTGCAAATCGGGTGGCAACACACATAATAGTTAACAAGAACTGATTTCTGATTTTGTTTTCGGTAGAGGACCAACACAGTCCAACATGACATACTCGAAAGGCTCACCAATGACCGGAATTGGAATCAATGGAGCAGGTGGAATCTTTTGATTTGGTTTTCCTGTTATCTGACACAAATGACAAGTACGACAATACTGACTCACATCTTTCTTCAGACCAGGCCAAAAGAAATATTTCAAAATACGATTATAGGTCTTTGTCACTCCTAGATGTACTGACAGATTATGATCATGAGCCAAATGTCATACTTTATGTCTGTATGCAGTTGTATTACCACTTGACAGGTAACATCCCAATCATTTTCCATACTCGTTACAGGTCTTCACTTACATAACACACAATTCGCACTTCGTGCGTAACAGTCTTGCTCCTGATTCGTGTTCCCCGCCTTGCTTCCCCGTTTGTTATGTTATTGTCTAGTCTTTATGTTCTGTTACAGTAATTGTTAAAGTTAAAGTGAATTAGTTTAGTTGACAGTTTGTCTCCCTCTATGGGTTTTTCTGAGGATAACATAGTACAATGTTGTCATTATCATGTGCATGATCAGCTGACTAACCAGGAAATTAGTGTCTTCCATGAGGTTACTGTTTTCATGAGTCACAAAAGTACATCAGCTCCATCTGCATTCATCCTCGGTCTTTGGTAGCTTCGTCGGTACGTTTTATTGTTATTATTCACAATACCTTTAATTATATTTGTTTATTGGAAGTATTTGTAACCTGTGTTGTTAGAGTGCATCTATATATAAATGTAGATCATATGGAGATATGGATATGTTCATTACTTTCATTTTCCTGACAATTTATGTTAATGTTAACAAGAAGCATTGTTATAAACACATGTAAAGACTTATGTAAATTAATTTTGTTTTCTTCTTATTTGTAGTTTTACCCTACCCTTATTAAAATACCAAAAAGGACATTCCGTGTCTGTGGAGTTAATGAGGGAGAGTTTAACTTGCTGTTAAAGTATACAAAGGACGTATACGGAGAACAGTACACTTTATGATATCGTTTATGTTATGTTCTCCCCCACAAGGGTATTTCTTTTGTGTGTTTGTGTTATTTTCTTATTATAATAAATCCTCCCTTCACCTGCATCTTGATGTCACGTAATGAATGAAGGGAGTACTCAGGGACGCAGAGAAAGGATTATTTTAATAACATAAATGAACATAAACAAACAAAAGAAAACACCCACGAGGGGGAAAACATTACTAGAAAACATTAACTTAAACACGATAACAAGGAACACAACAACCAGATGACCGGGGGAGCACAGCCACGGTAGCCATAGACTGACAATGACACGACACAGGACAGCAAACACACCAGGATTAAATAGGGCACACATGAGGAAGGTAACGAGTAGAGACAGCTGGGATCAATGAAGGGAAATGAGGGAACAAGATGGGCGGGGTTACACAATCACAAGACACAACAAAGCAGCAGTGTCAGAGCTGTCAACCAACACACTAGAAACCCAAACTGAGGTGACAGACTCATGACACTTGAGTCCTCCTGTTAATTATATCTTGACACCCCCCTCCTCATGCTCCTGTTATGGCGCAAGGTCGTGCCTTGTGGAAGGGGGCGTTATGTCACAGTTCGGTCATGTCTTGTTTTCTCATGTGATTCTCCCAGTGTAATTCCATTCACGTGTCCAATCATCAATCACCTCGTCAGCCTTGTCACCTGTGTCTAATCATCCCTTGTATAGTCGCTTGTGTTTCCCTCTGTCTTCATCCGTTGTTGTTTATGTTAGCATTTCATGCTGATCCTGTTGTGCTGTTAAATCTATTGGACTGTTTAAATTGCTGTTTTACTCAAGAAGAGCCCTTCTGTTTTGTCTTTGAAAAGAGTTTGTTTTGAGTTTTTAGGTTTAAAGTAACTTTTATTTAGTTATAGTTATTTCCTTGTTATTTAGTTATCTAGTTATTTCCTTGTTCTGGGCTTCCACATCCTCCCACCTAACAGATAGTTTATGTTAGCTAATGAATAATCTAATGTTAACAAATTAGACCTCGTTGTAAAATACCAATCAGTAAATAGATAGTTTTGGGCTTATGTTAGGTTAGTGTTAACAGTCCAGTTTGTGCATTTAGTGTTGTGTTAATGATTTAGTCCTCCCAAAAATGTTGATCCAATCTTTTGTTATAAAAGCAAAAGAAAATATTTAGCAGAATGCTGGGTTCCAAACAACATTTTGTCCGTTGAACAAAATAAATAAAACTACCGTGATACAGATACTGCATTCAGAAATGCATTCAAGTTTGGAATAAAGAGACATGTTTAGTAGCATCTTCTGTTGCCAGTTTTTCTAGCTCATAACGGCTTTTTCTGAGTTCCTAACTAACAGTTAATAACTGAGCTCCGGCTTTGTGAAAAAGTAACTAATAACTGCAGCACGTTGCCTTTTTTCCCAGAGGGATTGATGCAGACCACCCCATTTCCTCATTAGCCTTGAGTATGTGCTATAAATAAATCCTCACCCATCTTTTATCTTAATTCCTCCCACGCTTTTAGGTTGTATACGATATGACTCATATAAGTGTGCGAGGGTTACGGGGGTCCATGACATCCCCTGGAGTCTGGCCCCATTGGCAGGCAGACCGGCGCTGCAGGGATTGAATGCTCTTCCTGCCTCTCTCTATCATGACATCTCCTAGACGCCTGTCAAACTCAAGGGAAGGGAGGGTGGAGGAGTACTTTGTACTCGGATTCTGTGCGATGCTTCACTTGGATTGCCTTCGTGCCCCTTTTCAATGCGAACACAAAGAGTTACTAATCCGCAGCTCAAAGGAGCGGCCTTTCCTATGTAATTACAGATGCAATACAAGCCTCTGTCTGCAGGGCAATTACTGCTGACACACACGAGACAGGCCAAGAGCTCTAGAGACAGATGTCAACACTGCATCAAAGGAATTCTTTGCATTTTCATACAAACATTTGAAACAAGAGGAACGTTGCTTTCCTCTTATTTTTTTTTCTCTCTGCATGAATGGACACACAAACAGCCTTTGACAAGTAGTCCCAAAATTCCTCTGTTCGCTAATGGGGTCCCTGCATGGTTTAGTGCTGACATCACCGCTGAAAAGGCTTCTCGCTAATTTCACATTGTTGTGTGCAGCCAGCTGTGCTGAAACACTGAATCCCCAAAATCATTTAGATCTCAAGGGAATGGAGAACCTTTCACCTCGAACCCCTCCTGCTGGATTACAAGAGCTTTGTGTGTGTGTGTGTGTGTGTGTGTGTGTGTGAACACTTGACGGAATGAAAGCAGAGAGTAAGGAGTCGGTGAGAGAGAAAAAGGAAAAAGTGATCAAAGGAAAAAGTGTTTTTATTTTCTACAAGAGAGTGTGAGAACAAAGTAAAATTCTGAACCTGCTTCTTAGGTCTCGTTCTTCCAATATAACAAATAATTCAACTGTTTCTACCTATGCAATTTTTTGTGGATTGTTCAAATCATAAAGTAATACAAATTCACTTTCAAGAACATTTTCGTTCACTGTTCCTTGCTGGTGGAGCGCGCTCCCTTTCTTCATCCAGAATGCAGAATCCCTGTCAATATTTAAAAGACAGATGAAAACTCATCTTCTCCTTGAGCGTGTGCACACACACACACACGCACGCACGCACGCACGCACGCACGCACGCACGCACGCACGCACGCACGCACGCACGCACACACACACACACACACACACACACACACACAAACAAACAAACAAACAAACAAACAAACAAACAAACATCAGATATGCCATTCTCAGCCATGTGTGTAGCAACTATAGTCCTGTTTGGAAAAGTTCACATTAGCATACTTTTCAAAAGAGTACCTATTACAGAAATAATATTCTTTAAGCGTGACCTAAATGCACTTTTTTTAATTCGTTTTAATGCTTATTTGCATGTTATTTACAATGAAATAAAAATGCATGTACAATTCAATTAGTTTGTCTGAACTTTTTTTACCCACTTAAGTAGCTCTTTATGAACTTTAAATATAATATTAGACACAATGCGGTAGTACTAGCTCAGCTGTGGCTTTGTGTTTGTTTTGGACTCTCAAATGAATCTTTAGCCCAAGATCCCTGTCAAATGTGGCTTACTTAGTTAGCAGGATGTTTCAAGATAACCTGGCATAAAGAAGCATAAACCAAAAATGTTCCATCCTTTTGAAGCAAACTTAAATTGACCAAGCTAAACAAGTAGACCTAAAGCCAAAACATACTTTATGCTAGAAAGGCATTTATTGAAAATAATCTGCAAAAACGGCTTATCCCAAACCCTTTGCCTTCTTTTTTCCATAGATTAGACAGTGGAACAGTATTAAGAAAGGACTTTAAGGATTGATTGATTTATGAATTTGTCACGATGTGATGCACCTTTAAAAATAGGCTGTTATTAAAAGATTGTGTTTGATCAGTCCATAAACCCAAAGATTGTGGGTGAAAGTAATGAGGCTCTGTTGCAGTCATGTAGAAGTCTTAAAGGCACAGTGGCCCTAAATGATGACGTTTTTGGCACAATCTAATTTATAATCTACCTCAAGGAAAAATACAGTATTGATGCGTTTACCTGTCAACGGTGTACAAAAAATCTTATCCGAACGATCACCATTTATACGGATCCGCGAAAACTACTAACAGCTATGCGTTTTCACACTCCTAAAATTCTGTTGTCCTGTAAATGAACGATTTTATTTGAAAATGGTGTCATGTAATGTTATGTTTGATATGTGTTTCATTGTTTGCATTTGTTGCGATAGTTGATCATTGTATGATTGAATAGTAACGCCTGTTTCTTGTTTCTTTGATTGGTTAAAGTATGTATGTATGTATAGTCCTGATTTCCAGATGTTCTTGGTCTAATCTCATATATACTGTAATTTGTTCATTGTTTTCAAGAGAAGCTGATTAGATGTTTAGCATGATATATTTTCAAAATATACAGCTGTACGACTAATCTAACTTATTATATGAATTTTTAACTCAGAAACAGTCCAATTTTTACAATTGTGTCCTATGTCAGAGTTTGCACTGCTCTGTTTAATGACGAAAGATTGGCATCTGACTGAAAAGAAAGTTGACGCCAGTCTAAAGAGCTTGGTAAAAACCAGCATTTTTTACGCAGCCTATACGTGACATCATCCATTTGCCGAGCTCTTATCTGCAGAATGTTGAGCTGAGTCTTAATCAATCCGAACCTAATTCCAGATTGACAGTCTCCAGAGCTTTGTGCTGCTCAAGTCTCACTCCTAAATAAGGAACCACAAGCTCTCGGCTAATGAGCCTGGCAAGCCTCCAGAGTTTAAGGGCCACTGGGAGGATATACAGTATCAGAACATCGTCAGAATAAGCTCAAGGGTTTGTACTGTAGTTTATGTCAGCTTACTCATGGCGTATGCAAGCTAAATAAACAAATAGAGTAAATGGAGATGAAATGTTTACAGTATCATCATTAGCCAGTGAAAAATATATATGGAAAATTGCATACATACACACGGACACATGCGCGCACACACACACACACACACACACACACACACACACACACACACACACACACACACACACACACACACACACACACACACACACACACACACACACACACACACATCCACATTTGGTCAGTCAGACCTTCTACAGATATGTTGTTTTCAAAAAAACATTTAGTTACACTGTTACTTTGAACTTTGTATTCATCAAAGAATTCTAAAATTATTACACATCAGAACTGTTTTCAGCACTGATAATAATCAGAAATGTTTCTTGATCATCATATTAGAATGATTTGTGAAGATCATGTGACACAGAAGACTGGAGTAATTATGCTGAAAATACAGCTTTACAGTAATCACAGGAATAAATGACACTTTACTATATATTCACATAGAAAACAGCTGTTTTACACTGATATAATATTACACTGTTTTACTGTATGTATCATCTAATAAATTCAGCTTTAATCACAGGAATAAATGACACTTTACTATATATTCACATAGAAAACAGCTGTTTTACACTGATATAATATTACACTGTTTTACTGTATGTATCATCTAATAAATTCAGCTTTAATCACAGGAATAAATGACACTTTACTATATATTCACATAGAAAACAGCTGTTTTACAATGATATAATATTACACTGTTTTACTGTATGTATCATCTAATAAATTTAGCTTTAATCACAGGAACAAATAACGCTTTACTATATATTCACATAGAAAACAGCTGTTTTACACTGATATAATATTACACTGTTTTACTATATCATCTAATAAATTCAGCTTTAATCACAGGAATAAATGACACTTTACTATATATTCACATAGAAAACAGCTGTTTTACACTGATATAATATTACACTGTTTTACTGTTATAAACATGAGCCTCGTCTGAAAGGTAAAGGAGGAGGTGTTGCTGTAATTTATAGTAACACGATCAGTACTGCTCAAAGGTCTAATTTGAAATATAATTCTTTTGAAGTGATGGTCCTCAATGTAAAATTATCTAGTGCAAGTAATAATTCCTGTTTAACTTTTGTGCTGGCTATTCTATACAGGCCACCAGGGCACCATACAGACTTTATCAAAGAATTTGCTGATTTTCTCTCAGAATTAGTAATGTCTGCAGATAAAGTCATAATCGTCTGTGATTTTAACATCCATGTAGATAATGAAAAAGACGCATTGGGATTGGCATTTAGAGACATTTTAAACTCTATTGGAGTTACACAACATGTATCAGGACCCACTCATTCTCGTAATCATACTTTAGATCTAATATTGTCATATGGGATCAATGTTGATACTGTTCAAATTCTGCAGCAGAGCGATGACATCTCAGATCATTACTTAGTTGCGTTACCTTTAGCCAAAGTCGAAAAACTAACTCCCTGTTATAAATATAGTAGAACTATCACTCCTAACACAAAAGATAGCTTTATAAATAATCTTCCCGATCAGTTTCATCTACTTAACATCCCAGATAGCCTAGAAGAACTTGATGTTGCAACAGAAACTATAAACTCTCTCTTTTCCAGCACTTTAGACACTGTTGCTCCGTTACGCTTAAAGAAGATTAAAGAAAATAGTCCAACACCGTGGTACAACGAGCACACCTGGGCACTCAAGAGAGCAGCCAGAAAAATGGAGCGGAGCTGGAAAAAAAACTAAGCTAGAGGTTTTTCGCATTTCATGGAAAGACAGCTCTATTGCATTCAGAAAGGCCTTAAGATCAGCTAGATCTACTTACTTTTATACCCTCTTAGAAGAAAACAAATACAACCCTAGGTATTTATTTGATACAGTGACTAAATTAACAAGAAATAAAGCCTCAACCCCAGATGCTTTAAATCAGCACAGCACTAATGACTTCATGGACTTCTTTACTTGCAAAATTAATAATATTAGAGAGAAAATAATAAACATGCAACCGTCTACTACAATATTCCAAAATACAGTACATTTTAGTGCCCCTGAAGAAAAATTCCAATCCTTCATTGCTATTGGGGAGGAAGAATTGTCTAAACTCGTTAAATCAGGGGTCGGGAACCTATGGCTCGCGAGCCATATATGGCTCTTTTGATGGCTGCATATGGCTCTTTTGACGCCGCCGCCCGTCGACAGATACTTCCGCGTTCGGAGGACAGGCAGATCGCGCCGCCGCAAGCGCGTTACTTCCGCGTTCGCAGGACAGGCAGATCGCGCCGCCGCACCCGCGTTACTTTCGCGTTTGGAGGACAGACCCAACACCCCCCCTCGGACTATGGCTCTTCACAGCTTAATTTAAAAAAAAAAATGGGTATATGGCTCTCTCAGACAAAAAGGTTCCCGACCCCTGCGTTAAATCATCAAAATCAACAAGATGTATGCTAGACCCAATACCAACTAAGCTACTGAAAGAGATGCTTCCAGAAATCATAGATCCTATTCTTAATTTAATTCATTCTTCTTTGTCATTAGGATACGTACCAAAAACCTTTAAGCTGGCTGTAATTAAACCGCTTATTAAAAAACCACAACTTGATCCTACAGAATTAGTTAATTACAGGCCGATATCGAATCTACCTTTCTTGTCAAAGATTCTAGAAAAGACAATATCTTTACAACTATGTTCCTTTCTAGAAAGAAACAGCATCTACGAGGATTTCCAGTCAGGATTTAGACCATATCATAGTACTGAGACTGCTCTCATTAGAGTTACAAATGATTTGCTCTTATCATCCGATCGTGGTTGTATCTCTCTGTTAGTGTTACTGGACCTTAGTGCTGCATTTGATACAATTGACCACAAAATCCTTCTGAATAGACTTGAAAATTATGTTGGCATTAGTGGAGTTGCATTAGCCTGGTTCAAGTCATACTTATCTGAGCGTTATCAGTTTGTAGCAGTAAATGAGGAGATGTCATATCGGTCACGGGTTCAGTATGGAGTTCCTCAAGGTTCAGTACTAGGACCATTGCTTTTCACCCTGTACATGCTTCCTTTGGGTGCAGTTATTAGGAAGCATGGCATTAGCTTTCATTGTTACGCTGATGATACTCAGCTCTATATTTCTTCTCATCCTGATGAAACGAACAAATTCACTAAATTAACAGAATGCATAACCGATATAAAAAATTGGATGACTAATAACTTTCTACTGCTAAATTCTGAAAAAAACAGAGATTCTAATTATTAGACCAAAAAGTTCAGCACATAATAATCTAGACTACTGCCTAACACTCGATGGCTGCTCTGTCAAGTCTTCGTCGTCAGTTAGAAACCTGGGTGTGCTCTTTGATACCAATCTTTCATTTGAAAGCCATGTTTCTAGCATCTGTAAAACGGCGTTCTTCCATCTTAAAAATATATCTAAATTGCGACATATGCTATCTAAGACAAATGCGGAAAAGTTAGTTCATGCGTTCATGAGTTCAAGGCTAGATTATTGTAATGCTTTAGTAGGTGGTTGCCCTGCACGCTTAATACACAAATTCCAGCTGGTCCAAAATGCAGCAGCTCGAGTTCTTACTAGAACCAGGAAGTATGAGCATATTAGCCCAGTTCTGTCAAACCTGCACTGGCTTCCTATTAAACACCGAATACATTTTAAAATCTTGCTAATTACTTACAAAGCATTAAATGGTTTAGCTCCACAGTACTTGAGCGATCTCTTAACACATTATAGTCCTTCACGTCTATTGCGATCCCAAAATACTGACCAGCTTATAATACCTAGAATATCAAAGTCAACTGCTGGCGGTCGATCCTTTTCCTATTTAGCTCCTAAACTCTGGAACAGTCTTCCTATTACAGTTCGGGAAGCAGACACACTCTGTCAGTTTAAATGTAGACTAAAAACACATCTTTTCAACCTGGCATACACATAACACATTATACATACATTTTGAATCCAAATCATGTAAAATGATTGTTAGGCTGCATAATTTAGATAAGCCGGAACCGGGAACATTCCCATAACACCTGATGTACTCGATATATCAGAAGAAGAATGGCATCTACGCTGATATTGGTCTCTGTTTATTCCGAGGTTACCGTGGGCAGCTGGATCCGGGCCGTATCCAGATCAGATGAAGGACCTGGACACGAGCACAACACTGCCCTGGGTTGTCTGTGGAGACCGTGACTCTACTGGACCCTCCCTGTGAAGATCATGAACCCATCTCTAACCGGACCAAATTGGACGTCATATTGGACTTGAATTGTTGTATAATAATCATGCACTGTTTGGCTGTTGGCCAGAGGAGAACTGGTCCCCAACTGAGCCTGGTTTCTCCCAAGGTTTTTTCTCCATTCCATTCTTCATTCGTTACGTCACCTGCCGGAGTTTTGGTTCCTTGCCGCTGTCGCCTATGGCTTGCTCAGTTGAGGAAACTTAACACTTAAAATTAATCAATTGTATTGATTTGCCTGCTCTTTTGGGGCTTCTGTTCAGCCAAACAAACTTTGTTTATATTGTTTTTCCTGTAAAGCTGCTTTGAAACAATCTACATTGTAAAAAGCGCTATACAAATAAAGGTGACTTGACTTGACTTGACTTGTATTGATCATCTAATAAATTCAGCTTTAATCACAGGAATAAATGACACTTTACTATATTTTCACATAGAAAACAGCTGTTTTACACTGATGTAATATTACACTGTTTTACTGTATTGATCATCTAATAAATTCAGCTTTAATCACAGGTTACATTTTAACATGTATCCAAATCGAAAATAGTTATTAAATAGTTATAGTTATCGTGTTTTTCCTGTATTTTGGATCATGTAAATTCAGCCTTTGGCAAGCAGAAAGCACACATATGTATAAAATCATTATGCTCCTAAAAATAAGTTTTTAAGTTTTTAAAAATAAGTTTGAATAGAAACCTAGAGCAAATCATCATCCAAACAAGAGCACACACACACACCATCCCATGTCACTTAAATAATTTATTTACCACTAGAGCACCACAACAGTAATGTGTTACAATACATCATAGTGGGTTAACAATATCGACATCATCATCATCATCATCATAGACAACAATAACAATAAACAGCTCTAGTGTGATGCTGGTGTCTCCTTCCGCTTCCTGTTTCTGCAGGAAGTCCACTGGCATTCTTGCCCTAATACAAATAAAATGAGTGTCACCTAAAAATCCTGGGCATGAGTGGACGTTTCTCTTTTAAACGGATCTGCCACCAGTTTCTCTAATTCTGGTTAAGATAAGGACTTAAAAGGTGAACCTCCACTTGGAAGCCACTCACATCATCAGCTCATGTTACGTGGGTGAAGCTATAACTACGAATAAAAACCAGCAAACAATAGTTACAAATAATAATTAAAAAAATGTAGAAATAAAATAGTCAGTGCAATTCTTCATAACAAAGGATCACTTTCTCTGAGAGAAAACAAAATCACAAATTCAGGAAGACACTTTGAGATGTGTATAAAAGATTTCTCCATGAAAACGTTCTGGACGTCAGCGTCCGCGGCGGCTGCAGTGCATTCGTCAAGCTGGCCTCTGCACAACGCGTTCAAAGGTTACGGTCTCTCACTTACACGACCTGTCCATTACATGTCTGCTCACATTCTTCAAATCCTTTCATCAAAATCTGACTTCACTGACATAACTCTTCTCTCATCGACGGCTACATTTACATGCGAGACATGACTTCTCTCGTCCTCCGAACTGGCCAGTATTTACAAAAGCTCTTCTGACATTAACGTCAGCGTTCTTTTTAGACATGTCATCAGGGTAAACAACGGGACAATTTTACACGCTGGTCACGTGAGGTTTTGTTTGGAATATATGTGGACTGGATTACAACGCTTGGGGAACCTTCAGAAGGAGAAATCGGATTTGATTTATTATTGTTTAATAAATCAAACTAGTGCATGTAAACATACCTATTGTGAATGACCTGCCATCGCCTCAGTCTCTGTATCATTCTGATGACATCACTTCCTTTCAACGCCGTTGAGCGGCTGACATCACCCGCTCCGTGATAAGGGACCAATGGCTGAACTCACGTAGTTGTGTGTCGAATATCAGCGGCAAATCAGCGTGTTATTCACTAGTCACCCGTATTCCAGTTTAACCAGCCATTATATGCTCTGGTATAGCTCTGAAAAGTCAAGGTCATTCTGTTCAGAAACGCCTAGCATAATCTTTGAGTCACTTTTCTCTTTGAGATCCATTACTCTCGTGCTGGAAGACCAATTTGAAGAGAATTTTGCTTGGTCATGTTGGCATGTTTATATCTAGATATCTGCATGATAAAACATTTGGCTCAACTGCACAGGCATTTGATGGAAACTCTGTTTGTTGCTGCCACAAGAATGCACAATGGGCAATGGTTCTGCTTGCAATGTGTTGACCGAGCTTCTGCGACTGCAGTTGTGCAGAGAATGTTTCTGACCTAAATGACTGTTCGCAATGGAACAAAACGTCTTTGCTGCTTGGAGCAACATGACTTGTTGATCTTGGCCTTTTTTACACCATGTAAGTTGGTAAAACTATGTCCTTCTGAGGCGTGCATTAACTTTAAAAATATTTCTTCTTTCAGTCGCCAACTCTACCCCTAAAAAAACGTTTATTCGCGCCAGACTTGGAGTTCATTTGAGACAGCTATACAGTTTGCAACAAATGCTTGCCAAAAGTTTCCAGCTCTTCACCGGTATTGGTGAACAATATCATGGGTTTTAAATATTATCAAATAGTCAAGCAAACAATATCTGAATTATTAAGGGAAACAAAATCAACAACAACAATGAAAAAAGAAATGAAATGTGTTGGTTTGAAATAAATGGAACAAGGGATTTCTCTTCCACTTGCTTCACATATAGACACCTATAATATACTTCCAGTGTTTGCCAAACTCACATCCATGGAGTGATGAGTGGGTGATGCGACACATGCCAAGTTCAGACATCCACACACCAATTAGATGTGTGTTTTTACATTTGGTTTTTGAGAGTTTGTACTGTAGGAATTACTCTGTTGTAGCTTGACACCTTGCCCAGCGTGTTTGCGATTGGGTTTAAATGATTGTGTGTTTGCTTGTGTGGATGTGTGTTCTTGGAAATGGAGTTAATCAATTCCTAGCTGCACTTGCAGGACTTGACAATCATGTTGGAGAGCTGCTCGATTTTGGGGGTTTTGCCGATGTAGTAAAGGATTGTTAGGGGTTCCAGATCCTGAGACACACAGCAAGGAGATGCAGACGCTTCTGGATTAATGGTGTTGTAGAGGCCAAGGATCTGAAACGGGACGTAAAGGGCAGTTAAAAATCAAACCGTTGAAAACTCATCAGTTCCCTTGAGCACCTAGAAGCTTTACATATCGAACCATTCCAGCTCAGTCCAAGCAGGCATGCGCTAATAAAAAATAAAAATAAAAATTTCATCCTAACTAAAAACTAGAGATGCACCGATTGTGATTTTCTTTTTTTTGTAAGTGTGACCTGCCAGTACCGATTTTTGCCAATTACGATTTTTAGAATTGACAGCATATACAGTGGACCCCTGTTATGTCGATGGCCTCTGGGGTTACAAAAAAGCCTTGAGATAACGAGGATCGAGATAACCAAAAGCAAATATGGCGATTTGTTTGATGAAGCGATCGGCATGCTATAAAAATGTACATACACTGTATATATTTGCTAACAACAAAAGGCATATGTGCATCAACTAACAGCAGAGATTATAACAGCTATTTTATGTTTATGTTGGGAATATACCTTTAAGACGGTGTATGCTGGTGTGTGTGCAGCTGTTCTGGTGTGAGCGAGGAGAGTGTTTTTGAGTGAGGAGAGAGATGGCCGCTCTACCGCTGACTGTTATATAGCATAACTCCCTATTTTTCTTAGCATTTTCTTATCGGTTATGTCGATTCTTTTATGTCGCAGAACCCTGATATCTCGAGCACAAAAGAGGGACAAATATGCCACTTGACATCATCCCCCTGACTAATGATAGTACCGAGTTCACTGTTGCACGTGTATCATGGTCTGTATAGTCTCTCACTCCAATGACGCTTCACTCACTCTTGCAGCGCAGTGCCATGCAGCCGCAGAACGACTCGCATAAAAATCAAGCTTTACAGATGCTATCTTGGAAGAGGCACAGGAGTTCATCTTCACTGTCCAGGAGTTCCCAGATTACATTGACATCGACAAAGACGTTGTTAATAATAGAAGCTTAGAAGCATTTGTTTTTCATGCAGACCATTAAAGGCAAAAAGCAACAAAGCATTTTAGACTTTGTAAAGAAACCATAGTAACCGCGTGTGCAATACTTTCAGAACTGTGTCCGAATGTGTTTATGTGTGTTATGACTGTATTTACACTGTGAGCGAAATTGTGTTTGCAATGTTGGAGAATATAATTAAAGGTTTGTATCAAGAATCAAAGGTGTCTTTTTATCATATACTGGTAAATCTAGTAACAGCTGTCAGAGTGGTTGACGACTGCCCAGATGTTAAATGAAATGAATGAGCTTTGGTCACACGAGCTTTATAGATGGGTTTCACACTCTTCTCAAACATGTAAAGAGCGTAAATACAAACCATGAAATAGAAAACACTCGGACAAACATCACAAATAAAAGAAGGAAAATAGAAATAGTAAATTTGGTGGTAAATAACAGGGTTGGCGAGTTAACCGAGCTCGAGAAGTGGGTTCCACTGTGTCTATTTTGCTTTAATGCAACATTTTATTTTCATAAAAACCACAAGTGAGTCATAGAACTAAAACAAATTTCAGCACAAATAAAAGCAATAGAATAAAGAGAGATATGAAATAAACACTGCTTTAAGTTTTTCAGGTGGGTCTAAACAGTGAGAAATCTTACAGAAATGAAAATAATCAAATGTGAAATTCATTGTAAAAAGTCATGCTTAATGCAGATTAATTATTGCAATTAAAGCAACACAAGTTGTTCAGGCAAGAGCAGAGGGTGATTTTATTTTTGCTAATTTTACTTTGATTAACATGACCGACAGCAGCAGGAATATTAGGCTGCTGTCACTTTAAGAGCTGATGCCAACTCAGGTGCATCTCTAGCACAAGCAGCTGAAAGCTTTCTTACGTTGCTGTGCTGAGTGTCTGCGCTCCACAGATACGGACAGGCTCCTGCGCAGAAGTTGGCGTTATAACCTTTCGGTTCATGGATCCACCTCCAGCCCAGATCCTTCTTGAAGTCAATATAGAGAGAGCGTAAACAGCAGTTGTCCTGCACATTTCTGCGGAATGATAAACAGAGCTGATGTTTAAGCCAATGGTTTGAGAGCTAGAGAAATATAACATGCACAAAATTGTTGCTACACTTTCATATTTCATGCATATCAAACTGCATATTCTTTCAAATATAAATCACCAATTATTAGCTTAAAAAAATATATATTAGCTAAATATAGACTTTAAGAATTTAAAAAAATCTGAATGTTTTACAAATCTTCACGCCATCATATCACATATTCAGAAATGCATTGATTTTTTTTTAATTCAGATTCTTATTGGTTCTAGCTTACATCTGAGAATTGGTTTCTTTATTCATACCTCCCTCTCTCTCTCTCTCTTTGTCAGTTGTAAATTAAAAACTATGAAGTGAGGGCCTTTTCCTACAATGCATCTAAGTTGTGGAGCTCATTACCTGCATCTGTCTTTAGACATAGAAACTTCTTAAGACACATCTTTTTAGTCAATCTTTTGATTTAAAATGTATTACTGTGTTATTGTTCATGTTGTTGCGCTTTGAGTTTGAGAAAGGTGCACTAGAAATAAAATGTATAAAATGTTATATATATAAAATCCCCTTTCAAGGGAATGAGATGCTGTGTCGAACGCTTTGGGGAATACCTGGACGATATCTCGCAAAGCACAATATGTAAACGATCGAATGATCGATCGATCGACCGAGTGTGAGTGACGGTCGCAAGTCGGTGACGTCATGAACCAGGGTGATAAAAGATGCGCTGGAAACCAGTGACGGCAGCTTAGGTGTCTTCGCAAAGAACTGTGTGAGAGTGTGTGTTGTTGTCACGCTGGTTGTTTGAGTTTCCTTCCACTGAACTATTCCCTAGACTAGACTATTCCCTAGACTAGTTTAAAATAAAAGGGCTCTCCAATTTTCAAAATGGCAAATCAAACATTTGTGCAGTGCGCGTCTCCCTGCCCTCACTACTTTTCGGGTGGAGACGCGCACTCACTGTGTGTGTTTGTTAGGGGCTCAGACAGCGCTTCAGAGCGCTGACTGTAATCACTGCAGCCAACCTCTGCTGCAGGTGCTCCGCTCCTGCCTGGCAGACTTTCATACCGAGTCCACCCAGGTTTGCGCTCCCCAGGGCTCGGATCCCGCTGTACTTGAGGCTCTGCGGCATTCTAGGTCCTGGGGTTCACAAATTGATCTGACACCGGGGTGCGAGATGGGCGCTGCCTTATCTCAGCCTTTACCCGGCAGATCCAGTGCCAGTGCACGCCCGAGGGCGGTTACATCTGATCAAGCAGAGGCACAGACGCTGCCTCGATCTATCTTGCCTATATTGCCGGCAGGACAAAGGAGCGTCCTGTCAGTGCGATTCAATATATATAAAAGAGGCATCTGTGACTCAATCTTTTAAAGGTAAGGAAAATAATTTCCTACTGGACGCCCCTCTCTCGTCGTCTAGGTTTTTTGGCGCCGCTATTGCAACGGTCGTTCTAGGAGGTCGTTCTATAAGTTCTAGGAGGGTGCCTGCAGCCGGAGGCGTTCAGTGTGCTACTGCCTCGTTGCTCTCAAATTAGGGGCTGTGAGCTAGCCACAGCCCCAGAGCTCCTCACAATGGGCCGCGCTGAGGCAGAGCGTTGCAACCCGCTAACCCCTCGAGAAACCCTGGGGGTCGGGCCGGCACTCCCAGCCTCAACCCTCTGGCAGGAGGACGGATCTGAGGACCGTCATCCTCGCCAAGAAGGCTAAATCTACGTCATGGCACTAAGGTCTAGGCACTAAGGCCAGGTCTCGCACAGGCGTCGCTCCTCAGCTGCCGCCCGTGAGTCTGGTTGCTCTGAGGAGATCACCCCCTCCGAGGAGGGTCCTAGAGCATTCACTCCAGGCGTACCCCTGAAAACCGGGCCCTGGAGCGTCTGCCACTCAACCTTGAGAGGCTGGTTCCCTCATTAGAATTTCTGGTCGCATCTCATGCCTACCAGAAGTTTCTCATTGGGTCCTGCAAAAAAAAAAAAAAAAAAAAAAAAAAATATATATATATATATATATATATATATTATTCTACCCACCGTGGTGAGCCCTGAGCATGCTCTGGTCACGGAACAGGAAGTAGACACTCTGTTGAGGCAAGGGGCCATAAAATATGTACCTCACTCGGACAGAAAGTCAGGCTTACAGTCGTTACTTCATCTGTCCCAAGAGGGATGGAGGATTGCAACCCATCCTAAATTTGCGGCTTCTAAATTCTCGTCATCAATGTTGACTTTGAACTAGATTGTGACAGATCAGGTCCGAAGACTGGTCTGTCACATCGACCTGAAGGACACATATTTTTATTCCATCCTTCCACAACACAGGAAGTACGTCAGGTTCGCCTTTGGGGGGAAGGCTTACCAATATCGAGTGCTTCCGTTTGGCCTAGCACTTTCACCTCGCACGTTCATCATATGCATGGTCGCAGCGCTAACCCCGCTGCGCCTCCAATGCATCACAGTTCTCAATTATATAGATGACTGGCTTTTTCTACCCAGTTGCTACAGCTAGCGGTTCAACATTGAGATGTTGTTCTTGCGTACTTTTAATGTGTTGGGGTTGAGGCTAAACGCAAAGAAGAGTGTGCTCTCTCCTCTCCAGAGGACCACCTTCCTTGGCGGTGGTATACCAATAACCATTGGGTTTCGGTTATGATGTCTCCACGGTTTTCTCCCGTGTGCATCGATTCCATCCTGTTAGCTGTCAAAAGAGTTTAACTAGGCCAGCCACTCACTGTAAAGCACTTCCAGTGAGTGCCGGGTCTCAGGCAGCAGCTTCCTGCATTACCTCGCTCGGGATGCTGCACAAGGTGGAGTGTGGACAACTCGCTACAGTGGTGGCTCAGAACCAGAGGGTTTTCCCCGAGGGGCAACCCTTTCTGCACTATCAAGGTCACACGGCGAGGCCTACGTGCCTTGGACGCGCACTTTTCTGGAGGTTTTTGGTGGCCAAAAGCGATGTCCAGCCCAGGAAAGTTGACATCTTCAACCTTTATTAAAATATTATTATAAATGTGTTAAAGATTTTATAATCATAGTGCGTAGTTGTCTATGTGGTTGTCATGTTTACCTGCTAGTTCAGCATTGTTCTCTCCCCGTGTCATCAGCATCACCTGTCTTGTCTTTAATTACCTCATTTGTCTCGTCACCTGTTCCCTTTCCCCTAATTATCCTCTCTGTATTTAAGCCCTGTCTTTGTCTTAATCAGGGTCTGTTCTCATCATCACAGTGTGAACCTTTGTATCCTTGATTATGTTTAATAAAAGTAATATGTCTCCTTCCTCATCATCTTCCTGCTTTCATCCCACAAACACGCATGACATTGTGCTTGTAGTCAAAACATGAAAACAAACATGAAAATTTGTTCTGACGTATTTTTTGGTAAGGCTGTCATATAAATAAATTATGAAAACATGCAAAAACAAGAGAAAACAACCAAATATTAATAACTGTACTCAATTTCTGCATTTTCCTGTGAGCTTTCTTTTTCACAGTAAATTAAAACCTGAAGCTAATTATTGGATATTATAGCTAATTTGGTTAGATAAATACCTTAACTCCAAAGTTTAGTGTTTTTTATTGGATTAATGTAATTTCACTGTGGTCAATTCAATTCTAATTCACACACATTTAAACCTTTCTACACATTTAAATCATTGGTGACTCATCCTGCACTGCACCGTTTTCTGCCCAATCTAATGCCCTCTATGATGTTGCTTTCTTGTCCTTCACTCTACTATAACCTACAACAGGCTAGAAAGTAGCAAATAATGGTTCACAGCTGTTTAATGTCCACTGGCTATAAAAAAAAAAAAAAAAAGAAAAAGGAAAAGGATGAGTCCTTGGAGACGTCCCACCCAAACCTTCTATTCCAACAGGAAATTTGTCAACACAGGAAACAAAATGGTTCTTTCAAGTGATTTCTTCAAATTCTGGATTCTGGCCAACACTGATCATCAGATCTTTTTATGATCTGCACAGAAATGTCTGATAGTTTCTTAGCTTGTTAACACTGGATGTTATCACGGATACGTCAGGAAGTGTATAATTAACAGCACATTGGTATAATGTGATCGTGACAGCTATGGGCTGGACAAGCGAGAATACAGATGATTTTTATTAAAAGACAATCGAGCTACATTAACTTTAATCTAAGAGTGAAAAGTGTTCCAGTTCATTGATTAAGTTCAGTCTGCATTGATAGGTGGTCCAGTCTGTTTTGATATGTGGCTCATCGATTGCATAATCCCGGACTGACATCTGGCTGTTTTTAACATTTTGTTGCGGTTCAGATACGGACTGTGGGAAAAAGCTCCTACCTGGAGCAGAAGGCTGCGTCCAGAGCCCGTTTCTGCCGATGGCTCTTGTGTTGGGACTCCAGACGGTACGATGGCAGCAGCATCAGCAGCAGGTGTGCAGACTGGCCACTGTGACGGCGCTTTTTAAACATCTTCAGATCACCTCCGTGCACAAAGCTGTCATCTATGCCTGTGAAATCAGAGACAAACGTAACGTTCCTGCATGGGTTCGATTCCCAGGGAATGTCTATTGAATGTCCCTAGGCTATTGTATATAGTTAAAAACTAAAATAAACTAATTTAAAGTGCATTTTTATATTGCACTATTTTTAAACCTGTTTCTGTGAATACTCTCCATTAAAAACAACATAAAATATACCATTTTGTTTAATATTTCTGTATATCATATATACAGAAATATATTATGTTAGTTTTATTAACAGAATTTTTTTTCTTCATTTTGTCAATTTTTTATTCGTTAGTAGAAAATGCTGATGTATACTTCAAAAAGACATCCCCAAGATGTCTTAATTTATACAAAATTAAATGAATGAACTAAAATGAACAATTGACTGTCATCCTAAGAAAAAATCCCCCAAAAAGTATTTTAACTAATAAGTTGTTGGCTTGTGTCTTTGCGAAAATAAATATTTTGGATTAACATTAAATCAAAATGTAAGATATTAACAAACCAGAAATTATTATAAGATTATATTATATAAATATAATAAAATTATGTGATATTAATAATTATAAGAGGCGAAAATAAAATAAAATCCAATAAAACCCCTAAAAACACAATCTGACTAAATAATGTTTGAAAGCACTGCCATTTTTTATTTTTTATTTTTTTAGGACAATGAGGAGAATCAACACAAAAACGTGTTCAATATAATTTAAGTAGTCTCTGACTAGGATCTGGAATCTAGAAAAAGGGTGGAAGCTTTAAAGAAGTTCAAATATAAGCTAGTTTTTATTTGTGTCACATTTTTTGGTGACTACATAATTCCCACATCTTCAATTGTTTTATTTCATAGCGTTGATGACTTTATTATTATTATGAAATGTGACAGATAGGCATAATCTAGAATGTGGGTGTGTCCCGATTATGGACTAGTTGTGTACATTTTAAGCCCCCTTTTGCTTTGAATTTATTCGGAGGGATTCAGGACTCAATCAGGCCCACTTTTTCCCTCAAACATTTATTTCCAGCTTGCTTTTCTTTTTCTCAAACACACACACAGCCCTAACTCACAAACTAACACTCGCACCCCCACCCAAAGCCACCTGCAAAGCGTGTCTCCAGCTCCTCACTCTTGTTGGGGATGATGTAATTATTTGACGGCACAAATGTGCAGCAGGGACAGTGCAGGCTGATCTTGAATCCATTGTTTCTGTCTGGTGGGAGAGAAAAACAGTGATAAAAAACACTTGCACAGCAAGGTCAGATAATCCACAGCAGATAAATGAGCTCATCTCTGGATCCGGCCCCTGATGTGAGTGAGCCCACTCCCATGATCCCTCAGGACTCACACACGCCGTCACTGCTGTCTCTCAGCTCCAGCATTCATCATAGCCATCTCTGTGTGGATGTCTATCGCTCTCCTGCGTAATGTGATGGAGAACTGCTGGGCTCAAACTGTTATGATGTCATGAACGCTGACGATGATCCTACACCTTCATGCCCTGGTCTGTTATCACTGATATTCTTTTGCACTTTGAAAGCTTTGGTGAAAACTCACAAATCCTTGCATGTGTGAAGGATGATCTTTTGAAGATCATTTAAATATGTTTTACAAAGGAAATACTATTTCACACGTTTATAAGTGTGTACACTTTTATTTACTTATAAATGTGTCCATTAAAAAACTACCATTAATCTACAAATTGATTTCGCTAGAGCTTTAGCTTCTCAAGAACCAATGAGGTTCATTCTCGTGTTACGCATCACATTTGAGCTTTAGCGAGAACCAATGAGGTTCATTCTCGTGTCACGCATCACGTTTGAGCTTCAGCGAGAACCAATGAGGTTCATTCTCGTGTCACGCATCACGTTTGAGCTTCAGCGAGAACCAATGAGGTTCATTCTCGTGTCACGCATCACGTTTGAGCTTCACAAGAACCAATGAGGTTCATTCTCGTGTTATGCATCACGTCTGAGCTTCTCAAGAACCAATGAGGTTCATTCTCGTGTTACGCATCCCATTTGAGCTTCTCAAGAACCAATGAGGTTCATTCTCGTGTTACGCATCACATTTGAGCTTCAGCGAGAACCAATGAGGTTCATTCTCGTGTTACACATCATGTTTGAGCTTCTCAAGAACCAATGAGGTTCATTCTCGTGTTACGCATCACGTTTGAGCTTCTCAAGAACCAATGAGGTTCATTCTCGTGTTATGCATCACATTTGAGCTTCTCAAGAACCAATGAGGTTCATTCTCGTGTCAAGCATCCCATTTGAGCTTCAGCGATAACCAATGAGGTTCATTCTCGTGTTACGCATCACGTTTGAGCTTCTCAAGAACCAATGAGGTTCATTCTCGTGTTATGCATCACGTTTGAGCTTCTCAAGAACCAATGAGGTTCATTCTCGTGTTACATGTCACGTTTGAGCTTCTCAAGAACCAATTAGGTTGTCGTGCATCAATAAGAATAAGATTAAGTTGAAATTGGATTAGTTGAAGTTGGGTTAGAATAAGTTATTATAGTTGTAAAGTTACTCATAGTCAGTGAATGTGTGTTGAGGATCATCAAAATAAAGAGTTATCAGATATTAAACACAGTCTACTAATACTCTAATGAGAGTTAGTAACATTACTCATAGTCAACAGAATGTTCAAAAGGGAACATCAAAATAAAGTATTACCGACATCTATAGTGAAACACTCTCACACTCCTTTACCTCTGTGCAGCAACCACTCACTGACGGCCTCTGTAACGTCAAACGATAGCCACTCCCCCTCCATACGGGTGCGCACCACCTTGCTGTCAATGTAGCGCTGTGTGGGTGATGTGAGCTCTTTATGGCCTAAAATCTAAAGAAACAGGAAAAGCATCAATACTGATCAACCACAAACTCTGTCAATGACGTGCCAGCCTCCATTCGCCCTATATGATATGGTACCCTGTCCAGTGCCTCAGCCACAGCTCCCTTCCTCCCATTGGAAGCTCCCTGATTGATTAGCCAGGTCTGGGAAATGCTTGGAGAGGCTGTGGTGGCGGAAACAGATGCTGGACAGGGTGCACTGTTATTCCTCTGTCCTTCGTGGCTGCATGTTTACATTGGACAGCTCAGCTCTTAATGCGTAAAACACTGCTTCAGCTGTAACGCTGCAATGGCTCAGCTTCCTTCCATCAGGCCGTGGAGGTGAACGTGGGATGGAGAGGCTCAGATGGAGGCCAAAATGGAGATACTAATTGTAGGATCCATAAACTGGAGCTACTGGGGTCTGCTGTCCATAAACCAGTCGAGGGGCTTTTGTGGGGGTTTGGTATCGAGTTACACAACTGCTGATATGGAGATGAATAACACTTAATTGGTTTAACTGGAGAACTGAATTACAAAGATATGAGGGATCCATTCATTTATTCCAAAAAATACAACTGTAAGATTTTGTTTTGAAAGACATTAATGTTTCATTCATCAAGAATGCATTCAATTTCTCAAGTGACAGTAAAACATTTATGATATTACAAAAGATTTGTATTTGAACTTAATGTTATTAAATGGCAACTGTTTCGACCCTGATAATAAAAAATAAATATTTTTTTGCTGCATGTTTTATCAGTTTAATCACATAGATATTTGCATAATACTTTACAATAGGGTCTCATTTTTTAACATTAGTTGATTAACATTAACTAACATGACCTAAGAATGAGTAATAGATTTATTACTGTATTTATTAATCTTTGTTTATTCTAGTTAATAAAAATGTAGTTGTTCATTGTTTGTTCATATTAGTTCACAGTGCATTAATTAGCTAACGTTAACTGTTTTTTTAAATTGCTCTTTCTACTCTTTCAGTTTGAGCTGTTTCACCAGTTTTCCCCAAATCATTTCTTCACTTAAGACACGAGTCCATTCTTGAAGTGAACGTTTGCCTGTACTATGATTAGATTGACTGCCCCTGATCTTGAACTAGTCAAGGTAATATGTAGATAAACTATATTAAATGTATTATGCTGCACTGCATTAAAGTTCACTTTAATTATAAAGGCTGTTTTCTCCTGACCAGCTACAAGAGGATCATTAACATGAGTAATAAAAATGGAACAGGATCAACCTCTCCCTTCCTTCCAAACTCCTTTTAAAACCTCCCTAACACATTCACCATCTCTGTGTTAGTGGGACAGTGTTTACTGCACCTGTCATGACAGACCTGACACATGAACAGAGAGGAGGGGAGCGAGGTTAAATGGAGAGGCAGGTGGGAGGTGGGGAGCACAGGCCTCGACAGCACTGGGATTTTATTTAGCCCTTGAGACGCTCGCAACTCTAAATCACCAAACAGCATTCCACACTCACTTCTCTCCACACACACATAAAACCCTGCTGATCGATGGGCTGGAGATCTACAGCACCCTTAAGATAAATAAACGAACATACGAGGAAAGAGGAGGAGGAGAAGAGAAGTTAAAAAGTGCATGTGTGGGCGCTTTTTCACACATTGGTTTACACAAGTCTTTTTGACGTCAGAGCTTGGTTCACTTGGTTGGTGTGAAAACCGTTTTCTGGACATAAGTGTGTGTTGGTGAACCACAGTCCTTCTGAAAACGTGGCTTAGGTTACGATTAACTCTGGAT
Organism: Rhodeus uyekii; assembly: GCA_037043235.1. Classification (NCBI taxonomy): domain Eukaryota; kingdom Metazoa; phylum Chordata; class Actinopteri; order Cypriniformes; family Acheilognathidae; genus Rhodeus; species Rhodeus uyekii. Next base: position 570,021 of record JAWRVZ010000147.1, read on the forward strand.
TGGCTCACAGGCTCATTGGAACTCAGAAGACTTCTTTATTATTTATTTATTTCAGCTATACACTGTTAAAAAATATTTTTTAAAGTTCTAAAAGAAAGATTATTGGAGTGATTTTTACAGGAAAAAATATTTCAGTCCTCTTGATTCAAAACTTTTAACATTTAACATTTAACTCAATGCATTACTTGCAAATTCTTTGTAATTAACTGTGAAACGTGATAGCAATTTCTGCGTGGCGATCTGTTGTTTATTTCCTAGAATTCATTTAGCAAAAATGAAAATGCACATATAAAACACATGTTGATTATGGAAGTTTATTTCCAAGTATTAAAAAATAAGGAATACCAAGGCTTTTTTTTCTTCGATTTCTTGATTCACAATTTGGAATGTATAATTTGCAAATGCGAGTTTATATCTTACAGTTGCGGAAAAAGTCAGATAAGCAATGTATAAACTTGTTTTATACTTGCCTTATTTATTTTTCATTCTTTATCGTAATTAAGCTTCCATAGTTAACTTCCAAATATTCAGATCAAAGCTAAATGATCTGAGTTCCTGATTGATTTTGATCACAAACTTTTTGCTATCTTGTGACTTTCATAAGAGATTAAACAGATAATGCAATGAGCAATTTACAATGAGCTTCACCTATAGCAATTTATCTGTTCAATAAAATACCTTACTCACCTATTGAGTAATAAAAACACCATCACTTTTACAACATTTCAAATCCCTCAGTCCTCGTCAGTTCCGAAGAGCCAAGCTAATGTTGATTCTGGTTTTATTACGAGCTCTGTCAAATTCTCTTTTTTGCAGCAGACTCTGTTCTGCGTTTTTTTTTAAATGGGTGCATATCCCAGTATTTTGGAGACTTTGCGGATTCATGTAAAACTTTCTGTGACCACTAACGTCTGCCCTCCCACACCAGCCACACGTCAAAACAGCCAGAGCAACTTTTCTCTGTTTAAGAATATGAAAGAATTCACACAGACGAGTGATGCATGTACCCAATTTCCTTATGCAAAAAACAATCATGTCAGGTCTAAAATATAAACATGTACCATAGTGAATCAGAATTTTTTTTGAATTATTTATAATTTTTCAATGTAAAAACCAGAGAAGATTGATTTCATGACAGTTGTTCAGAAGTTAAATGAGTGCATGAAATCAAACAAAATGCTATAATGAGAAAGGTCTGAGGGACAAGACAAAACGCACCTGGTAAAGCTCAATGCGCTGCTCAGACACACGGGCCTTTGGGTTCTGCAGCCTGAAGATCCTGAGCTCAGCCTTCACCAGGTTTGAGGCATTTTTCTCCATGGAGCTCACATCAAACCTTAGCCTCCTGAAGTACGGGTTGTAATGTGTTGGAGAGATGACATCTGAAACAAACAGAGGGCACTGTTACAGACCGACTTAAGACACTTTCTTCATATACAAAGAATGTAGTCCCTTTATCTTTTACACCATTTTACTTTTACGAGTTTACTTTTATCCAAAGTGACTTGCATTCAAGAAACACATTGACATTCTAATCAGTTCTTGCTTTCCCTTGGAATCGAACCCATGACCTTGATGTTGTAACGCCATTCTCAACTTGCAATTTCACGCTGTCCACTTTCTATCTGACACCATTTTTTTGTCAGTGTATAAAATGACATTTAAAGATTTAGTCCTACTAAGTGCATCAAAAAAGCATTCTTAAGTACTACTAATTGCATTTAACACATTTAGACTATATTATTAAATACAGTGGAGTTCGGTTATGTCGACGGCCTCGGGGGTTGCAAAAAAGCATCGAGATAACTGTTTAGCGAGATAACCCATATAACATATATTACATATATTAACATATATTTTCCCACATATAACCCGCAGACGCAGATAATCCACACACTCATATAGCAGCGGGTTTTGGGTTTTGTGTAAAAATTCGTTGGCATAACCCGCACCCATAGATTGATGAACTTTTTTGTGTAAGATCACATTTCAAATTTCAAATGTTGCTCGCATGACTTCAATTATCCACAACTGTTCAGGCTCGGTACACAGTGCTTGTGCGTGAAATTCACACAATGAAAAAAACAACAAGTCAAAATCAGAAGAAAAACAAAAAGCAGTGTCTCCCGCTCCGCTCGTCCCTTTAAGAAGCGTGTTGTGTTGATCATCGGATGAGACGAGAAGATCCCGCCCTCATGGATCCCTATCAGCGCCAGCTGTCAGAGTGATAGTGCAAGTGAAGCACCCCAGCTGTCAGCTGTCAGAGCGCCAAAGACAACAACCCTCGCAAGAAAGAAAAATTAAAATTTATTGATGTACATGATGTGAGTTATTAAATGAGAATGTACATGCTCGAGTTTTTGGTGTCTTTTTACACAACAGTGTTGCCGCAATTTATTTGATGAAGGGATCGGCATTCATCTAAAAAAAACGTGGAGTGAGCGGACCGCGATCCACGTGCAAGGCAAACTCAAACTCAAACTCAAACTCAAACTCGCATGCGCAGTGAACTAGGTACGCAAATTAGTCACGAAATAACCATGTGAAGTGGTGATTTTGTCCCTCTTTTGAGCTCGAGATATTAGATTTCGGCGACATTAACGAATCGACATTTAAAGAATCGAAAATACTAAGAAAAATAGGGAGTTTGGCGGTTCCACTTCAAAAACGTCAACATAATAGGATTGGCGAGTTAACCGTGACTCGAGAACTCCACTGTAAACTCCACTGTATTTAATTGTATTCATTTTCACAAGGGTCTGTTCATATTGCTAACACAGCTCATGGCACTCAAGGTGTTTAAGCAGTTTAAGACTCAGCAGAGCACAGTGCTGTGATGATGTCAGTGTTTACGTGCGAGCCCTCGTGCCTGTTGGGCAGGGATGCAGTGTGATGAAACACATCTCTTGGGCTGAGCTGTCACGCGAGGGTCAGCTGGGGTACAGACCCGCTCCATATGGTTCCCGAGTGAACCCAGTAGCCCAACATTCAGTACTCAAAACCATGTGTGAATGTCATGCGCTTTGACAGGCTCCGTACACACAGCGCGTGCCGAGAACCATGTGTGCAACAGCGAGATGAGAGCGACAATCGGCACAGTAGCTCAACAAATTAACAAAGACAACCAAAGCCACATGCACGACTGTGTAAGCTAATGTCTGAGGGATCCAGCAGCAGGCCGCCGTGTGACGTGCAGCGATACACTGCGTCTGCTGAAACTGCTCCACGTGGTAGTCTAATTCAAGAGGGTTAAAGGGATGAATATTCTGTCATTAATTACTAATCGTAAAATCAATTTTTCAAATGAAAGTGGTAGTTGCATAGCTCTCAATGGAGAAACAGATGTGTTCTGAAGACGAACAAAAGTATTATGCCCTTGGATGAGGGCGGGTAATTAATGGCAGAATTTTCATTTTTGGGGTGAACTATCCTTTTAACCCACCACAACACACCATGAGCTTAGTGTGCTCTGCAGCAATATGGAGAGAAACCATGCGAGCATTGCACAGAAGCCAGGGATCACAGAGGCTCAACGGTTTGTTTAATAAGCCTACGCAAGCAGGACAGCCATTCACATGAGACGGACAGAAGAAGACATTTGGCAGCTGCAGCAACTGTAACAGCAATCAGTTATTTAAAGCTAAACCCTGTTCTGATGGCTTCTGCGTTTTATTCTACTGCAAAAACGACAAGTGTCAGATCGCAAGCACCAGAAGTCTATAAATCCTTACAAGCATGGTCACATTTATGCAGGAGCCAACTCCAACTCTTCTCTTGACCAGCTGGACAGAAGGGCCAAGACTTTCTCCCTCCATCACACTCACAATGAGCCAGCATAAGGGCCAGTGTTTGCATGCCGACTCATGAAAGGCTGTGCTGTGCTGGTCCTACACTGGACGCTTTGAGCAGGGTTCACTGGAAACCACACCGCACACTCTTCACCAGCCAGTGCGCACATTCGGATAACCATACTTCTAATCTCTGTACGCCACAAGCTTTCTGTCACTCTGCAATCCACGGGGAAATATGGGCTGACGCAGGAAGCAAACCGCTGATTTACAGAGATTCAGTAGCAGAGACTTTGCGACCGCTGATTTACATGAACGCAACATAAAAATGATTAGTTACATGTGGTGCCGCTGTGGTCTGAACAAACTCATCAGAACCACATTAACATGCAGAGAGCTGGATTATAATTACAGTGAAAACACAGAAAATATTAGAATGTGTAGAGACATCCAAAAATGATAGGTACTGATTATTTTGTATAAAAAGAGCAGAAAATACAGCATTTTACTATTATATATTAATACAAAGTCAGTCAGCCAGTCAGATTGGAGTATGCCCGGTTGGGAACGAGCCTTGGAGTTTTAAGTCCACATGTCATCTAAAATTAAAGGTCATGTGACACACTCCAAAAATATTTAGGCCTAAGTATAAGATTTATGCGTTTGAACTGAATTACAGCATTTTAAGATAAACTATGTGATGCATATTTGCCAGACATGCATAAATTAAACAGGAAAGCTTTCTGCACTCACATCTTTTATTATCATGTCATAGTTATTCATAGTTATTATTAGGTTAAAATTGTAAAACAAATAGTTGAAAATTTTATATGTAATTTAAATGTATAAATCTTGAATTTATTCATGAATATTATGTCGAGTGCAGCATGTACAGTGGAGGCCAAAAGCATGTAAACTTGCCAAAAATTGGTTTTATTTTACTCAGCAAAAAAAGCCAACAAAAGCACACATCACAATCAGTTTAATAATACTCAATAATCAATAATACTCTGTTGGTTCTCTCTTGTTATTCTTTGTATGACAGTCTCGCCAAAAATGATATCGGCACAATCTGACATGCTTCATTCAGTTATTATCACAAATAAAACAATCTACTACAAGCTTATAAAATCTTTAACATATTTTTAATAATATTTGAGGTATAGATGTCAATTGACGCAGGCCGGACATGACTTTTGGCCCGACTTTACTGGCACTGTAAAAGAGTGAAACTGACTCTCTCTCTCTGGGTGTATTTTATGTCTGATCTTCAGGAATGAAAATATCTCGAAAAGGCTTAATGTTCCCATCTGAAGAATTTTACTGGCTTACATAAACTTGTTGATAGCACCTCATTACCAATCCCCAAAAATTGTATGTATGTGTATACATATATATATAAATAACATGATGTAAGAGTTTTTCCAATAAGAAGAGATAACGTTGGAAAAGATTAGTCAGATCTACTGCTGAAATTGAACTGGATAAACCCGATATAAAGTGCCTGCAAAGCGCAATAGCCCTAATGAATCATTCACATCTTGCTCTCGAATGCACACACACACACACACACACACACACATACACACCTACTACACATTAATAATAACAAATAGCCTTTTTTAACCTTCTCATAAATCACTCGTCAGGATTGCCATTGCAAACGCTTGGATCTTAAACTCAGGAAGTCTTTGTGAGTGAAGACCACTTGTGATGCACGCCAAAAAATATGCAGAGTGGCTTGATCTCACAAGAGCTTCCTTCCTGAGAGGAAAGACATTACAGAGCTTCACCACGGCGGCCACCAGTTCCTTCGTTATCGAAAAATGCTTATCTGACACTTCTGCACAGTTTCCAGTGAATAAACCTTCACTGAACCCTGATACGCACATCTGTGAAGACATGACATCATGTACGGTCGTTTTAAACACTAAAACCATAAGCCCTGTGGGTGAATAAGCTGTTTACCCTGTGTGAAATATACATCTTGAAGGTATTAAGTAGTTAAATAGACATGGACACAGATTCCCGGTTAGTGATCTGCTCCCCTGAACGCTCACTGATCAAACACCTGTGCCAGGAAATGCCTCCCAGCGTCCTTTGCTCCTCCGCTGACCCCAGTCCTACTTCCTGTGTGCTGGATTTCCTCCAGGCTTTAATGAAACAGTCAGATTAGCGAGCTTGTCTGTTTGATGACACGGCTGTCCGTCCTTCCGTCTCAAAATAACTCCTGTTGCCGAGCGGACAATCTCTCTCTCTGGCTGGAAAGCGCTGTCAGATGTGCGGTTGTCAGGGAAAGAGTTAGCGTTTGATTCAAATTACACGTCAGCGCTACGCCTCCGCGACACACACTAACACTTGAGCATATAGTTTCACCTTCTATCAACATTATAGTAAAACGGCCCACTCATCATCTACGACAGATGTTTCAGGTCGTCTGTCATGAGGCTCATTAGTGGCTCGAACTCTCATCAGTGACCCGTGAAGAGCTTTCACTGCAGTCAGCAGACAAACACAACAGCTGGAGGGAACGCTGTTTAACAACAAATACTGGTCACACTTTATATTAGGTGTCTTTAACCACTACGTACTAACATGAAAAATAAGTACAGTAATACCTTGAGATACGAGCATCCCGACATACGAGTATTTTGAAATACGAGCATGATTTCTAACAATTCTTGCTTTGAGATACGAGCAGCTTACAGACGCTGATGCTAGCAGCGCTCGGAGCAGCTCAAGCTCCTCATTTATGGGTAATTGCATATGATCTCCACTAGAGGCAGCTTGGTTTTACAGCGGGGGTTACCGGGGGCAACGAGTGATTCACCAGTATTAAGCTGGGAGCAGCACGAGTTATGAGTGTTCAATAATAATAAATATGAGTTTCTGAGTCTATCCAATACACAACACGGGAAGAAACACTACACTTCCGTATTGTGTTTGCGTTATGTAATCCCTCCCTCCCTCCTCCTCCGCACATGCCGTCATTAGCCGCTACTGTATCGTCTGTCTCGAAGAAGAACTCATAATTAAAACCACATTTTATTTTATATCACAGGAATCCTTATATACTATAATTGTGTGTGTGTGTGTGTGTGTGTGTGTGTGTGTCTTTATAGCAATTAAAACATGTTTTTTTAATTGTTATTAGCACAATAACAATTGTTATAATAACAATCCCAATTTTTGTTATCAACAGTGTAATTATAGATATAATTACATGCAAACAAATATATAATTTAAGCACAATATAAAAATATATGTACAGCTTAAATGTTAGTACATAGTAATTAAAGACACCCAATATAACGTGGGACTCTTTTGGTGAAGATCTTGTATTGACAGTGCAAGAGTCCGTCACTCTGTAACATCTCCTCCAGAAAACACCAAAGACCTTCATGCTTTCACTCAACCATTCATTCACAATTTGAGCCTGATGAATCTTGACATTGTCATTCTGGAATACGGCCAAGACGTGTCTCTTCCTACATGACTGTTTAAGAAATCAATTAGGGTTAGAAAAACTATTGCCAAACATAAAACATGCAAGAAATATGATAATCACTGCAATAATGATGATCCAATAATAGACTCTTCAGCATTTGCCTATTTATATCCATACAGCGTCTTTTTTTTGGCTGGGCTTTGGATATTCATACATATATACATATATACAACGTAACACTTAATATTCATCAATTGTATTAATTCGTCTGCTCTTTTTAGGCTGCCGTTCAGCCAAACAAACTTTGTTTATAATGTTTTCATGTGACCACTGTAAAGCTGCTTTGAAACAATCTTTATTGTAAAAAGCGCTAAGGTGACTTGACTTGACATACGTGTACATATATATGTTTGTTTGTTTGTTTGTTTGTATGTATGTATGTATGCATATTTACACATGTATGTTGAAGTGGGGTGATTGCAATAAATAATAATAATTGCTCATAAAAACTGCACATATAATCTGTGCTGCTCCCACTCAGCTCGAGCGTCTAGTGTGAAACATGCGTCATGTTTTTCAAAAAACGTAAGACTTTTTTCATCATTGACAGACAAATTAAGATGTTTTTAATGAAACCTAACACATTCCAGTCCTTCCACCACCGTTTGGACACTTGCTAAATGTGTAAGATCAAACCTCAATGAGGAGAGTAATGAATGACTTTGCATTTTTGGGCGAACTGACCCTTTCGATCACTCAGCAACATCAATTCTGTCCCATGTCCTCAACATCATGTCGAAATTCGAGAGCTGCAGCAGAAAGAAAGATTTTTACTGAATGATAATGTAAAATTGAGTCTGTTTCCCCGTACAAAGCTAGTCTGTGATTATAGAGGTTGCAGATGTTAACTTCAGACACTCTACTAGCAGCTTTGCAACTATGTCAGCCAACTCTCATTAGTGTTAGTAGTAGCAGTTAGTGCAAAGTTACTTTTGGACAGTAAAACATGAGTTGTGGTGCATCAAAATAGTGTTAGCAAATATTCAGTCTACTAATACTCTCTGTCTAAAGTAAACTAAATAAAGTGTTAGCATTTTGTATGAGCGAACTATTCCTTTAAACAGCTGAGCAAGTAAGCAAAGAGCTTTCCAACACAAAATGCCTTTTTAGCCTCACATATTACAAAACAAACATAGACGCTTACTTGTTTTTAACACACAGACACAAAGAATAGTGTTTATAATATTTTCAAAGGTATAAGTTTTAGTTACCGAGGAGACCTATGCCACAACATGTGGCTTCAATAAAAATATGACATTAAGGGCCTTATTTATGGGGATATATTCGTTTTCTCAGTTTTTACAAGCAGTGAATTATGAGGAAAATATTCAAACGTTTGTTCACATTCAAAAGACTTGATCCTGATTTATGAGTTCAAGAAATTGCCGGATGCAACAGTTTGCAACCTCAGAGTCACTTTTACCATTTGAAAATGGAAACTGAGACCAAATACTGATATAACTACGTGAAACCTCCGGGAAGGGGAAGCAGGGGGAAAGCATTTGACCTACTTTTGAGCATTTCTCACTTCTGTAAGACATGCTCTCGGATTCCCTCAGCAGGATGCGCTGCTCTCGTCCTGTCCGGAGAGGGAAAGAGAGAGAGGAAACGGGAGAGCGCCGGCTGACCGGAGGCAGCGAGATGAGCGTTGCACTGCTGGTCGGGAGTAACGAAGACAGTATTGACTCTAGTACTGACTAGAACAGCATTTCAATAGCATGACAGTAGTTAAACTGTTTTCAAGACATTGTTGCCTTTCCAATAATGAGCTACTTTTTCCATTCAGAGGAGCATAGCTTGCTAAAATGATACATCTCCGGCTATCAAACATATGTTCGAAGAGCATTTTGCTAATATAACGAATGTCGGAAATTAAGAGCTGATAATGTGAACCTCACTCCCCTGGGATCTTTAGTGTCATTTTTAGAGCATGCTTTTAAAAATGTTTTAACTAAACGTTTAAATTTTTCTTCCCTCAGAAAATTGCTGAATTATTATTTTTGAATGATGAATGAGAGACCTTCAGTAAAGTTGACAGACTCCGCGTGTCAACCCAGCAAATGGGTCAAAGTGTGAAATATCCCAACACAACAATTACATACAGCTTCTTTGTATTTCCCGGGTCGTTCCTGTCTTGTCAATCACTCCCCTCGTTAGTCTCGTCAAGTGTTCCCCATCGCCTCATGTTTAATACCCTCCTGTGTTCTCACGTCTTGGTCGGCTGTTGCTAGTGTGTTGATGCCGTCTTTTTGTTCCATGTTTGTCACGATCGGGAAACGGGAGGACTCAAGTGCTAGTGGAAGGATGATTTATTAACAAAAAGTAAGTAAACAAACATGCAACAGAAACACCCACGAGGGGGAAAAAACATAACGTAACCAAAGAACAACTTGAACACAAAACAAACCGGGAATTCAGGGCATGGAACAAGGCAGAAATCACAAGGAAGGAAACACATGAATGACAACGACGCAACGCCGGACAGCAAACACTGAGGGATATTTATAGGGCACATGAGGGAAGGTAGTGATGAGACACAGCTGGGATGATTAAGGGAAACAAGGAGGCGGGGCAGACACTAATGAGACAAACACACGGAAGAGAGAGCAGTGCCACGGTTCTGTCCACTAGAACACTAATAACACTGGAAACAGGGACAGAACCGTGACACTACCCCCCCTCTAAGGAACGCCACCTGGCGTTCCAACATGAGACAAAAACCCAACACCAACATCAAGCATAACACACAGGACAGGGAACTCAAGGAATATAGAACACCAGGGAAGGGAGGGAGGAAGAAAAATCAGGCAGATCAAAATCAAAACCAGAAAAGAAAAGCGTCCACAACCTAGGGAACAAATCAAAATTAAACACAAAGTCCAGGAAGGAGCTGGTGGAATGAGCCAAGGAGGCTCAACCGGGTCAAAGTTCCTGGCTGAGGACCAGGGAGGAACCGGCGAATCAGGCGGGACCGGCGGGTTGAGCCACGTGGGCTCCGGAAGGGCCAGCGGATCAGGCGGCAAGAGTTCAGACACCCGCCACAAAAGTTCAGGTTCAGGCCACGAGAGTTCAGGCTTGCCTGGCGGATACTGCAGGCAGAGTTCGGGGTCTCCCGACAGATCAGGCAGGCAGAGTTCGGTGTTGCTCGGCGGATCAGGCAGGCAGAGTTCAGGCCGCAAAAGTTCAAGGTCGGCCGGCGGCGCCGGCAGGGCGAGGCGCGCACGGGGCGCCGGCAGGGCGAGCAGTCTCGGGGGCGTCGGCAGGGCGAGCAGTCTCGGGGGCGCCGGCAGGGCGAGCAGTCTCGGGGGCGCCGGCAGGGCGAGCAGTCTCGGGGGCGCCGGCAGGGCGAGCAGTCTCGGGGGCGCCGGCAGGGCGAGCAGTCTCGGGGGCGCCGGCAGGGCGAGGCGCACACGGGGCACCGGCAGGGCGAGCAGTCGCGGGGGCGCCGGCAGGGCGAGCAGTCGCGGTGGCGCCGGCAGGGCCTCTGGAACTAATGGACCGGAGGAGGTCTTTCTCCTCCTCCTCCTCCTCCTCTGCTTCCGAAGGTGACAAGCTGGTTCTGGGACGGCGGCCTCCGGGCCGGCAGCGGGCTCCGGGACGGCGGCCTCCGGACCGGCAGCGGGCTCCGGGACGGCGGCCTCCGGACCGGCAGCGGGCTCCGGGACGGCGGCCTCCGGACCGGCAGCGGGCTCCGGGACGGCGGCCTCCGGACCGGCAGCGGGCTCCGGGACGGCGGCCTCCGGACCGGCAGCGGGCTCCGGGACGGCGGCCTCCGGACCGGCAGCGGGCTCCGGGACGGCGGCCTCCGGGCCGGCAGCGGGCTCCGAGACAGATCTGTTTCTCCTCCGCCTCCGCTTAGGGGCCACAGGGGAACTGATACCCCACTTGACCACGGGCGGAATTGTGAGACGGTTAGTGGGTGGAGAGTTAGGTTTAGGGCGAGACTCCCGTTCCCTTTGCTGAACGTGTCCAACAAAGTCCCAAAAGCTCAGGCTCTCCAACCTATCAAAGTCCCAGTAGACTAGCGGTCGGTCCAGACAAAGGTTGAATGCCTCCTTTAAGTCGGCCTCAGTGTAGTCCAAGTCGTCCATCTCAATGAGAAACGCGCAAGCTAGTTCCCTCACCTCAGTCCCCAACTGACGGATATACTGGGAATTTATCCTTTGCATCATCACGTCGAGGGTAGACGGCCTGGACGGACAATAAGGGCGGTAGGTCCCCATACTAAACGTCCAAAAAGGAAAAAAGAAAAATAATAATCCTCCACCGCTGAGTCCTTAAATGGTTGCGTCGTTCTGTCACGATCGGGAAACGGGAGGACTCAAGTGCTAGTGGAAGGATGATTTATTAACAAAAAGTAAGTAAACAAACATGCAACAGAAACACCCACGAGGGGGAAAAAACATAACGTAACCAAAGAACAACTTGAACACAAAACAAACCGGGAATTCAGGGCATGGAACAAGGCAGAAATCACAAGGAAGGAAACACATGAATGACAACGACGCAACGCCGGACAGCAAACACTGAGGGATATTTATAGGGCACATGAGGGAAGGTAGTGATGAGACACAGCTGGGATGATTAAGGGAAACAAGGAGGCGGGGCAGACACTAATGAGACAAACACACGGAAGAGAGAGCAGTGCCACGGTTCTGTCCACTAGAACACTAATAACACTGGAAACAGGGACAGAACCGTGACAATGTTCTTCTTAAGTTTTGCACAAGAGTGCGATTTTGTTTAAAGTTTTCGTTTGAAATAAAGTGAGTTTCTGCATTCAACCTGTTTCCGAGACTCCGCATCGCACACGAACAACCTGGTTGTGTGTAACACACTGTTGTTTTGCTCCAACATTTGCTTAAAGAAAAATTGTAACAATCATGTATGAGGTAAAATGAACCCAGCTCCTAGTCAATATGACTTGACATTGGGTTTTATCCCATATTTAGCCAGGACTGGCTAACCCTCACCTAAACATTATACAAATGCTACTTGTGAATGTTCTCTGAACATTCTAAAACAAGTAGTAAAACAACCCTCCATATGTTACGCTATTGGTGTGCGAGACACAGGAGGAGCCACAGGAGATACTGCTCAATACTTTATTAACGAAGAAACCAAAACACTAGAATAAACAACAGAAAAGGCACGCGAGGGTGCAAAACTCAGAGCACGGAGGAAAACATCCCCACACTACTGACAATCACCGACAAGGACAAGGGAAACATGAGAGGGATTTATATACGAGGACAGATTAGGATCAGCTGACATAACTAACAGGGCAATCACTAACAAGAAGGAGTGGGAAGGATCTGGGAGACACAGAGGAACCCGGATGTGACAGACGCGACAAGACTGTGACAACATAAACTCTGTGTAAATAATGTTTTTTTTTAAACTAATGCCAAGATTCTGAGAATGTTCTGTTAGCTGGATCACTTTTTTGTTACATTGCAATGCAACAACTTATTCATTGTAATGAATCAGTTAATTCAGATATATATATATATATATATATATATATATATATATATATATATATATATATATATATATATATATATATATATATATATATATATATCTGAATTAACTGATTGTAATGAATTAAATTGTAATGAATCAGTTAATTCAGATATATATATAATATTATATATCAAAAGTTTAGGGTCAGAAATTAATTTAAAAAAATTCAGCAAGGATGTATTGAACTGTCATTGATTAAAAATGACAGTAGTTTGCAAGGCTAAAATCACACAGCTGCAGAACACAGAAATCAGTTTTGTTTAAAGCTCCACATAAAATTCTGTTCAAACTCAGAGACTGACAACAGCGTGCCGTCAACCAAGCATGTGCCATGCATTATCAGGGTTTGGTTGATATTTGTGCTGCATGACAGCTATAGTTCCCTTGTACGTCTTTGGCCTAAATATGGCAATAAGCAGTTCTCTGGCTCAATATAGTGGTCCTGTCCAGTCACAAAGCTACACAAAACTCCAGCGGAAGGGAAAGAGAAAAAAAAAAAACAGCCAGCTGCTTTTTAGAAATGAAAAATGAAATGCAGAGAGCACTCAAGATATTTAGTATTGTTGCCTGCATTCCACAAATCAAAAATGACTCAGATTGCCTTCGCTGACCTGTTCATGCACATCTTCTCTTCCTGTCTGCTGTTGCATGTACAGGACATTTGGAGAGGCGCACGACTCGCACCTGTTAGTAAACACTGTTTTTCCGATCTCGAACACTGTGTGGAAGCAGCCAGAGCAGCTTCCAGAAAACCTCTGCTGAGAGACGCAGCCTTGAGAGGCCGAACGGAAGCCAGATCGAGCAGCGAGGGCAGAGGAGTGGGAGTGGGAAGAGAAGGGAATGCTGGGAAAGAAATGAAAGACTGGGAAAGAGTGGGAGGGAATAAAGTGACTGAGAGGGAAAACAGAGAGAAATAAAGAGAGGGAATGTGAGATGGAAGAGTTCTTCCCTCCGCCCTAACGCTCACCTGCCAATAGCAAATTGAAAACAACTCTGTTCATAATCCCTGGGAACTAAAAATACCCCATACTTCTGACGGCCCTTCCATGAAGGCTGCCTAGTCGTCGGATGACTCCCTCTGATCAACCGGCCAAAACACACACACACACAGAAAAATGATACACAAAGAGCTGGAAGAAAATATATTGCCACTTTAATTTGAATCTGCAATATAAAACATTTAAGTTCTCCTTTTTTCTGAAAAAATTTGATTAGTTGTTGCCATACAAACGTCGATGCAGCAGTGTGTGATTGCCAATTATTGGTCGCACTGTCAAAAATGAACACGAATTTGACCTTGAGCACTGGAATCTTTATGGGTAGATGAGGTAGTGTATTCCCCCAGTGACAACTGTAATAAGTAACTAATAATTGTTTTATTACATATGCTGCAATACCACCTCGGATTATGTTTCTAAGAGTTTAATGGCCTGGAGTCAATTATTCTGCTTGTACTACGGTTAATGAATAATGCAGATAATGTATTTCAAGAGATTTGTCAGGATTTTGTCCTTAAAACACTCATGTGTAGGAATAATTTCTTGCACATTAAATCCCAAGCCTCTGTTGCTGAGAGAGAGAGAGAGAGAGAGAGAGAGAGAGCATTCAGCATCTCTCTCTAGGGAAACTGTACGTTTATCTGCTCCAAGAACAGAGGTGTTATTATCTTGCCAGTGAAATGTCTTGTAGCCTTTAAGTTGTTAAACTATTGTACTGATAAAAACTTAGATGCCTCTATGTATCGCACACCTTTCCTCAACAAGAATAATATCTGTAGCTCAAATGCTTCTGGATGACATTAAAAACCCAAGTTCAGAGCCTGGCATATGAATTCATAGCTTTTATGGCTCATATAGTATGATATAGTGAGAATATGGAGCTCATACTTGAGGAGAAAACGAGCTCAGTTTTATCCAGAGGTTCAGAAATATGCAATCTGGAGTAGAAACTGATATTTATATGGACAAAAGTGCAATGAAATTCTTATATCTTCTAAAAAAAAATCAACGAGATCTTCATAATTATAACAGACATAACATGTTTATGGATATCTGTTGTTACTCTACATCTGCCAATAATATGCCTTTGTAAGGTTTAGTTTTATGATCAAAACTCTGTAGTTTCCATTGTGGAGGAAAAACATATAAATGAATGCAATGCAATGATGAACAAATGAACTCAGATGATTATATTTGATACTCGTGATTTTTCTAAAAATGATGTATGGATACTCGAGCAAAACTAAGGTGCTTTAGTCCAGTAAGTGTTCATCTTAAAATATTACTGATAATATACAAGTTACTCTTTCCAAGTAAATCAGATTTTTTGTCACCAGCCAACACTACCATTAAATCTCACCGGCCTGCTCTACATTTCTGCATGTTAAAATGTCAAATATGATTATGTGGAATAGAATATTCACACACACAAAAAAAGATTAGCTTTGGAAACTCGGCATGCATGGAAACCTGCGTCCATCTGTCTGTCCTCTACTTCCTAACCTCCGAGAGCATCTCGATCTTCCTTTCTCGCCTCTTTACGCGGAGAAGGGCCCCAGATTTCATTCCCACACTCGTGTTAGAGGATTGTATTACATGAGACCTGTGCTCTGCCTGTAAACAGTATAAAAGCTTTGGAAGAGCAGTTGTTATTCTTTCACAATCTCTCTCTCTCTCCCTCTCATCCTTTACTCAAACTCATTCTGTCTCACTCCCTTTCACTCTTTCCCTGTTACGCAATGCAGCTTGGCTGTCGCTAACTCCCTAATAGAAGCAGAAGAGGGTCCAGGTCTTGCGTAAGTGCCGAGTCCCCCTTTTTCGACAATAACCCTACCCGAGAATCTCACCGAGAGATGTTTGGTGAACCAAAACCAAGTCTCTGAAGGCAGCTGTGAGGAAACCGAGGGTTTTGTGATCAGGATGTTCTGTATAAACACACAGACGGTAAATCTGCACTCGGTCTACTCCTAATGCTCCGATCCAACTTGGTACATTTCTCCCCAAGCTTTCATAATATCAACAGCTCCAACTCACATCTGAGGGAACCCAAAGAAATGTGCAAAAGTAGACGTTCATGGATAAATAGCTGGTGGGTAATCTCACTCAGCCAGACCTCTGACTAAATCACACATGTCTGGTCCACATCGCAGCTCATTCTGGTTAAAAAGTACTCAAAAAAACACAGTGAGAAAAGATTGACTGACATCTAAAAAAATCTGCCAGTTCAATTTGAATAACATTTCACAATATGACTTTTTGTCCCATATTTTTGCTCTAACAAATGCAGCCTCGGTGAACATAAAACTTAAACTTGACATAGTGGGTCAGGAAACTTCTGCCAGTCCAAAAGATAAGATCCTAGAGATCATTTCATTGACATAACCCAGAGAGCAGAATCAAATATGCAAATCTTCTTGTGTATTTCTAGTTCGCCGGCTACTAGGACAAAACTCTCACTGTTTCCATAAAGAGTGATTCAAACAATTTACTCTTGTTTAGATTAGAGCTTGCAAGTGTAATAAAGTACTAGTTGTGGGATTGAAATCTAACCTGGTGGATGACATGCTCTGGTAACACTTTACATTAATTTCAGTGCTCCACATTGTCACCTTACTCTCATTAGAGTATGAGTAGACTGTAGATTCTTAGTGTTCAGGTTATTTGACATCATAGTCAGTGAATGTGTGTTGAGGATCATCACAATAAAGAGTTATCAGATATTACACACAGTCTACTAATACTCTAATGAGAGTTAGTAACATGTACATGGTACTTTTACTAAATTAGTTATATGAATATCTCATGTCTGTTACAGACGGATTATTTCGGCAATCCAATCAGATCACTACAAATCACACTGTACGACATGGATCTAATAAACTTGGGTAAAGCATGTGTGTATCTGTACTCTGATGACACCTATTGAATCGTAGGCTGTGACGCAAGTTCATATAGACGAATAAAACGTCATCAGCATGAGCTAGTGGTGAACAAATAGAGCAAGAAGAATCCAACTCTGGCAGTTGTGGTTTTGATGTGCGATTGAAAAATAGGGAAGAAAGAGAAAGGAGAATGTGGCTGGGGAGAAGAGGCCAACTCAGCAAGCCAATTTTGCAAGTGGAGCTTGAGGTAAGTCATTTTACGTTTTAGCGCCACGTTGCATTGATCAATACGCCATTTCATCTTGCGTTTTTATTGGCTAGTCAGTCGGCGTGGGTTATTGCAGCAAACACACACTGATACGATCCTGCTAAGCTTTTGACATGGTCAGAAAATGATCGCAGACTATCTTTGGTCAGCGAAGTAGAGCCACCGTTTACACTCTAAAAAAAATGGTACTATATGGCACCTCATAATGGTTCTTTGTAGCACCATTTGGTGCTATATAGCACTAAAAATGGTTCCCCTATGATTACGAGCCAAAGAACCACTTTTAGTGCTATATAGCACCATTTCTTTTTTAGAGTGTAGGAGCTGGTGATCTTCCATCTGGGACAGCCCAAAATCACACAGTGTGTAGCGGAATTAAACGGACTATCAGAATAAAGTCTTACCCTTGCTCTGTGCAATGTCATGCATGCTTTCTCCCTACAGGTTGTAATGGAGAATCCATCAGTATCACTCACGTCTGCTGGAACAAACAGCCGCAGAAGAGCTGCTGTGAGCGGCTGTGGGGGTGGAGGCTCGAGCGCCGCCCTTGGCCCTCACGCTCTGCTGTGCTGGGCTGTTTTTGGGATGGCCTGTCCGCACGCCTGTGTTTATTTACAGAGGGAGAGGCGCTGGGAGATCTCTCAGAGTCACTAAACATAATCCGTCATGCACACGCACTGGCCTCTTCTGGAACATACACAAATGCTGACACACTTCTTACACCCATGCACTCCAAACACACTCGAGAGGAACTTCAGCTTCTAAACAAGCATGACTGCGTACGCACAGAGGAGCCTGTGTTTGGACGCAGAAAGATGACTGAATGTTACTGCAGTCGATCAAAAAGCAAGTGGTTTTTATTTTAAAGAACGATGACACAGGTAGACTTTCCCAAAGCAAGCGTGTTGGGTTTCAAACGATACGATCTCGAGATCATTTAGCTACTCTTTCCTTTCTCATCTATCTGTGATTCATTTGGTATCAACCTGCGAGTGTGTTTGTACAGCAGGACAGATGTTCTCTGGAATATTTCGTTATTTGGATAAAATTAGCTCAGCTCCGTGTGCCATATGTAACAAATTAGTTCGTACACCCTGCAATTTTCTCGGAGATAAAAGAGCAACTTCTGTCTGCAACTGTGTTAAAAGGCACACATTATTTTGCTCTTAAACTAACAGAACGCCTGACCTCAGACGAGCAGAAATAGCAACAAAAGCAATGCTGTTTCGATGTGGGTTTAAATGTGGGGTGTTTGCAAACCGTTTCATGACTGCATGTTTGCTTAGAGACAAAACATCACTGTCATAGAAGTTTGGGTAACACTTCATAATAACTTCATCAATGCACATTAATACATTATATATCTCTCAACAAATCACTAGTTAATGTGCAATCTGATGAAGTGATTTCAAACATTCCTTCATTGGTTGTACATAGACGACTGATATGTTAATGATATATTAGTGTGAATGAGCGTATGGCATTCTCCGTGATTTTTCCCGCAGGGCAGAGAGTCATTCTTCATTTAGGTTCATGTTAGTATGTGTAACGAACAGGAGAACTGCAGCGTTACAGGAATCCGGCTATAGTTTAGGACATTCCCTCGTGTAAGGCTGGATTTTTGTCCAGAAGATGATTAAATAAACAGAAATTAAACTTTGTACAAACGCTTGTAATGATTAATGTTTCTTAATAAATCATATGAAGCTGTATATATGAAACCTTGAGGGTTTTCTCTACGATTACAATCATTAAAAGAGGGTAAGAGATCGAAATGTTTCATTTCTACAAAACCAAACACTGAAGACAAGTTAAAGCAATAATCGAGTCTATCTAAAAGGGCAAAGCTCAATTTAGCCCATTTGTTTAATGAAAACGCATATTCAAGCTATTACAGGTTGAATGATTTCTCCAGATAACAATTTTTTTGCCAAAGCACCCATTGAGTTTCCAATGAGTTTTTTTTTATTATATTTAAAACGCGCATCATTTTAATATATTTTTTGTTTCTTGGTTGTGCGAATGTTAAGGGAATATTCTAATGTATCATTTTGCAAATATTATGGTAAAGTAACAATCAAAAACAAATCATTGGTAACAGTTTATTTTCACAGTCCACTTTACTATATTCTACTAACTTTGCAACTACATGTGATGGGAAGTTCAGATCTTTATTCATCTTATTGGTCACTTTAGCAGTATACAATTGAAAAGTTACATGTTAATAGCCAAATTCCCCAACACATTAACTTACGCAAAGGTTGATCACATTAGAATAAGAAAAAGCTCCTGATCCGAGCGCTGGTGTTTTGTGACTGAAGCTGCACCAGACATGACCAGCTCTCCTCCTTCATCACGAGTTACCCAGAACCATCATGACAGACATTCACAAATATATAGCTAAATCGCAAGAAATCAGAGACAAGAATTATGTAATTGTAAGAGTAAAAGAAAAAAGAAAAACTATACGTGCTTGAATTATTAACTAAGTTCTGTATCCCATACGGCTGTCACATCACATGACGAAAGTATGAATGACCCAGACTCGAAGACGCAGGAAGTGAATTAATGATGTAATAATTGTAATAATAAGGGCTGCAACAATAACAATAGAGACATCGTTCTAAATATAAAAGAATAGCAGAGTCCACACCACAAATATAACAATTTCATCTGATGACTGATTGACAGCCAATCAGAATAAAGCCTGTTTTCAGAGCTTGAGCATTTAAAGCGACAGTCCTGCAGATCTGCAGTGTGTAAACCGAACAGAACTGGTGTGAACACTAACAGAGCTACTATTACAGGCCTGACCAGAACACTGTTATTTATAGCTCGCAGAATGCATAAACTGAGCTCATTTAAGTCTAATTTAAGCGCTTTGGGGGAGAAAAATCATCCTCTAATGATGTGTAAACAATCTTTTGTGTTCATTTAAAGAGCGCTATTAAAAAAACAGAAAGGTGAAATCTCTGCTAACGTTACTGGAGGAACATTTGTTCATAACTATGAGAGAACATTGGGAGCTTTCTGGGAGCTTACGCTACGACCTTGCTTTTGTTTGGCTGGTTATTAATGGCATGAACGTTGGTTTAACAGTGTAATCAGGAGTGTTATTTCAGTTGCTCGGAGAAGATAACGCTAAGACGTTTAACAGCCACATCCAGCTGTTTTTGCTCAATGACTCACTGTCATTTTTTTAACAGGTTAGGTGTGTTAGCGGCAAAAAAACAGGGTGCTGATATCCAGCGCAAACAGAGAGCATACTTCAGCAAGCACTCAAAGCACATATATACTAAGTCATATACTCTTGAACAGCATAAACCACACAAAGTCATAAAACGGCTGCAACATAAACCATTTCCTAGAGCCTGGTCCCGCCGCACAGAGCCGGCCTTGTGTTGCAGTGCGTACAGTCACAAGGGAGCTCTGTGCTGGGCTCCGAAAGACCTGCGCTGAAAAACACACCGCTGGGGCCACGGTATGTTAGCATTTATGCATGCATGGACATTTAATACCACAGTGAAAACATGCGGACCTGTTGAGCTGTATGGGACATTAGATTTAATGGACGCTCCTGCACGATATTTGAACGAGTTGGTTTGTTTCTTAAATAACGGGGCAGAATAATCCATGCATCATGAGAGTGGCTGTAAATAACGGGTGTTGTGTGTGTGTGTGTTTAGTGTTGGAAATTTCACTGAGTGAATGATGTATGAGCAGCGTTCTTGCTAATAATAAAGCAGTAAACTAGAACTGCATGCAATTTGGTAAATAAAAATGATTTTAAACATAAAGAATCCAATTAGAACCAAAATGGGTTTTAAAGCTTGGAGAACCTTTTTATAGTCAAAGAAATCTATCAATGCAAGAACAGAATATGTTCAAACAATTGAGGCCAGTCTGATTTATAAATAACAACAATAGCAACAATAATACTTTCATTCAGCAAGAATGAAATAATTGCTCAAAAGTGACAGACTTTTACATTGTTTCAAAAAAGTCCTATTAATAAATAAATGCTGTTCTTTTGAATGTTCTATTTATAAAAGAATCCGAAAATTATACTGTTTTTAACACTGATAATAATCATAAATGTTTATTGATCATCAAATCATCATATTAGAATGATTTGTGAAGATCATGTTACACCGAAGACTGGAGTAATGATGCTAAAAATACAACTTTAATCACAGGAATAAATGACACTTTACTATATATTCACATAGAAAACAGCTGTTTTACACTGATGTAATATTACACTGTTTTACTGTATTTATCATCTAATAAATTCAGCTTTAATCACAGGAATAAATGACACTTTACTATATATTCACATAGAAAACAGCTGTTTTACACTGATATAATATTACACTGTTTTACTGTATTTATCATCTGATAAATTCAGCTTTAATCACAGGAATAAATGACACTTCACTATATATTCACATAGAAAACAGCTGTTTTACACTGATATAATATTACACTGTTTTACTGTATTTATCATCTGATAAATTCAGCTTTAATCACAGGAATAAATTACACTTTACTATATATTCACATAGAAAACAGATGTTTTACACTGATATAATATTACACTGTTTTACTGTATTTATCATCTGATAAATTCAGCTTTAATCACAGGAATAAATGACACTTCACTATATATTCACATAGAAAACAGCTGTTTTACATTGAAATATTAATCCACAATATTAGATATTTTACTGTATTTTTAATCAAACACAAAGTAGTAAGTAATTAATTTTAGTAGTACTAAATTATTTTTAATGTTTCACCAATTTTCTAATTTATCACGAGCTAGAACATGTTATCAGAATGTTTTGGTAGTCTTTCTGTTGATAGCTGGAGCCTGAGCCGAGTTCAGCCTTGGAGAAGCTGTGTATCTGTGTGTGCGTTGTATCTGTGTGTTTCTTTGCCAATCAGAATCATTTAACCGTCATCATTGTAGTGATCATCATGTTAGTAGCCTCTGTTAGAGTATAATTGCTGTAACAATGTTATTGTAAGTGGGGCGGCCTATGAACTCCTTGTGAGACCTGAAGCTTCTGCTGATGAAACTGCAAACTAAACTTCACAAAAGCTTCTTCTATTGAAGCACTTCTGACTCCTGCTCTTCATTCAACATATCTGGTCCTCGGGTCTTAACTGTAATTCCTGCAATTTTATAAATAAAATAAATAGCTTTTATTTTTAAATGTGTGGCATTTTATCTTGGTGGCTTAAAGACCCGCGGTACCAGGATGTTAGGATGCTGAAGAAATCACAATACCCCAGAATAACTTTTTAAAGAGGCCATATCATGCCCTTTAACAAAGTCTACTAGAACTGGTTTTCTTGCTTGAATGTAAAAACAAAACGAAAAACACATATTTCCCCATATTCTCATTGTTTTTCTCGTCTCTTCCCAGTCTGTCAGAAACGCTCTGTTTAGTTCCTGTCTCTATGAAGCTCCTCCTTCTGAAAGCACACTGTGCTCTGATTGGTCGGATCGGTGTGTTGTGTTTGGTCGAGAGCTTCCAGTGTGTTTGGGAAATGTCCCGCCCCTTCCCATAACCACCAGTTTCAACACACGACTCACTCACTCAAGCCCCGCCCCTTTACTCTGCGCATCAATTATTATAATGAGGAATATTGTGAGTGGTTGTTCCCAGAAGAAACTCAAGACTCAATGGAGGCGTTTCAGGAGTTCAGAAAGAGAGAAGAACTGCAGCTGGAGGAACTTTGTGCTTTGGAGATTTGTAAGCATTTTTCATGCTCAAACAGCAACTTGAAAATGAAAAAAGCCTATTAGATCCCCTTTAAACAACACAGAACCATCCAGCCACCTCTCGATCCGAATGGAGATCTTTGCTGAACCCAAGAGCCACTGAAGAACCGTTATTTGTGTGAGCACATGAGGTGGGGGAGAGGGAGAAGCTCTCCAGTGACTCCAGCTCCACACCCCAGCAACAGTGGGTCTCAGGGTGGAATTTTCCATGGAGCATGTGGCACGCTGCAGAGTATACGCACACTGCTCTCTAGTTTAAATAGTGCTGTGTGGGCTCTGCCAGCGCTCTCTCTCCGCATGAGTCCCGCTCTATATCTCCCTCTTTCTCGCTCACATATTTGTGTGGCTTCCAGCGCCGTTGTGCCCTGCAAGCGCTTCCTGGCGCCCAACCAAACAAGGCCGATAGCCCGTACGTGTTTATTAGCCAACACATTATTCTGACACAGGATACTTCATTCCAAGTCCAGGAAAAATTTAACTGTGTCCTATATATTCCTCTTTCTTTTCTCTTTGCTCTTTGTTTGTTCGCCACAGGCTGGCTCTGCTCCAGGATCTGCGCTATCTTCACAGGCAGCTGCCTTCTAAGGATTCTGACCTGACATGGAATCTCACAACTGACCGATTTGGAACGCTCTTCATAATCAGGGACTGCAAATAGCACTCCTCCCAGGAAGTGCATGGGATGCTTGACTCACCACTGACTTCTGCACGATTTGACGTTAGCCTGTTGCTAAGCTATCATCGTTAGACTTTAAATAACACACAAATATTTGGTACATTTCTTCCTTATTAACTAGACTGAACTATTTTTTCCGCCATACTTTTTGATTATATTTGCAGGCGAAATTGAAACCCACATGGCGCATTTGATCATAACTATCCTCCTGTAAACCACTAGATGGCACAAAGACTGTCAGCAACACTTTCCTGAACATCCTGTTTCATGAACCACATGGAAGTTCTTGATGCAACTGTTCTGCTGATTTTATCTGATATTTAATGTTTGAAATGTTGTAGATTTATGTAGCAAATGAGAATCAATACAATTACAAAAAAAGTTTTGTTTAAGGTAAATAAATCCACATACATTCAAGAGCTGAGGAATATATAAAGGTTTGCTCTTGGGGTCAAAGGTCGGCGGTGCTGTTTGCACTAAAGCAGTGCTTCTCAATTATTTTCTGTCGCGCCCCCCTTAGGAAGAGGTACCAATTTCGCGCGCCCCCCCTCCCCCCATTTTGGAACTTTCGCCATATTGTTTCCATGGCAACGCGTCATGCTTGTCATGTGACATACCGCAGTCAAAAAAAGCGCTGTATAATAGATCAGATTTATTTAGTCCCCAACCCCCGGTCAACAAACTTGAGCGGACCCATCATCCATCTATCATCATCATCATCATACCATCATAATCGTATCATATAATAAAATATATGTATTGTTACGACTGCAAAGCTTTCAGAATGTTTACTTTTTCATATATGTTTTTGTGCATTCTTAAGAAGAATGAGATTTAAATTGAGAAATGTACTTTATCCTTACGGTTCGCACCATTATACCCTAATCACCATTTCTATTTGACTTCGCTCAAGTTTGTCACAATGCATTCTGGGATTTCATCTTCCACATGTGTTCCTGCTTTCCGTCGCAGACTCAGACGAGCCGCTTCGTACGCGCATGCTCGAGTTCACGGCAGACGTCCAAAGCAGTGAATCTGATCACCACACGGGCAAAAGTTCACTAAAAGAAGTGAATTCAATGCATTTGGTGTCTTAAAAGAAAACAGATCAAAGTGTTGCAAAGGTGATGCGTGTTATACTTAATCCAAGTTCCCATGATGCCTTCAAATACTGACAATGCAGAGCCATTGTGATCTAACCCGCAATCTCAAAGTTCAACTCTAAAATAATCAGCGCTGTTTCTCTGATCGCTGACACAGGTTTATTTATATCCCGTAAACTGACTGGGGCTGGCACTGTGCCATCTCTCTTCATATTTGGAGCATTTATACAGCCGGCTGAGCCAAGAATAACATTTAATGCAAAATATACCTTGGGGCATAAAAGATCTCCTCATTTATTTAGCGTTTTATGCCGTCTACTCACATTTGATCTGGGAACTCAAAATGATTACATAATTAATGGCACAATAAGGGCATTTAAAAGCATTGATTTGCTTATATAGGACTGACTCTCAACACACAGAGGGGTAGTACTGCAGCACACTGGAAGAATTATTCAGACGTGGTGAGTGTGTGTGTGTGAGTGTAATGGAGGAAAACATATAATACCCTTTCAGCCCAGCTCATTTGCGTATATATAATGCAAAGATGGCGCACAAGGGTTGACGTCCTCACTGCAGACAGCTGCACAAATATTGATCAGGGGAGACCGCAAGAGAGCCTGTGATGTGGTGACTGTGGCTTAGTGGTTAAATCTGTGCTGCAACTGATTAAACCCCGTCCAGTGTGTGACGCACTGCCACTGTGTGCCTGAAGCAGGAGCTGCTTATTCCAGCGGGACTGAACCTCTAACATGTGCACTAAATGACAAACTATTTATAAAAAACTGTGCATTCAAGAACCTGCCAATAGATAGCAAAGTAAAATAACCCCACCTTACATGAGGTTCACACTAGAGAGCAATAGCAGAGACTCCGGGCTATTACCATAGAGCAGCCTTTTTCTTTTTAATTATGCAGGACAGTTTACAATACAAATTTCATAAAGCAGATAATAAACTATAAGCCAGACCTAAATACAAAAGAAGAGTTAGGGGAATGGGTCAGGTTTAGCTGGTTCTTTTATCGAAAGTGATTTAAACCCATGGAATCAAAAATGTTTTTTGGCGTTTAGAATGAATATGTAAGTCTTACTGTTAATGTGCACCAAAACAATGAGGAAATTCACATTTAGAAGATACCGGCATTCAAAACTTAGTCTCTCACTTCTGCTAATATGGATCAGTGATTTTGATGACATCACTCGACACTTCAGCTTCTCATCAGATTTTCTGTCCAATCAAAAGCTCTCTAGATTCTGAAGCTCCGCCCCCTATAAACTGATGCTGAAGCTGCGGCTGAAATCGGTCACTCGTTCACACACTGTTTTCTACATGAACGGCTCATTGTCACTATATAGGGAGCGATTCAGACAATGGGAATATATGTCATGATGGATTCGCCGCACAACAGAAAACACACCGACCCGTTTGAATCCTGCACACAATGCTGTATTTTAAAGAGTTATGGGGGAGATTAGAGGAGAAACGTTAGAGATTAAAGGGAAACTGCGGCTTTATCGAGCTCAACAGCTCTTTCCAAGCTGCGACAAACAAAACATGATTGGCTATTTTTAAAAGGGGGAGGAGCTTCTCCTCAATATGTCCCGCCCTGTCTTCCTGTTTCAGTGGATTTCAACACAATTTTCAAGGCACTTTGGTAAGACATTAAGCAGTGATACAGGTGGAGGGGCCTGAAGACCCACGGCAGCCGAAAACACACACCACGATGTTAAATGATTGTCGTAACTGAGTAAATGACTTTGAAAGCTCTCAACATACACACTTTTCCGTTTATGCATTTTATCCAAAAGCAAAATTATGCTACCAAAAGACACTAAATGATCCTGGGCATTGTTGGTAATTTGACAGTTAAAAGGCCGCTTGAGAGGATCAGTGTAGGCTATTGCAAACAATATATTATGATCATATATTATGAATAACTATTTGCATTCTTTCATTTCGGCTGAGGGAAGGAGGGCAGGGAGCCCATCAAGTGCTTTTGCTCTAGAGCCCATACAATCCTATTGACTCTAGTGGACACGATTACACCCCCAATGTGATGCCGAGCAGGTTTAAACCCACAGGCTTTCGGTTACAGACTCATCTCCCACCCCATAAGCAGGTTAGAAACACTCACTCTCGGCAGGGTAGAAGGGCTGCATGTCTATCTTGTGCACTTCTTTGGCGTAGTACTCCTCCTCGCTGCGCTGTCTCTCGCAGGTGGCCGCCCGCTCGTTGGCTTTCTCCTGAAGCAGGTCCCGTGTGCTGTTGTAGATGGCGATGATGTCCCGGGACACCTCCTCGGGCTCGGGGTAGATCTCAGGAGGACTGCTCAGCTTGAGTTTACTGAGTATCTGACCGCGGATGGCCTCGATCCGCTTCTTTTTGAACTGGTCCATGTCCAGAGTGCTGCATGTGGATAAACTGACGGCCACTGTGGCTAAATCCAAGGTCAGAAGGAGACTCAAGACGTATAAGTTCATTTTGCGCTCTTGTTTCTGTACCAGCTAACCCTAATTAATGAATCAAGTCACGCAGAAGCCCAATCATTTCAATAAAACAACTTATCCAGCTGTAAACTCTGCGCGTTTTTGCGCACTATTATCAATGGTTATCGTCTCTCTTTATTGTACCTGCAAACCCATCCGAGGTGCCGACATGAAATGCTCTGTCAGATCCGTTATGTGCGGGAGAGAAAACAAGATCTTCATTCCAAATCAGTTCATAGGAAGCGCGCAAATGCTCGGGGCAGTAAAACAGCCATGGGTTTGGCCATCAAAAGCGTCTGCTTCTCAAAGCTCTGCTGGCGCAGTTGTGGGTGACAGACGCGTCGCCTGCGGGCTTTTTGCGCGCACCTCCACCGCATCAGAGCGCCGCAAACTCTCTCCAAACCGCCGCGCAATCACGCCTCCCGCTCGCCCTCGCCGTGTGGGAAGATGAGGAGGTCCAGGAAAGCCTCTGCTCACTCCGCCAGGCGCATCGCCTCTCCGCTGGCGCACGGGGTTGCGCGTCTGGCACCGTCGCGTCGCGCGCGTGCTGGAGTCGCGGGACAGAAAGGAGCGGGCAACCGAGAGATGGGACAGAGCACCGAAAGAGCAGGTAAAAGCGAGTTCCCTTTCAGTTTGCGCACTCCTCCACTCCTTCTGGGGGAAAACAGCGGTCCCTGTGCCAGCACACACACATGCGCGTCTGAAGGCAGCCGGCCGGAGAGAGAGATTTATATAGGACTGGCTTCACCACGTGGTTGTGGTCATCACGGTGAGACCGGGAGACGGGTTTAGCGAACACTCCAGTGCAAATACCCCAGCACTGCGGCCAGGTCCTAACGCCTCTCCCCCTGGCACTACCACACCGGGGGCAGAACCTGTCTGGCACAGGGACAAACCGCGAGAGGGCACGGAAATGATTTTCGAGGAGCCAAAGTTCGCATACATGCTGTTTCATCTGCGCAGATCCTTCAGATCCTTCCTTCACATCTCCAGTGCTCTGTTTTAGTCATTCAGATGGTTGACATTGTGGATAAAGTGGAAATACTATTCACAAACAACATAACTAACTGGGTCATCTGAAAGTTTGAACTTAAAGGGTGTAATTTTTGAAACATTCTTCAATTCCATTGTTAATTCATTACATTACAGCATCAATTAGTACTGATGCACTTATTTCATGCTGCATTGCAAACTAATTCAACAAGTAGTTCAGAAAGTTGGTCACCGGACAGACAAGGCTTGAGTTAGTCCCAGACTAACATGCATGTTTGAGATGTTTTAACTTGCACTGGTATATCTAAATAAATAAATAAATATATATATATATATATATATATATATGCGTGCCATTGTTTTGACTCGAGATGCACACCAGTCACATTGTTGTTCTTCTTGTAGGGCACCATTATAAAATCGATTTAAATCTCAGAATTAAACTAAGATTAATTCTGGTTTAATCTAAACTCTCTCTGTGAAACCGGGACTTGGAGTTTTAATCTGACACTTCGAGATTCTGCTTCTCAGAAAGAGAGTTTAATGGTAATTTGTGCAAACATTCATTCAGTACAAACTCATGGTGAGAGGGTTGACATTGTAAAATTGCAGATACAAAAGCCCTTCTCATATATCCCTGTCTTCATGTAGGACATCCATCATCAGCGAAGGTTTCAGGCGTAAAACATGGACTGATATTGTTCAGTGTGGAGCGGTTTAAATGTGTAGCCTTTATAAATTCAATGAAATGAGACAGAGAAATCTTAGTATGAAAGCAACCGTCTAATCTGTACGGGTATCTTGCTTAATTTGGTGTTCAGATCGTAGCTTATGTAGTAATACTGTTATGAGACAGGCGGCTGATAAGGAGTGAGAACGCCGGCCCAGCTGTTGCATCAGTGCGTCAAATCTAGCTGATAACCCCTTCTGAGAGGAACATGTAACGCACCTGCTTGATTTACTCTTCCGCCCCCTGAGTTTATGCTTAAAAAAAGGCTCATTTGCTAAAGCCTTTTGTGCCCGGCCGACACTCCAGCAATCTATCAGCTTAAGAAGCCCACGACGGCCCTACCAACTGCTGCAAACCAGATGTTATCACTAAATCAGAACCAACAAAGACGCATTGAGGACTGTCTGAGAGCGAGCGAGAAGAGAGGTTAAGCATGTAAAGGAATAAGCCAAATTATATTAAGTGTAGAGAAATTGCACAACTTTTTCCCCCTGCATGGTCCACTCGATTGTTCTCACAATCACTTGCTGTGACTCAAGCAAGCTGATGAAATGAGGAAGAGGTTTTGTGATACAGGCAGTGAAAGGATGAGAAGGGAGCAAGCGAGGAGCTTCACCCATTCTGGGCCGCTGTGTCAACATGCCCTGGATAGGGTGGGCATTCCTGAGCAGCAGGTCACAGCGCTGGCGTGACAAATGGCTGTTTCATGTTGGCCAAAATGAAGTGCCGTACCCTCTGAGGGCGATAGCGTACCCGCTCAGACACTGGGTAAATATATCTCAGCTGGGTGTGTACACATAGCTGGAGCGAGAGCGATAAAGAGAAAGGCTAGAATCAGCACAACTGTCATTCCGGCAAGGCTGCGTCCATCAAGGTCAAAGGTCAACTCCTGGCAACCCTCCAATCAGAGGGGCCTATAGTGCATTACTGCTGAAAGGGCCTGTTATATTACAACCCGTGATCCTAATGATCCCAAGAGAACACAATGCACCATATGGCCCATATCATGATGGAAAGTAGGAGTTCAGATGGGATGAACAGAACTGGCTTTGAGGACAGCGCCTCCCTGTGGTCAACCTCTGTCCAGCTCCAAACCTCACACACACAGGCTCATCTTCAGGATCACTGGGCTGGTGTGTTGGGGAAATTGGAGCTAAACTGTGGAGGACATAATCGGCACTCCATAAACATGATTAAACCCACTGACTAAAGTTACAGTGACCCTA